>CAWUFW010007316.1:75000-675000 GCA_963921515.1 Calotriton arnoldi
GGGAGCCGGGGACGGCCAGCCCCCTGCCGGAGCTGGGGCCTGGCGTCCCGGCAGCGCGCGCCCTCTTTCCCCCGGATCGCATCTGGAGGGGTTTTGCCCTCGCCGGGAAGCCGGCCACGGAGGAGGGCGCCCAAGGCACGTGCGCGCGGGCAGCCGGTGGGATACCACAGACAGCCACCCACGGCACGCAGCCAGGTGCCCCAGGACGGGCCCGGGACGGACCGGTCGCCAGACCCCTTCTCGGGGCTAGGCGCGCCGGCGGCGAACCTCCACGGCAGGACCCGGCGAGGGACCCTGCCACGGGCGATCGGGGGGTCTGACCTTGTGGGGGGACAAAGGGGAAGCAGCGCTCACCCTGTGATGGCCCCAGCCGCGTCCCGGGGAAGCCCCGGGGCGATTAACGATCGAGAGACCCTCAGACAGGCGTAGCCCCGGGAGGAACCGGGGCCGCAAGGTGCATTCGAAGTGTTGATGATCAATGTGTCCTGCAATTCACACTAATTCTCGCAGCTAGCTGCGTTCTTCATCGACGCGCGAGCCGAGTGATCCACCGCCAAGAGTCAAAAGCAACTTTTCAAAAACGTTCGCCCACCTGCGGGCACAGGAGAGGCGGGAGGAAGGCGATGCCGTCTGTCTACCGCCCGCGCGGCGAGACTGCCCGGGCACCCCGTTCAAGGCTTCCCCTCTGGGAGTCAGACTACACCGTTGGGAGAAAAAAAACATTGCCAGGCGCTCGGCCCGGAGTCCACCCACCCACCCCCACCCACCAGGGGGCGAGGGAGGGGGCTCCCGGAGCAACGGGAGCAGGCAGCCCCACAGCCACCGGTCCTTCCCGGGATAACCCGGGAGGGACCACACGAGTCTTCAAACCCCTCAGCCCAGCCACACGGGACCAGGTCGAACCGGGTACCTGGCAACGAGGGAGGGTCACCCCACCTGCACATCAGCCGTCCGTCGCCGGGCGGCCCCGAGCTGTGCCAGCAGGCTGGCGATCAGCCCACCACCACCCTCGCCTGGGTCGGAGGTGCTGGAAGGAAAGAGCCAGGCGGCTCCTCATCCCGCACGCCTCCCACCGAGTGGAGCCGGGGTTCCCTCACAGGCCCTCAGCCCCTTCTCTTCCAGGGCGCCCTGCCGCATGAGAAGGGCCGCTCCTCAGTCGCCCGGAACCCGGTCAGGCCGGGACTCGGGCACAGGAGGGCCCAGCCGGCGACAGGGCCTTTTCGAGGGAGGGGTGGTACCAGCCAGGAAATGCACTGCCATTCGGTTTCCCCCCCCCCACCGCTGGGGGGGGGTCATGCCGGGTGAGCTTGGGTTCCATCTCGGGGAGGGACAGGGGATGGGGGCCGCCTCCCGTCCCCGGTCCCTCGCGCGTCGGTCATGCCTTCCCCAGGGGGAAGAGGCCCGCCGAAGTCCCGGTCCTCAACCGAGCGCCCCATGCGGCCGCGGACCGCTCCGCCGGCCAGGGCGCGCCTGGGCAGGGCTGGGCCCTGTGCCTACGGTGCATGCTTGCAGGAGGCGGCCGAGGGCTTCTGGCTGGCACCTTCGGTCGCTCGGGCCGCTCCGCCGTTAATGATCCTTCCGCAGGTTCACCTACGGAAACATTGTTACGACTTCTACTTCCTCTAGATAGTCAAGTTTGATCGTCTTCTCAGCGTTCCGCCAGGGCCGTTGCCGACCCCGGCGGGGCCGATCCGAGGACTTCACTAAACCATCCAATCGGTAGTAGCGACGGGCGGTGTGTACAAAGGGCAGGGACTTAATCAACGCGAGCTTATGACCCGCACTTACTGGGAATTCCTCGTTTATGGGAAATAATTGCAATCCCCAATCCCTATCACGAACGGGGTTCAGCGGGTTACCCGCACCTGTCGGCGAAGGGTAGACACACGCTGATCCGTTCAGTGTAGCGCGCGTGCAGCCCCGGACATCTAAGGGCATCACAGACCTGTTATTGCTCGATCTCGTGTAGCTGAACGCCACTTGTCCCTCTAAGAAGTTGAACGCCGAACGCTGGGGGTTGCGTAACTAGTTAGCATGGAGGAGTCTTGTTCGTTATCGGAATTAACCAGACAAATCGTCTCGGACCTTTGGCATAGCGTCAGGCCGGGGGACAGGGCCCAGGGCTGGAGCACCGGACCCGGGGCCCGGAGGGGCCCCTGGACCCAGCCGGGGCTCCCGGGCCCAGAGGCACAGGGGAAGCCTCCCCGGGACCACGGGACCCCGTCCCGGGCACCCTGCCACGCGGCAGGACTGAGGACAGAGCCCGGGGAGGGAGGCCGCCCTCCCCGGGGCCCTCAGGGGCCCCGGACGGAGCTCCTGAACCCAGCCAAGCGAGGGGGGCTCCCCGGGCACAACGGAACCCCGTCTTGGACCTTTGGCATAGCGTCAGGCCGGGGGACAGGGCCCAGGGCTGGAGCACCCGACCCGGGGCCCGGAGGGGCCCCTGGACCCAGCCAGGGCTCCCGGGCCCAGAGGCGCAGGGAAGCCTCCCCGGGACCACGGGACCTCATCCCAGGCACCCTGCCATGCGGCAGGACCGAGGACGGAGCCCGGGGTGGGGAGGCCGCCCTCCCCAGGCCCTCAGGGGCCCCGGACGGAGCTCCTGAACCCAGCCAAGCGAGGGGGGGCTCCCCGGGCACGACGGAAGCCCGTCTCGGACCTTTGGCATAGCTGCAGGCCGGGGGATGGGGCCCAGGGCTGGAGCACCCGATCCGGGGCCCGGAGGGGCCCCTGGACCCAGCCGGGGCTCCCGGGCCCAAAGGCGCAAGGGAAGCCTCCCCGGGCCCGCGGGACCCAGTCCCGGGCACCCTGCCACGCGGCAGGACTGAGGACGGAGCCCAGGGTGGGGAGGCCGCCCTCCCCAGGGCCCCTGGGAGCCCCTGAACCCAGCCGAGCAGGGGGAGGCTCCCCGGGCCCACGGGACCCCGTCCCGGGCATCCTGCCACACCAGGCTGGGGCAGCATCCTGGCCCGTCCAGCTGATGGCTGAGGACCGCTAGGCCGAGAGGGGTTCCGGCGTGCCCTGTCCCTAGTAATCCGGAGGAAGGCTACCCCCCTTTCTGGTAACCTGTGTGCATCGCGAGACTGAGGGGACCCTAGGCGCGAACGTGCCCGACCTCCTGGAGCCCTGGCTGGGATCCAGGAGGCAAATGAGCCCTCATCGGGACTTCCAGGGCAGCCCGGCCATCTGGTCGCCCCATTGGAAAGCATTGCGTGCGACCAGATGGCTGGGGTCGAAAGGACTCCCATCTGCCCGCCCTGAGCAGAGCCGAGCCGAGCCTTCACGGTAGGGCTCCCGCCTGCCCACGCAGGGCTCGGGGGCTCCGCGTCCCGGGGGGCTCGGGGACCCCGGCTGGGCCTCAGGCACGGGGAGGACCACGGGAGCTCTCGGGCCCGGGCGCCCGGGGGAGGACTGCCCGGGACCCATGGAGCCTGTCCCGGGCACCTTGCCACACCGTGGGCCGGAGGAGGGAGCCCCGGATGCCTCGGGAGGTGTTGTCCGGGCATAGCCCATCTGGTCCCCGGCAGAGAACGGCCAGCCCGGGAGGGGTGTCCCGGCATACCCTGCCCCTAGTAATCCGGAGGAAGGCTACCCTGCTTTCTGGGAATCCGTGCGCACCGCGAGGCTCAGGGGAACCTGGGCGCGAACGTGCCCGACCTCCTGGAGCCCTGGCTGGGATCCGGGATGCAAATGAGCCCTCATCGGGACTTCCAGGGCGGCCCGGCAATCTGGTCGCTCCATTGGAAAGCATTGCGTGCGACCAGATGGCCGAGGGGAGAGGTGCGACCAGATGGCCGGGACCGAAAGGACTGCCATCTGCCCGCCCGAGCCGAGCCATAGCGGTAGGGCTCCTGCATGCCCCTGCAGGTCTCCGGGGCTCTGCACCAGGGACCCTTGTCCCGGGCAGATGGACACTTGGCAGGCGGCAGGACGGGGGCTCCCAAACCCCAGGCCCTGCCCGAAACGCAGTCCCCGGGGCCGGTCCGTGCTTCTCAACCCAGCCAGGCCGGGGAGATCGGGGAGCCTGCCCAGGCACGAGGGATCCCTGTCCCGGGCACACGGACCCTCAGGACGTGCGCTCGTTTTCCACACATTTTTTCCAAAATTCTGCGTAGTGGCGCTACGCCAACTACGCCCACCCCTAATGTAGACTTCCCTACTCCTGGTGCAAGCCATCCTGCCCCTGCTGCAGGCTCTCCTGCCCCTGATGCAGACTTCCCAACTCCCAGTGCACGCCATCCTGCCCCTGCTGCAGGCTCTCCTGCCCCTGTTGCAGACTTCCCTACTCCCGGTGCACGCCATCCTGCCCCTGCTGCAGGCTCTCCTGCCCCTGGTGCAGACTTCCCTACTCCTGGTGCACGCCATCCTGCCCCTGCTGCAGGCTCCCCTGCCGCGGATGTAGACTTCCCTACTCCTGGTGTACGCCATCCTGCTCCTGCTGCAGGCTCTCCTGCCCCTGGTGCAGACTTCCCTACTCCCGGTGCACGCCATCCTGCCCCTGCTGCAGGCTCTCCTGCCCCTGATGTAGACTTCCCTACTCCTGGTGCACGCCATCCTGCCCCTGCTGCAGGCTCTCCTGCCAGTGATGCAGACTTCCCTACCCCCGGTGCACGCCATCCTGCCCCTGCTGCAGGCTCCCCAGCCTCGGATGTAGACTTCCCTACTCCTGGTGCACGCCATTCTGCCCCTGCTGCAGGCTCTCCTGCCCCTGGTGCAGACTTCCCTACTCCTGGTGCACGCCATCCTGCCCCTGCGGCAGGCTCCCCAGCCTCGGATATAGACTTCCCTACTCCTGGTGCACGCCATCCTGCCCCTGCTGCAGGCTCTCCTGCCCCTGATGCAGACTTCCCTACTCCTGGTCCACGCCACCCTGCCCCTGCTGCAGGCTCTGCTGCCCCTGATGCAGACTTCCCTACTCCCAGTGCACGCCATCCTGCCCCTGCTGCAGGCTCTCCTGCCCCTGATGCAGACTTCCCTACTCCCGGTGCACGCCATCCTGCCCCTGCTGCAGGCTCCCCAGCCTCGGATGTAGACTTCCCTACTCCCGGTGCACGCCATCCTGCCCCTGCTGCAGGCTCTCCTGCCCGTGATGCAGACTTCCCTACTCCCGGTGCACGCCATCCTGCCCCTGCTGCAGGCTCTCCTGCCCCTGATGCAGACTTCCCTACTCCCGGTGCACGCCATCTTGCCCCTGCTGCAGGCTCTCCTGCCCCTGATGCAGACTTCCCTACTTCTGGTGTACGCCATCCTGCCCCTGCGGCAGGCTCCCCAGCCTCGGATGCAGACTTCCCTACTCCCGGTGCACTCCATCCTGCCCCTGCTGCAGGCTCTCCTGCCCCTGGTGCAGACTTCCCTACTCCCGGTGCACGCCATCCTGCCACTGCTGCAGGCTCTCCTGCCCCTGATGCAGACTTCCCTACTCCTGGTGCATGCCATCCTGCCCCTGTGGCAGGCTCCCCAGCCTCGGATGCAGACTTCCCTACTCCCGGTGCACGCCATCCTGCCCCTGCTGCAGGCTCTCCTGCCCCTGATGCAGACTTCCCTACTCCTGGTCCAAGCCATCCTGCCCCTGCTGCAGGCTCTCCTGCCCCTGATGCAGACTTCCCTACTCCTGGTGCACGCCATCCTGCCCCTGCTGCAGGCTCTCCTGCCCCTGTTGCAGGCTTCCCTACTCCTGGTCCACGCCACCTTGCCCCTGCTGCAGGCTCCCCTGCCAGTGATGCAGAGTCACTTCACCCTGCTGCAAACTCCCCTGAACCCTGCAGCTGATCAATGCTCTCCTGCACCTGTTGGAGAGACCCTTCTTGACCCTGCTGTGCAGCTCCCGGAAGCCTGCCACTGATGTAGGCTTCCCTGCCACAGGTGCAGAGTCCCTGAACCCTGCTGCAGGCTCCCCAGCCGCGGATCCCGAAGCAGACTCACGCGACATTTGCAACGGATCCATGCTCCCCTGCCACTGATCCAGAGTCCCTTCATCCACCTGCAGACTCCCTGATGCCTGCCACTGATACAGAGTCCCTTCATCCTGCTGCAGACTCCCTGATGCCTGCTACTGATCCAGAGTCCCTTCATCCTGCTGCAGACTCCCTGATGCCTGCCACTGATACAGAGTCCCTTCATCCTGCTGCAGACTCCCTGATGCCTGCCACTGACCCAGAGTCCCTTCATCCTGCTTCAGACTCGCCTGAACCTTGCTGCTCCTGCAGTCTCCCTTTCTCTTGGTGCAGAGTCACTTGACCCTGCTGCGGACTCGGCTGGACCATGACGTTGCTACAGGCTCCCCTGCCTCTGATGCAGAGTCCCCTGACCCTACTGCAGACTCCCCTGCCACTGATGCAGAGGCACTTCACCCTGCTGCAGGCTCCCCTGCCGCTGATGCAGTCACTTGACACTGCTGCAGACTCCCCTGAACCTCGCTGCTGATGCAGGCTTCCCTGCCTCTGAAGCAGAGCCCCCTGACCCTGCTGCAGACTCCTCTGAAGTCTGCAGCTGATGAAGGCTCCGCTGCCTCTGATGCAGAGTCCCCTGGCCCTGCTGCAGACTCAACTAAAGTCTGCAGCTGATGAAGGCTTCCGTGCATCTGATGCAGAGTCCCCTGATCCTGCTGCAGACTCCCCTGAAGTCTGCAGCTGATGAAGGCTCCCCTGCCTCCTATGCAGAGTCCCCCGACCCTGCTGCAGACTCCCCTGAAGTCCGCAGCTGATGCAGGCTCCCCTGCCTCCGATGCAGAGTCCCCTGACCCTGCTGCAGACTCCCCTGAAGCCTGCAGCTGATGCAGACTCCCCTGAAGTCTGCAGCTGATGAAGGCTCCCCTGCCTCCTATGCAGAGTCCCCCGACCCTGCTGCAGACTCCCCTGAAGTCCGCAGCTGATGCAGGCTCCCCAGCCTCCGATGCAGAGTCCCCCGACCCTGCTGCAGACTCCCCTGAAGCCTGCAGCTGATTCAGACTCCCCTGCCTCCGATGCAGAGTCCCCCGACCCTGCTGCAGACTCCCCTGAAGCCTGCAGCTGATGCAGGCTCCCCTGCCTTCGATGCAGAGTCACCCGACCCTGCTGCAGACTCCCCTGAAGCCTGCAGCTGATGCAGGCTCCCCTGCCTCCGATGCAGAGTCCCGAGCCCCCCGACCCTGCTGCAGACTCCCCTGAAGCCTGCAGCTGATGCAGGCTCCCCTGCCTCCGATGCAGAGTCCTGAGTCCCCCGACCCTGCTGCAGACTCCCCTGAAGCCTGCAGCTGATGCAGGCTCCCCTGCCTCCGATACAGAGTCCCCTGACCCTGCTGCAGACTCCCCTGAAGCCTGCAGTTGATGCAGGCTCCCCTGCCTCCGAAGCAGAGTCCCCTGACCCTGCTGCAGACTCCCCTGAAGCCTGCAGCTGATGCAGGCTCCCCTGCCTCCGATGCAGAGTCTCCTGACACTGGCTCCCCTGCCTCCGATGCAGAGTCCTCTGACACTGCTGCAGACTCCCCTGAAGTATGCAGCTGATGCAGGCTCCCCTGCCTCCGATGCAGAGTCCCCTGACACTGCTGCAGACTCCCCTGAAGTATGCAGCTGATGCAGGCTCCCCTGCCTCCGATGCAGAGTCCTCTGACCCTGCTGCAGACTCCCCTGAAGTATGCCGCTGATGCAGGCTCCCCTGCCTCCGATGCAGAGTCCCCTGACACTGCTGCAGACTCCCCTGAGGTCTGCTGCAGATGAACGCTCCCCTGCCTCCGATGCAGAGTCCCCTGACCCTGCTGCAGACTCCCCTGAAGCCTGCAGCTGATGCAGGCTCCCCTGCCTCCGATGCAGAGTCCCCTGACCCTGCTGCAGACTCCCCTGAAGTATGCAGCTGATGCAGGCTCCCCTGCCTCAGATTCAGAGCCCCCTGACCCTGCTGCAGACTCCCCTGAAGTATGCAGCTGATGCAGGCTCCCCTGCCTCCGATGCAGAGTCCTCTGAAGTATGCCGCTGAAGCAGGCTCCCCTGCCTCAGATTCAGAGTCTCCTGACACTGCTGCAGACTCCCCTGAAGTCTGCCGCTGATGCAGGCTCCCCTGCCTCCGATGCAGAGTCCCCTGACCCTGCTGCAGACTTCCCTGAAGCCTGCAGCTGATGCAGGCTCCCCTGCCTCCGATGCAGAGTCCCCTGACCCTGCTGCAGACTCCCCTGAAGTATGCAGCTGATGCAGGCTCCCCTGCCTCCGATGCAGAGTCCCCTGACCCTGCTGCAGACTCCCCTGAAGTATGCAGCTGATGCAGGCTCCCCTGCCTCCGATGCAGAGTCCCCCGACCCTGCTGCAGACTCCCCTGAAGTCTGCCGCTGATGCAGGCTCCCCTGCCTCCGATGCAGAGTCCCCTGACCCTGCTGCAGACTCCCTTGAACCTCGCTGCTGATGCAGGCTCCCCTGCCTCCGATGCAGAGTCCCCTGACCCTGTTGCAGACTCCCTTGAACCTCGCTGCTGACGCAGGCTCCCCTGCCTCCGATGCATAGTCCCCTGCCTCTGATGCAGAGTCTCCTGACCCTGCTGCAGACTCCCCTGCCTCTGATGCCGAGTCCCCTGACCCTACTGCAGACTCCCCTGAAGCCTGCAGCTGATGAAGGCTCTCCTGCCTCCGATGCAGAGTCCCCTGACCCTGTTGCAGACTCCCCTGAACCCTGACACTGCTGCAGGCTCCCCTGCCTCCGATGCAGAGTCTCCTGACCCTGCAGCAGACTCCCCTGGTGAAAGCTCTTTAGACTTCTGTGTCCATGTTGTTGTCTCCAGTGAGTCATGCTTGCCTGCGTTGTTCTTTCTTGCTTTCCCTTGTTCCAGAACCCTGGTGCACAGCCCCTGATGCACAGTTCCCTACCCTTGATACATGTTGTTTTACTCTTGATGCAGTCGCTCCTGCCCTTTACACAGACTCCACCCCACAGTTTCAAGTTCCCCCATCACTGAGGCAGAGCCCTCTCGTTGATGCTGGCCCCCTACCCTGATGGAGAGTCTTCGCCCCTGTTTGAGTCTCCCTTACCCCTGATGTAGACCCCTATGCCCCTGATAGAGACCCTCTGATGCAGCGTTCTGTGTTCATAATGTAGTCTCTCTAGAGGTAGTTCATTTGCTTCTTGTGCACAGCCCCTCCCCCTGACCCTGGCTCGCTCACCCCAATTTACACCACCTGGCCCCTGAGAGAGACCCTCTGAGGCAGAATTCTGTGCCCATGATGTAGTCTGTCTAGAGACAGGCTCTCGCTCCTGGTGCAGAGCCCCTCCCCTGACCCTGGCTCCCTGACCCCTGATGTAGTCCCCTTTAACCCTGATAGAGACCCTCTGATGCAGAATTCTGTGCCCATGATGTAGTCTGTCTAGAGACAGGCTCTCGCTCCTGGTGCAGAGCCCCTCCCCTGACCCTGGCTCCCTGACCCCTGATGTAGACCTCTTTGCCCCTGATAGAGACCCTCTGATGCAGAATTCTGTGCCCATGATGTAGTCTGTCTAGAGACAGGCTCTCGCTCCTGGTGCAGAGCCCTTGCCCCTGACCCTGGCTCCCTCACCCCTGATGTAGACCTCTTTGCCCCTGATAGAGACCCTCTGATGCAGAATTCTGTGCCCATGATGTAGTCTGTCTAGAGACAGGCTCTCGCTCCTGGTGCAGAGCCCCTCCCCTGACCCTGGCTCCCTGACCACTGATGTAGATCTCTTTGCCCCTGATAGAGACCCTCTGATGCAGAATTCTGTGCCCATGATGTAGTCTGTCTAGAGACAGGCTCTCGCTCCTGGTGCAGAGCCCCTCCCCTGACCCTGGCTCCCTGACCCCTGATGTAGACCTCTTTGCCCCTGATAGAGACCCTCTGATGCAGAATTCTGTGCCCATGATGTAGTCTCCTTTGAGGCAGGCTCACTTGCCCCAGATTACCCTGCCCCTGTTCCAGACTTCTTTCGAGCTGGCAAAAAGGAACGCTGTATGGATTCCTGTTAGTTGGTTTTCTTGTTGGCAGAAACACTGTGTAGCGATTTAACCAGTGAATGGGGCTCCTACCTCTTTTTCCCCCCGGGCTTTTCTGACTTTGATATACGGATGCCCAAAAGAAAAATAAACGCTTCTCTAGCATCATATTTGACAGTGAAGCAAGCAATAATCACTCGATAATGGATCCAAACTAGGGGTCAGATTTACGAAAGGACTGAGTTGCCCCTTCCTCACACAATTAAGCTGACGCAAGCCTTTAGTGAGATTTACTATGCCATGCAGAGCCACCTTGAAGGCATAGTAAATCGAGTAATGCGACACAACGCAGCACAAGTTGACGCCTTGCGTTAATCTGCCCTGGGAAGGCATTCCATGGGTCGAGCGTTGGGGTTCCCACGCATCCACCCATGGATTTTGGCACATTCCCAGATTTACCACCCGTAGTAAACCTGGGAATGCGTCAAAGGTACGGCTTCCCAGGGGAGGTGCAACGAGGAGGAATAACTCTATTTCTCCTTGTTTTTCCCTCTTTCTACCTGTGCTGCATTCTGCGGCGTACATAGAAAGAAGAAAACACTTCTAATGATTGTTTTTGTGCAGGAAAGTGTCCTTTCCTGCATAAAAACAATCCTGTCGGGGGCGTGGCTTGAGCCCGATGAAGATGGCCGCACACTGAGTGCGCTCCGATAGCCATCAACAAGTTTCCCCACTAAATCCAATACAATCCGTCTAAGAGAGGAACACCGAGGAGTTGAGACCGCAGCAGCGGCGGTGAACGCCGAAAAAGACCTGTCCGGAACGTAACAGAGCGCTGCTGGCCGAAAGCAGAGGGCCACGGCTGCCGGGAAGTATGGCGCCGACCGCACCCTGAGAGAGACCGGAGTAACTGGAACACCTGGCACAATGCTACAGCAATCGGCCTCCAGGTTGTGACGGCCGAAACTCACACAAGCAGCAACAGCGGCAAGCAAACCATTGCCGTGTAACGGGTGAGAGCGCGGAGCGGCACACGGACACACTAACGACCGCTGCGGCCCGGGGTGGGATCGCAGCGGCGCCGGAGCATCGAGATCCAGTGAATTAGAGCACAGAACGACCTGAGAGCCCACCGGTAGGCGCACAGGCCCACTACGGAGCCACGGCAGCGCGCTCTGGACATAAATATATGCAGATACTCCGGCGCCTGCCCATAGCTCTGGGTTCAGAAGGTACCCTAAGTACACATCGCAGCGCGCTGGGAGGGCATAGAAACAACGTTAAGGAGGAAAAGAAACTGAGGTGAAGGCCCGGAAGCTGGCGAACCTGGCCCTAAAGAAACCACGGGGTGAAAAGCGTAATTATTTCTGAGTGAAGGCACCGGAGGGCCCTATTAGTGTTCCTGCGCCACCGCAGTTTGAACGGGCCACCCGAGGCCCAAGGACAGCACCAGAACACCCGGAGGGGGTGCGCCTGACACAGCGACCTCGGTGGGAGGTTGTGCGACTGAGTCCTTCCCCCGGCCCTTCCTGCGTCCTCCCTCATTAACAAAGGAGGGGTTCCTCAGTTGAGGGGTGTTGCTCCCCCCGGAGGACTGACTAGAACATAGGGGATACAACATAAGCCGCAGATCACACGCCACCACAAGACCCCCCCTGGCTCATTGAGAGAGCGCGAGCCCCTGGCGAGAGTGCGGCCGACATAGCCATGGTGCGTAACAAGGGTCCAGTCCAAACGAACCAGATAGACAAATATACAGTCACAATGGACCGGGAGGGAGGAGCGGATGGGGCCTCGCCGCCGCAAGAACAAGAGGAACAGGGGCCAGATCCATCATTAAAGATATCATGAAGGCGATAACAGGCCTCAAAAACACCCTTGTACCAAAACTAGACTCTGTGGCCGAGGAGGTGAAACTTCTAAGGGTGGACCTCAGAAAACTGGCCGAAAAAACGACTGCAGCTGAAACAAACATTGGAGGCCTGCAAGCTAAGTCTAAACGCCTTGAGGAGCAAGTCAGTATCCTTACCAAACAGCAAACTGACATAATGGCCCGTCTAGAAGACCAGGAAGGTAGGGCTTGGCGCAACAACATTCGAGTGGTGGGGGTGCCGGAGAGGGCCGAGGAACCGTCCATGGACCTCTTCCTGGAACATTTGATCATCCACACCCTTAAACCAACGCGTTTGTCAAACTTCTTCTCAGTGGAGCGCGCACACCGCGCGCTGAGCCCACGTCCGTGTCCCGGGGTGCCCCCTTGCACGATAGTGGCTCGTATCCTTAATTATAGGGACTGGGATGTCATCCTACAAACGGCTCGGACACGGGGAGACCTCCAGTATGAGAATGCCACGATCCGGTTTTTTCCAGATTTTACGCTACAAGTACAGCGCCAACGAAAGGCATTTGAATCAGTAAAAAGGACCCTCAGGAGAAAAACCTAAAATATATGATGCTATTCCCGCAAAGCTCAAGGTGCTGGCAGATGGAAAATCGCACTTCTTCACGACTCCTGAAATGGCGTGGGACTGGCTGGAGGGTTGGAGGACTGTCAGGCGGGACAAAAATCATGAACAATCGCCCGTCAAAAAGGAGCAGCTGAAGAAAAACCAGAGCCTGGCCTCCCAGCCGGGCAAATCCAGTCAGCGTGATACAGATAAGTGACAATTGGGGTCCACAGGATGCACTAACTGATTTGGGGCTCCTGAGCCCCCGAGCGGTGGGACACATTGATGCTGTGACAGGGGACGGGACCCTGGTTACCTAGTCATTAAGAACTTCCATTAGGGGTTGTAAGTGCTATCTGTAATATGCTCTTTGTTAAGATGCGCCCACAACAGTTGTTCCTCCACATAGATTTGAGGACACGGACATATCCATACTAAAATCCGAAAGCTATAAGGCGATTGGCACTCGCTACCTCCCCTACTGTTTCACTGTTATGAAGTTTTCATGTGGGCGGCAGGCACTCTGCATGTTGGGGAGGTGGGGGGTTCGTAACTCACCTAGCAGGGATGCAGGGAGGGGGGGAGTTGAGGGAATTATGTTGTAGTATTGTTTCAATGTTTTGTTTGCTCGTGAATATGATATGCAACATAGAACACATGCACAGATCAGGGTCAACGCGCAAGGAACTGGGGTCGCGAAATACAGACAAGTATGCCTGACATAAAGGGTGGAATAGCAAATATCCGCTTGTGGTCCTGGAATGTAAATGGCCTTGGGAACAAGGTTAAAAGCACACTGGTACTCCAGCACATTAAATGCCACACCCCGGACTTAGTGCTACTCTAGGAGACACATCTGAAGGGTAGCCATTACAAGGCCTTGGATCGCTTCGGCTACAAGCTGTCGGCCCACTCAGGGTATTCGGGTGGCTCGAGAGGGGTGGGCATCCTGGTGCAAAATTCCCTGCCCCTAGCAATTCATAAGATCTGGCGTGACGATGTGGGGTGTTGGGTGCGGGGTGGCCATGGCGGGTGGCTGGGAGGGTCGCCCACTCCTCTTCTGCTCCGCATACGTGCCTCCCAGGCTGCACTCGGCCATATTTCCAAAGATTAGTGCTCTACTGCTGGAGTTTCCCCCGGGTACTCTCCTGGTGGGAGCTGATGCGAATGCAGTAATGGATCAGGAGCTAGATCGGTTGAGTGGCATGAGGGAGCATGCAGGGGGATGGGTTCTCCCAGATTTCCTAACAGCAATGGGGCTAGTTGATATATGGAGGGCCCATAATCCACAGACAAAATAATTCACATACTATTACGGGTCGTTCTCTAGAATAGACTGCATACTCACGCAACAAGACCAATTGGGGAACTTTGAGCATCCAACACACTTGGCGAGGGTCATCTCCGATCACTCTCCCACATGCGTCACCCTAAAAGGGCCGACTATCAACAGAGCACACTTCCCTAGGATAGACACATGGCACCTCCGAGACCCAGAGTTGAGAGAGAAGCTAGAAGAGGGAGTTGAACTGTATTTTAAAGAAAATGAGGGGACGGTGGCTTCCCGCATGATTCTATGGGGAGCGTTTAAGGCGGTGTTGCGTGGACAAGCGCAAGCGCTGATTGGAGGTAAAAAGAAGGAAGAAGCAGCCAAAATCCAAGCTCTGGAGCAGGAAATAATAACATTGGAACAGGAGGCGGTCGAGAACGGGGGGGGCAGACCTCAGACACAGACTAACTCTCTGACAACATGAGCTGCACGCACTGGCCGATAATGCAGTGCGTGCGCATGCGTTGGCCACGCAGCGCAGGCTGTACAATATCGGAGACAAAGCCTCCAAGCTGCTTGCTTGGCTAGACAATCAAGACAAAGAAAGATTGTGGGTCACCGGTATTAGAGACGAGGGAGGAGCCCTCCGCACAACCAATGCCCAAATCGCAGAGGCCTTTGCATCCTACTATGAAACCTTGTATGCCCCCGCAAGCTCCAGATCGGATCAAGACTGTGTAGAATTTCTAGCTGACTTCACGCTCTCGGCGCTTACTGGAGAGATGCGTGACACCCTGGAGGCTGACCTAACCGAGGAAGAGCTGGCTATGGCTTTGGGATCCCTAAGCTCTGGGAAGGCCGTAGGCCCAAAAGGCATCCCGGTCAAACTGTTTAAAGGCATGGCTTCTAAGGTTACACGACCAATGCTTGAAATGCTTGAGGAAGCCAGAAAAACGGGCTTGCTGCCGGTGGACCAACGTATGTCCACGATAGTGGTGATACACAAGGGGGGCAAGCCCCCAGAGAATTGTAATTCATATCGGCCTATCTCCTTGTTAAATTTAGAAGTGAAGACACTAGCCAAGGCCCTAGCAAATAGACTGATTACCGCCCTTACGTCTATCATTCATATAGACCAATGAGGCTTTATGCCGCATAGAATCACCCGACATAACTTACGAAGGCTCTATGGAGTCTTACACATGATGGCAGCCCCTGCATTTCCTCAGTCGGCATTGATGGCATTAGATGCCTTGATGGCCTTTGACAGCATTGAGTGGGCCTATTTATTCGCAGTGCTAGCCAAGATGGGCTTTGGCCCTAAATTCTGTAGCTGGGTACAACTGCTATACCAGGGCCCGCTCGCACAGGTGAGAGTCAATGGGGCAATGTTGCATCACTTCTCGCTGGGTAGGGGACTAGGCAGGGCTGTCCCCTGTCACCGCTGCTGTTTGCTCTGGCAGTAGAACCGTTGGCGCATTGGATCAGGGGAGATCCAATGATATGGGGTATTCAGGCACCGGGGGGCTGGGAGAAGCGTATCTCCCTCTACGCCGACGATATACTTCTTTATTTGTCAAGACCCTATTTCTCTATAGCACGAGTGCTCCATATCTTCGAACTATTTGGTAGCTACTCAGGCTTCACTATAAATTGGACCAAATCGATTGTGCTGCCCCTTTCGGTACCTACACCGAGACTGCCGGCAAGCTGTGCTGCCCCCTTGGTAGAGAGAGGCTTTAAGTATTTAGGCATATATATAACCCGAAGCCCTCAGTCATTCCTACAGGAAAATCTCCTCCCCCTACTGCAAAGATTTTACGCAGATGCGGGCCATTGGCGTCTGCTTCCCCTGTCATTGATGGGAAGAGCAGCGCTGTACAAGATGATGACTTTGCCACACCTCCTCTCAGCACTACAAAACACGCCTTATCCGACCCCAGCCTCCTTCTTTAAACAGATAGCTCAGGAACTTCGTAGTTTAATATGGCAAGGGGGGACACCCAGAATAGCGTTGAACAAGCTGCAAAGAGGAGTCTACAACGGTGGACTAGCGGTCCCGGACGCTAGACTGTACTACTGGGCCTCCCAGTTGATGGTAATAAATGAGTGGATTTATATGGGTAGAGAAAAGCCAGCCTATAAAATGGATGGAGAACCAATGCCCGATGGGAATCATGAAGCCCTTCTATATGCCCGTAGACCCCAGCGGATGCTGCCGGCTCATACGGCAACGGTGATAGAATGCTGGATTGCAGCGACAAAATATTTGGGATGGCACGACCGCTTGACAGCAATGACACCACTATGGGTGGGAGACCAACTGAGGGAAGTGACCACTTTGGAGGGTTTCTCAGAGTGACGGGCTATAGGTATCGAGCACTTGGGGGATGTGTGGAGGGGAGCAGCTCCAGTGTCCTTTGAGGACTTGAAAAGCGAATTTAAACTAGCGTCTACTCAGATCTTTCCCTACACGCAGTTCATACATGCAACTAGGCATATAAAGCGAGGGGAGACTGTTCCCGACTATTCCCCCCTAGAAGACAGGCTATTAGCAGACCCCATACCTGACAAAGGGACCTCCACAGTATACAAAAAATTAATAAATAACGCACCAGACCCCCTGACTTCCCTCCGATCGGCCTGGGCGGCTGATTTGGGCAACATAGAAGATGAAGAGTGGATTGAGGCGACA
The DNA here is from genome assembly GCA_963921515.1 of Calotriton arnoldi. Taxonomy (NCBI): domain Eukaryota; kingdom Metazoa; phylum Chordata; class Amphibia; order Caudata; family Salamandridae; genus Calotriton; species Calotriton arnoldi. The sequence goes on from CAWUFW010007316.1 coordinate 91,316, forward strand.
CAGAGCCCGAGAGAGATAGCGATTAGATCCAGATTCCGACTGATACAGCTTAGGGTTCTGCACCGTCCATACTACCTCCGCACGTTGCAACATAGGTGGGGAAGGGTACAGTCGTCGTATTGTGCAAGAGGCTGCCAAACTGAGGGATACTTCTTTCATATTTTATGGGAGTGCCCAGTCATTAACCAATTTTGGCAGGGAGTGGTAACAATAATGTCAAGTGTTGCGGGTGAAGAGATGCCCGTGGATGCCAAGTGGCTTTTGTTAATGATCAGGGGGGAGGAAGACTGGCCCAGACATACGAGACTCTGGTTAGCCCTAGCTGCCGGAGTAGCAAAGCGTAACATTGCGTGCAGATGGGGGTCACATATTCCCCCAACGGTGGCAGATTGGGAGACCGTCTGATCTCGATTGGTGCTAGCAAGCCGAGAAGGTTATATACGACGGCAGGGGGTGCAAGAAAAAGTATGATAACCTATCATTCCCCTGGGAGAAATATAGAAGTGGGGATGAGCCTGCAAATCGGTGGGACAGCGGCTGGCTGGCGACTGAAGAGAGCCCGAGGCCAGGCACGCCACATGTGTTAATTGTGACCCAATACATGATAATCTATCTGTTCTGGTGCAAGATGATTGTAGCATATTGACACTGATGCAATGTAATTTGTTATCATATCTTTGAACATATGAACGCATGTGCTCATTTTTCATTGTGTATCACTTCATGAGCCTGTTTAATAAAAAGATTTTTTTTTTTTAAAACAACAATCTTGTGTGCAACACACGCACCCTTGCGATATTGTGCAAGGGTGCCTGCGTTGGGTTAGGCTGCACTATGTGTGCCAGCGCAGGGAGAGAGCAGGAATGTGCTATATCTTAGGAGATATGGGGCATTCCTGCCCTCTCCACGTGACAGAGCGCAGCAAGTTGTCTTGTTGCGTTGCACGCGTCACATCTTTGTGAATTTGGCCCTTGACTTCTCCAGGGTCGGTCTGCCCTGGGCAGTGTGGCAATGCCTGAAGTGCTGGTATGAGAAGCTAGTGTGTGGGTCGCTTTTATGGTCTAGTGGGTATTTTTTTTACTGCTGATTTTCCTGTTATCACAACCAGTGCCTGCAGCAAGCACAAATGCATGCTGTTTCCGATACCTTGCAAAACACGTATACAGCGTTTCAAATCAGCCCTGATTTGCGCCACTTTTTTAGCTATCTAATTCGTTAATTTGGGCCACATTTATTTTAGTTTCAGGGCCGATTTTCTCCCCCAGTCCAACCCTGGACTCCTTTTGTCTGTACAAATGGAACAGTCAGCTCCTGTCTTCAAGCACCATCCCCCCAGCACCATCCCCCCAGCACTTCCTTTCTAAGGTAACTGTGGACATACTCAGCCTTAGTGACCTCCAAGATTCTGTAGTCACCATGAAGATCGTGGATCACATGGCAACAATCACTGAGACTAATCTTGTGGGTCCAAAGGCCATAATGTTGGATCTGTTAGATGACACCTCATCAGAATCCCAGCGGCTCTGCTGGATCTCTTTGGAGACCAGGGTTACTGGTCAAGGCGGGTATTGGAGTGGTCCTCTCAGTAGACTACTGGGGATCCATCTCATTGCCTTGGGGATGGTGGCCGTAGACTGGCTAACTATCAGGGACCCACCTGGAGCATTGCAGGAGGGCAACCCTTTCAGACAGTGGACCTCGATAAGGCCCATGATGGACCTCAACAGCGAGTCTCCTTAGGGACCCACAAATCTACCTGCGGTACCAAGGGAGGAAGCTGTACTCACCTTGGAAACTCACATGTCTGACCTTGCGGACATGAGCGGTCTGTCAGTGCTACCCGAGGGCTTTACCACTGGCCTTGTTCAGAGAATTTTTGTTGAGCAGCTTGCCTACCAGAACTAGATGATGAACCAGAGGAAACTTTGGGCATTGGGACACTAGCCTCCCCTTAATGGGCCTGCCAGTGAGGAGAAAAAACAATTCTCTTTACCCCGTCGTGTATCACTAGCAATCAACAACAATAAGCATTCTGGAATGTTTGATGCCATCAGCTTGGATTTTAGGACATATTATTGGGTTTCATAATTATTATTATTTATCTATTATTAATTCATTATTAATATATTATTGGGTTTTAAGACATTTATTGGGTATTATTATTATTGTTGTTGTTATTATTATGAATTTATCTATCATTAATTCATTATTAATATATTGGGTTTTGAGAAATATTATTGATTTAACCTCTTATAGATCTGTGGCTTTGCGTGGCCTCATAGATATAGTTGAGAGGCATGCTCCGCCGGAGCGTCAGAAAAAGTGACGCTCCGGCGGTGCAAGCCTCGCATAAATTAGCGACTGAGAGCCTAATTTATGGGCGATTGGCGTAGGGCAGCGCTGCAAGTCTCCTTGCTGGCCTGCCCTACGCCAAAATGAAAGGGCAGGAATGCACCGTGTTTATGAAATACTGTGCATTCCTGTCCTTTCCCCCTGTGTAGGCATACAATTGGCTGCCTAGCGCCAACGCAGATATCCTTGCGTCATGGTGCAAGGGTATATGCGTTACATGCAGGATTGTTTTTGTGAAGAAAGGGGCACCTTCCTGCAAAAAGACAATCCCGAAAGTCATTTTTCTCTTCCCATGTGTGCTTTGTTTCACTCTGCCAATCAAACTACGAGGAGCGTGGGCAATGCAGGGTTTAAAGCGGGTCATAGACAGTAATAGGAATTCCTTCCATTATTTCAATACTACACTCCTAATCACAACATGTGCCTGACGCTTCCCCAGACTCACAGGACTTTTGGAAGCAGCTTTCTTTTGTCCTTTCTCCTTCTGTTCCTCAAGACAGGGTCACTGGAATAGTGTGACTAAGCGGTCACTGGATTTACTGCCTAATTTCAGCGTTGTCACACTTGGTGAATGAGTTATCGTTCGCTCCATAATTTTTAGATTTCAATAAAAAATGTTCCAAGGGCAATTGGATCAAAAGCTCCTAAATCTGCCGCACAAGAAATACAATAAAGATTCTGATGCTTGGGAAAGTTCCTTGGCCCCCAGTGGTTCAACAAAGTGCAGACCTGAAGTCTTATAAAGTTCTAATATAGCTCACTTTGTTTGAAAGTCCAGGCTTATCATGTCACAGTACAAAAACAGTCGTTCTTTTTATCCTCTTGTCTCCTCTCTGGGCTGGTGTTGGTGGCGGCCTGTTTCCCCATGCGTACGCTGAGGCTTCCCCCTCACCCGCTCCACCATTGACCTCTTCAGGAAAGGAAAAAGTAGGGTAAAAAGATTGAACCAAAAAAGAAAATAAATCACACTTTCTCTATTCGTCTTTTGTCCCTATTCTTAATTTTCTTTCCCTCTTAGGCTACTCTTCTGTTTTCTTCTCACCCTTTCTTCCCAGACTTGTAAACAAAAATAATTGTTGACCATTCTTTGGGATACTCTGCTCATTTAGGGCTAGGTGCACATACATGAGCCTTTCGTCAAACCACTTTTAGCCACCTTGTGGGGAGCTAAGTTATGAACTAACAAACAGATAGGTAACTAAACCCCCTACTCCTTTATTTAGCCTGTTCCTACACATCTGTAAATGCCTCCAGCCACTGCAGGTAAGAGCGGTGGGGCGTTGGGGCCGGCTAGGGGGGGTGGGGAGATTTTGAGAGACGACCACGAGCAAAAAATTAAATAAATAATTAATTTTCCCTCTTGGTCATCTCCCGAAATCCCCCCCAGCCGGCCTCACCACCCCACCGCTCTTATACTACGGCCTTCCTTGGGCGGTGGTAGGACTTGTAGCTCGAAGAGTGGAGGACGAGGACCCACCAGTCACCAGTCCTCATTCCTCCTGTCTCTTCCTGGGCCTCTTGCATGCTCCCGCAGTGCTCTCCGAAGTCTGTTGAGGTCCTGATCGCTGGCATCTTGAGTGCTGTCGAAAGGTCGCTATCTCTGAGTCTTGCGACTGTCTCCATGGCTGCTCCGGGTGCATGAGAACTCCTCCACTGGTTCTTCTCCAGTGCATCCCTTCTCAGCATATTGCCGATTCTATGGAAGGACCCGAGGCTCAGATTATGCTTGTCTTTCCTTTACTGTCAAATCCCAGCAGCCAATCAAAACAGTTTAAAATAAAAAAAATACATCTACCATGATAAACCCACAACGTGTCACAGTGTAATCCACCGATCACCACAGTCCTCATCATAAACTGTACTTTGTGTGTAATCCATGTTTAATTGTAGTTTTATATATATTTCATCATTTATGGTCATTATGATGATTATTTCATTGATTGATCGTGTGAGTCCCAACACCAGTACTGTGTTTATGTATTCTCGCGTGGTCTTGATGGACCCGCGGCCTCTAGAATGTTCAAACTTCCCTGGCCCACAATAGTGCGCTGGCTGAACCTTAGTTTTACTGCATTGATGGTTGTTGCTTTGTGTAGCAGGAGCTGGGGAGAGGACTTCACTGCACTCATAGGGCTTGAAGCGGAAAAGGGTAGTCTTATTTCTATGCCTAGGTTCGCGGGTGTAAATGTGTGCCCAACGGAACCTCTGTAGTTGAACATGCTGGGCAAAAATGCAGCTTCACACGCAGATGAAATAACCAGAGTGGGATCTCCCCGCTCGAGTCTGGAGATGTATTTACACATATTTTGAGCATTTATTCTCCCCAGTTACACCCTGTAGAAAGGGATATAATCATATCTTACAGTTGCCTTATGGAGTGAAGGCAGACTCAGACTCCCTTCACCTGATACATACCTCAATAGTAATTATAAAGTCTGCAAGATATTTTAGTTTGGGTGGCTCCCTTGTACTTACTCCTTTACTGGGCATTTACTCTGTCCAACTTTCAAGTAGGCTCAGCTTGACAATGGCAACTTCCGAACTATTCAACCTCGATGAGTACTAGGAGTGTTGTGAGGAAGATCCCTCAGAATACTATTTTGAGGATGAGCTGGTGCAGGCTGTGGACAATTCGGTCCAGCAATCAGTTAATCGGACTTTGACTGAGGCTCTCAAGCCCTTTACGTGACAGCTGAAGCACTACGTATAGAGCCAATACGGAAGCGAGCCTGCCACCTCCTCCTTACTATCTCAGATACTATCTTAGATAACGAATAGCAAAGGCAAGGGTCAAGTTAGTGGCCTCGTTCTGAGGATATGAACAGATTGTGAAAAAAGTATTTGGCTGACCTTTGGCATAGTGCCACTGCACTCCTGCAAGGCACACCTGTTTCAGAGACCCTGGTGAGAGAGGGTGATTCCGATGTTAATTTGGACCACTTTGATCAGTTGCATTCCTCCCAGGGACGTCTTTTCTCCAGCCAGGGGATAAGCAAAAGAGTAGCTGAAATGGATCTTCTGCCTTGGTCCCCAAGGGCCGCGCAGGCTCACTTTCATTCAACCCAAATGAAAATATTCATCCAAGGTCTTCGGATTAGGTTCCTGATCCAGCAGCAGCTGAATACGTCCAAGCCCAGCTCAGGAAAAACTTTGAGAAAGAGGTTCATCAATGCCTTAGGGCGGAACGTCCTAGGACAGTGCTGCCAAGGAAAGTAGGTTAGCCTCCGGATGTAGATATATGAATATGATCACATTTATGAAGAAGTTTTCACATGATCCAAAAGAAGGCACTGACAGGCCTTGGTGAGCATGAAAAGACAAACTATTAGATTTGTCTGGTCCTCACACAACATTTCTTAATTATTAGCTTATCAGCATAAAGAATCAGGTTAGGTCATTAACCTGGATATCCTGGCAGGCTGGGTTCAAAGGGCCACATGTAAGCTGGGCAACATGAACTGCACAATTTCAGCAGAACAGCAGTGATCCATTGTATCGTGAATTGATCCAAAATTGACAGATTTAGCCTTGGCTGAGGCAAGTCCTGTTGCAGAAGATTTTTGGGGATCCATTTTGTGAAGGACCTGGGAAGAGTTGTTACTACATTTACAGAGATGGACAAAGTGCAGTTGTACTTGAAAAAAGTATTTCAGCCTGGCCTTTTTGGCAGGGGACATTCGTCAAGTCATCCGTTTTTCCAAAATCCCCAAAGGTTTATCCATCACACAGACAAGAAGGCTGGTACAACAGCTTCTTGGAAGGTACCTTCTTCCCTTCCAGGGCCAGAGGTGACCGCAGCAAGTTCAAACAAAGAGGTTACTTGCAGGACTCTCAAGTGGATCAGGAATAGGATTTAAAGATAAAGAATACTCCCGTCTCTCAAGTAATCCTAGGGGGCAGAGTGAGGTTCTGGGCAATTGATCACACAAGATACATGGGATTCAGAGACCATTCAGGGTTTCAAACTTGAGTTTTATGGTATCAGCAATTTGTTCTCAGGCGACTGTTTCCCTCCAAGGGCAAACTTTTATTGATTCAGAAATTTAGGAATTGCTGGACAAAAAGGCAATATGCTTGGCTGAACCTCACCAAGGGGGTGTATTGCAGCAACATATTCCTGGTAAATAAGAACAGCAGACATTACAGGTTGGTGATAAACTTTCCATATTTCAATGGCTGTATTTTGTATAAGCATTTCAAGATGGAGGATATCCATCTGTTAAGAAATCTACTCAAGTAACAAGATTGGATTGTCAGGTTAGATCTCAAGGACGTTTTTTTAGCCATTCCGATCTTTGCATGACACAGAAGGTTCCTTCAATTTCAGTGGTTGGATGAGTGGTACAAATTCATTATTCTGCCCTTTGGCCTCTCGTCAGCTCCTTGATGCTTCACCAAGGTGATGAAACCTGTGGTTGAGATGCTAAAAGCCAGAGGATTTGTTTAAAAGTCTATCTGGACGATTTGATTATCATTGCTCAGGATCTGACTCAAGTGATCCTTCAGCTATCTTGGGTGTTCCTTCCTTTGCAATAACTTGGGTTTCTAATCAATGTAAAAAAACAGTATTCATTCCAATCCAAGGTATATATTTTCAGAGTAAGTGGGTTCAGTAACTGCTCAGTTGCCGTTGCAGAGGATGAAAGACATCAGGAAGGAGTTGACACCAGTTTTAATCGATCAGACCCTGTCATTGAGACTGTCAGTTTGAACTGTAGATCTTTTAGCATCATCAGTACATGTGATTTTTCATGGATGATTACATTATAGAGCCCTGCAGAAGCTTAAGATACAGCTTTGCAAGGGTCTGTCATATGCTGATCAGGTCAAACAATTGACTGAAACCACAACAGAACTGTTGTGTTGTCTGGAACATAAGGAGGCCTGGAACGACAGAGCTATATTCAAATCCCAGCCAGAAGATATTATCAAATCAGACACCAGCAGATGGGGCTGGGGAGCATGAAGTAGTTCTGCTTCCACAGGCAGACAGTCAAAGGCAGAGTTGTCACTCCTTATCAATTGCTTGGAACTTCTTGCGGGCTCATTTGGCATCAACACTCTTTCGCCACAGAATGCAAATTAATGCATACTACCACAGATGGACACCATATCTGCAGTTCAGTACATCAACAAGTTTGCAGGGGACGAAGTGAAAAATGTTGGCAGAGACAGACAAGGACTTCTGGCATGTCTGCCTCCAACACCAGACTTCAGTGATGGTGAAATACAAACCGGGACAAACGGAATGTAGTAACAGACTATAATTCCAGACATCTGAGGGATACCAATGATTGGATGTTGTACACTCAAGTGTTTCGGTGTCTGAATCGAATGTGGGGTCAATATGCTATGGATCTTTTTTACATCCTGGTTGAACACACAACTGGAGGATTTCTTCAGTTGGAGGCCGGGTCCAGTGGCAAAGTGCGTTCCTTTGGATTTGGAACGGGTGCATACAATACGCCTTTCTACACTGTTCATTATTTATTTATTATTTATTTTATTTGAAAAGTTTATAAAGCGCAAACAAGACCCTTACAGGTATCAGAGCGCTGTACAGATGTGGCGAAAGCACAAATAAAACACAATTGTACACATGGTGCATTGTCAAAACAGCGGGGGAAAACAAACAAGGTCAGGAGTTGGGGAGTTGGTCCGACCCGTGCCTAATCATAATTGCCCTAGAGCCAGATAACAATTAACAGGCAAGAATACAGTAAGTCGAAACAACATAGTAAAGTAAGAATCAGTTGCCCTAGAGCAAGGTACCAAAAATAAGATAAAGATAAAATACATCAACACAACGTTGTAAAAATAGGAATCAAACTTGTAGACGGGGAATGAGAATACGTTGAATCTGTTAGTGTTCACTCAAGAATAACCGTTTGACATGTTTCTTGAAAGATGTAGTGGAAGGATTGGATCTGATCTCAGAAGGCAGAGCGTTCCAAATTCTTGGGGCAAGTCCGGTGAAAGCACGATTGTAAGATCTTTTCTCTTTGAATTTGGGAGGCTTCAAAAGTAGGGTAGACGGGCTTCTTAAGTTCCGAGATGAGCCAGATAGTTCAAGCTTATTAGCCAAGTAAGCCGGGGTGTTGCAGTGTAAGGCTCTATGCGTCAAGCAAGCTATCTTGAAGCGTATCCTAGCTTCGATAGACAGCCAATTTAGTTGCAAAAGGTCGGGGGAAATGTGGTCATGTTTTCTGGAGCCAGTGATGAGCCTGGCCGATGCGTTTAGAGTAGCTCTGAGAGGGGCCAAGCTAGCTTTGGGCAGACCAGCAAGGGTCACAAAGCCATATTCCAGTCGAGAGATTACCAAGGATTGTACAGCAGGCCTGATGTCTTCGGGAGGAAGGAAAGGCTTGATTTTCTTAAGTGTGTTGAGTTGAAAGTTGGCTCCCCTAGTAGTTGCACTGATGTGCGCTTGCATGTTGAGGTATTTATCCATGGTGATGCCTAACGATTTAGCTGAGTCAACCACATGAGGGGTGCAATTAAGAGCAGTGAGTTGTTTAAGCCAGTCCAGGGTAGGTGCAGAGTGGTTGGGGGTAGTAATCAGAAGGAATTCCGTTTTGAGAGTATTTAACAAAAGATGGTTCTGGGCTAATCATTGTTGCGTTTGTGAGAGAGCATCGTTTAGCATTTTTATGTCCTCTTGAGAGGAGATCTTCAAGTACAGTTGCGTGTCATCCCCATACATGTGATACTGAATGTTAGAATGGTTCAGAATGACGGTCAGTGGTTCCATAAAGAGGTTGAAAAGAGTGGGTGAGAGTGCGGATCCTTGCGGAACTCCAATCGTAACAGGGGTACTGGTTGCAAGGGAGTGGTTAACTTTGATTCTTTGTGTGCGGTTATGTAAGAAGGAAGTTAACCAATTTAGGACCGGGCCCGAGAGACCAATCCTATGTTGCAGAAGAGCAATCAAGTTTTCATGTTTGATGGTATCAAAGGCTGAGGACCGGTCCAGAAGTATCAGGAGACAAGGGACATTTTGATCAAGGGATCTCAGGGCGTCATCAACAATGTGCATTAGTGCTGTTTCAGTACTGTGCCCTGCTCTGAAACCCGACTGGTAAGGGTCAAGGAGTTGAAATTTCTCTATGTGGTTGCATACCTGCGAGTGGACGCATTTCTCGAGCAATTTAGCTAGAGTCATGATGCTGGTGATAGGACGGAAGTTGTTAGGATCAGATAAATCTGAGTTGGGCTTCTTCGGGATGGGAGTGACTTGCCCAGTCTTGAGGCAATCAGGTATCCTACCCTGTAAGAGAGATTCATGAATGATCCGGCACCACAGGGGGAGAATGGCCGAGTTGAGATCTTTGAAAAACTTAGCAGGAAGTGGGTCACAGAAATGGTTGGAAGGTTTAAGGTACGACATGTGGTGGAGCAGCTCCATGACATCTGGAAGGAGAAAACAATTCCAAGAGGCGTCGTTTTTGAGGGAACAACCCATGGGTAAGGACAATTCCGACATTCGCCAGCTCAACTGATGAGGCGGTGAGGTTAGGAGGCCGAAACGAGGGCGAGTCAGGAATCAGCTCCAGTTCGATTTTCCTAAATTTTTCAGAGAAGTGCACTGAGAAGTCCTCTCCACTAGGAAGCAAGGCCAAGGGAGTCGCGAAAGTGTTGCTGGAGTGGTTAGCTTGTTGCTTGATGATTTCAAAGAGCTTTTTGGGTCTATTCATAGTGCCATCCAGCTGAGCCCTGAAGTGGTCAGTTTTAGCGATGCGGATGTGTTTGCTGTAAATACTTCTCACCTTCCTTAGCTGATAGAGGCTTGTGGTGGAAGGTGTATTCCTCCAAAGTCTCTCTGAGAGTCTGAGATTGCGTCTCTCATCATTTAGGGCACCATTAAACCAAGGTTTGGATTGTTTGACTGGAATCCTTTTGAGTTGCTTCGGTGCCATAGTATCAAAAATGTTAGCCATAGTGTTAATGTAGTGATCAGAAAGCTCGTCAAGGTTGGTCATGTTAGGAGGGGGCTGAAGCCTATCTTTGGTGATGGATGTCAGATCATTGGTGTTGATGTCTCTCAAATTGCGAGACAGTTGTTTAACTTTAAGAGGTTGGCCCTATCTGCATGTGATCTTTTCCAGGATGTGGAAGGAAATTTGATGATGATCAGACCAGTCACAAGGGTGGATGTCACCCAGTTGTATGCTATTGTCTTTGGCAATGATAAGGTCGAGAGTGGCGCCCTTGTTGTGGGTAGGTCCCTTACAGAACTGTGAGAAGTTAAGATCGGAGAGGAAAGCCTTAAAGGAGCAGACCAAGGGATCATTAGTGTCATTCCAGTGGAGGTTAAAGTCTCCGAGGAATATATGGCAGAGTTGGTCAGAACACGAGCTAATAACCTCCATGATTTGCTCTATTAAGATCAGATTGTCACCCGGAGGATGATAAATCGAGTGAAGCACAAAGGCAATCTTGCCCTTATTCCAGATTTCGATGAGTAGATGCTCTCAAGAAGACAGCAAAGCACATTGCGATTGCTTTAAAGTGAGGCTGGAGCGATGAATGCAAGCAACGCCCCCCCTCCCGCTTTAACAGGTCGATCGAGTCTGATATAATGGCATAATCAGGGGGGATTAATATGTTGAGGACAGGGGAAGACGTGTCATTGAGCCAGGTTTCAGTGAGAATCAGAAGGTCCAAGTCTTGCGAGATGATGAGTTCCGAGATATCCGCTGCATGTTTCACTGCTGATCTGCAGTTGAGTAGCATCGATTTGATGTTATAGTTGGTAGTGATCCCTTGAAGGTGATCGGTAGCTATTTGAAGTAGGTTTCCCTTGTTAACTGATCTATGATTGACACTAGGTTCCCTGTCGGGGTCCGAAGTAATAGTAGGGATACTGGAAGTTGAGTTAGAGGGGAAGGAGAGAATCCTCAAGCCACTGTACGAGAGTAGAAGAGCGAGAGTGTCCTCCTCCGAAAGCTGCGGGTGGAGCCTGTGGGGCCTGGAATGGTGGTTAGGGAGAGGCCTAGAGCTCCAGCTGGCTCTAAGGGGGGATAGGATAGAGGAATGATTGTCACCAATGTGTGACATTTTCCATGGCATGTGTTGATCGATCCACTGGTAGGGGTGTGTGATCCAGAGCTTCTCCATCTTCAAGGAGAACTGTAGAAGGGTCTGCATGATCTCTTTAACAGCAAGTAGATCCTGCTTGATGTCAGCGATCTTCTCTTCAAGGCAAGGGCGGTTGGTGCCCTCCTCAGCTGACCCAGCGTGCAAAGAAAGGTCTGACCTCACTGTGAGAGGGGGAATAGAGGGTCGAGTAAGTCCCTTACCACAATTGTCGTGGGAGATAGACTCCAACTTGTGAATGGTTTCGACATCCACCAAGGCGGGAGGAATAGCATGACGGGACTTAGGAATAGGTGCAGGGGGAGCTGAGCAGATCCTGGATTGGGATTAGTAACGGGCAAGGAGAATTTAACTGAGGCGCAAGGGGCTGCACAGCAGGAAGAGGAGGGTGTGTGTGGGTTACAGATCAGGGTACTGGAGATAGCAGCTAGGTCTAAGGCCCTCGAGTTGGTAAAACCAGGGCTTGGGAAAGGGTTATCATGGTTGTTTGAGCTGGTGTCGTGCCCAGGCCGCCCGTTGTTGGGGTTCAAAGAGGGTACAGTGGAAGATAAGGGTCCCGTGCTATTTGACGGGAGGAGAGGGAAAAGAGGAGAAGTACTGGGGACAACATCTTGGTGGGAGGCCCTCAAGTAGGAAATATCATCGCCCAAGTGAGGAATGATAGAGTTGTCAGGGATAGAGGTGTGGTTACTAAACACATCCTCCTTAATGTTGGAAGGAACAGAGCGGTGAGTAGATAAAGATGGGGATGCAGAATTGTGGGAAGAAGAGGCGTAAGGAACAGATGATGCAGATTTATTAAGAGTGTTCTTAATCCTCATTAATATAGAGTCAAAGCGCTTGAGGTTGAGGTCCGAAGCTTGAATAAGTATGTTCTCATTATTGTATAAGGAAATGGTCAGATCTGCCTTAAGGGCAGGGGAGGGAAGTGTGGTTAAACGGAAACCATGAGGTATTTTGGTCAGTTGTTTGGAACAGAGCTCAGAAGATAGAGACATTCTCCACTGGGCTCTTCTGTTAGTGTAGAAGATGAGGTCTGTCACCACAGTGCCCTTAGTGGAAATATAAGTGTCCGAAATAAGCGTTTCAGGACACCGTTTGAGGAGATTGTGTTTGAAGGTCTTTTTCGCATTCTTCGACAGGTTGGGGGGTAGATAATCTTAAGAGAGTTTAGACCTATTTGAGCAAGATGGACAGAGGAGCGATATGTGTGTTGGTCCATGGTGAGGGTAGGGAACAGAAAGAGGAGGTGAAATAAACCAAGGATAGAGGAGAACACTTAGAGATAGAAGAGGGTAAGCTAGTCTAACTAGAGGGGGGCACTCAGATGTAGAGGCATTTAGAATTTAGAGGGAGGGAAAAAAAAAACACTAGTCGCAAGGCTGCATAGCGAATGAAATTAGTATTGATTCTAGGTATCTCTAAACCCGACCTTTGAGATGAGGTAAGAGTTAAGGTGAACTGGGACGGCAACAGTTTACAAATGTATGGCACAGGGGTGCAGTTCAAGGAGGCTCAAGGATAACGAAGAAAGACCTGGCCCCATTCCAAGATGGCTGCCCCCTTCGACTATTTGGTAGCCTTAGTCCTATTACAATTTCCACTGGGATCCTAGTATGCCAGAGGAAGACTTAGTCCTACTTCTATATCCACAGAGAAGTTCACTAGGACCGAGTCCTATGTTCCTTTCAGCAGCTCCTGGAGGCCATCTTGAGCAACTTTTGAAAATCAACAGACAACTTCACTAGGACACAGTCCTATGTTCCTTTCAGCAGCCCCTGGAGGCCATCTTGAGGAGCTTCTTGAATATTAACCCATTCGCTCAAAGAGGCTAAAGTTGAATAGGCTATGCAGCCGATACTCTCCAAAACCATCTTAGGCACTCACAAGCTTCTATTGATTGCCTAGACAATTCCCTTCAGCGCGTCACCACAGTTAGCATCAGCAGTGGCAGTGTCGAGCCGGCCACACAGGGACCAGACAGTGCGATTCAAATGATTCTATTGATTGCTTAGACAATTCCCTTCAGCGCGTCACCACAGTTAGCATCAGCAGTGGCAGTCTCAAGCCGGCCACACAGGGACCAGACAGTGCGATTCAACTGATTTATGATTATCTCGAGCGTGGCAGCCCAATCACGGAGGTAGAAAGCAGATTTGATTTTGGTGACTTCGATTTGGAGAGCACAGCCCTGTTTCCCAGTCCTCCTAGAAATGTCCTGGGTACTCCCAGCCAAGCTTTCTGTCTTCTCTGAGTTTCTGTGGGACACAGTAAATCAAAAACATCCTTTGATACTGACAAACCAATTGGCCTTCAAGGTTTCGGGAACCGTTGGCCTATGTCAGGAATTTTGCAACAAGCTATATTCTACATTCAAAAGGCATGTTACTCTAACATCGAAAGCGATAGTCTGCAGCCTCGAAGTGATGGGTGTGTTGGTGCAACAAACAAAGTGTGGATCCCATGGAGGCAGACTTGCACTTGTTGGTGAACGTTTTATCTCAGTTGGCCACTGATGGCCTGGCTTACAGGTTAATAAATAAGTACAGATCAGCTATTTCATCAGGACATAATGCAGTGGAAGGCAAGCCCATTGATGAACATCCTTTGATGTGTGAGCTGATGAGAAGAATTAGACTGTCTAATCCCCCCAAACTTAGGTATTATACATTATGGGATGTTAATGTAGTTTTAATGTTCTTGGAGAGATGGCCAGACTATTTTGATTTTTCTAGGAAACAATTATCCGCTAAATTGACAAAGTTGGTGTGCATGATTTCATGTAGACAGGTGTCTGATGTGTGAGCCTTGGATTTAACAGGTAGAGACACATTCCAAGTGTACTTCATACCCTGGGTTTCCAGACATTCCTAGGTTGTGTGTGGTTCAATATTAAAAAAGCGTATGAAGATTGTACCAGGGAATTTAGACAAGACTTTACTGGTCAGTTACTTATTGTTCTTCAGAAACATTATAGACCAGTCACATCAGCAACCATGGTCAGGTGGGTAATATGACTTATGTCAGAAGCTGGTATAGATGTCAGTTAATTTGGGGCACATTCAGCGGAAAGTGCTATGGCCTCAAAAGCTTAATTGTTAGGCTTTAGGTTGGAAGACAGTATGAAGGCTGCTGGTTTGTCTTCTGACTCAAACTTGAAAATGTTTTACTGTAAACCTATTGTAGATGTTGCTTCTGCTTTTGTGGGTGAGATTTGAACAAGCATAATTCAAGCCTCCGGTCCTGCCATAGAATAAAACATTGTCTAGCTATCACGTCAAGAATTGTATTAAGGACAAGGAGACGATGATTATCACACACTTTGATTGTTGTCAATATTTTTACATGGCATATTTTACAATGTATTTTCAATTGAATTTCTCTTTTGTCCACACTTATTTGGTTTGGTGAAATAGATGGGGCCAGAAGTTATTTCTGATGTTTCTATTTCAGGCAATGACCAAAAGCAAGATTGAATATGGAGACAGACTTGTGGAGACTTCTGAATCTTAAAAGTATCCAGAAGCTAACTGGGATCTAAAAGAATCAGCACTGTATTTGGAGGATGTATTTGTTTTTTGACTAAAACGTTGTTGACATCACAGGAAGGGAGTAGAGACAGGTTTGAGGCCTGAGGCACAATGTTTTGTCTGGGCATGGTTCAATGTCAAGTTATAGTTGGCAGAAGTATTGGGGATTCATGAAGAAAGAGGCAGCGAGTTGGTGTCTGTCCCATTGGTCGGTTGGGGACCATGCTGATTAGTGTATTGGACTATGACATGCTGTGGGTTTATAGTGGGAGATGCAATTGTTTGATTTAAACAGTTTTTATTGGCTGCTGTGATTTTGTAAAAAAAGCATAATCCTCACCTTCGTGCCCTTAATAGAATTAAAAATTCCTGAGGCGAGAGCTAGGAAAATTTGTATCCACTATGAAGCAGTCCTGGTAAGCGAGGCATACTGTCTTTGCTGTGCTTTAATAAGCTCTCTACCTCTGCCTTTCATAGTCTGCCTTCTGTTTCCACCTTTCCTGTTAACAGTTCCTTTTCTATATCTACTTTCTCCCTCCTCTCCTGGTCAATAAAATTTTTTCCAGCATTCTCGACAAGAATTTTTGATTCTATTAAGGACACGGAGGCGAGGATTATGCTTTCTCTTTCTTTACTTACTCCAAACAGCAGCCAATGAAAGTACAGAAAAGTATAAAAAACATTTCAACACACTACATATCCCATGAGGCTTTGAACCACGCCTCTAATATCAACCAATGAACACAGTCCAAAGTCTACAAATTATCAAGGCACCAACTCGACTGCCTCTTTCTTTGCCAAACGCAGCAGAAGAAGGTCTAAAGTTCAATATATATAGAGATGCAAAACCATCCTGTTTCTCCACGGAGAGCTCGAATCTTCGTTTCCAACGGGAAACTTACATCAGCATCGTCGATCCATCGACACCAGGCAGACGCAGATTTAAATCTGTTTCGAATCCGTTCCTGTAATCAGAAACAATAGTAAAATACCAAATATTCAACCCTAGAACTTAGGGAGGGGAAAATACAGGTAAGTCACCATATCAATTTATCAGTTGTAACCTTACCTGTCCCACTGGGTGGGATGAATCCTCGCCTCCGTGTCCTTAATAGAATCAAAAATTCTTGTCGCGAATGCTGGAAAATTTTGTATTCTATGGCAGGACCGGAGGCTCAGATTATGCTGGTTCAAAGCTGACCAACAACCACTGAAGACACATGAGGTATAGGTTTATAATAAAACGTTTTAAACACAGAATCAGAAGACCAATCAGCAGCTCTAAGAATATCTTCCAGACGAGACCCCATTATATATGCCTTAGATGCCATAGCACCCTCGCAGAATGAGCCCCAAACACAGATATGTCAATCCCAGCTTCTGACATAACCCATCGCACCCACCTAGCTAAGGTGGCCGCTGACACGGGCTTAAAAGGCTTGTGAATCGCTAATAACAAAGGTCCTAACAGGTCAGACCTGTGATGCAAAGTATGCTCTTCATAAACCTTCAAACATCTCATAACACATAATTTCTCATTAAGTGGAAACTCAGGGTAATCCACAGAACGTGACATTGTTTTGGTTCTTCTGGAAATAACAAACGAAACACCCTGAGGAGAAAAAATCCTACCGGATAAATCTAAAGCATGCACATCAGAAACTCTTCGGCATGAAATGAGACATAATAACATTGTCAGTTTTGCTGATAACTGCTTCAAGGAGAGATCTTTGTTATCTGGCCAAGCTTCTAAAAGGTGCAACACCTTGGAGACGTCCCACAACACAGAATACCTAGGTTTGGGAGGTCGACATACTCTAATACCTTTTAATAACTTACACACTAGAGGATGAACGCCCACCGGCTTACCATCTATGTGAGTATGTCCAGCGGACAAGGCAGATCTGAAATTATTTACTGTCCTGTAAGATAAACCTTGACTTGCACATTCAGACAGGAAATTAAGCACATGTTTCAAGTCTGATCCCACGGGATCCACCTGCCGTTGAAGGCACCAACCCACCCATCGTTTCCATCATGCAGAATATCGCTTACGGGTGGATGGAGCCCAAGCTTGTGGTATAAAATCGGCAGCCGCCGATGAAAGTCCCTCAATGCGATCGTGTCTCCCGATATCGTCCAAACCATGAGAGGAAGTTGGTTCTGCAGAACCAGTGGATGTGGGGAGCCCACTGGGTCCTGCAGAAGCAACGGGAAAGATGGCAATACTATTGGAAGAGCCACTGACAGCTCCAACAGTGTTGGAAACCACGACTGCGTTCTCCACAGTGGGGTCACCAAGACCACCGAAGTTTCTTGCCTCCTCACCTGAGCTGCAACCCTGGGAATTAACACAAAGGGGGAAAATGCGTAATCCCTCAGAGGACCCCACTGGTGAAGAAAAGCGTCCGTGCCCTTCGCCAGTGGGTCCGGTCTCCAACTGTAGAACACTGGGAGTTGAGAGTTTAGGCGAGAAGCAAAAAGGTCCGTCTGGCACGGGCCTCGCATAGTCATGATCTGTAAAAATACTGAACGGTGTAGCTTCCAATCGCTGAAGTCGGTGAGGAACCTGGAGTGCCAATCTGCCACCAGATTGTTCTTGCCCGGAAGGTACTCCGCAACCACACTGATCTTTTGTGACAGGCAGAAATGCCAAAACTCTCTGGCAATGATGGCTAGCATTCGTGACTTTGTCCACCCCAGATGGTTTATGTATCGGACAGCCGAAACATTGTCCATCCGAAGAAGGATACAACAATTGCTCTTCTGAGGTGAGATCGACCGAATCGCAAATGAGCCTGCAAATAATTCTAGACAATTTATATGCAGTTGTAACTCTTCTGCAGACCATCGTCCTCCGGTGGCATACTCTCCACACCTGGCTCCCCAGCCCCACTGGCTGGCGTCGGACTCTATGATAATGTCTGGTGACGCCCGAAAATGGCTCTGCCATTCCAAGCTTCCATGTGCTCTAGCCACCACTGAAGCTCTCCTTGAGCGTCTACGGAGAGAGCGATCGTGTGATCGTAAGAAAACTTTTTCTGTAGATAGTACCTCTTTAGGCGCTGCAACGCTCTGTAATGCAGAGGGCCCGGAAAAATGGCCTGAATTGAAGCCGCCAAAAGACCTACTATCCTCGCCAGTGACCTCAGGGAAATCTTTTGCTTGGTCAGAGTAGCACGGATCTCTCTCTTGATAGTTTTCATCTTGGCCGGGGGCAGAAGTAACTGCGTTGCCACCGAGTCGATTTGAAAACCCAAGAAATCCACTTTTTGGGAAGGAGAAATCATCGACTTCTTCAGATTTATTATGAAACCCAAACTTTGCAAAAGCGACATTGCCCACTGAAGATGTATGAGAAGCACTGAAGGATCCTGGGCCATGAGAAGCATGTCGTCCAGATAGATTATCATGCGAACTCCCCTTTCTCTTAGCTGTGTGGTCACTGGTTTCAAGAGCTTCGTGAAGACCCAAGGGGCAAAGGACAGTCCGAAGGGGAGGGACATGTATCGGAACCATTGCGCCTTCCATTGAAATTGGAGAAATTTCTGATGGGATGGGCAGATGGGCACTGAAAGGTAAGCGTCTTTCAGGTCTAGCCGGACCATCCAGTCGTTTGCCAGTAGTAGATCCCG
This sequence comes from Calotriton arnoldi, assembly GCA_963921515.1. Taxonomy (NCBI): domain Eukaryota; kingdom Metazoa; phylum Chordata; class Amphibia; order Caudata; family Salamandridae; genus Calotriton; species Calotriton arnoldi. The sequence continues at coordinate 109,929 of CAWUFW010007316.1, forward strand.
GAGTAAATGGATCCCTTCCATTTTGAAGTGTCTGTAAACAACGTAAGGATTGAATTCCCTTAGATTTAAAACCAACCGTTGTCCTCCTCCTTTCTTTACCACCAAGAACACGTTGCTGCAAAAACCCTCTGGTAAGAGGGGACCCGCAGCAATGGCATACTTGGCTAAAAGATCTTGAGGCTCTAGTTCGATAAAAACTTGCTCTTGTTGGGAAAAATAGAGAGGGAGGGGAGGGGCAACCTGACTGGGCCGTCCGGTCAATTCTATTTGATATCCCAGAACAGTGTTCAACACCCAGGCATCCGAGGTGATCATGCGCCAATTGTGATGAAAGTACGACAACCTGCCCCCCAGAGGAATCGAGGAAAGAAGGGTTGGACCTACCTGAGGCTTGAGAGTCGTTGTTTCGAAAACCTCTGTTGACTCCCCTGTTGTATCTGCCTCTAAAGCCACGGGATCTGGCAGGATAGAAGCCGGCCTGTTCCGGTTCTTGCGTGTAGCCCCTGAACCTGGGAGCATATCCTCGGCGAGGACCTTGTGAGGTGAAGCGGCCGGTCGAGCGTCCTCTGCCACGACCGGCCCTGCCAGAGAGGGGTTGGAGAGCCCTCTTTAGAGAAGACTGGGATTTCTCTAATGACGTAAAAGTGTTCACGAATTTGGCTATGTCTTTTACAAAACGATCCCCAAAAAGTTGACCATCCGCTAAGGGGCCTGGTTCCGCAGGTGCAAGTTCCGCCAGTTGCGGGTCAATACGTAAGAGGACAGACTTGCGCCTTTCAGAGGACAAAGCACAATTCGCATTACCCAGCATACAGATAGCGCGTTGAGTCCACCCTGCAAGAACCTCCGGGTGGATCACAGCGCCAGTCTCTTTCGCTTGTAAAGCCAGTTCCAAAATTTTGGCCAGAGGACCCGAGATGTCTAGCAACTTGTCCTGGCATGCCCGGAGGGCTCTGTCAATACCCTTTTTTGGATCCTTTTTATATTTCTTAAGGAATGTCTGCATTGAATTATCAATTTCTGGGGTGAGAGCTATTTTGTTTGCAAGATGAGGGCGAGGGCATTCCGAGCGGAGGCGGGCCCGAACCTCCTTATCAAAACTTTTTCGGAGATTGGTCTGCATGTATTCTGCGACAGCCGGGGCCGGAACCCAATCTGAAGAGCGTGGATGGACAATGGCCGAAGGATCAAAGGTGAAGGGGGAAGGAGGGACGGGGGAAGAAGAATGTTTGCGTTTCTTTGCCCTCTTGCGTGGTCGGGATTCTTGAGAGGTATCTGTGCCCGTGTCCGTGTCTGTGAGGGAGATGGGCACTGAGGGGCCTTGGTCAGGGGTGGGTTGGGCAGGGTCTGGTTCAGCAGTGTCTGACCGTACTCTTTTGAGCTTTGAACATATCTGGACGTGTGGCCAAGGAAGACCTGGATGTTCAATAGGAGGGAGAGGAGATGGGGCAGGAGTCCCAGAAGGGGGGGGGGCCTAAAATTTTATCCAGACGTTGAGAAATGGGAAGCAAGGCCGAGGACAAAACCTTATCTAGCTTTTTATCCAAAGATTTATCAATGAGAGACTCCAGAGAGTCGTCATAGTAGTAGTCCTCATCCTCATCTGGACCATAGGCAGCTAACTCATCAACAGGGACCTCAGAATCCGACATCTTAGTGAATATGAAAAATATTCCGTCCAAAAATTGCATTCTCAGAGAGAAAACTGCGTAAATTATACAACCCCAACTATCAACAAGAAAGGGTGTCGGTCGGGAGCTAGCTGGCGCAGAGAGGTTGCCAGGGGTACCTACAAGTACCTGCTCTAAATAACCAGGAAGGGGTTAACCTTGCCTGCCAAGAAGCAGGATGTCCAAAAATGGTCACTGAAGAATAATATTGCCCTTCAGTTAATAACTGATCTCAATTCAGTGGAAAAATGCCAGGAAACGATGAAAATGAAAATCCCCCGGTACCGGCCAACCTCCTGCAGCTGCCGCGCCCTGTTATACGAGCCCGGGCTGAGGCGTCGATGCCAGCGTCTTTCTCCGGGAGCCTGAGCACGCAATTCCAGCTGCGTGCAGGCTCCCGAGACGTAGGCGTCCGCCCGGCCGGGCTAGACGCGTACGCCTCGCTCCCTCGGCGCCAGCAGGGGGCGGGGCGGCCCCGAAGCAACACTCACCAGCGCAGCGGCCACCAGTCGGAACCGCGAGACGTGCGGTCCGGTTCCCAACTAGGGAAAAAGCTCCGGAGAGGAGTTCTGAGGTGTGACCTGAAAAGGGGGAAAAAACCGAATGACAACGGAGCCTACGGCGCGGGCAGCGCTACACGCACTGCGCGCGACCGGGAAAGGCGAAAACTACTCACGAGGTAAGCGCAGCGCAACAGCCCAGCGCACAGAACCATGAACACACAAGTAGAATTACATTAACTTCACAAACTTAAGCAATAGCTACAATACAAGGTAAAATCACAATCCAAAATATAAATTAACAAAGCACTTATCTCGGCTGCGGAGCAGCAAAGAAAGAGGCAGTCGAGTTGGTGCCTTGATAATTTGTAGACTTTGGACTGTGTTCATTGGTTGATATTAGAGGCGTGGTTCAAAGCCTCATGGGATATGTAGTGTGTTGAAATGTTTTTTATACTTTTCTGTACTTTCATTGGCTGCTGTTTGGAGTAAGTAAAGAAAGAGAAAGCATAATCTGAGCCTCCGGTCCTGCCATAGAATCTGTCTTTCCTTTCTACTCCTTCTCCTAATAGTATTTTCTCCCTTTCTAACTTTTTCGTATTGCCTCTAGGTACAGCCTGCTGCTCAGATTCCGTGGAGATCTTGTGCCTTCCTTAGATAAGTGTACCAACTCCCCCTCACATCCCCTTTCATCCCTTGAGTTTTGTATTTGGACATTGAAAGGGGGAAATGTTGAACAGATGGGCCCTCATTGAGAGTGGCTTTTTATTCTGATAGGGCCAGAAACGGGAGTTGCCTGGCCCAGCAGAAATACGAGATCCATTCTAACTCTGTTGAAATCATGCTTTCACCCGGGTACTCTGACTAACAAAAGTATGTTGGACTTCTGGGTAAAATACCAGTTGAGTTAGGGAATAAGAAATATCCAGGAGAATCTGGATTACAATTAAAGATCCCTCCTGTAATTCCCCATTTGTAAGAGGCCGTCAGGATCCCACATGTATTATCCAGAAAATCCCCCCTGACAATACTGCTCCTCGTGGTATCAGTAACTCCATGCAGAATGAATTTACCGTGGACAACTCCAGGGCACTTGTAATGATGCTAATATCCGGAATTAATGTATGAGGGCATGCCTGTTGCCTATAACGGGAGACAAGAAGCTTATATATTCAACTCTAATGCAAATAGGGTGGAAAAATAATTTCTTCTTTATCACAAAAATGTTTGTCTTGCTATTCATACAAAATCATGTTTAGGTTGCAGTGTTTTTAAGTGCCAGTTACTTTAAGAAAGCACAGAATTTAGGAAAAATCTCAAATATTTTGCATTTATTCTAAGTACTGATGTTTTGAATTTTCAAGTGCCTCTTAATGGTGCACTAAAATAATAAATAGGCAATGTATAGTACTGCTCGAAGGGATGATTCTTGTTGGAAATAGATGCTACTGGAGGTCCTATAGTATGAACCCGTAAACCCTAAACCAAGCCCCAGATGACAGGTTTTGAAGCAGTTGTATGGTAGAATATATTTGGAAAATTATAAAAGTCTGGCTATCTCAGAGACACTGATGGTAGTCTTGTGGCAATTAGAGAATATGCTTTTGGGGATACTAGATTCACTTCATTCCCATCCCAACACTTACCTACTTCTTTTTGTAGTCAATATTCTGGCTATGACATGTTTGTCGTTCGATATTTAATACTCGGTAATCCGGAAGTATACCTTTAAAACATGACTAAGACGCCCAGAAGAATTGAGATACCCTTGTTTTACAATATTTCAGTCTGGGTTCATGAGAACTTTATGTTTATAGAGCTGTGTTCCTTGCGGCCCCGGGGAAGAAATAATCATGATTTGTTTGTAATAACACTTTTTTTCCTGATCCTTCTATTTTCTACAGAGTTGGGATCCCTTTTCTGCGAAGCAGCGGGTGTACCGTATAACATCCATTTTAATATTTAATATACCACATACGTAGTCTTTCTTTGCTGCATAATTCAATCTAGACTGCCACATTATTTGCTTCTCCATTATCACATAGTCCCAGTGGCCCTGACTGCAGGCCAGGTCGCCTCTGCTCTGTGTTTGATTGTGTCTGCCTCCGGGGTGTTGTTACAGCAGGCAGCCAGGCAGATAGAGTGAAGTAACAACAACATTGATTCCAATGGTCCTGCTCCTCTGGGCCCTGACAGTATATCACAGGCAGAGCGGTGCACCGCAGAGAACAGAGATAGATGCATGGTTTGTACCGCAGGCCCATGCCTCACACTAGCCTGATGCAGCCCGAAGAGGCCACAGGGATAGCGGCCTGCTGACGAGTGCTAGGGACTGCAAGCATCATGGATCAGAAGGCACCCTGCTTCATTGCCTCTTCTCTGACGTAAAGTCCTACCACTGTCCTTCCAACCCCACCCGTCCTTCTTCATCTTTCCCTCTATCCCCTTTTCTCCTCACTTCTTCATACCCTTCCTTCCTCTGTCTCACTTCGTCTCCGTGTCACCTCACCACCTCCGCTCTCTACCTGCACCACCTGTCTCTCACCTCCTCTTCCTGTGTAAACTCTGCTCTCAAACCTCATCTTCTCCCTCACACTCTCTCCTTGTCCTCCTACAGTCTCACTCTTCTCTTTCTTCCCTGGTCTCATCTTTCTCTCACATCCTCTCCTCTCAGCCCCCTTCTCCTCCTTCACCTCCGCTCCTTCTCCTACGGGCTCTATCACTAGCCTCACAAGATAACACCTCCCTCTCTTAGCCTCATTCCCTTCTCCTTTGCTCACTTTTCTTTTCTTTCCTCTCTTCTACTCCCTCCTCTAACATCTCTTTACCCCATAAGCCTTCCTCCTGGCCCTTTCTTTCACTTCCTTTAGCCGCAGCTCTTTGCCCTTCCCTCTCCGCTGCCCAGTAGTGTAAGGAAAGCTAAAGGGGTACCCCTGCAAGGTATAGTGTGTGGGAGGGGGCTTCCATCCCACCCTTTTCTCCCACCTCCTACCTTCATGAGGCCTCACAAACTCCTGCTGCTCCACAGGTTACACAGGCCCTGTTTTTTTTTTACTACTGAGCTAACCTTTAGGTATAACAATTTATGCAGGCTGGGTGATAGATGTCAATTGTGTTCATTTTCAGTCGTCCAGCAAACCAGGCTCATGCATAGTTCACCCTTTATCTCTTTTTTCCTCCTCTTTCTCATCGTGTCTCTCTTTTAAAACATTGTGACACACTTCCTGGTCTCTGCATATAATACACATATATTGCTGCTTTCGAGAAGGAAGTTTTAAACCCCACCTCAAAGTACAATATGCTACAGAACAACATTCATTATACTGTGGTGTTTGCAAAAGTGTGTGATTTTTTTTATTCAGCCTTTCCTCTCTTTCTTTTCACTTAGCATGAGCACAGGGGCCGTATTGCAAACATGGAACATGGCCCACCAGTTTACTATTGAAAGAAAGGCATAATTAGTGTGTAGAGGACCCCAAACCTCTGGACTTCGGTGCCACTGATCTTGCTACACCAATAGCTATGCAACGGCCTCCTATGTCTTTCTTACTTTCCCTCTGTCTCCCCTAGCCCGTCTCTTGTGCCAGATTCCTGCTCTGTCCCTCCCAAAGCCCTTGTCTTATCTCTTTCCCCTCACCCGGCTTCTCATTTCACCTCTCTTCTCTTTTGCTCATATTTTTGTTTCCTTCTCATTCTTCTTTCCTCTTCGATGTCTCTGTTTCCTTGATTCGGCAAATGGCCATCTTGGTTTTGTCCTATTTCTGTGCCATCTGAGTCTGTATCACCTCTCTCGCCCTTGCTCTTTCTCTCTCTCACTCGTGTCTCCTTCAGACCTGTCTGTCTTTATCATCTGCTCTTTCACTCACCAGTCTCTGATTTTTCAATGACAATCTCACTCCCCCAGCCCTTTCTGTCTCATTGCCCTCCACTTTCACATGTCTCTGTTTCACCTTTTCCCCTCTGTATTATTTCTCCCAGTGCCGGCTTCAGGGCGGTGCAACCAGTGCCACCGCACCGGGCGCCAAGCTCGAGGGCGTGCCTTTTGCGTGACAGGCTGAAGCGAGTTAAGAGCACCCTGCAGCGGCTAACTCTGGTGGTTAATGCACTTGATGGCAGGATCTGTGTTTTGTCCAATCTTAGTATTGACTCGTGATAAAGTAGCATAGATGGATAATGTCCCTGCTGCAAAGCACAGCCTGTAACATGGAGATCACGGATATCTATTTTATGTAGATAGCTCAGGGGTTTTGCTTTTGTCACAGTTACATTCCTTCTAATATATCACATTGTGCTATGAACTGGCATAAAATGTGCATGCAAATTGCCCACATAGGTTTTGAACCTTATTGTTTTTCCCCAATCTTTCGTTATTCTAAGATTGTTAAAAAGAGTTCCTTTAGGTGGTAATACAGATTTGATTAGTACGACACCCCCAGCCATTTATTATGTTTGAAATCCAAAGTTTGCGAGGTGGATTTACTAACACTTTGTACCTGGTTTGCATCACCAAAGGGACTCAAACCTGGTGCAAAGTGTTACTTTGAGGTTTACCTTCCAGCGCAAAATCTGAATTGTGTTGGAAAGTAGCCTTAAAGTAACATAAAGTATCAGTATGCACTACTTTGAGTCAAGGAGGCGTACCATGGGTGATACATGGATATTCCCATGCACCCACCCATGGATTTTGACACTAATCCCTAACTACTAACTGGCCCATGCATCAAGCAAAATACCCCTCGCTAAATTAGCGATTCGTTAAAATAGGCCGTTAGCGAGCGCAAAACCCGCAAGTGCAATGCATCAACCCCAATAGCGAAAAAACTACCCATTCGCAAAAAATGCCCCGCTAATTTACCGATTCGCACATTTGCGAATCGTAAATAGCGAAATACATCAATTGCGCACGCAAATAGCGAGTCGCAATTAAAGAATCGCAAAGGCATGCATCAAAAATCGCTATTAACGAATATCCCCAAAGTCGCTATTTAGCATGAGCAGAATAAGGGGAATCTCAAACAGGAGGTAAATCTGATGAAACAGACAAAAAAAAAAAAATCAAACACAGGTGTAAACTTTCTGAAACCCTTCAAAATGGCACTGGAGACCCCGTAAGGTTTCCAAAATGGCAGCCATCTACGTGCTTGCAAGGAGGATGAGACTTAATGCAGCAGCACAGCGCAGGAGGAGGATCCAGGAGAGGGTATTCAGAGTGCGCATTACATTGCTTGGCCAAAATGAGGAGGAAGTACATGACAAGTATCGTCTGGATCGTGCCATGATAATGCGCCTAATTGCTGACCTGGAACCACTACTGCAGCACCAGACCCGTAGGACAAATGCCATTCCTGCGCACGTCCAAGTCCTATGCAGCCTTCACCTACTGGCGTCCGGTAGTTTCCAGGGGGTCGTAGCGGTGGCCGGATGCGTCTCACAAAGAGCACTTTCACGCTTCTTCCGTCGATTCATTGATGCCATGCTGACAATGATCCATACCCACATCACCTTCCCCACAACCCCACAGCAGTTGAACCAGACCAAACTGGAGTTCTACCAGTTGGCACAATTCCCCCATGTCATAGGATGCATTGACTGCACACATGTCCCCATCTGTCCCCCTCAGCCAACGAGTACATCTTCCGCAACCGGAAGTCCTATCACTCTATCAACGTACAGGTCGTGTGCAATGCCAAGCACATAATTACGGACATAGTGGCACAATTTCCGGGGAGCACACACGACTCATATATATTCCGGCACAGTGGCATCCACAGGCGTCTGCTCAACGGTGAATTTGGAGAGGGACACCTACTCGGTACATACATATTCCTATTTTTTACATCATGATCCCATATGTAATTGCATTACTGCGGCTAATCCTTTGCTTCCCACCCTGTAGGTGACAGCGCATACGCCTTGCGGGAATATATCCTGACACCCCACCTCAACCCAGCAACACCACAGGAACGGCGCTACAACGCGGCACATATCAGCACCAGAAATGTGATTGAGAGAACGTTTGGGATCCTGAAGAGTCGCTTCCGGATCCTACATAAGACTGGTGGTGCATTGCAATAAGACCCCGAGACCTGCTGCAGGATTGTAGCAGTATGTGCCATGCTGCACAACATTGCAACCCGAAGGGGGATCCCCATTGTGATGGACGGAAATGCCAACGGCCGGGATAACCAACCACCCGCACAACACCGACAGTCACATGTGCCAAACACAGCTGAGGGTCAGAGGAGGCGGACATACATCACACAACATCACTTCTGAGCCTGGTAAGAATGAGCCATCACAAAATGTCTTTGGATGCTAATGTTTTATTCACATAGGCACAGGTCAAAGTAAATATTCATGTTTCTGAAACATAACAGTGATTGCATAGGTTGATGAAATGAAAAGTAATCGTTAACAGCACGGGAATGCAATCCCAATATCTAAGTGGAACATGGGTACCCCACCATGGACAAAGAGGCAGGAATGCATGTCTAGCGCCTCTTGCCACGTACCCCCAGCCTCCTGTCGCCTGGCTCCTCGACATCACCCTGATGTGTGCCTGTGGCTGTTGAGCTGCGCGAACTGCGCCTCCTGCTAGTGGGCTCCGGCACGGACACGCTACTCATGCTCGATGCCTCCTCACTACCCTCCTCCCCTCCAAGTTGCTAGCACTCACTGTCCCAGTCTGTAGTTGTTCCACAGCAGTGGTCACTTGGCCTAAGGCCTTAGCAACATCCCCGCAGAAATGTCCTAGGTCAATCTGCAGTGACACGGAGCGGCGTGACAAGACAGCAGTGCTGTTGCAGAGCTTGGTGATGGCCCTAGTATTCGCAGTGAGACGAAGCAAGCCCTGCCGATGCCTCCTGCGCTTAGTGCGTTGTCCTGCTATGACAGCACGGGTGAGCTCCTGTAGGCTCTTGTTCATTTCCTGATTCCCCTCTGCAACAACTGTGGTTAGGTGACGCAGACAGTCTGACATCGTGCTCATGTTTTTGGCAAGCTTGGAGATATGCAGGTTGATTGTGCCCATATGTCTCCCCTGCAGGCGCTGAACACGTAGCATCTGCGACTCAACCCCAGCATAGACATTCGGAGCCTCTCCTGATTCTGTCGCAATACTGCTCCTGGACCTGCGCAGTTGTCTGACTCGTCCACGTGCTGGTGTTGGAGCTGCTGAAGGGAGACGTGTCTGGCAAGGGACTGTTGGGGGTGCTGGGGTCGGCTCAGTTTCCATTTCCTGCAGTGCGGGTACATGTGGCCTGCGTTTTGGTGGTGGTGGTGGTGGTGGTGGTGGGGATTGAGGGTCCAGCGGGGTCTCTCCATCCGTCTCTGCTGGTGTCTCTGAAATCATGAGGCGCTCACTGTCATCTGAGTCCACCGGAGAGGCATCTGTGTGTGAAACAGTGCATTGTTATTTTAGTTTGTTCCTCTATCTGTTTATCATTTAGCCTATTTTACACATTATAAATCACAGATTTGAACAAACTGTCGGACATGTACTGCTGGTGTCTATTCTTGCGCATTGGTGATTATCCATGCACACTTGGCTGACATGACTACAACTCCCATGATGCTGTTCGTATGTGAGGGTATATGTGTAATGGACTTCTTCCAGCACACTGTGATTTGCCTGGGGGGGATGTGCATGTGTATACAATTCGCAGCGTATTTGCGCAGGCATGCTTCTTACCTTGTTGTGTGGTTGCTGGGCCGGAAGTGTCCATTTGGGTGACTCCCACGACTGCCTCAGGCTCAATCGTCCCCTCAACGAGGTCCTCCAGGGCTGTGTTGGCGGGTACTTTTGATGGTCCCCCTCCTGTGCCAGCTGCTTCCTTCACCCTTTCTGCCATGCGCTCCTTGGCACGTTTTTGAGGTCGTACCACCTCTTCTTCAGGTCGTCAATGCTGCGGTGTGTGACTCCCACAGCATTTACCTTCTCCTTAATGCGCAGCCATATTTTACGCTTCTCAGCCTCTGGCACCTTCAGGGACAACTTGCCAAACAGTTTGTCATGGCTGCTGCTCACCCCCTCTATCAGGTGTTCCAGTTCCCTCTCTGAGAACTTTCTCTTCCTCTTCCTGGGCGTTGCAGTTTTCTTTGCAGCATTGTTGTCCATCCTGGCTAGGTGTGGTGTAGCTGGATTGTGAGGGTGAAGTCTCTCAGCTCAGCTTCAGTCCTCTGCCTCCTCCTCTGAGCTCCTCAGGGCACTGAATGATGCATGGCCTGGATGACTTCCTGGTTGTGATGTCATCAGCCTGCTCCTGCTGCGACCCGTATTTTGCGAATTCGCTAATACCGAACTCGCTATTACCGAAATCGGTAATAGCGAATTCGGTATTAGCGATTTTCTTACTTTGCGAATCGCAATCGTATAATCGGGTTTATTTAGCGATTTCTAGCGAATCGCTGATTATTACCGAATATGTACATGCATCCCAAAGAGCGATTTCTTATTAGCGAATCCTTATTTTTCGCTAATAAGGAATCGCTTTACCGAATTTTGATGCATGTGCCCCTGAGTTTGGTAGAAAGGGTTTCGCATCAAAAAATGATGCCTCCTTGAGGCAGGAGTAAAGTTAGAGAAAAGATGTATTTCCTCCAAATTTTTCCAACTTTGCATGTTTACTGCACTGTACAGCACACATACAAGGTGGTAATGTGTTAGACTTTGTCAAAGCATAGAATTTTTGTGCTGGAAAGGTACCCTTCCAGTATAAAACCTAAGCTTTACATCACGCACACCCTTGAATTCAGGTGCAAGGATGTGTGCTTTGGCATAAGGCAGCCTAAGGTACACCAGCACTAGAGAGAGCAACAGCACACTTTCTTAGTAGATATGGTGCTGTTGTGCTGTCTTCTTTTTCATGCAACACTGCACATCAACTTTGGTTACTACACTGTGTGAAAACCTTGTAAATCTGCCTTTTTGTTTCTCCACAGCAGACACTCTTAACATATAATGCCTACCAGTATGGATCACATGTGACTCCTTGTCACATGTCATCATGTCACATGTCTTGCAACATGTCCTCACTGTCTTAAGTTACATTTTCTATACAGTGATTTACACACTTGTATGACTCATCCTTTCTATATAATATGTGTGGCGTGTAAAGCGCTCTGACACTCCACATTAGGATGAATAGAGCTATAAAATGAATAGGTGTGACAGAGGGGCCAAGGAGAGATAAAGGGCACCATTGGGGGGTGGCAATGAAGAAATCAGTGAGGAAGGAAGTCAGTGTGGGGGAGGGAGGTGCGAAGAGTGTCACGGTGGGCCCCACCAGCTCTAAAACTGGCCCTGGTTTCTCACTCCGCCCTCGTGCTCAATGAAAGTGAAGAAACAGGCAGTGCTTGAAATGGGCCGGTACTCGCCAGTACTAAATATCTGCAATTCACAGTTTCCTCACCTTTCAAGTACCTGCACTTGTTCTTGTAAAAGGAGAGTATCGGTGCCCATGAAGTTGGAACAGGGTCAGGTACAGGGATTGTGGGAGGGAATTATACTGAATGGGCTGCCAGAGCAAAGCCTGCCTGTGCTTCTCTCTGACAGCTGAATCCCTGTGCTAGGCCCTGCCTGAACCACAGCCGTAATACGCAGCAGAGGCTGTTTTCATAGTGACAGGGTGGCTCACTGATGAGAGCATTGTAAGTTGTGCATCACACCGACTAAGAGCGCAGGGACCAATCAAACCCTACGCTGTTAATCACACTGTATGCATGATGTGGGGTGTGCTGTCTTCGACGTCATTCGACATGCAGGCTATTCTCATACTTCATGTTCGGTTACTTAGAGCGCGTGTCCAGTGTGCTGAATGCTATGTGCATGTGTGAGTTCATCTGCCTGCGTGCGAGGGCCAGTGAGTGTGCGCTCATGGGTTTTGTCTAGTTTCCACCCCTGATAAAAAGATGACAAACGCCCAGATATTCAACCCTGCCTTTAATAACAGAAGCACGCCTTTCCAGGGAGCACACACACACATGGGTTCTGCTGGTAGCCTATGGCGGCCATCTGCAGGATCTTGCAATTGATAGCTACTGTCCTCAGGACCAATGTGAAAAGACCAGGCAGGTAGATGTAGAGAGCCAAGGACTTCAGAAAGGATGGGAGGAGAAGTAGAAGAGTCACTCCAATCCTCAAACATTGCAGTCCAAAAGTCCAAAGTCCCTTACTGACACTTTGACTCATCAACAGGAGCACCACGCCAGCAAGGTGCGAGACCAGAGCTCACGCGGAAAACTATATGTCTCACTTCCGAGTCTGCCACTATCTGTGTGACTTGAGGAGAGCCTGTGGCTACCTTATGTATCCACCTGTGATGATAACTCACTGACCACCTGTATGAGCCTGACTGAGCCTTTCACTCTGGGGTAACGGGAGCAGTGTCCACTCACTACCCTGGTTATCCAGCTCCTGAGGCACTGACTGACTGACTGAGGAAACCCACTCGTTAGGACTCATCACTTTCAAAGATCTCCGGTCGCCGCTGATGCACTCCTTGAAAATCTGATCTCACTCATTCAATGCCCCATCCTCACCCAGTTCTAAGCCCCGCCCCTAACTCCACTGCAAACCCGCTCCCCTATATCCATGTCCACTCAATTGGGTGAGTACCTGCACTTTTTTTCTCAATTAAAGCACTGGAAACAGGGGTTTTCCATGACTCCTCTCTGCTAGTCACTAATTCTTTTTGGCTCCGGAAAGACACTGCGTGGCAGACGCTGCCTTTTCTCTATGTCTTTGTACACACTTTGCAGAGATAGCTGAGGGGGTACCTGAGAACGGGAAATTAATCTATGGGTGTCACCCCATACCACAGGGCACGCAGGAGGAGGGTAACCATGCAAACATATAATTTTCCTTGCTAAAAAGTGGATTTTACTACAGTTGCCCAAAAGTGAATTGGAGGACGCCCACTCTAACACGTTCCGTACCATAGTTTCTAAACCCTGTGATTGGCCTAACCGGCAATGATCTTTAGCGAAACTGGCGGGAAAACTGGCAGGATCTAAGGGGCATATTAGCAAGAACGGCGTTAAAATTATCGCCGCTTTAGCGGCAGGAAACTGCCGCTAAAGCGGCGATAATGGGCTTGATAATATGCCCTTGAGAATTCCAATAGAAGCCCATGTTCTGGTGTGATCCTGGGCTTCTATTGGAATTCTCATAAATTTCTTCATATCTGCCACATCACCAAGACCACCTGCATGAAAAAACCTGAAGACAAACCCTTTCCAGCCACTGTGCATGTATCCCTCAGTCAAGGAACTCCAGGACCTACCATGTAATGGTTCTATGTTGTAAAACATTCCCCTCTCAGCCAGTCAGTTAATCCCCAATTCACTCACTCACTCAATCATACATTTCAATGAAATGCAGTGGCTGGGCCTTTAGACTTAATTCCAGGCATACTAAATCGGACTGACCCACCGCAACTCGTTCATCTTCGTTTCTGTGGGGCTTCCCACTATCATTTCGATTCATTATCACTATTATTTGACATTTAAATGGCTTTACACTGTTTTGTTTTTTACATATCCTACCCTCATTACTCGTTTTTATTAATGTGTTTTACTAACTCTTTAATTTGTTTTTATTTTTTTTCATGCCAAAACATCTTGTATTTGTGTAGTGTTACGTGAGTTTGGCTTTAGGTCTCTGCGCTTTACCACTGCTGACCAGTGCTAAAGTGCTTGCGCCCTCTCCTTCAAACATGATAAAATTGGCCTACACCTAATTGGCACATTGAATTTACATGTAAATCCCTAGTAAGTAGTACTCCATATACCCAGGGCCTCTAAGTTAAATGCTACTAGTGGGCCTGCAGCACCCATTGTGCCACCTACTAAAGTAGCCTTTTAAAATGAATAGGACACTTTACCCCGCACGCTTTTACAACGCGTGCCATTACCCCTCAATTTTTACTCCGCAAAATCTTTTACAACGCAGGGCTTTACAACGCAATCTATTACAGCGCATTCCACATTACAACGCAATTTACTATTGTAACTCCACTGGGGCGTTACTTTGGGGAATGTGTTGTAATGGTTTGCAGTATAAAGCCCTGCATTGTAAAAGATTTTGCGGAGTAAAAAATGCGGGGTAATGGCATGCGTTGTAACGCATGCGTTGTAAAGGATGTTTACCTTTTAAAACATGTCTCAGGCCCGCCACTGCACGCTGTAGTGCAATTTTAAAACTGCCAGTTCTACCTAGCAAAATAAACCTTTTACCAGGCCTAAACCTACTTTTTTAACACTTATATGTCAACCCTAAGGTAGGCCCTAAGAGCTTATAAGGCAGGGTGCATTGTATGTAAAAAGTAGGGCATGTGTGCTTAAGTTTTACATGTCCTGCAAGTGGAAACTCCTAAAGTTATTTGTTTCATTGTTGGAAGGCTTACTTCTCCAATTGACTAACATTGGGTCAGCTTATTATGTTTGATACATTACATTTAATAATTTAATAACATTTCCTAATTTGGAGTGGGATTTTTCTTGTGTTGTTTTTTCTATTTACTACTGTTTGTGTACTACATAAATACTTTACACATTGTCTCTAGTATAGGCCTGGCTGCTTTTGTGCCAAGCTACCAGAGGGTTAAGCACAGGTTAATTTAGTGACTTTTGAAGATCACCTTGAGAAGGATTGTGGTTGTTGCCTGAGTGGTGCTTCCACCCCCCCGCCCCCTCAAACAATAACCCAATTTCTTACAAAATGTATCACCCAAAACCCATATAATGTTAAATGTTTGTCTCATATCTATACTGCTTTACTGTTAATCCTGCTGACAACTGTAAATGACCTTATTCCATTTGTATTATGTATCACTGTGTCCCTCTTTTACATCAAAAACAATAAATAAATCAAAACATACATAAATCAAAGGAGTGAAGAACCAAACTGTTGTGAGGACCTCTTTGACCCAAGTTGGTTTCCACGTTTCTTAACTTTATTGCAGATTTTATATTTTACACATTTTAGCCACATCGCCTGTAGTATTGACCTTTTACATATTTTATTTCAGCTTTGCTTGCATTATATTATTTCAGGAATATATCGTACAAGTTGCTTGTTTAGTTGGCCTTTCCTCGACATGTAATCTATACATTCTGTTCAAGGCTAGGAACAGTACACAATATCCCAGTGCCTCGGTTGCCCATTCAATAGACAGCTTCTAACATCCAGACATAGCATTACATCAATGCTGTGCTTCTGGTACAGTGTGGTTTTATTATATAAATGAGAACTTTAGATTGTGAACAGATACAGATATGCTATTTAATTCAAATGAATTGTAATTAAAAATCCTCTTTAAAGGTAGAGTCCGATTTTAAGTCACAATTCTGAAAATGGCACTTTAAGAAGGTTGCCATTTTCTTGTCACAAACATGTGTGCCTTCTGCAAGTGTTCTGCTGCTGGGTTTGTGTATTGTTTACTGATAGTAACACAAAGGGGACTTAGGTGTGGACAGGTTTGATCATCCTAGCAGGAAGATTGGGGAGGGTCTGTACCAAGCCTCACTTGCACTTCAAAGGGCTTTGCCTTCTGCACACACAAAGGAACATGACACCAGGCCTGCCCTGCCTTTTGTCACCACCAGACAGTTTGAAGCCTTGATCTTGAGTAGTGTATTCTATTTACTACTGTTTGTGTGCTGCATAAATACTTGACACATTGGCTCTAATATAGGCCTGGCTGCTTTTGTGCCAAGCTACTAGAGGGTTAAGCACTGCCTAATTTAGCGTCTTTTGTAGTTTACCTTAATAAGGAGTGTGGTTGTTGCGTAAGTGGTGCTTCCAACCCCTCAAACAATAACCCAATTTCTTATATTTCTATCACCCAAAACCCATATAATGTTAAATGTTTGTCTCATATCTATACTGCTTTACTGTTAACCCTACTGACAACTGTAAATTACATTATTCCATTTGTGTTATGTATCACTGTGACCCTATTTTACATCAAGAACAATAAATAAATAAAAACATAAATAAATCAAAGGAATGAAGAACCGAACTGTCATGAGTAACTCTTGGATCCAATTTGGCTCCCTGTTTCTTAGCTTCATTGCACATTTTATATTTTACATTTTTTAGCCACATCGACTTTAGTAAGGACCTTTTACATATTTTATTTCAGCTTTGCTTGGATGATATTATTCCAGAAATAAATTGTAAGAGTTGCTTGTTTAGTTAGCCTTTCCTCGACATGTCATCTGTACATTCTGTTCAAGGCTAGAAACAGTCACGATATCCTAATGCCTATGCTCCCTATTCAGGAGACAGCTTGTAACATACAGATATAGCATTACATCAGAGCTGTGCTTCTGGTACAGTGTGGTTTTGTGCCTTCTGCCAGTGCCCTGGTGCTGGGGCTTGTGTAATACTTCCTGAGAGTAACACAAAGGGGGCTTAGGTGTGGACAGGATTGACCATCCTAGCAGAAAGACTAGGGAGGGTCTGTACCAAGCCCCAATTGCACTTCAAAGGGGTTTGCCTTCTGCACACACAAAGGAATATGGCACCAGGCCTGCCCTGCCTTTTGTCACCCCCAGACAGTTTGGAACCTTGACAGGGGACGAATTTTCCAAAACCAGATGTGGGTGTAGGACAGGGAGATCCCGCCACACACACACACAAAGTTATAAATATTGGACATCCAGAGCCACTCATCCAAATATTCCTGGACCTGTGGAAATTACAGAAGAAGGACTGCCCTTCTGACAGAGGGCTGCCTTGCTGCCAGATGACTGCCCTGCTTCTTGAAGGATTACCTTGCTGTCTGAGAAGGAAGTCTGGACCTGCATGCCTTTATCCCAGGCTAAGCAGTGTGACCCCCAAGGGTCAGTTGGCTAACCTCCTGTGTGCGCTACAGGGACACAACAAGCTTCAGAAGCCTCCCTGTAACTGCCCAGTTGACCTGTGGCAACTGGACCAGTGTGGTACTGCACCTGGACCTGCCTGAACCCTGCTGGCCTCTGCTGGAATGAGTCCCTGATGCTCAAGAGGTGCCTCTCCAGATTCTGGACCCTTTGCTGGCATCAAAGTATACTCCTCACAAAGAAAAGACAAAAATCCTGAAGTTTGGGCTCCTCGCAATGGCAAACGATCACATTTACACCAAGACTCTGCCACCTGCGACTACCCCCATTGTGAAGTACTAGTAAGACCAAATCTTCACACCAACGACAGTCCGCAGTGACCAGCAACGGAAGCCCTGCACTTCATGCTACAGCAATGGCAACCCACGACTACCGCCAATGCAAAGCTACAGCAACGCCAGTCCACGACGCCCTTCCGGCTCTTTGTGCTACTGCGACAACCTCCCGCAATGCCCAGCCTGCTCCTTGTGCTGCAGCGATGACTGTCTGTGACAGTCAGCATTCTCCCTGCGGCCTCTGATACTGCTAATTTGACTCTTCATGCTGGACTTCAAAGGTAACGTTTCAGCAGGACTTACCTTGTCCTTGCATCTGAACCGCACTTCATCACAGTTGGCCTGAACTGGTGACTTCCCCCCAGTCTAGAGTGACCAGATGACTGTAAGTGATGGTGTGCTATTAGGCACTATTTTCACACACAAAAAATTGTATATCTCCAATTCTACTGATTGGATTTTTGTCATTCTTGTATCATTTTACTTATTACTTATTAAAATGTGCTCTCTTTTTCTAAATTGGAGTCTGATTTTTCTTGAGTTGTGTTTTCTATTTACTACTGATTGTGTGCTGAATAAATACTTTACACATTGGCTCTAATATAGGCCTGGCTGCTTTTGTGCCAAGCTACTAGAGGGTTAAGCACTGCCTAACTTAGCGTCTTTTGTAGTTTACCTTAATAAGGAGTGTGGTTCTTGACTGAGTGGTGCCTCCACACTCCTCCAACAATAACACACTTTGTTACTAAATCTATCACCCAAAATCCATATAATGCTAAATGTTTGTCTTATATCTGTACTGCTTTACGATTAACCCTGCTGACAACTGTAATTTACCTTATTCCATTTGTATTATGTATCACTGTGACCCTCTGCTACATCAAAAACAAAAAATAAATAAAAGCATACACAAGTCAAAGGAGTGATGAACCGAACTGTCATGAGGACCTCTTTGCCCCGAGTTGGTTCACCCGTTTCTTGACTTCCACATGTTATATTTTGCACGTTTTAGCCACATAACCTTTAGTAATGACCTTTTACATATTTTATTTCAGCTTTTCTTGCATGATTATATTCCAGGAATATATTGTACAAGTTGCTTGTTTAGTTAGCCTTTCCTCAACATGTAATCTATACATTCTGTTCAATGCTAGGAATAGTACACAATATCCTAGTGCCTACGTTTCCCATTCAGGAGAAATCTTCTAACATCCAGACATAGCATTACATCAGAGCTGTGCTCCTGGTACAGTGTGGTTTTTATTATATACATAATTACTTTGGATTGGGAGCAGATACAGATATTGCTGTTTACACTCAAATGAATTGTAATTTAAAATCCTCTTTAATGGTGGAATCGGATTTTAAGTCACAATTTTGAAAATGCCACTTTAGGAAAGTTGCCATTTTCTTGTCCCAAATATTTGTGCCTACAACCAGTGTCCAGCTGATGGGTTTTGCGCATTGCTTCCTGAGAGTTACACAAAAGGGAATTAGGTGTGGACAGGAGTGACCATCCTAGCAGGAACACTGGGGAGGGTCTGTACCAAGCCCCACTTGCACTTCAAAGGTCTTTCCCTTCTGCACACACAAAGGAACATGAAACCAGGAACCTCTAGAACGTCTAGAACTCAGTTATCATGATTTGACCGTTCATTATCTTTACCATGTTTATAATGCTGGTAACTTTGCTTTGTTTTATTTGCCTAATTATCGCAGCTCATTCTCACAATGCAAGACTACGATTGTTTCAATAAATGTATTGGAAACGGATTTCGTACTTCTCTTGCGTTTTGCCTGAGCATGCATGAGTAATATAATGAAAAGGTCAGATCTGTTTCCACGACTTACCTAGGGAGTCAGAGTGTCATGTTCAGGTTGCCACAATCACCTTTCACCCCGGCAGGGTAGAGGGTTTAGGTGAGGCACTGTGAGCTTGCCAGAAAATGGGCAGGCAGGTGCTGATGGTGTGGAAGGACTCACTGCCCCATATTCTGTTTCATTGTCCTAATATGCAGTCCTATTATCATGGTAGGAACCGTATAACAGAACCTCTGTGGTTTCAGTTATTGAAGAAACAGAAACGTGCCTTGCTGTTTGACAGGCATACAATGTTGACTGCCATGGCTGTGTGGGCGTGCTGTCCATGAGCCTATTCAGAGTGTTGTGAAACCGGAGTTTGTTATAATCTGCAAATCATCTCTGAGCATGCTGTTATTTTCTGTGCTATACCTGGGCATGCTTTAATCTCCTGTACCATATCTGGTTATGCTGTAATCTCCCTTGAGAGATCTGAGCAGGGTGTAATCTTCTGTACCATATCTGGGCATGCTGTAATTAGGCCTGGGTGGTAAACTCCACTCAGTTCGTGGCGTTTGTGGAATTTTTTTCACTCCGCGGAGCTCACGGAGTTCCGAAAAACTCTGTTCTACGTAGCGGAGTTTTTCCCTTGCTCACGCTCGACAATGGTAAATTGGCAAGCGCGAGCGAGGAAAATCCAGCGCAAGACCACTTCCCAGTGAGATTTCTGAACGTGGGTGGTCGCGGATGGTCGCTACCACTCACGTTGAGAAACCTTCCGTTCACGTTGAGGAAGCTGCCGCTCAAGTAGAACTTCTACTTGAGTGGCAGAAAGAAGCAGCGCTCTCTTGCACTGAACAGGATGCAGTTTGCGCGGATTTTACAGTGTGGGACAAACACCTGCCGCTAAAAATCAGTGCAAACAGCGCGAGGTAACGCACTCTGCTGTTCACGGAACTCCGCTTATCTTGGCAGAGGTTTTTTGTCACTTCAAAGAACTCAACGAACTCCGCCCAGGCCTAGCTGTAATCTGCCTTGAGAGATCTGAGCAGGTTGTAATCTCCTGTACCATATCTGGGCATGCTGTAATCTGCCTTGAGAGATCTGAGCAGGCTGTAATTTCCTATACCATATCTGGGCATGCTGTAATCTCTCTTGAGGGATCTGAGCATACTGTAATACATTTTACAGCTCTGACTTGTAATCTCTCTTGAGGGATCTGAGCATACTGTAATACATTTTACAGCTCTGACTGTGCTGTAATCTGTGTGATAGATAGAGCTGAGCCTGTGCAGTGGTTTCCGTCGCAGGTTATGAATGGACTGTGCAGGGGTGAATGCGTGGAACAGTAATGAGAGAGATCACTATCATATAATTGTGACAGCTCTAATATATATTCAGTGGAAATGTTGCACAAATCTTCAACGGCATTGGCTTAAAACTCAGGCACAGTTCAGCTTCCTGGGAAACCGTACTCCGCAATCTAGGAAACTCCGGGCACATTCTGAGCACCACCCTACAGCCCAGCATCTGTGCTACTTCTCAAGATGCAGAAAGTGTACATACTTTCTGTTTAAAGTACCTAAATACGGCAGAGAAGTGTATGCACTCAGGGGGATATTCACAAGAACGTGTGCCAAAAAATGTTAACGCAACTTTACACATCGCAGCCTATCGCGGGAAAATGACAATGTCCGCGATACAACACCCGCGATGGTGATAAAAACACAAACCCCACCGCAAAAAAACATGCGATGGGCCGAACCACGATGAGGAAATCAGCGATAAGCAGCGCCAGGCCTGCAATACACACACGTCAGGCGGGAAAATCACTACAAAAGGAGAAAAAACACACAAACACAAAATAACCAACACCGAAGCACCATGGAGGCATCTGGAGCAGGCACAGAGGACGAGCGGAACCCCACAAGCACCCCGGACGACCAGCCTGGGACCTCGGGGACAGGGAAGGGCAAGGACAAGAAGAAGAGGAAGAGGCAGTTCGGTCCGCAGGAGAACAGGATCCTGGTCACGGAGGTGATGGAACACCATCAACAACTGTTTGTCACCTCCAACGTGTCATTGGGCACCAAAAATGGAATATGGCGGCCCATCGTGGACAAGGTGAATGCCGTCGGAGAGCACAAGAGGTCAATGGACGATGTCAAGAGGCGATGGATTGACATCAAGCGGAAAACCAAGGAGAAACTCGCAGGCAACCAGAAGGCAGCAATGCAGACTGGAGGTGGGAGCCCAGCGCCACAGCTGGAGCTGGATGACATGGAGGAGCTGGTGTCGACAGTCATCAGTGTGGAGACTGTGGCAGGAGTTGGGGGAGCGGACACTGCTCGACATGACACAACACCACAGCAACAGGGTAAGTAACCACCAGGTACTGGGGGGACGGGGGGAGATGGCCACAATGGCACACATGCACAATCAAGAAGAGCACAGTGCACACCCACCATGACTCTGGATCATGGCCCTGATCTACAGACTGTCAAATGTACATTGCCATGCTGTCTGAATGTGAACATGTACCATGCGGCTAGATACATGTGGTCACAATGTAACACAGCATCTCCCCTTCACATTGCAGAGGCACCGTCAACACCTCCTGCAGAGCAGTCCCAGCCACTCTTCACTGATGATGAGGAGGACACCCCCAGCATCGACACCGAAGCCCTCCAAGACATCATGGAACTCATCCGCCAATCACCTCCAGGATCAGGGCAGCCCAGCTGCATCGAGGAGACCCCACCCACTCCACAAACCACCCAGCAGGAGGCACCCACAACCCCGGCTGTCTCCCAGGACCCCCACGAACAGCACATGGCCTTCCAACGCCGTGTGTTGGAGGGCCAGGGGGAGATGGCTGAGCAGGTGCGGGTGGGGTTCGACCTCATGACTACCAAACTGGACGCCATCCATGGGTGTCTGAGTCCCATCAGGGACCACCTCCAGTCCCTAACGGACACCCACAGGCCGCTCCATGGTCTCCAACGAGCCCCGGCTGACATCGCTGGAGTCATGACTCGGAGACAAGAACACCTATCCGCTCAGAGTGGCTCCAGCGATCTCAGCCAGGAGATGGCACACATGCGGAGGCTCATGGAGGACATGGTGCGGATGGAGGCGGAAAGGATGGCAGCCACCGCTGCACATCAGCAGAATGTAGCTGGGATCTACCATGCCCTGCAGTTCTTCATCATGGCATTGCTGCCACAAGGCGTGGCGCAGATGAATGCTGCTGCTCCTACACCATCCACATCTCCGCCCCCAGGTGTGTCAGTGCCTCACAGTGCGGCAGACATTTCCACTCCGGCACCTGATGTGTCACTGCCACACAGTGCGGCCGACAATCCACCTCCGGCCCCTGATGTGTCAGTGGCACACAGTGCTGCAGCCGGAACTACAACACCCACAGGTGGGGCAGGGCACACATCCGAGGACGAGGACGTGGCTGGCTTTGGGATCAGAAGTAGGCACTAGCATTAATTTCCGCCACCTGGCCTGTTGCTCCTTGGTGCCACACATAGCCCCATGACCTTCCACTGACCCCCGATACACTCTGCGGCACTCACCTTGTACCGCAACATGGACTGCCACATCCTGTTTGGTGACCAATGACACGGCGACCAGACTGCGGACTGTACTCTTCCTCTTCCGCTGTACTTGTCATTCCCCGATGGACTCTGGCTGGCCCTCCACGGGCCCATAATGTGGAGTGGGGTTGGCATTGCCCTGTACTGCTCCAGCTGCAAAACTCCACTGGATGTGCATTAAACATTCAGGAACGCACTGCTGTGTCATGTCTTTCATCATTCAAGTATGAATGTGTGGATGAATGTAGGGTCAGTGATTCCCCCTAATGTCAATGATGCTCATCTAGTGGCATTCCAGTCACAGTGTGCTACATTGCCGATTGCGTTCCGGGTGCCATAGACACTACAACAGGGACAAACGCATTAGTCACTTCCTTGTCCGGACATGGACTGCACCACACCCAGAGCCCCCGAGTCATTGTTGCAAGCCCTGCGCTGGTCCGGCGTACGCCAGGCCAGACCACTCCGCTTACGCTCCGAGGGTGGGGCCACATAACCACATGTCGCAGGTTTACACGCTAGTGGTCTGCAGGTCACTGGTCTAGTTGTCAGCATGTCAGGGCCACTCCCTGAGGGCAGGTTTGCACACACACCACACCCATCCGGCGCATGCGTCACAGGCCATGTGACCCCGAGAATATAAGGGGTCGGCAACGTCACATTCCCTACTGCCGGAGGTGACTGGATGACGGACGTTCCACGGGGCTCAATCATGAAGGGCCCTTGAGTTGTTGCGCACAGGGTTAGTGGCACCCGAGGCCTTGCGGCCATCACGGACCTACCGCCACGTGGCGCTGACTGGGGTTGCACAGGGTTAGTGGCACCCGAGGCCTTGCGGCTGTCACAGGCCTACCACCACGTGGCGCTGACTGGGGTTGCACAGGGTTAGTGGCCCCGAAATTGCTGAGCGGGTGTGCAGCCTGCGATGACGTGTGCAGTGATGTGGTCTCTGCCATTGATGCCTCAGGACTCAGTGCCATGTGTGGGACCTGCTGGGCTGCGGTGCGGGTCTGCATGATGTGGAGCATGCCATGGTGGCGGGACCGGGGCCTGGAGCTTGCACGGGCATGTGGTGTGCCCACTGGTGGACACACCGTTGACAGCAGGTGAGCAGTGGGGCCTGTGTGCGCAAGGGCGGACAGCCAGCGCTGGCCGGCGGGAGGGTGTAGGGTGTGGCTGCATGTGTGCGCGGGGGCGGACAGGTGTTGTTGCCGTGTGCAGTGAGATGGACTCTGCCATGATTGACTCTTGCCTCGATTACAGATTGCAGACCTGGTGGCTTGCAGTGTATACCGGCACTTGGTTGGAGACACACCGGTGGCTGCAGGTGAGCAGTGGTGCCTGGGTGCGCGGGGCGGCAGTGTCCCTCCCTCTCTCTCTCTCTTCCTTTCCTTCTCTCTCCCTCCCTCCCTTCCTTTCCTTCTCTCTCTATCTCTCCCTTCCCTTCTCTCTCTCTCTCTCCCTTCATTTCCTTCTCTCTCTCTCCCTCCCTTCCTTTCCTTCTCTCTCTCTCCCTTCCTTTCCTTCTCTGTCTCTCTCTCTCCCTCTCTTCCTTTCTCTCTCTCTCCTTCTTCGGCTCCCTTTCTTTCTTTCTCTCTCTCCCTTTCTTTCATTCTCTGTATCTCTGTGTCTCGCTCCTTTGATGTGCGCATGACACACGTTCTGATTTTGTGCTTTATTTTCCAGGCTGTGACATCAAGATTGTCCCGGACGGACCCGACAGGAGTCTTCCGCATTGGTGTTTTGTGTTGTATTTCAATAAAGTTTTTGGTTGTTACTTCAATGATGAGTGACTGTTTCTCGTTCTTCTGACCACACGTGTGTTTCTTCTTGGCATTATGCGACATCATGCGCTTTTTGTGGCTCTTGTGTCATGCACGGTATGTGTTTTTCAAGAGGGGGGGTCTGGGGGGGGACCTGGGAGTGGGGGCGGTGGGTGTTGTGGCCCTCTTGGGTCTCCGAGCTGCATGATCATTGTCTCCATGGCGTCTGTGGGTCTTCCGATGTGGCTCTGTGCTGGGCTCCCTTTCGTACTGCAGGTAGTCGTCCTGCTTTACACCAGCAGACGGCAGGTGTTAAATCCCGGCTGCTACCGCGGCTTATCGCCTGTTTTTGGTTTGCATCGCAGATCTGGCAGTTCGTTGTGAAAGTGGTGTTGTGGTGTTTTCGTGTGTTTTTGCATGGGAACGCCTACTCTGCATCTCATTAGGGTTAGTTGGTGGTGTCACCCGTGGAGATACGTTTTGCGGCAGTTATCGCGGAAATACTGGCGATGTCTGCAGTTTGCACCCGCTTGTGAATGGGGCGTTAAATCTATCTCCACTTTCGATGCGTTAGGGTGGCGACAACTCGGCGATAAGTCCTTGTGAATATGCCCCTGAGTTCTGGCTAAGTCTGTCCAGCGCACTATAACTGGGGTTGACCATTGTTATATTCAGGGCACGAATGGTCTGTGCATGTAACTTATGGGCTTTTGGGGGTAACATGAGTGGATGCTGGTGGCGTTTGGCACACCATGTGCATTGGTGCTCAAAATAAGGGTCCTCTTTTAGGCTACCCTTTGCTCAAGAAAGCCTTCATGATCCTGTCCTGAGGTTCCAGCCCAAGAACCAGTTATATATATCAGATGAAGAAGCTTGCCACCCCCTTCCATTGTATAGTGTCTGCTTTCCATGCTCTTGTGAACCTTTACCTCTTACCTCGCTTCCTTCTCACTAGCTGCCACCTCACAACTGTGGCCTTCTGTTTGACTTTATCTGAGGACAAGCCACAGTCACTGGTGGTCCTGTTCAAACTATTTTGACCTTGAGCTCTGTTCTGGAAAACTGCTAAATCCAAAGAACAAATAGAAAGATGTGCTTCTCTGGGACTGGAGAGGTACGAAAACTTTTGAAAAAAGGCAGCACTGGTGAGCTACGCCATCCCCAAACCCGCCACCTGCGTTTAAGGTGCTGGAATTACCACCTTGCCCGTTGCCCCTGCAGAGTGAACGCGAGGGGTTATCTTCATACCCCAGTGTGAAACCTTGTTCCAGACCCTGAGGAAGGCTATTCCTATTTCAGATTCAGGATTGTGGGCCTACTCGACAGAGGAGTATCAAGGAGAAATATCACATAGAAACAGGAATATGCCTCTTTGGCTTGTTTTCAAAAACAATCCTGCCAGTGACGCAGGCACCCTTGCACTATGTACTAGGCAGCACACAGTTCACCAGTGCAAGGAGAGAGCAAAAATGCTGCATATATTTGTAAGAATAGGCATTTCTGCTCTCTCACTTTCATGAAACTCAGCGCAGCAAGTTCCTTTGCTGTGCCGCATTGCGTGAAATAATAATAAGTATGCACCCATGTGCTTAACTTGTTCTGGTCATTGCAGGTGATTGGCACTGTTGTGTAGTTCCTATAAGACCTATATAGGATCTGCGCGTTTAGACAACATACACTGAGGGACTGGTGTCCAGACTGATTCCAGACACCTCCACCGGCTATGTTGGCCTGTGTACCAGCTAGCTCGCAATGCCACTATAACCTCCTCTTACCAAGGAGAGAATAGTTCTTGGCAACTATCGAACATGACAACCCTGATCCCTCGGGACCGTGGAAACAGTTACTTTTCGCTCAGTCACTCGTGCTCACTTGTTCTCAGAGAGATACACAGAATAAACGGTTGGGACATTTTCAATAAGTATTTATTGAACAGTCGTTATTCTAGAGTAAAATAAGTGCACTGAAATCACCAGTACACAGCAGCATATATAAATGAGTAGCAGCACTAAGGGGCATATTAACAAGGCGGCGATAAACAATTATCGCCGCTTTTGCGGCCGTTTTCGGCCGAAAAGCGGCGATAATTATATCGCCTTATCAGCAAAGACACGCTATCGCGTGTTTTGCTGATTTTGCTCCCGTTTCCAGCACGCCTGACTTCGCATCGATAATGAGATACAAAGTAGGCGTGTCTGTGGAAACAACATGGGTAAATATCGCGAAGGCAGCTTCGCGATATTTACAATGCGGGAAGCGATTATTTTATCGCGCTAAGTATGCTTAACGCAGGAATTTAACGCCTGTTAAATTCCTGACTAAGGCATACTTAACATGGGGGTGGATTCTGTGGCTAAGACCACAGGCCCTATCATCTAGGATATCGCCGCTTTCCACATGGAAAACGGCGATATCCACGCTATCTCTGAAATTTTTATCGCCTCGGCGATGCGCGTTGTTAATAACGTGCTAACCGGGCGATAAATTACAGAGATAGCCGGCGATAAATATGCAAGCGCTAAGCGCGCTTTGCGATATTTATCGCCGGCCCTTGATAATATGCCCCTAAGAAAGTAAACAGATGGTAGGTTTCTACCATTTTGCTAAAATCATAAATATAGGCGAGTATATAAAATACATGGCAATAAAATGCGTACTCCTACGATGCACCCTAACTAGATGTACCTAAGTGTACCTAGCATGTGAGTAGTTGTAAAGCCAAGAATCCCTCTAGGATAAAGCCAACCCCATTACCTGATGTGAGACTGCGGGACCCCGTTCTGGTCTCTAGCTGAACAGAACACCCCGCGAGGGATGTCAGACCACTGCGAGCTGGAGTATCTGCATGCAGGAACCTCAGCTCCTTGCGTCATTGTGTCGGCATGGAAGTCGTGATCTCCTCCCCCTAGCTCTGCAAGATGTGGTGTTTATATACCCTAAGGTATCCCCAGGGGGTTCTACCTTGCTGTGCCAGTGTCAGACTTAGGATGACGTTGGGAATTAACTTTATACACAGTTATTATGCAGGAGATGATGGTCCTGCTGTGATTCCTAGAAACTAAGAATCCTCATGCATAATTTTTGAGGCCAGTGTCCAGGGAAAAACCCTACGTGCTTGTGTGTAGTATTGTAACTGGGTAAAAGGTCAGTCCTTCAAATCCGTTATGTATGTAGTATAGGAGAGAATGTAGGTGAAGGGTTATGATGTTACCTACACCTATATCGGGGTACCTATATGAAATATAACACCCACTCCTCATCCGAATGGATGACATTACTAAATTCTAGCGTATTACCAAGGCGTCTAGAGGGTTGTACGCAACAATTAATAAAAACATTGTTAAGAGAAGTTAAAAAGCTTTAAAAAACCCTCTAAAAAGTGTTCTACAAAAATCATTCAAGTAGTGGCTCTAAAAGTGTCCGTTTATATAGTCCGAACAACTACAAGCATTTGAAAGCAATGCAGGTCAACAGAGATCAGTTTAGAATTTCGAAAAAATTAAAACGCCAAATCTTCCCAGCGTGCGACATGCCAAATGTTTATGTGTCCTTGCTGGTAGACGCAACATTGCTGCTGTCTGCATACGCAGCTGACGATCCCTGTAACACCTCACAAAGAATGTCAATTGAGCACAGATGATCTTCCGTACTGCCTGCAGCAGGTGCCGGGGCAGTCTGTGCCACATCCAAGGCCTGAGTTGGAGAAGCCGGTGTCCATACCAACAGGAGCAGAAACTACCTGTGGTGGCTCTAAGAATGCTGCCAACAACATGGGAATGCACTGAGGACACTGCAGATCATGGGCCGTTATCGGGTCCAGTAAAGCATCAACGTCCGGTGGCGCAGCAGATGGAAGTGTCAGACAGAGGTCTAACATGCATTCTTCTCCGCGGAACAGGCATCAGAGAACAGGTAGGACACAGTCCATCCAGACTGGTCTAAATGACAGGAACCAAGAGGCGCTCAGTTCTCGTAGGCGAGGTGTGCCATGATGTTGTACCATGCGATCACGGTATTTACGCTCTAGGAGAGCTGTTGCTACTTCCTTGGTGGCTGGGACGTCCATTGCGCAGCAGAAAGGTAACAATCAGGATTCCTGCTATTAGAAACAGGATCAGCGGAAGCCCTCCGAAAAAGCCTCCAAAGACGGAGTGTATAAAGATTGGTATAACTCTGGAGGACCGTCTGAAAGGTGCTCAACAGTCCGGAACCTATGGTCTTAAATAGGTGTACAATACCCGTCGTATTAGACATGTTAAAGATACGACTTACCATTTCTGTGAAATGGAAAGGGCAGTTTGTGCGTATAAGTGCCTGTATCTCAGCTGAAGACCTTGCGATCTGGAGATCAAAAGTCTCCCGGGTGGAGGTTAAGGTCACGGTTCGTTGTAAAAGCATGGCTTTCATTTTGCTCAGAGTATCAAACCGTATAGAGGAAACATTTAGCGAAGGCCATAACGGCGCCTCCCTGACTGTATGTGTTGGTGGAAACAATACTTGCATACAGCAAGTAACCCTGGAGCTCACGGTGACTAGATATGCGATGCCCGGAAGCATCCCACAACAACCTTGATCCTTCAGCATCAAGTAACTCCCATTCGAGAGAAGCCTGAATACCGGATTAATCACAGCTGCCGGGGTACCCCTCAAGTGACAGGACACATTCGCCACAGACCCATTACAAGCTCCGTGTAGCATGATATCCTGACATATGAGAGATCCACTTAAAGCGTTCTCGCAGTTAGTTCCGCTTAGAAACACTTCCAGATCCCCATTCCTGCATCGAAATCTGTATGGTAAATCCCAGGATTCCCTGATGAATTCCTTACCCATCTTTTCATATCTGCCTGCCTGTTGTTGTTCTAGGCAATATTGAAACTGGAAAGTTTCGACCAGTAATGTTATATGGCCATGGACTAACCATTCTGTGGACGGTGACTCTGCTACAGTAAAGGGTAACCTATCCAGTTTCTCAATACGCAGCATTGTATATTTTGCTCCTCTCTGTGCTGTTTTCATCTGTTTTTCTGTCAGATTGTATGCAGAAAATAATGACGTAATGTTGATAAAACGCCAGGGCACATAACCGGCACACAATGACTGCAGCGTCCAGCTTAACAGAATAATAGAACGTAACTGCGACTGTCCGTGTTGCAATATGGACAAATCCTGTTCTATTACCTCGATAGCAGAAGATACAATGTTGCCCAGTGAATATATCCTGGATGTTAATGTAGTCAACCATTGTCAACTACGGCTAACGCCTTTTCTAGGTTAACTGTATCTATTTCTCTTAATCTCTCTGTAGCTTCTTGTTGAGAGATTTTCCAGAGTTCGTTATAGACAGCATACAAAAAGCGCTTCTGACGTGGTTTCCTGGGACCTAATAAAAAATCCCGTAGGTCCACATCCTCTGAGAGTAAGGACAAGTTTTGCTTCACCTGGGATAGTGTTGAGGTTTTTAGCCATTCAAGGCACAACTTCCCAACACTGTATGATGTCACTACCCCCGGATGTTCTCGTTGTACATAACGTGGGTCTGGTCAATGGATACTAAACCCTTCGGTGGTAACCCTGAATCTTTCTTGACATCTGTTTGTGTCAGTAGGCCAAACCAACCATCCCTTCCAATTGGGGTCTGATCTATTGTATTGCAGTATGTTATCCAACTTAGCCCCTCTTTCTGATGTAAAATTCCCCTCAGTGTTTAAAGGTGTTGGAATTTGAGACATGTTCAAGTCCTTATTCTTGGCTATTCCAAGACAGGAAGTCTGTTGCACAGTGTCATTCAGGAAGATCATCTGCTGTGGAATGAGGCATGCTCTAAACAGTGCTTCTGTCCCCTGGACGTGCCAGTCCCTAGAACCCCAGATTGATTTCAAGTCTACAGTGTCCAGCCATAAGTCAAAACCCTGTTCAGACAGCTGGGTGATAAAGGAAGCAGAGTAAATCTGTTTGGTGTTTAACATATTTTTCTGTGCAGATATTAGTGCAACCTTATAGTAGTACGAGGTTGGGTCAGGAGTGTTAAACCCTGAAAAATATGAGAATTTCTGTGCAAATGTTTTTTAACTACCTTTTGGTGGTGTACGGCAATGTTCCCACTGGTGGTATGTGAAAACATTTCTGGGTTTGCTAGATTTATGCAAGAAATGATGACCATAATGTTGGTAACAATACATTTTGTCAAAATCTGATCTATCCTCTAACATTTCAGTGCTAGAAAATGCAGCAGATTGTTCCAAATCAGACAATAAGTTATTAACAGTTTCAAAATCCCAATCATCAGAAAATGTACTGGAGGTAATGACATCGTTCAATGAAATTTTAAACAAATGTGGAATTTTTAAAAGCTCGGTCGTTCCAAATATATAAAAATTTACTTTGTCCCATACTATACCATCCGGTATAGGAACTGCTGAAATGTTCACGAAGGACAAGTCTCTTTGTTCACGATTCGATGAAACATGAGGTTTTAAAATTAAATCTACTCTTGACGTTGCAGAGCTCTGTTGAAGATAAGTTCCATTGATGAGCAAGTGGAAACTTATTACTAATCCTAACCAGAAGAGAAAAAATAAGATACCAGTGATTATCCAAAGTTCTAGCCAAGGTGATACTAAATAAGTTCTCTTAAGAATGTTTAAAAGGTCTTTGATCCGTTGTTTGCGAGAAATTTGGGCTGGCGTTGTTTCAGGTTCACTTGGATCCAATGAGAAGGTATCGAAGTCGATGAAATAGCCAGATGCAGTCCTATCTATCTTTGGTAGCTCAGCAGGTTTTGTTGAACTTGTAGATTGCTCTTGAAGAGGCATATTGAAGTAGATATCCTTATTAGGTTGAATTGAAATTTGTCTTTCACTTTTATTTTGAGAGTTCGTGTCAAGGGGAACTAGTTCCATTGCATTGCTATTGATTCCGTTGCTTTGTAAAGGTAGCTCTTCAAATGTTATGAGACTTTCTGTTTGAACTTCCTGTATTGCAGTGAGAGGAGGACGTCGGCTACTCAGGAGCACACAAGGCCTACTATTTAGTATCGGCCACATAGTGTGGTTTGATCAGATTGATTGAGACGAATCTCTTTTCTTTTCCGGCAAGAGGCGGTAGAAGTACAGTTCTTGATCCTTCAACGGCCAGGACAGGTACAGGCTTTCGATACGATGTCCCGAATTCTTTTTTGTCCACAATCTTTTCTCTGACCAGATCCCCAACTTTTGGGATCCAGGCAGGTCTTGCCGTGGCTGACTTGACTTCCCCAGTGGTGGTTTTCTTTGTCTCAACGTTACTTAAGGAGGCTCTGGATTCATTCAGATCCTGTAAAACAGCCAAACGTTTATTGAAGTCAAACGGTTTTTCATCTTCACTGTGCCTTCACAATCGAGATCAGGTACCCACATTCTTGTCCCAAACAGGACCTCTTAAGGAGTTGCACCTCCCAGAGAGCTTCTTGGCTGGTTATTAATGGCCCGCTGGACCCCAAATAGGTGATTGACCCAACTACCATCCGAGCCTAATACCCTAGCTGTCAAAGATTGCTTTAAGTCCCGGTTTTTCCTCTCCACAACCAAATTTCCCTTGGGATGGTACGGAGAGCAGTACCGCAATGCTACACCCAAACCTCCCATGGCTTCCTTGTAAGCCCTAGAGCTAAACGCGGGGCCACGGTCAGAATGTAATGTGCCAACTACGTAAGTCCCTATAAAGACTCGCAAATCTTTTATAACAGTTCGGGCGTCAGCCGAGCGCTGAGGCCATACCCATAAGAATCTTGAACAGGAATCCACTGCAACCATGATATACTTGTAAGCCCCGTCAGATTGTAAGGGGCCGCAGTGGTCCAGGTAAATGCATGTGAGCGGTATGTCTGATATTAACAATGGTGTCTGCGCTGGGCGGGCTACGGTGGACCCTTTTATCTGTTGACAGATATCGCACTTTAAGACGAAGTCTTTGGTCTGGTTTGTTAACCCTGGCCACCAATAGCGTTGTTTCAGTAAAGAAACTGTTGCCGTAACTCCGACGTGCGCAGAACCCAGACCCTCGTGTGCAGCCAAGATTAAACTTAACCTGCGATCGATGTTTGGTATTACTCTATCCCCCACTCCAGGAATATGAGCAAATGGAACGTTGTTCGCATCTAACTTGTAGGAGTACTTGAGTGGAAAACCTTTAGGTAGTGCTTTACTGTTGTTGCGTGAAGCAATCACAGCTACCATTGTGCTACCGTCTACCCTTGTTTTTGAATGGGTGATTGCAGCTACGGACGCAGTGCGTACTGCCCCCTTCGCGGCTTCATCAGCCAATGAATTCCCTTCAACGTGAACGCCATCACGTTGATGACTCAGTGTGTGTATCACGTGAGCCATTGGTAGTTCGTTCTTCAACTCTGCTACCTGTTCCCATAGTTTCCTATGTTTAATTGTGCCACCTTTTGCATCTCTGTAACCATTCTGTCCCCAATAGTGGAGATATTCGTTGTACGACTGGACACAGCAAAAGGAATCACACACTATTAGTGGGAATTTGGGATCCGTATTTATCAGTGCCAGTAGTAGTGCTTTTAATTCTGCCAACTGTGCCGTGCAGTCTCCTAGAGACTGCGTTTTTGTACAGCTTGGACGGAATTTGCCGTCCTGCATCCTACCTTTTACAATAGCGCATGCTGCACTGTATTGTTGCTTACTCCCTATCAATCAATCAAGTATTTATAGAGCGCACTACTCACCCGTGAGGGTCTCAAGGCGCTAATGGGAGGGGGGCTGCTACTGCTCGAACAGCCAGGTCTTGAGATGTTTCCTGAAGGTCAGCAGGTCCTGGGTCTGTCGCAGGTGGATGGGGAGGGTGTTCCATGTCTTGGCGGCGAGGTAGGAGAAGGATCTGCCGCCGGTGGTCGTTCGGTGTATGCGTGGAACGGTGGCGAGGGCGAGGTCAGCGGAGCGAAGCTGGCGGTTCGGAGTGTAGAAGGTGAGTCATTTGTTGAGGTACGTAGGTCCGGCGTCGTGGCGTGCTTTGTGAGCGTGGGTGAGGAGCTTGAAGGTGATCCTCTTGTTGATGGGGAGCCAGTGCAGGTCTCTCAGGTGGGCAGTGATGTGGCTGTGGCGGGGGATGTCGAGGACGAGGCGTGCGGAGGCGTTCTGTATGCGTTGAAGTCTTTTCTGGAGTTTGGCTGTGGTTCCCGCGTAGAGGGCGTTGCCGTAGTCCAGCCTGCTGGTGACGAGGGCCTGGGTGACCATCCCTATGGCCAGTTGAGCAGATCCGTCAGTATAAATAATGTATTCATACCGATCTAGAGGCATTATTTCATTTGGTAGAGGATATTCTTGTTCATATTGCAGGAGTGCTTGTGTTTTTAAACTAGGGTCATATCTGTATTTGACATCTGTTGCAGTGAGAGAATTAGCCCATTGTATCCATCTTGGATGTAACGCTTTTGCATTTGGGACGCTTGCCTTTGTGGCAGCCTCTAAGGCCAGTACCGGGGTCACGACAATTATTCGTTTCCCTTGAGCTAGTGCTCTTTATCTCACTACAGCAGTCTGTACTGCTGTCAGCATTTTTTCTGTAGGAGCAAAACGCATTTCAGCGTTGGTGTACAAATGCGATTTATACGCAATTGGTACTGTTTCACCTTCATTAAAGGTTAAGTAAGTGTACCCAGATTGACCTGCGACTACGTGGATCACCAGGTTGCGTACATTTACACGTGTCTGTAAGTGTTTTGATGATATCATATCAGCTTGTAGGGAACGAAGGATATCGGTGTGTTCCTGTGTCCATTGTCTAACTGAAAAGTCTGGTCTTATTAGGTCGTAGAAAGGTTTTACTCTCTCTGCGTAATCCAAAATGTATGTTCTGCCAAAATTCAAAAATCCCGGTATGGACTGTAAGTTTTTTAACGATTTTGGAGGTTGTAGCAGTGCACACTTTTCTAAAAAGTGGGCTGCCAGGCTTTTGCCTTCACTTGAAAGTTCATATCCCAAAAATAGGACATTGAGGTGGGCTATTTTTGATTTTTTTAAATGAAATTTGTAGCCCTCAGAGGCGAAACCCAAAATTATGGTGCTCACCCTGGTCAAGTGTTCCCCTAAGTCATCATCCGTCAGATAAATATCATCTACAAAGGATAATGCTTCTTCATCCAAATTCTGTAGTAACTCTGTTACCCTCCTTGAGAATAATCCCGGGCTATTCTTATACCCTTGGGGGAGTCGACAAAATTGACGCTGTGACCCTAGCGCTGAGAAGGCTGTCAAATATCTGCTTTTAGGCGCTATGTTTTGGCAGAAAAATCCATTTGAGATATCTAATGTTGTTTTGTATTTTTTCCGCCCAATGTTAATCATTAATGCGGCACTGTGTGCATTCTGAACCGCAAATGTTTTTGTACATGAGTTCAGGTGTCTATAGTCTAAAACTAGACGATATGAATTGTCAGGTTTCATTACAGGAAACAAAGGATTATTCATTGATGAGGTGCATGGTTCAATTACACCTTGGTATTCAAGTTGATCTAAGATCTCCCTGACCTGTTTTTAGCTTCCTGTTTTATGGGATACTGTCTTTGTGGAGTTGGGTTTGTTTTTATTGGAATTACGTGGTGGGGTGACGCTTCATCCCACCCTACGTGGTTGCGGTATAATGCTGGAGCAAGAGCTACCGCCCACTCCTGTGCATATGTGTGCCTTAGGTGTGCGGGGACTAGGTCGGAGAGAGCTGGAAAAATTACAGTTTCCCCCTTTGGGCATTCCATAACAATAGTAGGTGGCCAATCTTTTTCTGCTAATAGGATGTCATAGCCCGAAGTCAGGTTCTCCCAAAAGAGACCCTTAACTTGTCTCGGCTTGTCCCCCTCCATCTGGAGTGTAATTTCATGTAACTTGTGTGGGACACTCACCCTAGTATCAGGTGTTTCCACCGTGATAAACTCACTCAACTCCGCTGTCACCAGAAATTCCATCAGGTTCCGTCGAGCTATTGTTACCTCTGCCGCGCTGTCTAGCATCGTCAGAGCCCATTCCCCGTTCAGTAGCTGAGTCCTCAGAATTCTGGGCATGTCTAACTTTGAGACCTGCTGCCTTCTTCTTTTTAAATTGAGGTTTTGCTTTAGGTTTCTCTTCTTTCTTTAAAGCGTAGTCTGAAGTGCGTTGCTTGTCACTGGGCTTTGTACGCTCTTCTTGTCTTTGTTCTAACCGTCCTTCCCTCTCGGAGTTTTTTGATGGACCCTGAAAGGAACAAGAGGAACGAGTATCAGTATCCTGATACCTGTCAGGTTTTTTAATGTTATCTCTATTCCTAAGATTATATCTCCCTTCTGGGGGCTCCTGCTGAGGAGACCTTCCCCTGGAGTGTGATCTGTTCTTTTGTTGTTTATTATTTTCCCATTTCTTCTTTGAAGAAACTGGTGTTTGGTTTGCCTGTTCTTTATCTGAACCCCCAATTAGTTGGGGTTTTACAGGTCTAGCTCCCAGACTGTCTCTACCTAACTCTGCATAAGCAGTTTCAATTATTTTAGGTAGTTCTGTCTCCTGTTGTAATGGAGTGTACTCTCTCAGGCGTTGGCGTATTGCCACTGATGCTGCTTCTCCTTTAATATTCGCCAATATTATCGCAGATACCCGGGCAAAGTTATTTAACAACTTCATCCCCAAGTTTAGAGCAGGCTCTGCTCCATATTCGTTCTGTATCTGTCTTAAAACATCTGGTATTACCGCTAAAGAAGGGATACCATGAGTCCTGGTATATATTGCAGTGAAGACTGTGCCCCAAGAGGCACAATCCTCTATAGAGGGAGCTATCCCCATTGGCAAGCAAACAGTAAGTATTCTATGCTTTTCCTTAGGACCAGTGTGTGGAAACACTGCCTCCAGCTGTGTTATTTTTTGTGCTATCCAGAAGGGCATTTGTTCACGTTTTGTGGGCATTTTACCCATTACTGCGTGCAGTGTCTGTGGTGTAATTTTTGTTGTAGGAGCTTGGACTGGTCCTGGTTGTGTAGCCCGTGCGGGCTGAAGTGTGATTGTTCTCAACACAAACTGTGTCATTGTTAGACTTGGCATCTTTGGCGTGGTTTCCCCTGACTTTTTGCCTCTACCTCTTGTATTTTTGATGCTGTGCTGGATTTTGTTTTTGCTGGCTTAGATGCTTTGGGCACTTTGCCACTGCTGATCAGTGTCAAAGTGCAAGTGCTCCCTGTGTAAATTGTTATTATGATTTGGTTCTCCCTGATTGGCATATTTGATTTACTGGTCAGTCCCTAGTAGAGTGCGCTGACTGTGCCAGGGCTGGTAAATCAAATACTACTAGTGGGCCTGCAGTACTGATTGTGCCACCCACACGAGTAGTCCTGAAACGGTAACTCAGACTTGCCACCACAGTGTCTGTGCGCAGTTGTTAACTGCCATGTCGACTTGGCAAGTGCACCCACTTGCCAGGCCCTACCCTTCCCTTTTCTTACATGTCAGCCACCCCTAAGGTAGGCCCAAGGTACCCCTGTGGGCAGGGTGCGGTGTATGTGAAAGGTAGGACATGCCCTGATGTGTGTGGCATGTCCTGATAGTGAAATACTGCCAATTTCGTTTTTCAATATTGTAAGGCTATCTGTCCCCATAGGAAAGCATGGGAGTTAATTTATAACATCTTATAAATATAACTTACCATTGGGACCAGATAGGAAAATAAATTTTAGTATGCCCGAACTCAGGATCTAAAGATGCATCTTTTAGGAAAGGTGATTTTTACATTCTGAGTTTGAAAATACCACTTTTAGAAAGTGGCTATTTTCTTGTTCAACTATCCTGAGTGCCTCTGCCTGTTTGTGGATTGACTGTCTGGCTTTGGAGTGACACGGGCTGGGGAGGTGCAGAGGCTCCAGGAGTATGGATGAGTCAGCACTAGGTTGAATAGGCCTGAACTGCATTTGGAGTGGTGGGAGGAGTAGCACCTGTACCTGAATAGGGCTATGCCTGCCTTCCACAATGCTGGCTCCGCCACCTGTGGTGCGTCTGGAGGCACGGCTCACACTGACAATGGATGTTGTTGTGCACTTGCAGAGTGCCTCCCAGAACTGGTTTGAACTGGGCTCAGAGCCCCTTGCACAAAGAGAACAAAGACATTTTGGGGTATAAGTATCAGACCCAAAACCACAGAGTTTTAGACTACTTCTGGAATCAAGAGGAACCTTTGCTGAGGAGAAGAGCTGGAGAAACTGAGGAGAAGTACTGCCCTTGCTGTGTGTCTGGGGTTGGCCTGCAGTTGATGTTTCTGCCAAAGAAAGGAGAAGGACTTTGCTGTGTGCTGTGTCCCCTGCTTGAGGAAAGTCTCCAAGGGCTTGAGTAGAGCTTGCCTCCTGTTTTGAAGTCTCAGGAACACAAAGGGGCATATTTACGTTCCCTGGCGCATCCCTGCATATCAGCAGGGATGCGCCAGGGAAAATGCGTCACGCACGTTTACCCTTGCGCCACGTCCGATGCGCCGCATTTACAATGCGGCGCATCGTGCGCAAGGATAAGCAGATGCGTGACGCATCTGCCGGCGGAAGGTTGGCGCAGTGCTGAAGTTGTGTCGCAAGCGCGACGCAACTCCAGCACTGTTCCAACCTTCCCTATCCCTAACATGGTGCGTCAATCCTTACGCCTGCTTGAAGCAGGCGTAAGGATTTGACACACCAGCGTCGGAAAAGTGACTGCGTGAAATCTTGTAGATTTCACTACGTCACTTTTCCGAGGCGTTCCTGCGCCGGAACGCCCCCCCCTGCGCCGGTACGCCCACATGAAACCTGACGCAGGTTTCATGTGGCGCAGGGGTTTACTACGTGACGCATCTCCCTAGATGCGTCACGTTGTAAATATAGCGCAACGCGGCGCATGGTTTGCGTCGCCGCTGCGTCACATGCGTGACGCAACGGCGGCGCAAAAGTGGCGCAAGGGGCTTGTAAATATGCCCCAAAGACTTCACCCCCAGCTCCCCTGAACTTCCTTGCTGGGAGTTCTGACCTGCCAGGAGTGCCTGTGACTGTGTGGGGCCTCTGGAGGTTGTTTCTGCTGCTGGGAGCTGGAAAGCAATGCAACAGACAAGGAAGTCGACACATCGCTCTTCTGGCGACAGTTTTCCGACGCAATGTCGTGGTGCGAGAAGAATCTCCCCGCAATGCCGCGCCACTGCTGATACTGACGCAGCGCCTGTCGCTGCTGCAAGAATCGATGCATCGAGGAATCGCGGCTGAAAAGGGTCGACGCAGCGCCGCTCGCCGCCGCATCGTTTGCCGACGCATCCCAGATTTCCACGCATCGTCCCTGTGCTGCAAGTTTTCCCTGACGCATCACCCACGGATCGGAGTTGTCTCAGAATCAACGCATCACTTCCCCCTACAGACCGGACCCGATGCATCGCTCCCCTGTGTACAACGGAACTGTCGCATCGCATCCACGAAGGTCTCAGGAACGACGCATCTTTGTTTTTTTTCGACGCTTCTCATCGCTGCGGCTGTTTGGTTTGGTGAACTTTGTCACAACAACAGGTACTTTGCAAGAAATCACGCATCCATA
Source organism: Calotriton arnoldi (assembly GCA_963921515.1). NCBI lineage: Eukaryota > Metazoa > Chordata > Amphibia > Caudata > Salamandridae > Calotriton > Calotriton arnoldi. The sequence goes on from CAWUFW010007316.1 coordinate 148,971, forward strand.
GTTTTCTATGGACTCAGTTGCTAAGACCTTTTGAAAGTCATTTTTCTTAATACTTGTATGTTGGATTTTTTTCGTTTTGGTCTTGTTAAGTTTAGATAAAGATACTTTATTTTTCTAAACCGGTGTGGTGTCCATTTGTGGTGTTATCACTGTGTTACTGTGAGTGTTGGTACAAATACTTTACACATTGCCTTTGGGATAAGCCTGTCTGCTCGTGCCAAGCTACCAAGGGGGTGAGCAGGGGTTATCTAAAGTGTGTATACCCCTTACCCTGACTAGAAGCAAGGGTCCCTATTTTGACAAAGGTCCCTACCTCTGCCAACTAGAGACCCCCATTTCTAACATTGGTGGTCAGCGGTGAGGATTTGAACTTGTATTTGTACTTGACCCACAGTGATTGGTGTACATCACTAGTTTAGTGCAGACCACTACTCAACCACATACTGTGTTTTATTTTTGGTTCTATTTTTGATCTGACCCTTGAGTTATCCACGCATCATGTCTCGGAATAGTAAAGCAGCAAGTGAGGTTGCAGATTTGGAGTTTGACTTAAATTGTTAAGCAGTTACAAGGTAGAGCAACTCAGGCAATTCTGCAAAAACTTTGGTTGTCCCATAAAAAGCCACTTTGGAAAAGAGGAGCTACAGAAGGCCTTAGGGGGCTGGTGGGAAGCCAGATAAGCTGGGGAGACAGATGATGCAGAAGTGGAGGGGTGTACACCAGAGAATGGTTTCAGATCACAAGATTTGCCTGTTGGGAGAGCAGCCTCTAGGACTGGCAGCAGTCATTCTTCTAGAAATTGGGCGCCAGAAGAAATAGAGGAAAGGCGCAGGGCCAGAGATCATGAGTTAGAGGTCATGAGACTAAAGGCAGAGGAGAGTAAGAATGCTCTTGCTTTAGAAGAGAAAATGTTGGTCTTGGCCCATGAGTTAAGCATGAGGGCACTGGACATTAAAGCTAAGCAGGTAAAGTCCAGTACAAATGGTGGCAGCGCGCAGCCAGTGCAAGGCCAAAAGGTTTGTATACCCAAGGATGTGGTACAGAATTTCCAGAAGGGGGAGGATGTGTATGCTTGGTTTGCGGCGTATGAAGTTGCATTGCGTATGCATGAGGTCCCTGAGAAGCATTGAGGGGCGGGCCCGTGGAAGCACTTTGAGGCCACGGGGAGAGACACCCTGACACCCCTGGAGGAGGCGGGTACCCTGACCTATCCCAAGATGAAGGAGGCTTTATGCCTTAGGTATGGGCTCACACCTGAGCAGTACAGGGAAAGGTTTAAGACCCTTAAAATGTTTGAATCTCATACTTGGGTTGAATGTGTGAACATGTGTAACCGTGCACTGGATGGTTGGATAAAGGGCAGCAAGGTAACTGATTACCAGGGGTTGTACATCTTGATTGGTTGGGAGCACTTGAGTAGTCTGTGTGTTCCAGGGCTGCGCCAGAGTCTATTGGATAGTAAGCTCACTGATCCCAGGGAGCTTGCTAAGGAGGCGGACCGCTGGACTAGCACCAGGGTCCACAAGGGGATTGTGGGAAACCCAGCCAAAGGTGGGCAGGGTCCCCAGCAGAAGAATGGGGGGGACAAGGGTAACCAAAAGGAGTTCTCTAAAGGGCCCCAAAACAGTTCCCAGGGTAAGGATCCCCAGCCCCCCAGTTCTAAGAAGCCATGGCCCCATAAGGGAAGGTAAGACAACCAGGGTCCCCGCAGGTGTTATCAATGTGGTCAGGAGGGCCACATTGCGAGGGATCCCAAGTGCCCCAAGGCACCACCAGCACCCACTGGTGCACCGTCACTGGGGTTAGTTAGTGTAGTGCTGGGGGAGGAGTTGGTTCCTAGTGAGGGTGGGGAGCCAGCTGTGATGACCATAGTCTCGTTAGGAGACAGAGAGATGGTCCAGGAAACCTGCCTGCCGGATAACACTAAAAAGTACCTGCGGTGGGTGACCATCAATGGGAGGAGGGTGGAGGCTCTGAGAGACACAGGAGCCAGTGTGACATCTGTCAGGTGTCAATGGGTGTCTGAAGAGCAAGTCATCCCCAATGTACTTCACCCTGTAGTTGCTGCGGACAACTCTGAGTGCCTGTGTAAGGTGGTGCAGGTTCCCTTTGAGTGGGGGGGTCTCAGGTTCCTTGAAGGTAGTTGTAAGTCCGTCGATGCCTGTTGACTGTCTGCTTGGCAATGACCTGGAGAGCTCACCGTGGAAGGAGGTGGAGCGCCAGGCTCATTTAAAGATGTTGGGACTGCCGGAGTGGGCCTGTGTGACCACTCGGTCAATGGCAGCCAGTAAGGGTGATCAAGAGGACCTGGAGCCTGAAAGAGTGGCCCAGGTGCCTGCCAGAAGAAGGAAGGGCAGGGGACGTGGGAAACCAGCCCCCGAAGTTCCCACGGTCCAGTAGGAGGCAGAACCTGAGGGGGATGCCCTGAAACCTACAGGGGAACAAGTGGCCGAACTGGGAGACCTGCCTGAGCTGACCCATTGGCAGCAGGAAGGGGGTCCCTCCAGGGAGGATTTCTGCAAGGTGCAGATGGAATGCCCTACTCTGGTTGGTATGCGGCAGCAGGCTGCAGACCAGGCAGCAGGTGGTCCGTCCGGATCACATTTGATTTATTGGGAGAATGGTCTCCTTTACAGTGAGCCTAAGGTCGCTGAGCCCGGGGCAGCCCGTGTGCTGGTGGTACCCGCGTGCTACAGTACCTTCCTACTGGGTCTGGCTCATGACGTACCTCTGGCAGGACATTTGGGGTGTGACAAGACCTATCAGAGGCTTGTCACCCACTTCTACAGGCCCCAAATGCAGAGGAACGTTGGCACACACTGTAGGTCTTGTCAGACTTGCCAGGCAAGTGGCAAGACCGGCGGGAAGTGTAATGCTCCCCTCCAACCCTTTCCTGTGGTGAGCACCCCTTTCGAGTGGGTGGGCATCGACATTGTGGGGCCCCTGGAACCCAAGACAGCCTTAGGCAACAAGCTTACCTTGGTCTTGGTGGACCATGCCACACGGTAGCTGTCCATCTCAGGACAATCACGGCCCCTGTGGTGAGCCGTGCATTGATGGGGATCTTTACCCTTATGGGGTTCCCCAGAGAGGTGGTCTCTGACCGTGGTGCAAACTTAATTTCCAGGTATATGAAGTCACTGTGGGAGGAGGGCGGTGTAATGTACAAATTCACCACTCCTTACCATCCCCAAGGGAATGGGTTGGTTGAGAGATTCAACCGAACCCTGAAAGGCATGATAAAGGGTCTTGCAGAATACATGAGACGTAAGTGGGACGTCTTTTTACCACGCCTGTTGTTTGCCTACAGGGAGGTCCCCCAGAAATCCTTAGGGTTCAGTCCCTTTGAATTGCTGTATGGGCACCCTGTGAGAGGACCTCTGAGTCTGGTGAAGGAGGGCTGGGAGAAAACTCCTGGTAAGACCCCCCAAGATGTGTTCAGCTACATGCTGGCCTTCAGAAACCAGACTCAACACTTCAGGAAACTCGCTCAGGCGAACCTGGAAGCCAGCCAGGAGGAGATGAAACGATGGTACGACCAGAATATCACTCTGGTTGAGTTTCAGCCTGGCCAAAAAGTATGGGTGATGGCACCAGTGGAGCCTTGTGCGCTCCAAGACAGGTGGACTGGTCCATTTGAGGTGGTGGAGCGCAAGAGCGATGTAACCTACCTGGTTAACTTGCAGACTCCTAGGAACCTTTTGAGGGTCCTGCACGTGAACCGCCTCAAACCTCACTTTGAGAGGTCTGAAGTCACAATGCTCCTGGCTACAACGATGGAATGGAAGAGGAGAGCGAGCCTCTTCCTGACCTCCTGTCAGCCAAGGAACATGATGGGTCAGTGGATGGAGTGAACCTCTCTCCCACCCTGACCCCAGAGCAGCAGAGGGACTGTCGCCAGGTGCTGGGACAGTTCACCTCCCTGTTGATCTGACTCTAGGAGTCACCAATTGGTGCGTCCATGATGTGAACACTGGGGACACTTTACATGTGAAGCATAAAATTTACAGGGTAACTGACAGGGTCAGGGCCAGCATTAAGGAATAGGTTTCCAAAATGTTGGCGTTAGGGGTGATAGAGCCCTCCAGCAGCCCCTGGGCTAGTCCAGTGGTCTTGGTTCCAAAAGCTGCTGCGCCCGGTGCCACTCCTGAACTTCGGTTCTGCGTGGACTACCGTGGGCTCAATACCGTCACCAGGACTGACGCGCACCCCATCCCCAGAGCTGATGAGCTCATTGATCGGCTTGGAGCTGCCCGGTACCTTAGCACATTTGATCTAACGTCTGGGTACTGGCAGATTGCATTGATGGGGCAAGAGAGAGGTCTGCGTTTTCAACACCAGAGGGGCACTACCAGTTCCGTGTCATGCCCTTTGGGTTGAAGAATGCCCTTGCCACGTTCCAGAGACTGGTCAAGCAGGTATTGTCCGGGCTGGAGGAATTCAGCGCCGCTTACCTGGATGACATTGCTGTGTTCAGCTCCAGCTCGGAGGAACACTTGCAACACCTCTGCGAAGTGTTGACGGCTCTGCAGAAGGCAGGCCTCACTATCAAGGCCAGTCAGTGCCAGATAGGGCAAGGTTCTGTGGTGTACTTAGGGCACCAGGTAGGGTGCGGCCAGGTGGCGCCCCTACAACCTAAGATCGACACCATTCTGGCTTGGGAGCCCCCCAAGACCCAGACAGAGGTGAGAGCCTTCCTAGGACTCACTGGGTACTACAGACGGTTTGTCAAGGGATATGGCACCATTGCTGCCCCCTTGACAGAGCTGACTTCTATGAAGCAGCCAAGGAAAGTGATCTGAACCGATGCCAGTCAGACCGCTTTTGATGCCCTGAAATCTGCCATGTGCACGGCGCCCCTGCTCAAGGCACCCAATTTCTTCCAAGAATTTGCTGTGCAGACAGATGCTTCAGAGCATGGTGTGGGAGCAGTACTCTCACAATTGAACGACGAGGGCTTGGACTAACCCGTAGCTTTCATTAGTAGGAGGCTACTGCCCAGGGAACAGAGGTGAAGTGCAATTGAAAGAGAAACTTTTGCTGTGGTCTGGGCGCTGAAGAAGCTAAGACCCTACTTGTTTGGGACTCACTTCCGGGTTCAGCCAGACCACATGCCCCTCAGATGGTTGATGCAAATGAGGTGTGAGAACCCAAAACTGTTGAGGTGGTCCATCTCCCTACAGGGAATGGACTTTACGGTGGAACACCGCCCTGGTACAGAACACGCCAATGCTGATGGTCTGTCCCGATTCTTCTGCCTTAGTGATGAGAACTCCCAAGAGGGTGGGTAGTTCTCCCCATCTTTCAGCTGGAGGGGACACGTGTTAGACTTGGCATCTTTGGCGTGGTTTCCCCTGACTTTTTGCCTCTACCTCTTGTATTTTTGATGCTGTGCTGGATTTCTTTTTTGCTGGCTTAGATGCTTTGGGCACTTTGCCACTGCTGATCAGTGTCAAAGTGCAAGTGCTCCCTGTGTAAATTGTTATTATGATTGGTTCTCCCTGATTGGCATATTTGATTTACTGGTCAGTCCCTGGTAGAGTGCGCTGAGTGTGCCAGGGCTGGTAAATCAAATACTACTAGTGGGCCTGCAGTACTGATTGTGCCACCCACACGAGTAGTCCTGAAACGGTAACTCAGACTTGCCACCGCAGTGTCTGTGCGCAGTTGTTTACTGCCACGTCGACTTGGAAATGCACCCACTTGCCAGGCCCTAACTTTCCCTTTTCTTACATGTCAGTCACCCCTAAGGTAGGCCCAAGGTACCCCTGTGGGCAGGGTGCGGTGTATGTGAAAGGTAGGACATGCCCTGATGTGTGTGGCATGTCCTGATAGTGAAATACTGCCAATTTCGTTTTTCAATATTGTAAGGCTATCTGTCCCCATAGGAAAGCATGGGAGTTAATTTATAACATCTTATAAATATAACTTACCATTGGGACCAGATAGGAAAATAAAGTTTAGTATGCCCGAACTCAGGATCTAAAGATGCATCTTTTAGGAAAGGTGATTTTTACATTCTGAGTTTGAAAATACCACTTTTAGAAAGTGGCTATTTTCTTGTTCAACCATCCTGTGTGCCTCTGCCTGTTTGTGGATTGACTGTCTGGCTTTGGAGTGACACGGGCTGGGGAGGTGCAGAGGCTCCAGGAGTCTGGATGAGTCAGCACTAGGTTGAATAGGCCTGACCTGCATTTGGAGTGGTGGGAGGAGTAGCACCTGTACCTGAATAGGGCTGTGCCTGCCTTCCACAAGGCTGGCTCCGCCCCCCGGTGGTGCGTCTGGAGCCAAGGCTCACACTGACAATGGATATTGTTGTGCACTTGCAGAGTGCCCCCCAGAACTGGTTTGAACTGGGCTCAGAGCCCCTTGCACAAAGAGAACAAAGACATTTTGGGGTATAAGTATCAGACCCAAAACCCCAGAATGTTAGACTACTTCTGGAATCAAGAGGAACCTTTGCTGAGGAGAAGGGCTGGAGAACCTGAGGAGAAGTACTGCCCTTCCTGTGTGTCTGGGGTTGCCCTGCAGTTGCTGTTTCTGCCAAAGAAAGGAGAAGGACATTGCTGTGTGCTGTGTCCCCTGCTTGAGGAAAGTCTCCAAGGGCTTGAGTAGAGCTTGCCTCCTATTTTGAAGTCTCAGGAACACAAAGACTTCACCCCCAGCTCCCCTGAACTTCCTTGCTGGGAGTTCTGACCTGCCAGGAGTGCCTGTGACTGTGTGGGGCCTCTGGAGGTTGTTTCTGCTGCTGGGAGCTGGAAAGCAACGCAACAAACAAGGAAGTTGATGCATCGCTCTTCTGGCGACAGTTTTCCGACGCAACGCCGTGGTGCGAGAATAATCTCGCCGCGCCGCTGCTGAAACCGACGCAGCGCCTGTCGCCGCTGCAAGAATCAACGCATCGAGGGATCGCGGCTGAAAAGGGTCGACGCAGCGCCGCTCGCCGCCGCATCGTTTACCGACGTATCCCAGATTTCCACGCATCGTCCCTGTGCCGCAAGTTTTCCCCGACGCATCACCCGCGGATTGGAGTCGTCTCAGAACTGATGCATCGCTTCCCCCTACAGACCGGACCCGACGCATCGCTCCCCTGTGTACAGCGGAACTGTCGCATCGCATCCACGAAGGTCTCAGGAACGACGCATCTCTTTGTTTTTTTTCGAAGCTTTTCATCGCTGCGGCTGTTTGGCTTGGTGAACTTTGTCGTAACAACAGGTACTTTGCAAGAAATCACGCATCCATAGTTTTCTCTGGACTCAGTTGCTAAAACCTTTTGAAAGTCATTTTTCTTAATACTTGTATTTTGGATTTTTGTCGTTTTGGTCTTGTTAAGTTTAGATAAAGATACTTTATTTTTCTAAACCGGTGTGGTGTCCATTTGTGGTGTTATCACTGTGCTACTGTGACTGTTGGTACAAATACTTTACACATTGCCTTTGGGATAAGCCTGTCTGCTCGTGCCAAGCTACCAAGGGGTGAACAGGAGTTATCTAAAGTGTGTATCCCCCTTACCCTGACTAGAAGCAAGGGTCCCTATTTGGACAAAGGTACCTACCTCTGCCAACTAGAGACCCCCATTTCTAACAGTCATATTTCTGTAAAGTCTTATTAATTCTTTATGCTGTACAAGTAAGTCTCCTCCTGGCATTGTGTCAATGTCAGGATGTGGTGTGTATGCCGCTAAAACTGGCCATGTTGCTCTGTCTCTTCCGAGCGGACCGAGTCTAACTCTATTTCTTGTATGGGGGAGGGCGCCTTTAAACCAGTAGAGGTGTTCTTCATAAGTGAGTGGAATTTTAATGTCCTCATATGGACTATACTCATTTGGTATTACATCTTCTACATAGTAGTGAAATGTTTTGGTTTGGGAATTTAATCCATGAATAGAATACCTCTGTTCTATGTGATTCGTGCGCCTCAATCACGAAAGTCACTTGCCCACCCCTAATTGTAACACCATATGCTACTAGTTTTTCGGTGACGGCATTTCTAACATTAACTGCAATGTATATTGCATCTGCATCGTCTTCTTCGGCTGAGAAGTTTAGTGCATTCCCTACATCTACGTCTCCCTGTTCGGTCATTATTTTTAGAAAAGTGAGCGTTTCAAGGGAACTGAGATAAGGTGTTATGCACAATTTAGGAACACTGTATCCTTCAAGCTTGATTAAACCAACAGCTAATACATAGGAATTATGTGTGCGGATTTGTTCCCTCCCACTCCAGACGTCTCTGGGGAAATGTGAGTAGGGGTCTCTGAGAATAACTTGACTGAACTACTCAGATTTGACTGTTAAATAAGTGCCAATACCAACGTTGGCGGCGCCATGTCATGTAGTTCCTATAAGACCTATATAGGATCTGCGCATTTAGACAACATACACTGAGGGACTGGCGTCCAGACTGATTCCAGACACTCCCACCGGGTATGTTGGCCTGTGTTCCAGCTAGCTCGCAATGCCACTATAACCTCCTCTTACCAAGGAGAGAATAGTTCTTGGCAGCTATCGAACATGACAACCCTGATCCCTCAGGACCGTGGAAACTGTTACTTACTTTTCGCTCAGTCACTCGTGCTCACTTGTTCTCAGAGAGATACACAGAATAAACAGTTTGGACGTTTTCAATAAGTATTTATTGAACAGTTTTATTCTAGAGTAAAATAAGTGCACTGAAATCACCAGTAGACAGTAGCATATATAAATGAGTAGCAGCACTTAGAAAGTAAACAGATGGTAGGTTTCTACCATTTTGCTAAAATCATAAATATAGGCGAGTATATAAAATACATGGCAATAAAATGCTTACTCCTACGATGCACCCTAACTAGATGTACCTAAGTGTACCTAGCATGTGAGTATGTGTAAAGCCAAGAATCCCTCTAGGATAAAGCCAACCCCATTACCTGATGTGAGACTGCGGGACCCCGTTCTGGTCTCGAGCTGAACACCCCGCGAGGGATATCAGACCACTGCGAGCTGGAGTATCTGCATGCAGGAACCTCAGCGCCTTGCGTCAGTGTGTCGGCATGGAAGTCGTGATCTCTTCCCCCTAGCTCAGCAAGATGTGGTGTTTATATACCCTAAGGTATCCCCAGGGGGTTCTACCTTGCTGTGCCAGTGTCGGACTTAGGATGACGTCGGGAATGAACTTTATACACAGTTATTATGCAGGAGATGATGGTCCTGCTGTGATTCCAAGAAACTAAGAATCCTCATGCATAATTTATGAGGCCAGTGTCCAGGGAAAAACCCTACGTACTTGTGTGTAGTATTGTAACTGGGTAAAAGGTCAGTCCTTCAAATCCGTTATGTATGTAGTATAGGATTGAATGTAGGTGAATGGTTATGATGTTACCTAGACCTATATCGGGGTACCTATATGAAATATAACAGCACTGACACTCATTTTGGGACATGAACTTATACATAGCAAGAAGGAGAAAACAGAGAAAAAAGGACAGTGAGAAAGACAGCAAACCACTGACAAAAGGAGAAAACAGGTATAAAAACTACGCCCGATACGGAAATAAAGAGATAAGAAGTGGAAGGTGGTGGAAGAAAGAGGGGACGAGATAGAATCTAGACTAGTCAGCCTTGCTATTCAGCAACCCTGGCATTCATTAGCATCGGGCGGAGGGAATGGGTCCCTTCAAAAACTTTGGGTGCCTGAACTTATATTCCTACAAATTAAGCACTGGCCCCATAGGCGTTCCAAATCACACTAGACCTCAAGGCTAGCAGAGAAATAATGCCACCTCACCTGGTTGCAGATGATGGGTATCTATAGGCAGGTAGTCCTGTTAACGTACAAAACTGGAAGTCTGCATTCACGCTTGTGAAGTCCCTGAATGGGCTACTTGGCACAATGCAAGTGGACACCAAAGTATGTCCAACAAAGAAAGAGGTTCCATGGTAAGTCTGCTCAAATGCTCCCTTCTACGGCTGGCACATCGACTGATGGTAACTGAACCCACAACATGCTTGAAACAAGCTCAAGTTACATAGGTCATTCCATGTTTGAAGCATGTCTTTGAACATTCCGCACCATAGCAAACGTATCCCATATAGGATATTACATACAACACCCTTCCAATCATGTACTCCAAAAGGACATGTAGGGAACCAATGCAAATTAGAGTGTTTTATGGCCTTGCCATGAGATGTACTGCTCTATACAAATGCTGCAATATACCACACTATGGACCATATGTACGGAAGGATTTAGTATTTCTTATTGGACCGAATCGCAATTTCGGTCTGTTTAAAAAATGCCAAATTGCCTTTCCATATGTACAAAATCAGATAGGGATTCACAAAATGCGATTCATACCCAGTAGAAATCGCATTTTGTGATTTCCTAAATAGGAAATCGCAACTAGGGATTTCCCATTTGCGATTTCCGAAATTGCAGATTTGGAAATGCAAAACCATTCTTACCTATGGACCTTTAAGCCCATAGGAACGAATGGTTTAGCATTACCTAAATAGCAATTTCCTAATAGCGATTCCTACTCTGTAGAGGAAAAGATGGCAGTCCTGGTAGATGTGGTGGTCACGAAGTAGCCCAATGTTTTGGCAGATCCTGTCTCAGTTGGTTGATTTTTTGTTCAGAGGTGACGTGCCCAAGGTTTGCGCTGGGCAGCAGGGCTCTGCTACTTCTGATTTGAATATGGAAGGTTCACTATAATGGCAGAAATCAGCTAAGGACAATACAACTTGATGTGCGCAGAGTAATTTCGAAAGGGTCCGATTGATTCAATGGCTTCGATGTATTACCTTTTTTGCTATACAAGGTCAGCCTGTGGCAAGGGGGTCAAAGACAAAAGTAATTTTATTGCAGCCATATGCATGAGGTAGAAGGCTTAAAAAGCATAGGGCCTCATCTACAAGAAAATAACGCAGCGCGGCGCCGCAAGCCATTTTGCTGCGCCGAGCTGCATCATTTTCAAAGCACAGGGATGCGTTGTATTAACAATAATACAACGCATCCCTGTGCTTTCCCTTACACTGGAGCACAGTCGGCGGCCATGCACTAGTGCAGGTACCCTTGCATCATTTTGAAAGGGTGCCTCCGCTGCGGGGATGATTGTTTTTCTGCAGCAAAAAAAGTTATGTAATGACATTTTCCTCTTTCTATGCGTGCTGCAGAATGCAGCACGCATAGAAAGAGAAAAAACAAGGAGAAGTAAAAGTATTTCTCCTCGTTGCGCTATAACTACACCTTCGGTGTAGGATTCTGACGCATTCCCAGTTTTACAAGATATTGTAAATTTGGGAATGCGACAAGTTTCATGGATGTCGCATGGGAACACCCACAGCAAGACCCATGGAACGCCCCTTTCACGCAGAGTAATATGTGAAAGGGGCCCATATTTACAAGGCCATGAAAAGTCACACAGGGTGACTTTACATGGCCTTGTAAATATGGGCAGGCACACTGCGCCGCCAGTGCATCAAAAAAAGTGACGCACCGGCAGTACAATGAGCTTGTACATAAGCCCAAAAAGGAGCAATCTCAAACGATGGGCATGTAAAGCTGTAGCATGAGCACAACTTCAGTGACAGAAAAAGATCCAGTACAATACCGGACACTCATGCCAAAACACCAAAAAAATCATAAAACCAGAAAAGGAGGCATATCTACATGCACACACTACTCACTAATGTCATTATCCATTAAACTGACACAAAGAGGATTGGCTGGCTCAGCTGGCAGTGATCAAGAGGAGGGGCTCTCTGCAGGGACATCAAAATCACCACCACTAGTAACCAGAAGCCACTCTAACAGTCCACTGCTTACCACGATCTCCTCAAGGTCAAGTTCCCTGCCACAAGAGAGAGCAGGCATTCTGCCACTTGTGGCAGAGGCAGGCAATGAGAAGGCCCAGAATGTAGGCCTAGAAACTGACACAAGACAAGAGAAGATGTTCATGAGGACCTGCAGCCAATCACATGTAACCAGTAGACCAACCTCACCCACCAGGCCTCTTGCATCAGAATCCAGAACTGCATTAGCTCAATGGCCAGATTGCGAGTACGGCGGTCCATTGTCCGATGACCGCCAAACTGCGGGACCGTCCGCAGTATTACAACGGCGGTGGTCGGACCGCCATGAGACCGGCGTGATCAAGGATCTCGCTGGGCTGGCAGTCTTCCACCTCAGGAATATGCTGGCGGTGCCACAGCCGGCACCACCTAGCATATTCCTAGTTGGCATTTCACCGCCCTTTTCATGGCAGTGAACCTGCCATGAAAAGGGTGGCAGAATGGCAACAAAGGGAGCCCTTACAGGGCCCCCTGCCGGATTTGGGCCTGAGGTGCATGTGGGGGGCACATGTAGTGCCCCCTTGAATTTGCACCCCTCTTCCTGCACAGTGTGGCATGTATACCACACCGTGCAAGAAGGTGCAGTCGATGGTCTGAGAGAGGCGGTCTGCCTGTTAGGCTCTTTAATGAGCCTGACAGGCCGCCACTCTCAGACTGCTGCACGACCACCCTCCAGACCAGGAAAAAACTCCTGATCTGGCGGGCGGTCTCACCATGGGTTTGGCGGTTCCACAGCATATGGCGCATTGCACCGTCTGCTGTGGGACCGACAAACTCGTAATCAGGCCCATAATGATGAAAATCCCAGAAGTTCAGTGGAAATACCACTTACATGCGTTACAACGTACAATGTGGCTTCTAATGCTGTCAGTAAATCAATAAGGAAGCACTGGAGAATCCTGGAGAGTAATAATCACAAGTGGGAAAAACCGCTCTTCTCTTTCAAAAGAGCAAGGAGCATCAAGGATACCGTAGTACATACGCGGCCTAGTTTACCAGAAAGGGAAGAAAATCGTTCAGTCCTGAATGCCTGGGGACTTCCTCCTGTGACAGGTCATTTCCCATGTGGGGCGTGCAGCGTGTGCCACTTGACTATCGCTACCAAGTACCTGGAACTTGAAACCGGAAAAATATGGTCACAAAAGGCCCATACCAACTGCAATTCCGCAAACGTGGTTTATTTGATTACTTGCCCGTGCGGTTCCAGGTATGTGGGTATGACTACGCGTAAGATTAAACAACGAATATGTGAGCACAGGAGCAATATCCGATGCCGAAAAAACACTACAAAACTTACTGATCATTTTTTACAGCAAAATCACACTACAAATGATTTGAGTTGGACAATTATTGAGCAATTGAGGCAAAGTCCTACTATACAGCAAGCGCTTTTCGAGAAGGAACAACGTTGGATTTATCGCCTTTCTACACATAAGATAGGGCTTAACGATAATATCCCTTGGGGTTCAGTAATGAAACGTTGACATCACTCGATTATAGTCTCAGCCCTTATGCCTGACCAATGACTCAGTCCCTTGAGCATGGAGGGTTACCCCCTTTTTCACCTTTATGCCTACCTGGGTCCTCACTGTCTGATTTGGGACCACCATTGCCCTCTAGACACGCTTTTAGGAAGTTACTGACTTATAGTGTAATGAGTGTATACATAGTTTATGGTTGATTAGCCCATACCATTATCATCTGCTATGTATATAGATTTCAATAGGGTTATTATGCTCAGAGTATAGTGTCTTTAATATTTTCCGATACTCGTGTGTCATTATTATTTGGTTTCACAAGTACCATTTGACCCCATACTTTATCTATTTCTATCACAGTTTACTTAAATTAGTCATTTAGAATTCATATCGTTTCAGTACAGAGTTGTTTCAAGTAAATAACAACTTTATTACTAAGCGCTTTAAGTCCCGACCTTTGCAGTCTAGTCTTTGAAGTCACGTGTCCTGGACGCACCGCGTTCGGTGGTTTACGCACGGGTCACGTGATTGAGAATCGGCATTTCTTTCTCCAGCTGAAACATCGTAGTAACATTCGGGTCCGAGGTTTGGCACCGATAGGTTGTGTGCGGGAGAGTGCTGTTTTGGAAGTAAGTAGGCTGGGGGGTTTCCGGGGTGGTGATTGTTACTTTTGACACGAGGTTCACCGGTAACTCACCGGAGATTCTCTGGAAACTTACTTCCTTTTTATCTTGTATAGATTCCACCAGCATCTCTAACCCCCTCCCGGACCCATGACGTGAAGCTAGTAGTTTCTTCACGTAAGCCCTAATTTCTCCATGTTTTGAAAATCTGCCTTTGGATTTTAACAAACGCGTGCACACTTTATCCGCGTTTTTAACGGGTTTGTCACTATATTCCAAGTTTGTTGCATAATTGAGAATGCTTCTATTACGCTCACTAAGTAAAGCGTTAAATGTTACTAGTATTTATCTAGTAATAATGACCCCTCCGGAGACAAATAGACACGGAGTGGCGGTATGTCTGACACGTTTGCCTGATTGAAAGGTGTACGTGATACAATCACGCTGTGGCAATTAATAGCACAAGGTTTCTTAAACATTTTAGACCTCCAGAATACCTGGCAAGAAATACCACTGAACTTACAAAACTGTTGTATTTGTGTTTTCTTACAGAGTTCTTTGGCTTTTGGAATCCCAGAAGGCCCTATGGTAAAACCGTGAGTTTTACCATCCATATACCTCCACTGGTTAGGGTACACCTTAGCGAGTGTACACCGCCGTGGAGGCCTGGTCCTGATGAAAGCTTTGTAAATTACACATTATAAGCAGAAACATGTTGACCATTGATCATTTTTAAATCAATTTGGATGCGCCTGGTCAATTTAGCTAGGCACCTAGTGTCCATTTCACTTGTTTTTAATGTTACCTGGTTTTCCACCAATAAAATTGATTTGGGATTAAACCAGATATCTTTTAACTTGCACTACCTTCACTGTTGCACTGACACTACCCCAACAAAATACCCGCTCCGCTGTAATTCAGGCGTCGTAGCACACCAGGGAGGCACTCGGCCTCTCTGGTGGGAACCCAATGATGAAGCATGTCACCAACTAGGTTGGTGAGTGAGGGTTCTTTTAAATAAGAGGTTTTTCCTCGTGCTACGTTCCCCATCGTCCCTTTTCTACTCACTCTTTTGTTGTTATTGAATTCATACGTTAGGGGGAATAAGAGTGACCCTCTCCCTCTCTCTCTTGTTGATATTATAGATTTAGCAGCGTACAGCTGCGAGAGTATTTTCTTTACCTACAATACTAGTGACCCCGTTTGGCAGTAACATGGAGAACTTAGGCCTTTCATATTCTAAAGAAGAGGTTGATGCCCTTTTGGCAGATTCTTCCCTTTTCTCAGACCCCTCGATTGCTCAGACAATCTCTCAAACTACAGAGTGGGAGAAACTTACCGAGCAGAAAAGAAACCGTATCAGGACTATTTTACATGGTACGATACTCACTGAGTATCTACGGAACAACGTGGCACCAAAGGGCCTTTTGGTGACTAATGCCCCGCGCATTTTTCTGGAAGATCCCCAGTTTAGAAAGGAATGGGCCCAGATCGCGTGGCATTGTACCCGCGACTGGCTGGTGCTTATAATAAAGACAGCTCTTCGTTTATCTGAAGCAATGTTAATAGAAATTCAATTAACTGAGACACATTTCAGAACAACACTCACGGGATACAAAAAGAGGCTGGATGAATTAAATAAGGAGGTTAATGAGTACAAAGATACCTTGACCCAGTCCAAGGCACATAACTTTCAGAAGGACCTTAAGCGGTTCTCATACACTAAAATCTATCCATATGCCAATCCCGATTATGTCCCTCCACCAAGGAACACATATAGTACAGATGGCTCAGATGACGATGCATCAACAACTAGTGGGTCAAGTGGGGACAGTTTCAAACCCAGTCACCGAGGGAGAGGTAGGAACAGAAGGCAACAATACCAGCAACCATGGCAACCTTTTCCGCTGGCTGGGGAGGGGGTTTTCAGAATCCTTTCCAACCACCACAGTTCCAGCAGATGATGGGTTGGAATCCAAATTTTGTGCCACATCCACAATTCCAACAAAATATGTATCGCCCTCCTTTTTAGAGAGAGGCCGGAGAGGACGCGGCAAAAGAAGAGGTACGAACCAAGTGCACTGGGAACACGAAGTAGTGGGCGACAACACACGGAGCAAGGCGCGGGAGCAGCAAGCAGGCCCCAGCAACCAGAGAGTTTAATCACCAACCTCTCCTCTGTCGTCCTTACAGAAGATGAAAACTCAGTCTTAGAGAAGGGTTTAGGTTTTGTACCCACGGCACGCCTCGATCGTTTTAAGCTCCATTGTGAACTGGCCGGTTTTTTCCGCAAATTGAAACTCAAGAGTTTTTTTGATAAACAAACCATGGATGGTACCCAGGTTTCCACTGGGGATTCAGGCCTAAGGTTGAAATCAACTTTTACTCCTCCACCTCATGCGGTTCCACCTGAAATCACAGCCTTTGAACAGGCTGTGTTTAATGATATTGAGTCTTTTCAG
Source organism: Calotriton arnoldi (assembly GCA_963921515.1). Classification (NCBI taxonomy): domain Eukaryota; kingdom Metazoa; phylum Chordata; class Amphibia; order Caudata; family Salamandridae; genus Calotriton; species Calotriton arnoldi. The sequence continues at coordinate 165,362 of CAWUFW010007316.1, forward strand.
GAGACGGTCGTCTTCAAGAACATGCGTGCAGAAGAATTTCGTGCACTTCAATCATTACAGTCCAACACCACCATTGTCATAAAATCAGCAGACAAGGGGGGTGGTGTTGTGATTCAAGATGCGGTGGCATATGATACTGAGTGTAGACGACTTCTGAGTGACCAGGCCAACTACACTCGTCTTGATACGGATCCCACTCCACACCTAAAATCTATGATTACAGACATGGTAGAGGAGGCTGAAACTAATGGACACATTACCAAACATGAAGCTGATTTTTTGACAACAAGCAGGGGTGTTATTCCATACTTCTACACACTGCCAAAAACGCATAAGAACAGAATGCCCCCTCCAGGACGTCCAATTGTGTCGGGCATTGGCTCCCTCCTCGAACCTTTGTCGCGGTACTGCGATTTCTTTCTGAAACCCTTGATCCAGGCAACTAGTACTTACCTTAAAGACACTAAAAACTTATTATCCTTATTACAGGATATTGACATTACCAACGAATCTACTTTCCTGGTCTCATTAGATATCGAAAGCCTCTATACCTGCATTCCGCAGGATGATACCATCAAGGTTCTCAAAGAGGTTTTGGAGACAGCACCTTGGGATTTTGTAACCCCGAAGGAATTCGTGATCGCTTGTGCCACCCTCGCCTTGAAAAGGAATTACTTTGAATACAAGGGAGAGCTTTATTTACAGTCTACGGGCACTTCGATGGGCAGTACATTTGCCCCAAGTGTAGCCGGGCTGTATGTGCACGATTTTGAGTGTAAATACATCTTATCAGCCCATAATCCTTACGCGTCCTTTGTTTCCTTTTGGAAGAGGTACATAGACGACGTGTTTATCATCTGGCATGGGACTGAAGATGCCCTTTTGGATTTCTTTGGGTGGATAAATACATGCGATCCGAACTTAAAATTCACCTACTCTTATAAGAAGGATGAGATGGTCTTCCTGGATGTAGTTATCATGAAAGTTGGGAATCAACTACAGACCAAGACACACCACAAACCGACAGCAAAAAACAACTTGCTGCATTTTTCCAGCTTCCACCCGCGACCGCTGCGGGAAAACCTCCCCTTCGGCCAATACCTCCGCCTCAGACGCAATTGTAGCGAATTGACGAATTTTAGATCCCAGGCAGAGGACCTTACAATCAAACTCCAGAAGCGGGGGTACCCCGACAGTATTTTAAAAAGAAGCTGCAAGAGGGCCAGAAACCAACATAGGGAAGCCCTTCTGGAGGAAAATCCCAGAAGTTCAGTGGAAATACCACTTACATGCGTTACAACGTACAATGTGGCTTCTAATGCTGTCAGTAAATCAATAAGGAAGCACTGGAGAATCCTGGAGAGTAATAATCACAAGTGGGAAAAACCGCTCTTCTCTTTCAAAAGAGCAAGGAGCATCAAGGATACCGTAGTACATACGCGGCCTAGTTTACCAGAAAGGGAAGAAAATCGTTCAGTCCTGAATGCCTGGGGACTTCCTCCTGTGACAGGTCATTTCCCATGTGGGGCGTGCAGCGTGTGCCACTTGACTATCGCTACCAAGTACCTGGAACTTGAAACCGGAAAAATATGGTCACAAAAGGCCCATACCAACTGCAATTCCGCAAACGTGGTTTATTTGATTACTTGCCCGTGCGGTTCCAGGTATGTGGGTATGACTACGCGTAAGATTAAACAACGAATATGTGAGCACAGGAGCAATATCCGATGCCGAAAAAACACTACAAAACTTACTGATCATTTTTTACAGCAAAATCACACTACAAATGATTTGAGTTGGACAATTATTGAGCAATTGAGGCAAAGTCCTACTATACAGCAAGCGCTTTTCGAGAAGGAACAACGTTGGATTTATCGCCTTTCTACACATAAGATAGGGCTTAACGATAATATCCCTTGGGGTTCAGTAATGAAACGTTGACATCACTCGATTATAGTCTCAGCCCTTATGCCTGACCAATGACTCAGTCCCTTGAGCATGGAGGGTTACCCCCTTTTTCACCTTTATGCCTACCTGGGTCCTCACTGTCTGATTTGGGACCACCATTGCCCTCTAGACACGCTTTTAGGAAGTTACTGACTTATAGTGTAATGAGTGTATACATAGTTTATGGTTGATTAGCCCATACCATTATCATCTGCTATGTATATAGATTTCAATAGGGTTATTATGCTCAGAGTATAGTGTCTTTAATATTTTCCGATACTCGTGTGTCATTATTATTTGGTTTCACAAGTACCATTTGACCCCATACTTTATCTATTTCTATCACAGTTTACTTAAATTAGTCATTTAGAATTCATATCGTTTCAGTACAGAGTTGTTTCAAGTAAATAACAACTTTATTACTAAGCGCTTTAAGTCCCGACCTTTGCAGTCTAGTCTTTGAAGTCACGTGTCCTGGACGCACCGCGTTCGGTGGTTTACGCACGGGTCACGTGATTGAGAATCGGCATTTCTTTCTCCAGCTGAAACATCGTAGTAACATTCGGGTCCGAGGTTTGGCACCGATAGGTTGTGTGCGGGAGAGTGCTGTTTTGGAAGTAAGTAGGCTGGGGGTTTCCGGGGTGGTGATTGTTACTTTTGACACGAGGTTCACCGGTAACTCACCGGAGATTCTCTGGAAACTTACTTCCTTTTTATCTTGTATAGATTCCACCAGCATCTCTAACCCCTCCCGGACCCATGACGTGAAGCTAGTAGTTTCTTCACGTAAGCCCTAATTTCTCCATGTTTTGAAAATCTGCCTTTGGATTTTAACAAACGCGTGCACACTTTATCCGCGTTTTTAACGGGTTTGTCACTATATTCCAAGTTTGTTGCATAATTGAGAATGCTTCTATTACGCTCACTAAGTAAAGCGTTAAATGTTACTAGTATTTATCTAGTAATAATGACCCCTCCGGAGACAAATAGACACGGAGTGGCGGTATGTCTGACACGTTTGCCTGATTGAAAGGTGTACGTGATACAATCACGCTGTGGCAATTAATAGCACAAGGTTTCTTAAACATTTTAGACCTCCAGAATACCTGGCAAGAAATACCACTGAACTTACAAAACTGTTGTATTTGTGTTTTCTTACAGAGTTCTTTGGCTTTTGGAATCCCAGAAGGCCCTATGGTAAAACCGTGAGTTTTACCATCCATATACCTCCACTGGTTAGGGTACACCTTAGCGAGTGTACACCGCCGTGGAGGCCTGGTCCTGATGAAAGCTTTGTAAATTACACATTATAAGCAGAAACATGTTGACCATTGATCATTTTTAAATCAATTTGGATGCGCCTGGTCAATTTAGCTAGGCACCTAGTGTCCATTTCACTTGTTTTTAATGTTACCTGGTTTTCCACCAATAAAATTGATTTGGGATTAAACCAGATATCTTTTAACTTGCACTACCTTCACTGTTGCACTGACACTACCCCAACAAAATACCCGCTCCGCTGTAATTCAGGCGTCGTAGCACACCAGGGAGGCACTCGGCCTCTCTGGTGGGAACCCAATGATGAAGCATGTCACCAACTAGGTTGGTGAGTGAGGGTTCTTTTAAATAAGAGGTTTTTCCTCGTGCTACGTTCCCCATCGTCCCTTTTCTACTCACTCTTTTGTTGTTATTGAATCCATAATGATGGTCCTCATCACCCATTGATGCGGGACAGCAAGTGGAGTGATGCGTGGTTGACTTCCCCGACCCTTCTACAGGTGAGGCCAACTGCCAAGGAGGAGGTCGTATCAGTCACAAAGGTAAGGGAAAAGGCCAAGTGGTAGATGGGTCCTCTACTGCTACAATAATTATATGCCAACCTTGAACTTGTCCTTTAGTTGGCAGCCTCCTGACTCCTGTGATGTCTTTGACTAATGCTAGGTGGCATTCACCAATCTCCAGGAAAAACAGGAGATGGTCCTTTTCCAACCGTCCCTCTTCTGTGTCCCCGGACCACATAACCCCATTTACTGTGCCATCAACTTCTCCATCCCTTTCCTCCAGTGTGCACCATGGTCTAGGATTTGCTCTGCCCCATGGCCAACATCCCCAGTAACAAAGACAAACACATCATGGGCTGGTTGGGACTCCGGATGGGGTAGAATGATAGGCATGGTAGCTCGAGTATAATGGGTTATGAACAGGGTAGGATTCTGGTGGTGGGGTTGTTCTTGTTATGCTTTGTAGTCCTGGATGGCTTCTGATTAATACAGTCATTGTTTGGCATTAACATTAATCTTACAACAGCCTTTTTCATGAAAGTCCAGTCTGCATCATTCTGCAGTCAATCAAGTTCCTCGTCGTCCTGATTGAAAGGTAGACTGATCCAAGCATGAGTAAGGGTGTTTGTTCACCAATCGGCTGCACTAAAAATCACATCGTAGGTTTTCTCCAAGGACTGTCACATTAGGAAGATTTTGTTTCAAAAAGTTCCAATGGATTGATAGGAAGGCTACTTTCAGATCTTGAGAACAGAGCAATAAAGAGATATCAAACTCCTTCCATTCATAATCATTCACTGCTTTAGAGCTGATGCTGCTGCCCACTCCAGCTAGGACAGCCCTATATCTTAACATGCCAAATTACTCTTGGTAACAGTGTGTTAGTGTACATTCTATCATCCATCCCTATGGGCAATATTGCTTTTCTACGCTGAATCAGCTGAAGTAAAATTCAACCACAAGAAATCCGTCACCATTAAAGGGCGGTTTCTGCTGTCCCATCCCCTTAACGCGGATAAGCCGCTGCAGCCTCCTTGAGCTTTTTGTTGAAGGTCTGAGGGTAGTTTTCCATCCACCATACAATACAAACCTCCTCTCTTCTTACTGAAGGCAAGTTTGGAACACTGTCAATCATCTGACAGGCATGGGCTGACACGTGCCTCTTTCAGCTCCAACACTCCCAGTGTTACAGGGGTGAGCCTGACATGTGACTAACTCTGCCACAGCCTCCTTGCCTTTCCGATTAGGCTTCGGGTGATAGATAATCGGACACAGGCAGGCAAATCACCCCAAGATTCAGGTGATCCATCTGGGCATCTAGTCAAGCTTTTTGACAAAGCCACTTGGCAAAGACACATACTTTCTAAGTCATTTAAGAAACTCTCACACAGCAGAACATTTTAAAAAACATGATTTTTGGCCGATCTGGGAAGTGGTCTCTGCTCTGAGGTCCACATCAATGTGAACATCGATGGAGTTTTATTTCACCTTCATTACTTCATAAATGATCCTTCTTGTCACTAGCCTCCTGTGAAGTTGAGGGCCAGGCCTCTGTGAAACTAGTATGGGAAGGCTGGGAAACTGACACATCTCAAGGTTTAACTGGTCCTTCCACTGACCTAGTGTGGAAGCTGGGGCAAGACTTCAAAAAGCCAGTGGGGGGAGAGGAGGAGAGGAACAGGGAAACAGACCACTCAATCAAATTGAAATTCTCTTTACTTCTGTGAAGGCCTGGGACAGATTCAAACAAACTAAGCCCTTCCCCAGGTTTGCTGGGCCACCACAAACAAAGAGGCTAAGGGCAAAGGTCAAACATCTCATGTGACTGTTCCCAAGTCCAGAGGAGGGAGTTTAGAGCTTAAGTCTACTTGAGCTAGATTGATCTAAGATTGGAGGAGCGACTCAATCTGCATCTTATGAATGATGTGCTGTCCAAATATGTCTCTTGCCTTTCCTTGGGGACACTGCTCATCATCTAATAGAGTCTAACACACTCATTAGACTATAGAGAAGAACGCACTCACATGCATCCTTACACCTGCCGATCATTAGTAAGTACAGAACAGCATGTAGTTGTTTGAAAATTGTATAATCTCTCGTTGGACTATTGACACAACTAAAACATTACAAACAATATTTAGGGAACCACCATTGTTTTAGGTTTAAGTGAGGAACACATTTAGAAGAGGCAATTGTTCATGCAGACACAATGAGAGGAGAATAAACAGTAAAGCAGCAACTGTTATGTACACAGTAGAATGACACATGCCTGGGCTTGCTGTGTAACAACCGTAATATTATGTGACTTTGAATCTGTAGTGCAAGCCCTAGTAACTTCTAGGTTAGACTATGGAAGTGCAACCCTCTGCCGCATGCCCAGATCCGAAACAGCTCCTCTAAGGGACTCCCTTAACTCTGCTGCAAGACTCATCACGGGATCAAAAAGAAACAACCACATCACACCTGACTTAAAAGCCCACAACTGGCTCCCTTATGAAGCAAGAATTCAATAAAAAATCGTCTGCATGACCCATAAAGCCCTTCACTTCAAAACCCTTAGATACCTTGATCAGAAGTCGGAACTTTATGGTGGCGACAGATCCTCCAGAAGCTCAGCACCTTACTGCTGAAACCACAGAGATTATCTAAAAAGAAATCCTACAACCGAGACTTCTCGGGGATTACCCTGTTAATTTGGAACTCCCTGCCCCCTGAAACCAGACTGAATCCCTCAAGTGTTTCTTTCAAGAAAGAAGTTAAAGTATTAATCATGAACAAATTTATGCCCTAGATCCTAGGATCTCCTCTGCCCGTACCTCTCTTGACTTGTCAATTGCTCTCATGACTACTGCTTGCTGTTATTGTTTTGGTTATTGCTTTTCTTATGGTTATTGTTTTTGTACTACCGTATCCATTTGTATCTATATTTTGTGGTGATCTCTCCCCTATCTGGGAGCCTTATTTAAAAAATAAATAAATAAATAAAATTATGGTGAGAGGTGATATTATCGCAACCATAAACAGGAGCAGCACCTCAGATTAAACAATTATTTTACATGTTGGTTTTTCTATACAGTGTATGTGTTTAAACGGCTGGATGATAACTTATACCTATGAGATACTGTAAGTTCTGCCAAGGCTTGATGGAAAAAACACAAAATAAATATCAAAAAGAAGACTATAGATTTGTCTACTGCCTGACACTTCAAGAAGCAGGTTACATGCTTAATCAAATTTGTTATCAACTTGTAGACATCACAAAGCTGTTTTCTGGAGGTAGTAGCAGAGACAGACCATTACAACAAGAAATGTGGTGGAGAGACAGATTAGACAGTTTAGCTCTTAAATGTCTTAAAGAAACATTTGAATTGGCCTGTTTCCTGTAAGCGGAGCGTTTATGTGAACTAAATAAATGTGAGCAGGTACATGCACACGGACTCACCCCAGATGATGCAAAGGCGGAAGTAGGAACAATTTAAAACTCACATTTGTTTGTATGGGAAGCAAGAAGGGATGGATTTACACTTCTGTTTTAACAGGGATAGGATGTGTACATTGATTGCTCACTCACGTGTTACTTGTGAATTCTGCATTTTTACAAACTGTTAGATGTGAATTTTGCATACACTGAAATGTTGAAACATCGCACATGATTTAGGCAGTACTGGAAACTGCTAAATTAAAGTTAGGTGGAACATACATGTGTTGTTTTTGAGAGTTTTAATTGTAGCTACGATTTATTTTCACAGACCTGTGAACATTTGATTAACATCTTGAAATTCTTGACAAAGTACTCCATTTTGCCCTGAAGAAGAAACAATTAGCTGGAGAATGCATTGGAGAACTAAGATACATCAAAGATCGATTTCCAGTTGTAAGGTTCATGAACTGAATTATGCATTAGTTGAAGAATTAATTTGTTTACTAAACGATACACCATCATTATGAAAAGACAATAAATTACCAGCCTCTTATGGATCAAGAGTTGACGTAATTAATTTGAAGAATTTTGACTTTATTGATCTGAAAAAGAAAGAAAGTTTTAAATGTAAATACTGTGCAACTCTTCAATTGCAAACAAAAGTATATGATATTTGAAACTGATTAGGAGATCAACATGAGTCTCTTACAGTCACAACAGGCCTCGTTAAAAAATAAATCTTAAAAATGAAGGTTGAAATTTACATCTCCCCTTGAAGGCATTGTTACATTTTTGCCTATTCACAAGCATTCCCACAAGTATGTCAGGAAAGCTGCCGCAGGCATTAGTTCCCATGTCTACTACTGAGAATGTCCTATGACGTTGCACGGGGTCCTATTCCCCTCTGTGGAATTCGACATACATAGGTTTCCGCACAGGGGAAATGGAGTTTCCTGGGCACATGTACATTTTTTTTTTCCCACGAGGAAAGTATTATTTCTCCAAAGCTCTTCCCCCACCCCCACCCGGTGACCCGTTCCCCTTCCCAACCTGGAGGGAGAGTGACTCCAGCCCTTGGTTGAAGTAAGCCTCCGACCATGTCCAGGACATTTCTCATCCCTTGTGTGGAAGTTACTACTGCATATTTCTCATCACTTATGACAGAGAAATCTGCAGTAGTAAATGCATTTACACTGGCCAGTAATCTACATGCATTCATGCCAAAATACCTTTGTGAATAGGGCATAATGTGTTTAATAATGAGAAGACAGAAAGAGGGGGGGATGTGGTCTAGTGACTAGAACTGCTGACTTTGGAACTCAGAGAAACAGACTTGAATCTCGGCTTTGGCTCAACATCCTGTGATTCTGGGCAAATCACTTGGGGAACTTGGGCCAGATTTACAAGGAAAGTGACTCAGTGCGTGCCGCAAGCCATTTTGCTGCGCTACACTGAGTCACTTTCAAAGCACAGGGATGCAACATATTTACAACAATATGTCGCATCTCTGTGCTTCCCCCTGCGCTGGCGCACAAACTGCTTCTGGCACAGGCACCCTTGCACCATGGTGCAAGGATGCCTGCGTCGTGGGGAGATTGTTTATGTGCAGGAAGGGTTCCCTTCCTGCACATAAACAATCAGAAATGGCGTTTTCCAACTTCTATGTGTGCTGCATTAGCACACATAGAACTTGTAAAACGTCATTTATTTAAAGGATTGTTTATGTGCAGGAAGGGACACCTTCCTGTGCATAAACAATCATTAGAGGTTATTCCTCGTTCTATGTGTGCTGCAGAATGCAGCACGCATAGAAATAGGAATAAAACAAGGAGAAATGAATACATTTCTCCTCGCTGCGCCTCCCTACACCTCCCCTGGGGAGGCGTAGCATTCAGACGCATTTCCAGATTTACGATTTCTTGTAAATCTGGAAATGTGTCAGGTTCCATGGGTCTTGCGTGGGAACAGCCACAGCAACACCCATGGAATGCTCCTTTCACGCAAAGTGCTGCTTGTAAAGGGGTTGTATTTACAAGGACAGGAAAAGCCACGCTTTTCCTGTCCTTGTAAATATGGGGCATGAATATGGACTGCCGGTGCTTCACAAAAAGTGACGCACTGGCAGCGCAAGGGGCTTGTACATCTGCCCCCTTATTTTTAGGTTGGTGGGTGGGATACTCCATCAAAACAAGGCAGACATCTTGTCCGCTGTATTTCATGTGCCATAGGCTATACTGCACTTCTACTTCTGTGGTTGGGATATCTGCAATCAAACTCTAAATAAAGCCCTTAAACTCCCTGTGCCCAAAAAGGAAAAAAAAACATGGAAAATGCTCTGGTTCCTTCGTACAGCGCACTAATGCCTCTGGGCCAGGTTAGCGCAATGGGCAAAAAAGGCCCAATTTGCAAATATTTTACTATGAGAACGTGTAACTACTCTTCTAGTACTCCTGGGTTGCTACTGAAACCCAGGAGTGAGCCAGTCGTATTTGGGGCTTGCTCTTGGCTTACTCCTGGAATTCAGCAATAAGCCAGTAGTACTTCAAAACTAATTTACAGCAAAATCCTTGTGACTCAGAACCAAAGAGTTAAAGGTCATTTGGTTGGATTCTCAAGGACATATCAGGGTAACCTAAGTTCCAAAAGAGAAAGAAGATGCAACTGTTTTGCAGTTTCCCTGAGACAACAGAAATCCTATTTGCAAGGGCAATATCAAGCTGCATAGACCTCAATAGCATCACGATGAAAACAGAGGCAAACCAAGTGAGGCGCATTCCCTGTAACTCAACTGTTAAGGACGACCTTGCACACCTCATGGTGAACTGCCTCCTCCAAAGAGGAGTCTTCACCATAGCTCTGTCGAAGAGATTCATGTAAGGAGGAGGCTGCAGCCTGCTTCCAGAATGAAATTCCTAACCTAGATGAACATCCCAAGAAGGTGAGCATAACCAGTTACCATGAAAAGAGTTTCCATTCCCAAAGGATCTCTTCTAAAACACAAGGCTTCTTTCACTCCCTTTCCCACATCTCAACATCCACACTTGGTTGTTCACACGCAAGCCTGCTGCTTCTTCATTTTTGATTACTTTCTTTATACAATGTGTCCCATTGTTATTTATAAGTAAGGCTACCTGTTTTTTGTTTTTACTGATTTTTATAGATAAACACAGACAGAAAAACATTTATTTTCTTGTCTGTATTTATTTTTAAATGTGGATAAAAACGGAAATTGGGTTGCTTTTTGAGTGATTCTAAATACTGTCTGCCAGGCCAATAGCTGTGTGGATTGATAGGTAAAGGGTTTAAAAAAGAAAATAGTTTTAGTAAAGAGGCTTAAGCAGCAGCAGATATGCACAAGGTTGATACTAAAATTTGCATATTTTCATATAAGTGCATTGATTTAGCTTCTGCGGGTGTTCACAGCATTGAAACCTGGCAGGCATTCAAGCATGATTGCATATTTATTGGTTAAATAAATGTGGAAATATACTAATTTCAGCTTCATTTTTTCACGAAACCCAAACTAAATATGGATAAATAAAGATAAAAGTAGCAAAAAATAAATATGGATAAATACAGACAGAAATGTAAAAAAAAAAAAAATACCATAAAACCGGGAGCCCTATTTATAAGGTTCCATATTCTTTTTGTGTTTTTCAATATAAGTACCTATCATTTGAAAAAAATATCAAACGACTGATGGCTGCATGTGTTCAATACAACTAAAGTAAAAGGGCAGTACGTACTTTGTCATACCTGAGAAAAATCTGTCTATTCTGTTGTTCAGAGAGAATAATGTGACTACACTTAATCCTTAGGTCTTAAGGCCTCGTTTACAAAGCCCTTTTGTGATTGCAATCCCCAGGACTTTTCTTTAGGTACAAAAACCTTTTACAAGTTGGAACATTCTTTCTAACTCACAAAAGGACTTTTGAAATCCTCTCCGAATCGCAAATAGGAGGGGGCATAAAAGGGCCCCGCCCCTCCTGTTACCAATACCGAAAGGGAAATTTCAATGGTTTACAACCGCATTTGTAGATGCAACCCACTAATGAGTTACCGACCCCCAAGTTGGGGTGGAAACTAATACACAAAGAGCGAAGGGCCCCTACCCTTTGGAAATCGTGTTGGCCGCCTCTGGGGGACAAAACTGTGGTACCAGATACCACTGCCTGCTCAGCCTGTAGTTTTCCAAAACAGAAACCTTTTTGTTAAAAATAAACAGCTCTGGTTCCTTTAAGGAACACAGGCTGCTTCTTTTAACAAGCATTTGCAATGCACTAGGTCTCGCATTTGCGAGGGTTTCAGCTATTAACATTGTAAATGACAATGCCCTTTATTTATGTGTTGGTTTTTAAAACGGATACATTAAAGGCATTGTCATTTACAATGCCAATAGCTTAAACTCTCGCAAATGCGAGACCTATTGCATTACAAATGCTTGTTTACTATTGAAACTGGGGACAGGAGCCCATTTTCCTCATTTGCTTTAGGGGCCATGCGCAGTGCCCTAGCAAGAGTACCATGGGCCCCGTGCAAACATGGAAATGCCCTAATCGACTAGTTGGGTAGTAAAACACAGAAATATTCAGGGCAAGATGTGCCCATGAGCCCGGTGTCACTGCAGCTGCTGCATCATTGAAACCCACGGCTTTCGGCCCATGGAGCCCTTGCAAGGCCACTGTTCCATCACCGGCCCGTCGCTTTTAACGAGCCACTCATAATGAGGGTACTATATATATGTATTGCACTTGAGAGTAGACTGGAGCCTGTTTAGTTCTTCCATATCAGGTGTGAGTAGTTCATTCATTCATTCAGCCAGACATTTCTTCCCCGTTTCACCCGGATATTTTCATTATAGACTTGAAAGTATATGTCCTCGTGTGCAATGAAAAAATAGAAAGGGACATACCGCTTTTCTGCTTGCTATTATGTGTCATTCAAAGAGCCACATGAAGCACGCAAAGGTTACAAGGTTAGAAACGTCACACGTAAGAGAGCTGGCAACTTGCCAGGCCTGCAGATCATGGTGTTTGCAGGATTTAGATAGGGAGAAGCGGAGAGCAAGGAAAGTTTAACTGCAGCAAGGGGAGAAGATAGACAGAGGGTAGGAAAAGTCAGGCAGCTTCAAAATGGCAAGAATAGACTGTCACCGCCGAAAAGACTATCGCCTACTTATATGCATGGCAAGTATTTCCGGTGGCCGCACGTGTGCCCCTCCGCAGACTGCCGTCTGGTCTGTTCTCTTCTCTTCTGCTTCAGACTGTAGACTAAAGTGCCAGGAACACTGGATCCGAGCGGGGCCTCACGTAGAGCAGCTAGACTGACTCGCTCCTCGGAATTCGGATATATATATTTTTTTTTACAGTTTCATACAGCGCAAACTCAATTCGAAGGTATTGGAGCGCTTTACATGAAGCACAAGTTTACATTACACAAGGACACATTGGCCGACGCCGAGACTCGAACCTAATTCTCCAGTTCCAAAGTCGGCAGCTCCGGCCGTTATGCCACATCAGCTCCCATTTGAGAGAGTAACTAAACTAAACTTGTAAGTGGCCAGCCAAGACTTGAAATGTTATTTTATTTACATATTATGGATGAATCTGAATTAATGATCACATCCATCGCCATGGTACTTGTCTGGAACAATCGCTGCCAGAAATTGTGCAAGAGGAAAGACTGTTATTTACCGCTCTTTAAAAATGCAGGAGTGGGGCTGAAGCACGTTATTAAAAAGTTATTATTTGCGTTATTATTACCATTTTCTTCTGGTCCCATCTCAAATCCTTACTCCCGATCACCCTAAAGAAAAAACCCAATTCGGTTCAGCAAAATATATTTTTTGCCTGTTTTTTCCAGTCCATATGCTTCCACTGCTGTGGAGAGATAATCCCACCACCATGTTCCATCCAATGTTCAGTGTAATGGAAAATGAAGGGCAGTGTAGGTAATGTGTGCTGTAGGGTCCCAGGGCAGTCAGAGGTTTACGGCGCCCCAGATGTAACAACCAGTGTCTTTTGCTTCTGGTGTCAAAGGGCCACCGTACAGCAGACCCTCACACTGGAATTTAATAAAAACAAATCAGACATACTGCCTTTGTCACCAGTGTAACGATACAAACAATTAGATGATCATAAGCCCTTCAGTAACAAAACTTTCAGCAGCACGAAACTATTCAGGGCGATATTACAGCTATGCACCTTTTCTGACTTTCTCTATTACCATGTAATTTCTACTCTTAACAAGCGCTCGCCATTTGTTTTCACTCAGCCGCTTGTTTATATTTGCATTGCGCTTTCACTTTAAGTGAAAGCGCCATGCAAAAATAAACACGAGGCTGAGTGAAAACAGATTGCCTCCATTAAGATAAGAAATTGCTTTGCGACAGCAGCAAAGCAGACGACCCAGTCCGGATCGGACGGACGAAAAGGCGAAAGGGCGTCAACAAAAAAACCTAATTTCCAATGGCAGGCCACCGTTTAGCATAAACGGTGACGCCAGCCAATGAAAATGAGGGGCGGGGCTTCAAGTCCCCTTCTCAAATCTACTCTCTTACAATATCTCTCGCCCAGCAAGCAGCGCTTTGCGCTGCAACGCCAGGCGAGACCTAAAAACATGTTTTGCGATTTGGAATACTATCATACGATTGGCGGTCTGCTGTCCAATCCAGTTCACCATCCCTGTGATTGCAGCCAATCACAGGGATCGATAACTGAAGCCTGCCTAATGAACATTAATTAGGAAAGTCATTCTGCGACTTTCTGCGATTTGGCAGTGTCAACTGACATACTAGTACATAGGTTGGTTCGCAAAATGCTATTTTATTAGCATCAAAATCGGAACACAATTTGCAAACACTGTCTGCAAATGGAATAATAGTATCTCAGGCCCAGAGTTCAGCATTTTTATTGCGCTCACTTTTTTATATTTGCGAGGGCCCGTCAGCTACCCCAGAAAAAAAAAAAAGTAAAAAAATGAAATATGCATTGACGCAGCCAAGAGGCTGACAGCCAACACCAGACCTACTGGCTTTGCCAGTGCTTTTCTCTGGTCTGTGAACAACGTGGAAGCGCTGCTGGTAGGAGGAGCGTAGTAATTAGGCGAGCTGTCTCCATTCCACGCCGACTTCGCCCCGTCTACATTTGAACAAGCTGAAGGACGCATTTCATTAACAGCCCCTGCGTTTATTACCGCTCGAATGAGAGGAATTAATGTGAACTGTAATTGCCTGGAGGATTAATGCTACCGAGCCCTGCTCCCCATCCCTTTATTATGCCTATTTAACAAAGCATTCAAACACACAAAACCCTTTAAGCAACACAATGTGACTAAAGCTGCTGTGATGCACTGACTTTGAATCCTTTTATGACTCACTTGTGCAGAGGAGGGAGAAATGCCTCTTTGGACCTTAGATTTGATTCTTCACTGCGCAAAGCACATGTGTGGGCTGGGAGGCAAGTCTCTGGGTGCATTCATGTCCCTTGCTTTCACATTTGAATTTTCCAGTCTCTCCCTGAACCCTATGTGGGATAGGGGAGGGGCATCCACTTTAAGACAAAGTTGTTGCTTTGCTGCACTTCATCTGTGATTTGGGCATGCATTACTGTGTGCTTTGATAATCTTTAGCACCACACATTGACCTTCCTCCCTGCAATATGTATGCAACTGAGGAGGTTCATGCTTCAGTTCTCAAGTGATGGGTGTCTTGTCACTTGCTGCTGTTTCCCGGCCTCATCACTCTACCTACTTTGTGGCCACCTCATAAATCAACAAACCAAATTTATTATAACAATGGTACCCCAGTCAATCAATCAATCAGGGTTTTGTAGAGCGCACTACTCAGGGCCGGACTGGCCGTATCGGGCACCGGGCGTTTCCCCGGTGGGCCGCCAGGGTGGGGTCTGGTTTTGCACTGATTTAAATCACTGCTTTACATTAGTCCCTTCTCCTCCATGCCCTGCATCACCCTGGCTTCCCGGGTTCTGAGACCTCCACTGGCCTCATGAGGCTGCCTGGGTGCTGTCGCCGAGACCTTCTCTGAGGTCATGAGGCTTCTTGGGTGCTGGCGCTGAGACATCCACTGGTCTCATGAGGCTGCCTGGGTGCCGGCACTAAGACTTCCACTGGTCTCATGAGGCTGTCTGGGTGCTTGTGCTGAGACCTCCACTGGGCTCATGAGGTTGTCTGGGTGCCTGAGCTAAGACCTCCGCTGGTCTCATGAGGCTGCCTAGGTGCTGACGCTGAGACCTTTTCTGAGGTCATAAGGCTGCTTGGGTGCTGGTGCTAAGACATCCACTGGGCTCATGAGGCTGCCCGGGTGCTGGTGCTAAGACCTCCACTGGGCTCATGAGGTTGTCTGGGTGTTGACGTTAAGACCTCTGCTGGGCTCACGAGTCTGCCTGGGTGCTGGTGCTCAGACTTCCGCTAGGCTCTGGAGGCTGCCTGGGTCCCTGCGCTAAGACCTCCTCTGGGCTCATGAGGCTGCCTTGGTGCTGGTGCTCAGACCCTCACTGGACTCATGAGGCTGCCTTGGTGCTGGTGCTCAGACCCTCACTGGGCTCATGAGGCTGCCTGGGCGCTGGTGCTCAGACCTCCTCTGGGCTCATGAGGCTGCCTAGGTGCTGGTGCTCAGACCTCCACTGGGCTCATGAGGGTGCTGGCTCTAAGACCTCAACTGGGCTCAGGAGGCCCAGAACTGCTGGATGCAGTACTCTGTCTTCCAACCTTGGGGAGGCCTAGAACTACCGAGCACCATATCATGTGTTGGGACCGGCTTACGACAGGATCATCTCCCCAGGACGGGACCAGTCGTTATTCTGTAGTGCTTTCTTGCCCTTGGGAATATGTATGGATGTGTGTGTATGTGCACACACACTTGCATGTGTCTCTGTATGCAGGCACTGACCTATGAGTGGCAACTGAAGGCACCTCGTGACATCTGAGACTACTCCTCGCATTGAGTGGCCATCTATGGCATCTGGTGGCCCCCTTGGAATAATGTTGGTTGGGAACTCTCTAAATAGGTTGACAGCCCTAGCAGTAACTGGGCACCACAGACATAAGAAGTGGATACCTAGCATAAGTTAAAAATCCCTGGCACAATATGGGTATCCCACCTCTGTTACATGGGGAGTACCCTTTGAAAGCAGTAGGCAACTTTTTGTGGGGGTTCCTTGAACAACATGGGCATCCAACGTCTTACATCTGTTGTTGCATAAGGTGGACAACGCTGGTTCGCAGTGAGCATCCAATTTTGTTTTTAATTCAGTAGGAGTCTGCAGTTTTAAATAGATCAACATGTAAGTGATAGAATCAATTTAATTAAACAGCAGTCATCCCAGGAGGCTACAAGAGAAGGTGGGCAGTTTGTCACAGATTATTCATGTACTGCAAGTGAATCTTTAATTAAACAAAACGATGAACACAACTAATTACGATTGCAGGTTGTTTATGGGAGTAGAACTGGTATCTGGTTCTGCAACGCCCTGCCACAAGAGAGGTGAAGCGGCGAAAGACTAGAGTCCCTGTGTGCTTACCTAAGTTCCCAGACAGGGACCTGTTAGACCTGGCATCCTTGGCGTGGGTCTCCCTTCCATTTTTTATGATTCCTCCTATGTTACTGATCTGTTTTTGCTGGTGTTAGATGCTTTGGGCACTGTGCCACTGCTATCCAGTGCCACAGTGCAAGTGCTCCCTATGATAAATTGTGTGATGGATTAGTGACTCCATGATTGGATGATTGGTTTACTTGTCAGTCCCTAGTACAGTGCACTGAGTGTGCCCAGGGCTTGTAAATCCAATGCCGCTGGTGGGCTTGCAGCACTGGTTGTGCCACCCACAGAAGCGGCTGGTAAAATGTGTCTCAGGCCTGCCATCGCAGAGCCTGTGTGCAGCCTAGGGCTGCCATGTCGACTTGGTGAGTGCACCCACTTACCAGTCCCTAAACCTTCCCTTTACTACATGTTGGTCACCCCTAAAGTAGGCCCTAGGGCAGGGTGCATTGTAAGTATAAGGTAGGACATGCCCTGGTGTGTGTGGCATGTCCTAATAGTGAATTACAGCCATTTTCGTTTTTCACTATTGCAAGGCTACCTGCTCCCCATAGGCCAGAATGGGCAGACTGACTATTACACCTTATAGTCAGAACTGACCCAGGAACCTGGTAGAAAAACGAATTTAGTATGCCTGAACTCAGGATGATAAAATACATCTTTTAGTGAAGTTGGTTTTAACATTCTGTGTTCGAAAATACCACTTTTAGAAAGTGGGTATTTTCTTGCCTAAACTTCCAAGCCTGCCTCTGCTAGGTTGTGTATTCCTTGTCTGGAGATTGAGTGACAGGGGCTGGGGGTGGCTACAGGAGACAGGGTGAGTCAGCACAGGGCTGAATAGAAAGATCTGCATCCAGAGTGGAGGGAGGAGTTGCACCTGGGTCTGAATAGGGCTGTGCCTGCCTTCCACAATGCTGGCTCCACCTCCTGCCGGGCGGCTGAGCACTCTGCCCCACATTCTGAAAGGAAAGAAGGAGCCAGAAAAACAAAGTGCTCCAGGACTGACCAGAACTGGTTTTGGACTAGGCAGAGGCCTCTCTGCCTTCAGAGAACAAAGAAAAACTGTGTATAAAAAGGGGACCCAGACCCCTAGGAAATATGATCACTTTGGGAAACAAGAAGAAACCTTTGCTGAGGAGCGGAACCAAGAAGAAACTGAGGAGAAGACTATCCCTAAGCTAGAGGGATCTGCCTGCAGTGGTTGCCTGACTGCCAAAGGAAGGAGAAAGGACTTTGTGTGCACTTTTATTCAACTTGTGAAGGATCTCCAAGGGCTTGAGAAAAGAGCTTGCCTCCTGCTGAAGTCTCAGGGACAACAGACTTCAACCACCAGCTCCCCAAGAATCCTTTGGAAGTGCCTGCTGCTGTTTTGGGCCTTCTGAAGGGACTGCGTGTCGCAAGGAGCTGGAAGCGCGACTCAAGAGGGAGAAGCGTGTCGCCGTCGCAGCCGCTGCCGTCGCATCACGGCGATGACGCCGCTGTAGCTGTCGCATTGCACCGCATCTCAAGAAACGTCCCGCAACACCGAAGAAGCGTGTCGCCGTCGCAGCCGCTGCCGTCGCATCGTAGATGTCGCCGCTGTAGCTGTCGCATTGCACTGCATCAAGAGAAGAGTCTCGCATCGAGGAAGAAGCGTGTCGCCGTCGCAGCCGCTGCCGTAGCATCGTAGAGGTCGCCGCTGTAGCTGTCGCATTGCACCGCATCGAGAGAAGCGCCTCGCATCCACGGAGAAGCGTGCCGCCGTCGGAGCTGCTGCCGTCGCATCACGAAACAAGGGTGTCGCCGCTGCAGTTGTTGCATCGAGCGGAAGCGTCTCGCAACGTCGGAGAAGAGGGTCGCCGCCAAAGCCGCTGTCGTCGCATCACGGAACAAGGGTGTCGCCGCTGCAGCTGACGCATCGAGTTGAGACTTCTCGCAACATCGGAGAAGCGTGCCGCATCAGGAAGAACTCGACGTCTTTATTTCTTTGCACCAGAACTTTGTCGCATCTCCATCCCTGCAACACTTTCGTTGTAGAAACGTGACGCATCGTAAGGTACATTGACTCAAAGTATCGCATTTCAAGAACTTAAGAGAACTAAGCTAAACCTACCATTTTAAGTACAGTATTGTGGATTTTTGTCGTTTATGGTCTTGTGTTAAATCTATATAAAAGATACTTATTTTTATAATACAACTTGTGTGGTGTCCATCTGTAGTGTTGTCACTTGATTACTGTATGTGTTCACAAATGCTTTACACACTGCCTCTGAGATAAGCCTGTCTGCTCGTGCCAAGCTACCAAGGGGGTGAGCAGGGGTTATTTTAGGAGTGTACCCCCTTACCCTGACTAGAGGCAAGGGTCCCTATTTGTCACAAGTACCTACCTGTGCCAACTAGAGACCCCCAATTCTAACAGGACCCGTTTCATAGGGTTACAGGGGCAGCTTTAAAATTAGATAAGATATATGTATGTGCCTCTTCTCTATTGAGATCACTGTGCCACTGAACCGCAGGGGCTGCTGCTCTCCAGTGCATAGCTATGCATCTCATGGCCAGTGTCACCGCCAGGCTTAGGAATCTGTTAGCAGCTCTTTCAGCCTTTGGTCTTGAATAAAAACCTAAGAGGTTTCTGGAGTGTGCAAACCCTTCCTGCCCAAGAGAGTCTCTATGGTTATCTCACCCCCTCCCATCAAAACACCTACCCTTCCAAGCAGATCCAGACCATATGATAACAGTCTGTCTGCCCAGGCTACACCTAGGGCAGCTAACATGGTCTGTTTTCCGTATTAAATTAGGGGTCCGATTTATAATTTGGCAGTCGGGACGTCCTCCGCCAGGGCGGCGGAGTAAACTACTCCTTCTCCCTGGTGAAGGTCCCGGCAACCAACATTTTGAAATGCCCTCAGACATTTCAAGCATTGACAGGGAGCCCTGCCCAGTGGCTCCTACCAATGTATTGTAACTTTGCCGGCTCCCTCAAACATGATGGAGCCATACAGCAAAGTAATTTTTTTTATTTTCAAAAACAAAACCCCAAAGCTGGATTTTGTGTTTGAAAATGAAAAAACGATGCCCCGCCAGTCCTGGAAGTTACCTCCCATGGCGAAGGGGGCATTTTGTAGTTTTCACAGCCCCTTACTGCCAGGGTTTTCCTAGCGGTGACGGGCAGTGAAAACTGCTGTGTATGTGTGCCCATCTATATTAGGTGGGTGGACATACAGGTCAACCTTCAACAGTCCTTACTCCGTCGGGCATCAGAGGGGTGTAACCATGGCAGAGACAGAGTTATACCAAAGGCTCACCCGCATTTCAATTGTGCGGGCGGACCATTATGTTAGCATACAGGGTTCTCCGTCTGTTGCGACAGAGTGCCCTTTCCACCAACATATAAATTTGCCAATAAGTCTCTTGGGTGTCATACAGATAATGTGCACATATTTGAACTGTTTGTATTTGAACCTGACATTCCTAGAGACCTTGTGTGTGTGTGCGTGTGTGCGTGTGTGTGTGTGTGTGTGTGTAATAAAATCTTCTCCCACTCCTTTTCCAGTAAATTACCTGCTCAGGCTGTCCCCCCAATTTCTTTTAATATGTAAAATTCTGGGTTGGGCTATTTCCACAAGGACCAATAGAATCAAGTGTTAGTTTGGGACTACTGACTGCTGTGAATAATGATTGCAAGGTCTGTGGAAGTTGGGCCCCATGACATTATGGCCCCATCATCCTCTGACATAATGATTGATGGTACCCTAAATCAGGAACTGGGAAGGAGAAGGTTAAATTCCTCTATCAGACTGTTAAACAGGATTAAGAGCCCCTCTTGAAATAAGTTGCCAATAGTCAGTTCGCTGGCCTCTGCCCAGTATGTCAGCCCACCAGCCTCAAAATAACCCATGCCATTGGAAGCCCACCAGTGGAACCGAGGGAGCTACAACAGACCAGCTGAAAACCTACCTACAGAATTACCCCAGCATTCTAGGGTCATCAATATCAAAACATTGGGGACACTCTGTTTCCGCTTGAGTTACAGAGTACATGCTCAGTGCTCGCCCTTGGATACTGCCATCCTCATTTGAACCAATTCCTGATCTGAGCCGCCATCTAGCCAAACATTGCAACAGTGCTACCAGGTAATATAATTTAAACGCAGGCAGTCCAAGCCCCCCTTCAACTATTGGTAATTGCAATGTGCTTAAATCCACTCTGTGGTGGGCCTAGCCCTGATAAATTCTGAGATCTGTGTATCTAGGTCTCTCAGCCAGTTTGTAGAGAATCAAATCAGGGGATGGCGAAGTCATAAAGCAGACTTTAACACTCACTGTGAGTAGCGCCCGGTGCTGCCCCTGCCTGAATATGTTGGTGGAAGTGGGCTTTTACCAGGAGGAGCCCAACAAGATGGTGTGGGAAGTGCCCGAACTCTACACCAAGCTCACCCCAGTGGGCTCCTGCGCCTATGGCTTCCTCTGCTCAGCATATGAGACCAAAACAAGGCCGAAGGTGGCAGTGAAAAAGCTTTTGCAGCCTTTCCAGTCACTTATTCATGCAAGAACCTACCGGCGACTGAGGTTACTCAAGCACATGAAACATGAAAATGTGAAAGTATTGCTTGATGTCTTTACGCCTTCAATTTCGACTTAAAATTTTGATGAAGTTTACCTTGTGAGAAATTTGATGAGTGCTGACTTGAATGATATTGTGGAGCGCCAGTAGCTAACAGATGACCATATACAGTTTCTCATATGCCAGTTGCTTCGAGGACTTCAGTATAGTCATTCGGCTAGACTTATACACCAAGGCTTGAAGCCTGGCTACCTATCTTTGAACGAAGACCCTGAGCTCAGGATTTTAGATTTCGAGTTAGACCGACAAATGGATGATGAAATGACAGGATATGTAGCAACAGTATGGTACTGCTCTACAGAAATCATGAAACGTTGGATGCACTACAATCGAACAGTTATAATTTGGTCTGTTGGGTGCATAGTGGCAGAACGACTGAAAGACAAGTCCCTTTTCCAGGAAATTTTTATATTGACCTGTTAAAAGGCACCATGGAAGTTGTGGGTACGCCAGAGTCTAAGCTTCTGAAGGAAATCTCCTCAGAGCATGGTCGAAAGAATATTGAATCCTTGCCACATTTGCTTCATCAAGATTTGAAACATGTATTCTGTGATGCCAATCAGTTAGTGGTGGATCTTTTTGAGAAGATGCATCGATTGGACACTGATAAGCAGATAACGGCCACTGAACCGCTTGCCAACCGTTACTTTCTGCAGTATCATGACCCGGATGATGAGCCAGAGGCTGGAGTCTATGATGAGGCGATAGAGAATAAAGAACGTACCATAGGGGAATTGAAAGAACTCACCTAGAAAGCAGTCGCAGGAGTGCAACCATTTGAATCAGTGTCACCCTGCCGAGTCCAACAGTTTCAAAGACTGCCAAAAGCCCATACTGCCTTTAAGTTCCTCAGCTCTATGACCAGATTGCCAGCAATTAGGTTCTCTGTTCTGTGATATGACCTGACACCCAAGAATCAGAACCAGTGGTGCTCCCAGGTGATACCCCAAGCAAACAGAGAAGCAGGGCCTTCCCACATGGATTGGTCAATAGGCTATGCACAGTTCTTAGACCAAACTCTTTGAGGCATCCACACCGTTGCTCAGAAACAGCAGTATGTCATCTGCATAAAGAAAGATCACATGTGACCCATCCTCAAATGGTATCCCTCTATCTTTGTTTACGGCTCTAAGGACTCTGTGAATGGTTCTATTGCAAGACTGAAGAGCATAGGGGAGAAAGGGCAGCACTGTCTGATTCCCCAAGAGATTGGCTGGCGAAATCATCCTCCCTGTTTTATCCCTAGCTGTGGGGTTGCCATATAGCAATTTAATCCATCTGATCCAAGATCAGCGTGGGCGAGACCTATTGGCTTTGCCAATGCTTGTTAATACTTGTATACTTTAAAAAGATGCTATTTTTCACTTTGGGTTCTTTCATGTGCCTGGTTCTTTCATCCTTCATTGGACACAATCAAAGAAGTGGCAAACGTTTGTTAGCAAATGTCATGTCTTTGAAGCCACACATTGTAAACTGAGATAAACATGACACGGAAATGTGCAGTGTTTTGTTTAAAGTTGTTCTCTGGATTCTTCTTCATTACCAATGACTTTTCGCTAAATTTGAAGGAACACGCTAATGCTCTGAGGAAAGAAAACGGATTGAAGGGCCTCATTGTTTTCCATTATCTTTCTGAACTGCCTCCAGGTCTGGGGTGCTGCAGCACCTGCTGCACCCCTAGTTCCAGCGCCTCTGAGGATAGGTATATTTAAGACACCAACTCTCCCACTCACCGCCCAGCCCTGACGCTGCTTTCTGTTATTTCAGGGTCAGAGTAAGGTCCGTCCGGGGCAGAACTGAAGGATGCCAGCCAATGGCATGTGAAGAAATGGAAACAAACCATATTTACGAGTTTTCCTGGGCCCTATAGTGGATTTGGGCAGTGGGCGCGATTTCAGGTGCACGGTGCAGGAAACTGCAAAAACTGCCTCTGGGAACCCACACTGAGGGGCAGATTTACAAGCCCCTTGCGCCTCCTTGCGCCTCCTTGCGCCGCCATTGCGTCACTTTTTTTGACGCAACGGCGGCGCAAACAATGCGGCCAATTTACAACGTGTCGCATCTAGG
The DNA here is from genome assembly GCA_963921515.1 of Calotriton arnoldi. Lineage (NCBI taxonomy): Eukaryota > Metazoa > Chordata > Amphibia > Caudata > Salamandridae > Calotriton > Calotriton arnoldi. The sequence goes on from CAWUFW010007316.1 coordinate 188,734, forward strand.
GAGATGCGTCACGTTGTAAAGCCCTGCGTCACATTATACCTGCGCCAGGTATAATGTATGCAGGGTGGGCATTCCCACGCAAAAAGCCATGTAGAACTGACACAGTGAAATTTACATTTCAGTGCTTCATTCTACGCGTTCACTGCGTCAAAATCCCTACGCCTGCTCAGACCAGGCGTAAGGAATGACATAGGGCTTTTTGTATGGGACTCGCCTATCTGTTGTGGCGCATTGCTGGAGTTGCATCACTTTCATGAACAACTCCAGGAATGCGTCACTTTTGGGCCAACAGATGCGTCAGAATTTCTGACGCATCTGTTAATTCTTGCGCCATGGAGCACTGTATTGTAAATACAGCGCATCCATGGTGGCGCAAGGACATTTGGCGCTGGAGCAAGGAAACTGACGCATCTATGCAGATGCGTCAGTTCCTTGTAAATCTCCCCCTGAGAGAGTGGGGTTAGAGGCAGTGATAGTGTTCAGGGTAGGGTTAACAGGTCATAGTGAGAAGTGAAATGTACCTCAGGAGCCCATTATATCACCTCTACATTAGTACTGGCTCTTCACAGCTTGGCTTCCATACTGTCAATAAAACATCATCAACCCGACCATCTTAATCATCGCCAACTCAGGACAGATTTGAAAACATTCCTGTGCACAGATGCATTCTTCTCACATTGCGGCTGCAAAACTACCAGTTAAATACTAGCAACCTACTCAATATTCTATCTAACCTGCATCCCATCTGTCTGATATTTCCGTATCTTTCCTTTCTTTTTGTTTTGTTTTTCTCCTTTTGTTATTTTCGTAGTGGTCTGACGTGGCCATTTGGTGACATTTAACGGGATTTAGAAAAATCCTTGAATACATAAATACCTATTTTGTAACAGGGGAGCTGTGAATTTATTGAACATGCAGTACCAGCTCATCCCACTAGGGCGGCTATAAATGTATTGGGACAGCATCAACATCTCTCTGCAGGACAGTCTTATTTTAATGGGACAGGGCCAGCATGTATGTGCACCGCTGCCATACAAGTACAGAAAGTGCTACACTTCTCACCAGTCCCAGTACTTCTCAGCAGACGAGTTGTGTTAGACAATATCAACACTTTTTAGCAGGACTGCTATACTCATGATGGGTTGTACCCAAACTTTCAGGAGGGCTGATTTATATTTTTAGTGGACATTATCAGTGCTTCTTCAAAGGGCTACAATACTTTTAATAAGGGTACCAGTACACCCCTGCAGAGACAATGCTAGTACTTTTCTACACGAAAAATATATAATTTGACTAAGTAATGGCACCTACCTAACATTTCATAGGACATGAAATGATCAAATGTACACAAATACGACAAATCATATTATATGTCAAAATTCAAAGAATGAAAACAAATACTACAATTCTAGGCAGTCCCCTTTTAAAAACCAGACTGCATTGTTAATACTTGATATTCCTTCCTTGAAAGATTTGAATATATACACAGAGGTCCCCTCGACCTTCCAGACACTGTGCCGTAAAGGTAGTGCAGCCTTGTTGCTGTGTCTGAATTGTAATCTTCTCCACACACCCGGACCCTGTCAAGAAACGCCTGATTTGATATAACCCGAGCCAGAACGTGTTATTCCCCAGTGCCAGAGCTGCAAGGTGCCACATCCTTGGAATAGGTGCTTCATCTGCAAAGAGTGCTGATCCCAGGGCCGGGTTTTTTTCTGCACTTGCCTTATGGTGGCACCACATGAAGCCACAAGAAGTGGCCAAATTGGAATAAAATGCAAAAGATCCATTTTGTTTGGGGCTCTAAAAGCCCTTGCGCCGGAAGTGGTTGCATCACAAAAGCCACCAGTGGCCGCAAATGGAGCGCAAATGGAGCGCGCAGGTCAGTGTGCATCGGAGCATTTGTCTATTTCCTCATACTCCTGACAAGACTTTGGGGTACTTCTGGGTGGACTGGTAAGAGGCTACTCCATTCTCTCTGCCTGGTTTATACAGAGCCTTGTGTGGGAAGAGTTTTGGTGCCATGCATGAAGTTCAGAGGGGTGTTCCAAAAGTGTCACAGTGAACTTGTAGCAGCACTTAAGCATGGAGTGATGCAATAGGTGTAAGGGAGGTGCAATCACTTTTCTGTATACTTACCATCTTCAAAGGTGGAAAAGGATCTTGCTTTAGATTGCACCTGTTAAAAACTCAAGACTTTCAGAGTTATTTACACCCTGGTGGCCAATCACTGGTCTGCCAGGAGTCCAGAGGTCATGGCCTCTTCTACCCCGCAGAGGACAGGCTGTCCTCTTCAGAGGTCTCTGGCTCCCTGGCAGGGATATCTATGCTGTGAAGTGCGCTTACAAATAGGGAAACCTTTCACCAGCCTTATTGTATTGTATAATAATTGCATTTATATAGCACTCACTACCCCTGAAAAGGCATTGAAGCACTATATGGCGTGTAGCACGCTACTCCAGAACCCAAGGTTAGTGATTAATCCAGTGGTCATTAGCTATGGTTGGCTATTGGCATTAATCTTGTGCTCTCCAGAAACTGTTTCACGCATAGCCTGCAGTTTCTTTGTGGTAGGTTAAGGTAACAGGAGTTAGGTAGGATCATTAATGTTGAGTTCATGCAAATGAGAAGTGGAATTAGTAGATATGCATGAAAAGGTTAGATACTGTTAGACTGCAGAGAATGAGAGTTTGTGATTTAGGAGGAGAGGTATGGGCAGGTTGCAGACATGTAGTAGAAGGTAAGGCAGAATTGGCATGCAACAGAGTAGGCTACACTAAGAGACAGTAAGACATGCAAAAGATTGAAGGAAAGGGTCATTGGAAAGAAATGAAGGAGAGAGAACAATCAATGGATTTAATTCAAGGTCAGTACTCATGCAGAGTTATAGGAATATAGTGGAATGAGGCTTTTGAGGTAGCATTCAATCTGAGGATCTAGAAACTGTGGATAACAGGGCAGATGGTTGTCACCTGTGGGCAGGTACCGTATGGAGATGCATCTTTGGCAGTGGCGTAACAAAACTTGTGGGGGGCCCCCTGCAAAGTACATAGAGGCCCCCCCCATGCTCCAGACCCACTCTGGAGCGCTTAGCCACCAATCGTGCACAGTGTTGGAAGGGGACCCCTGGAGCTTGCCCCCCCCCCGCACTGCAGGTGCAGCGGGAGCTATTGTTACGCCACTGATCTTTGATTGTATCCTTTGGCAGTCAATAGTCTTTCTTTTGTGTTTGTTGAAAGTGGACAGAGTATGCATAAGGGGTGGTGTGGGAGCGGAATGATCTATTTAATTGCTCTAAACTCAGCAATTTCAGAGAGTCATAGATGGGCGGGTTTCTGATGTATTGTGCTGAGTGATGAAGGTGATAGATGAACAAGGAGATTGTGAAAGGTATGGATGGGAAGGTCTGTGAGTTGTTCTGGGGGTCTGTTTGGTTATGGTATCAGATGTGGAATGAGATTGTGAGTGGCTGATAATATGTGGAGAGTGTGTGAGAGAGTGGAAGGTTGAGTCTTTGGAGGTGAAGGCTTAAGAGGTGAGAGAGTATTGGATTTCTGATTTGTTTTATGAGGTGTACAGCAGGTAAAGGGAGAAGTTAGGAGAGTTAGGAAAGGGGGGGTTGTGTTGAGTTGTGTTAGGGTAGATAAGAAAGAGTTGGGTTGATTGTGATAATCTAGGGATGGGTTTAACATGCTGCGTTAGCAGGAAGATTGGAGGTAGAGGAGGGTGAGAAGGGATAGCAAGGGATAGCAGTAGAATAGGGTAGATTTGGGTGGGAAGCTGTACAGGGGAGGTGATAGGTGGTAGTATTGTATTAATGGTGGTAGTGATGTATGGGTGGGTAGGAAGTGAGTGGGCTAGTCCACAGGGATCATAGTAGTTAGTAGGAGTAGGAGAGTAAGTATCGTGTAGTTATTGCCAAGTCACACATCATGTTGAAAAACTCTTTGTGCGCGATAACATTGCCTTCCACATTTGTTTCTATTGCAATAAGTGGATAAATGTGATTACTCTTGTAATTTCTGGATGTGGTTAAAAAATCTTTATGACTGATGGTATATAATTGTATTTTTAGCCCTGGCTTTATTATTGTAAGTGACCGAACAGAATGTTTTTGAACGTCATCCCTTGTTTTTAGTTATAAAACAATATAATTGCATTGAATTGGTCTTGAGAGGAAGCGTATGTCACTAGGGTGTCCCTGCAGTTTATAAATGTGTATGCTAATTAAAAAAGAAACCACAAATATCTACAATTTTAAAGATAAGTGTAGACAAAATTTGTGATAGGTTCATTTGCTATAGCAAATTCTGTGGAGTGCCAAAGAGAGTAGGATATGATGGAGTGTCATTTGTTGAACACTTTTTTAATGAAAAAAACAGGTAAAATAATACAGAATCTGGGAGACCAGAGTGCTGATGGGAATTTGACCTAATCTCTACAGCCCACGTGTCTCTGGCAGCCAGCCCTCGACCCCCTACGTGCATGAGGCTGGAATGGTGTGCCAGTGAGGGTTCCAGTGAGGGTTCTAGTGAGGGTTCCAGTGAGGGTTCCAGTGATCCTTTCTTTTTTTGTGATCGGTCTGCAACAGTCCAGAGTCTGATACTCTCCCCCCTGAAGAGGGAGCCTCGCTCTTATTCTGCACAGAGGCAGTGCTTCTCCATCTCAAGTGAAACCTCTCTCCTCTGCAGTGCCTCTCTCCACGGCACAGAGGGAGCATCTCTCTCCTTTGAAGACGGATCCAGTAGCCGCTAGAAGGGATGGAGGCCTCTCTTAAGTGCTGTGGGACCCTCTCTTCAGGAGAGAGGGGGGAGAGCCTTCACACCGCAGAAGGTCAATCGCTCTCCTCTCTAGAAGCTCTCTTTCTTCTGTGTGGAGGGTGCCTTTGCCCAGTGAAAATTGGGTAGATCTTCTTTCCAGCGCAGAGGTACCCGTTCTATAGCAGAGTGGAGGGAGCCCTGGCTGTCATAGCAGAGGGGTCGGGGAGGGAGCCCTGGCTGTCATAGCAGAGGGGTCGGGGACGGAGCCCTGGCTGTCATAGCAGAGGGGAGGAGGCTCGGCTGTATAGCAGAGGGGAGGGAGGCCCGGCTCTATAGCAGAGGGGAGGAGGCCCGGCTCTATAGCAGAGGGGAGGAGGCTCGGCTGTATAGCAGAGGGGAGGGAGGCCCGGCTCTATAGCAGAGGGGAGGAGGCCCGGCTCTATAGCAGAGGGGAGGGAGGCTCGGCTGTCATAGCAGAGGGGACGGGGAGGGAGGCCTGGCTGTCATAGCAGAGGGGTCGGGGAGGGAGGCCTGGCTGTCATAGCAGAGGGGAGGAGGCTCGGCTGTATAGCAGAGGGGAGGGAGGCCCGGCTCTATAGCAGAGGGGAGGAGGCCCGGCTCTATAGCAGAGGGGAGGAGGCTCGGCTGTATAGCAGAGGGGAGGGAGGCCCGGCTCTATAGCAGAGGGGAGGAGGCCCGGCTCTATAGCAGAGGGGAGGGAGGCTCGGCTGTCATAGCAGAGGGGACGGGGAGGGAGGCCTGGCTGTCATAGCAGAGGGGTGGGGAGGGAGCCCTGGCTGTCATAGCAGAGGGGTCGGGGACGGAGCCCTGTCTGTCATAGCAGAGGGGAGGAGGCTCAGCTGTATAGCAGAGGGGAGGGAGGCCCGGCTCTATAGCAGAGGGGAGGAGGCCCGGCTCTATAGCAGAGGGGAGGAGGCTCGGCTGTATAGCAGAGGGGAGGGAGGCCCGGCTCTATAGCAGAGGGGAGGAGGCCCGGCTCTATAGCAGAGGGGAGGGAGGCTCGGCTGTCATAGCAGAGGGGACGGGGAGGGAGGCCTGGCTGTCATAGCAGAGGGGTCGGGGAGGGAGGCCTGGCTGTCATAGCAGAGGGGAGGAGGCTCGGCTGTATAGCAGAGGGGAGGGAGGCCCGGCTCTATAGCAGAGGGGAGGAGGCCCGGCTCTATAGCAGAGGGGAGGAGGCTCGGCTGTATAGCAGAGGGGAGGGAGGCCCGGCTCTATAGCAGAGGGGAGGAGGCCAGGCTCTATAGAAGAGTCGAGGGAGGCTCGGCTGTCATAGCAGAGGGGAGGGAGGCCTGGCTGTCATAGCAGAGGGGACGGGGAGGGAGGCCTGGCTGTCATAGCAGAGGGGTCGGGGAGGGAGGCCTGGCTGTCATAGCAGAGGGGTCGGGGAGGGAGGCCTGGCTGTCATAGCAGAGGGGAGGAGACTCGGCTCTATAGCAGAGGGGAGGGAGGCTCGGCTCTATAGCAGTGGGGAGGAGGCCCGGCTCTATAGCAGAGGGGAAGAGGCTCAGCTCTATACAGAGGGGAGGAGGCCTGGCCCGGCTCTATAGAAGAGGGGAGGAGACTCGGCTCTATAGCAGAGGGGAGGGAGGAACGGCTCTATAGCAGAGGGGAGGAGGCTCGGCTCTATAGCAGAGGGAGGGAGGCCCGGCTCTCATAGCAGAGGGGAGGAGGCTCGGCTCTATAGCAGAGGGGAGGAGGCTCGGCTCTATAGCAGAGGGAGGGAGGCCTGGCTCTATAGCAGAGGGAGGGAGGCCCGGCTCTATAGCCGAGGGGAGGAGACTCGGCTCTATAGCAGAGTGGAGGGAGCCCTGGCTGTCATTTCAGAGGGGTCGGGGAGGGAGGCCTGGCTGTCATAGCAGAGGGGTCGGGGAGGGAGGCCTGGCTCTATAGCAGAGGGGAGGAGGCTCGGCTCTATAGCAGAGGGTAGGAGTCCCGGCTCTATAGCAGAGGGTAGGAGGCCCGGCTCTATAGCAGAGGGGAGGAGGCCCGGCTCTATAGCAGAGGGGAGGAGGCCCGGCTCTATAGCAGAGGGGAGGAGGCCCGGCTCTATAGCAGAGGGGAAGAGGCCCGGCTCTATAGCAGAGGGGAGGAGGCTCGGCTCTATAGCAGAGGGGAGGATGCTCAGCTCTATAGCAGAGGGGAGGAGGCTCGGCTCTATAGCGGAGGGGAGGAGGCCCGGCTCTATAGCAGATGGGATGGGGTCCGGCTGTATAGCAGAGGGGAGGAGGCCCGGCTCTATAGCAGAGGGGAGGAGGCTCGGCTCTATAGCAGAGGGGAGGAGGCCCGGTTCTATAGCAGATGGGAGGAGGCCCGGCTCTATAGCAGAGGGGAGGAGGCCCAGCTCTATAGCAGAGGGGAGGAGGCTCGGCTCTATAGCAGAGGGTAGGAGGCTCGGATCTATAGCAGAGGGGAGGAGGCCCGGCTCTATAGCAGATGGGATGGGGTCCGGCTGCATAGCAGAGGGGAGGAGGCCCGGTTCTATAGCAGAGGGGAGGAGGCTCTGCTCTTAAGCAGAAGGGAGGAGGCTCGGCTCTATAGCAGAGAGGAGGAGGCTCGGCTCTATAGCAGAGGGGAGGAGGCCCGGCTCTATAGCAGAGGGGAGGAGGCCCGGCTCTATAGCAGAGGGGAGGAGACTCGGCTCTACAGCAGAGGAGAGGAGACTCGGCTCTACAGCAGAGGGGAGGAGGCCCGGCTCTATAGCAGAGGGGAGGAGGCCCGGCTCTATAGCAGAGGGGAGGAGACTCGGCTCTATAGCAGAGGGGAGGAGACTCGGCTTTATAGCACAGGGGATGGGGCCCAGCTGTATAGCAGAGGGGAGGAGGCCCGGCTCTATAGCAGAGGGGAGGAGGCTCGGCTCTATAGCAGAGGGGAGGAGGCTCGGCTCTGTAGCACAGGTAAAGGTGGCCCTCTCTCCAGCGCAGATGTACCCGTTCAATAGCAGAGTGGAGGGAGGCCTGGCTGTCATAGCAGAGGGGTCGGGGAGGGAGGACTGGCTGTCATAGCAGAGGGGTCGGGGAGGGAGGTCTGGCTCTATAGCAGAGGGGAGGAATTCTCGGTTCTATAGCAGAGGGGATGGGGCCTGGCTCTATAGCAGAGGGGAGGGAAGCCCAGCCTATAGCAGAGGGGAGGAGGCTCGGCTCTTTAGCAGAGGGGATGGGGCCCTCTGTATAGCAGAGGGGAGGAGGCCCGGCTCTATAGCAGAGGGGAGGATGCCCGGCTCTGTAGCAGAGGAGAGGAGGCCCAGCTGTATAGCAGAGGAGAGGGAGGCCCGGCTCTAAAGCAGAGGGGAGGGATGACCGGTTCTATAGCAGAGGGGAGGGATGCCCGGTTCTATAGCAGAGGGGAGGGAGACCCGGCTCTATAGCAGAGGGGAGGAGGTCCGACTCTATAGCAGAGGGGAGGAGGCTCGGCTCTATAAGGGGTGGAGGCTCGGCTCTATAGCAGAGGGGAGGAGGCTCGGCTCTATAGCAGAAGGGAGGAGGCTCGGCTCTATAGCAGAAGGGAGGAGGCCTGGCTCTATAGCAGAGGGGAGGAGGCTCGGCTCTATAGCAGAGGGGAGGGAGGCCCGGTTCTATAGCAGAGGGGAGGGAGGCCCGGTTCTATAGCAGAGGGGAGGGAGACCCGGCTCTATAGCAGAGGGGAAGAGGTCCGGCTCTATAGCAGAGGGGAGGAGGCTCAGCTCTATAGCAGAGGGGAGGAAGGCCTGGCTCTATAGCAGAGGGGAGGAAGGCCTGGCTCTATAGCAGACGGGAGGGAGGCCCGGCTCTATAGCAGAGGGGAGGGAGGCCCGGTTCTATAGCAGAGGGGAGGGAGATCCGGCTCTATAGCAGAGGGGAAGAGGTCCGGCTCTATAGCAGAGGGGAGGGATGCCCAGCCTATAGCAGAGGGGAGGAGGCTCGGCTCTATAGCAGAGGGGATGGGGTCCGGCTGTATAGCAGAGGCGAGGAGGCCCGGCTCTATAGCAGAGGGGAGGATGCCCGGCTCTATAGCAGAGGAGAGGGAGGCCCGGCTCTATAGCAGAGGGGAGGGAGGCCCGGTTCTATAGCAGAGGGGAGGGAGACCCGGCTCTATAGCAGAAGGGAGGAGGTCCGACTCTATATCAGAGGGGAGGAGGCTCGGCTCTATAAGGGGTGGAGGCTCGGCTCTATAGCAGAGGGGAGGAGGCTCGGCTCTATAGCAGAGGGGAGGAGGCCCGGCTCTATAGCAGAGCGGAGGAGGCTCGGCTCTATAGCAGAGGGGATGGGGCCCAGCTGTATAGCAGAGGGGAGGAGGCCCGGCTCTATAGCAGAGGGGAGGAGGCTCGGCTCTATAGCAGAGGGGAGGAGGCTCGGCTCTATAGCAGAGGGGAGGAGGTCCGGCTCTATAGCAGAGGGGAGGAGGCTCGGCTCTGTAGCAGAGGGGAGGGAGGCTCGGCTCTGTAGCAGAGGTAAAGGTGGCCCTCTCTCCAGCGCAGAGGTACCCGTTCAATAGCAGAGTGGAGGGAGGCCTGGCTGTCATAGCAGAGTGGTCGGGGAGGGAGGACTGGCTGTCACAGCAGAGGGGTCGGGGAGGAAGGCCTGGCTCTATAGCAGAGGGGAGGAAGGCTCGGCTGTATAGCAGAGGGGATGGGGTCTGGCTCTATAGCAGAGGGGAGGGATGCCCAGCCTATAGCAGAGGGGAGGAGGCTTGGCTCAATAGCAGAGGGGATGGGGCACGGCGGTATAGAAGAGGGGAGGAGGCCCGGCTCTATTGCAGAGGGGAGGATGCCCAGCTCTATAGCAGAGGGGAGGAGGCCCGGCTGTATAGCAGAGGAGAGGGAGGCCCGGCACTATAGCAGAGGGGAGGGAGGCCCGGTTCTATAGCAGAGGGGAGGGAGACCCGGCTCTATAGCAGAGGGGAGGAGGTCCGACTCTATAGCAGAGGGGAGGAGGCTCGGCTCTATAAGGGGTGGAGGCTCTGCTCTATAGCAGAGGGGAGGAGGCTCAGCTCTATAGCAGAAGGGAGGAGGCCTGGCTCTATATCAGAGGGGATGGGGCCTGGCTCTATAGCAGAGGGGATGGGGCCTGGCTCTATAGCAGAGGGGAGGAGGCCCAGCTCTATAGCAGAGGGGAGGGAGGCACGGTTCTATAGCAGAGGGGAGGGAGACCCGGCTCTATAGCAGAGGAGAGGGAGACCTGGCTCTATAGCAGAGGGGAAGAGGTCCGGCTCTATAGCAGAGGGGAGGAGGCTCGGCTCTATAGCAGAGGGGAGGAGGCCCGGCTCTATAGCAGAGGGGAGGAGGCCCGGCTCTATAGCAGAGGGGAGGGAGGCCCGGCTCTAATGCAGAGGGGAGGGAGGCCCGGCTCTATAGCAGAGGGGAGGGATGCCCGCTCTATAGCAGAGGGGAGGAGGCTCGGCTCTATAGCAGAGGGGATGGGGTCCGGCTGTATAGCAGAGGGGAGGAGGCTCGGCTCTATAGCAGAGGGGAGGAAGGCTCGGCTCTATAGCAGAGGGGTCGGGGAGGGAGGCCCGGCTCTATAGCAGAGGGGAGGAGGCCCGGCTCTATAGCAGAGGATAGGGAGGCTCTGCTCTATGGCAGAGGGGAGGAGGCTCGGCTCTATGGCAGAGGGGAGGAGGCTCGGCTCTATAGCAGAGGGGAGGAAGGCTCGGCTCTATAGCAGAGGGGTCGGGGAGGGAGGCCCGGCTCTATAGCAGAGGGGAGGAAGGCTCGGCTCTATAGCAGAGGTGTCGGGGAGGGAGGCCCGGCTCTATAGCAGAGGGGAGGGAGGCTGGGCTCTATAGCAGAGGGGAGGAAGGCTGGGCTCTATAGCAGAGGGGAGGAATGCTCGGCTCTATACAGAGGGGATGGGGCCCGGCTCTATAGCAGAGGGGAGGAGGCCCTCTCTTTAACGCAGAGGGGCCGTCTCTCCAGTGGAGTGGAAGGAAGTCCTATCTCCAGGGCAGTGAGTGGGACGCCTGCTATTATACAGAGGGCATTTTCCTAGTGCTGATGGAGCCTCTCTCCAGAAGAGAGGAAGAAGGCCCGCTGCCCGCTGCTGAGGGCGCCTCTTTTGTGCTGAGTGGTCTGGAAGGATCCTTTCGCTCCAGGGCAGAGAGATCTTCTCTCCAGTAGGGGGAGGGTGCCCCCTTCTCCAGAGCAGAGAGACGATCTCTTTTATACAGAGAGATCTCCTTCCAGTGCAGAGGGACCGTCTCTCCCGCAGAGAGGAGGAAGGCCTCAGCTCTCTCCAGTGCACTCGGACCGTCTCTCCAGCTGAGAATAACTAGGTCCGCTCTCCGCTGCAGAGGGGCCCTTTCTCATATGCAGGGGGGCTCCTTCCAGTGCAGGGGCCCTCTCTTCTATGCAGCTGTATTTTTTATAGGGCAGAGAAATTCTTCAGCAGAGAAGGAAATCATCTCTAAGTGGGGAGGGTGCGCCTCCCTTCTGTAAACAGGCTGTCTCTTTCTTCTGCGCAGCCGGGTTCCTTCTTCCCAGTGTAGTGAAACCCTCTCCCATTCGGAGGGATCTCTTTGCAGCAGGGCCTTTCTCTCCACTGTAAATGCACCCTCTCTCCAGTAGACAGGGAGGAGGGTGTCTCGCCTGTACAGAGGTCTGTCGCCTGTTTCTTTCATCTGTGCAGACGCATCCTTTCTCCAGTAGAGAGGAAGGAGATGTTCCCTCCCCAGTGGCCTGGGCAGAAGCGGCTCCTGCCTGACCCATCATGTTAATTAAATAGACAATGAGAAAACAATCAGCCAGACCCCGGGGTTTCCTTCCATAACATGTTCATCTCGCCGCTGCTCGGCTGCAGAGTTAATTAAATGGTAGATATGTCTAAGGAGCGCAGCTGCAGTCAAGGGGTTCATGTGAGCGCGGCTTTCAGCAGCTCACTGAGCCAAAGGGGGCTGAACTCTTGTTGGTCAGTTGTGTGTGTGTGCGAGGCCACCTTGCTTGTTTATTAGTCATGTGTAGTGTGAGGGCGCGCGCTTGTTTACTGGTCACGTGTACGAATGAGTGCGCGAGGACACCTTGCTCATCAGCCAGGTTTAGTGTGAGGCAGTGGCGGCTGGTGACATTTGAAAGTGGCAGGGCGTAAAACTTCGGGATGAGTGCCCTAAAGGGAAGCGAGTGAGGCCGACCGCCAGCAAAGTAAAAAATAAAAAAAGTGGGCAAATGGTGCATTTTCAAGCAAATCTGAGAAAGCAAGAACGTTTATAAAGCAATCTATACATTAATAAGCCACCCTATCCATTTACAAGAAAACCTGGAGGCACTTTAAGGCAACTGGATTGCATCATTAAGTACAAGCCTATTCATCCATTCAGAAGAGGTGCACCCTGAGCCCTTCACTTAACTTAGCCATTCTATAAAAGTGTATTCATTCAGTCATTCGTCAACCTATTCATAAGAGGACCAGGGACCACCTTGACACCGGCAGGTGTCCTCAACAAAATAGAACCAAATAGTGCTCTACATTTCTATTCATCCTCCCATTCATTTATCTATTTAAAAGAGCGCCCTTGGGTGCCTCGAGGTGACTCAGTCAATGGAGTCATTCACTACTAGCCTATTTAGCCTATTTATCCATTCACAAGAGAAATAGAAGGCAGCTTGATGCCATTCAAATAACAGGACCCTTCTCTACAAGTCTGTTCACCTTTCCATCCATCCACAAATGCACCCGTGGGTGCCTTGGGGCCATTACTCTGGTAGAGTCAATCTCTGGAACCCTATTTATTCATCAAGCTACTCATGAATCCACACATGACCAAATTAAGCTGGCCTTTTAAAAAATCTCATCGCACCCACCCTTGAACCCTACCCTCCAGCCACATCCCTTTTCTGCTCTCTTCTAGACTTTGGGTATCTAGTGGTGTTAGCACCTCCTGTGCAATCAGAAGACGTGGCTGCCTCAGAACCGAGCAAAGGTGTGTGATCTTGCGAAAATCAATGTATGTCAACTCAGTGGGGAGGTGGGTGGGATTTAAAGCGCAATTATCACCATTAAGTGGCACCTTTACCCCAGTCCTTTAGCTACAACAATTGAGTGTGTTTAGAAACAGGTTAAAATCTGGTGTAAGGCGCTACATAAAGGACACCTGACTTGTTCTCTACTACAAATGCTTGCTATCAGCACAGCTACAGAATAAACCCCAAAAGTGCATATACAAGCACATATAAAGAATGAACAAGGAGACCAGAATACCGATCCCAACGTCCCCTTTTGAAGCCCTGTGTAATCGCAGGCAAATCAGGTTTTCTTTCTCTTGGACTCAGTTCCATATAGGCTGGACCAGGGTATCGAGCACTACTTTAAAACAGCCGTATTTGTCAACTGCATCTACTCATGTGAGTCCCTCTGCAGTCTTCGCCACGATTTACCCTGAAGAACGTGTCCCCACTGCCCCGGACAGACAGATATGGCACACAGAGAGAGAACACAGAGACGGGGCGCTGATGAGAGAGGAAGAAAAAGATGCAGATCGGTGAAACAATACAATAGGTGGGAAGAGAGTAGACAGGGAGACAGAGCGAAAGAGGAAGATAGATAGAGAGATAACTTGGGTACTATGTTAAATGCCCCTGAGGAGAAGCAAGAGGTGGAAAATAGCAGCACAACGAGAGACGGCCAGGTAGAAAGAGAGACGAGTAATGAAGAAATAGAAAGTGACAGGCAGAATGACACAGAAACAGAGACTGGGGGGCAGTGGCCTAGCTAGGGGGGGGCGATGGGGGCGGACCGCCCCAGGCGGCACGAGTTTTGGGGCGGCAGCCGGGCCCCCCCCCCTTCCCCCGCTCTTACCTGCGGCCGTTGCGGCCGCAAGAATCGGCCGCGGCAGCACCCCCCCCTTCTATCATTTTGCAGAGGGCGGCAAACGCAGGGGCCGCCACGGGCAGCCTAAGGCCTAGCTACGCCCCTGCTGGGGGGCATGGGGTGACAGGCAGATAAAGACCGGAAAAGGAAAGGGAGGGAGAACTGAAAAGAAAGATACAGACAGAGAAAGGCTTAAAGCGATAGTGACAGAGGCACAGGGCAACAAACACAAGCGTAGGCCTACTGACAGAGAGGTGTACAGGCAGGCGTCCTGTCGGCCCCATACCACTCCATCAGGGGGCTTACACTCACCACCCTTGCACCTCTCAGGCTGTAACCTGTCCAGTTGGTGCTTCCACGTACTACCAGGCAATAGGTGGTACACATGTTCCATAACCCTGCAGCAGGGCAGGGCCATACACCACCCTTGCACCTCTCAGGATGTACCCCGTCTAGGTGGTGCTTCCACGTACTACCAGGCAGTGGGTGGCACACGTGTTACTTCTATGGATACTCCTCCTCCTCGCTCGTTCTGTGTGTCTCTAAGGCCCACCTGCACGCACAGTGCCAGGGCTGTGGGCAGAGAGACTCACTGAGACAAAGCGCTGAGAACCTTGAATATTTATCACGGACACCTAGAACTCAACAACATCGCGAGACCACAGCTCCCAACTCAGTGGTACCCATTTTATTGGCCCCCAAAGGGTGTAAAACAGTGTCTTTCTCCATCTTACCTCTGGTGTTTTAGAAGATCGATTTAAGCACGATCTGCGTTTTCGCATCTGTTTAATCAGATGCCACCGGTATAGAGGCAGGTTCTGGTAAAGTAATGTAATCTGGTATGAAATTCGAATCCCCACGCATCATCCGCAAGGCATATTGATGTAAAGGCCCATAACATCATCTCGCCTAAACCCACATCGCTCCTTTAAATGTCAGAAATATGGATGGCCTTCCCACGGAGTAAGGGTGAGCACGTTTATTTTTTGATTGGCGGTAAGAGGACGTGAAACCTGAGGCAACTTCGCATTAGTCTGCACAGAAGTTAAAAAAATTGTGATGCAAGGTCAAAGCCCTGCAGGAAAAATATTCCTTGTGCCCCACAGTAAGAAACTTGAGGATAGAGAAATACTTATGCTCAACGAATCTCCGGAACTAAGAAATGTAATCACTGGTAGTTACCTAAATGCAATTGCTGTCAGCTCATTACTTTACCAGTGGTCCGCACTGAAGAGTCAAGGGGCCGGCATGCTCGCGGGAGGGAAGGGGGGGGTGGGTCGCGGGTGGGAAATAAAAAGATAAAACGTAAACGCACCTTACTGCCGGGAGTGCCGGATACCGCGCCGCCTCCGCTCCTGGCCGGTCACGCTCTAATGGTGCAGCGGCAGCCGGGTCCGCGTGTTCCTGCTGCAGGAACAGGAAGCAGCCAGCAGGCAGCTTCCCTCCCCTACCCAAGCCAATCACAACGCTGCAATGGCAGCATTGTGATTGGTGAGGCGCAGCGGAGAGCGCCCCAGCCGGGCCATTTTCTCTATGTAGGCTGCAGAAAATACTTAATGACATTGATTACATTGATACTTACAGATGCCAGATGCCTAACCTTAACATATCTCTAATACAAAGGTATTCCTATCCGAATCTAAGTTCTCAACACCAACCAAATAGCATACATTTAATTTTCTGCGTAACAAAAATTGGAGCCTACGGCAAGGTCAATAACTGGTGTCAGATCCTTATCCACTAATGCCACGCCCTCCTACCGGAGTGCGCATGCGCAGAGGGCCCGTTTACCGTGAGGGTACTTCCCCCCGGTTACCCTCGTACGTTCTGTATAATATCTCCATAAGGGGCCCTTGCAGTTCTGCGCCGTTTACTGGCGCCATTGTCCACGTGCGGGGTGGCCCACTCGCCTTGGGAAAGCGTTACTCCCCCCTCCCCCGCACCCATCCAGCCACCGGCTGTAACTGCCCCTGGAGTTCCTCCCCCTTGGGCGAGCCCATTCAAGAATGGCGCCGCCCCCGAAGGACCTTAAATTTACTGCTCACCAATCATGACCTTACCGCCTGACAAAGTTATAGCACTAAATACGACGTTACATGACCTGAAAAGTAAGCAAATGTCTTTCGACCACGAAAGAGAAAACACATACCACACTTTATACATTACTTCTTTGACTTGTCACTACAACTAAAAAACTTCATTAAACCCTCAAGACTCCTTAGCTTCAGGGGATGGTGGGTGGGGAAAAAGATTAGCAGCCTCCTAGCGAGGCTGGCGTGAGGAAGCTGGAGGAGCGGGTGGCAACAGAGGCCGATTCCCCCGCTCCCTCGCCTTTTAACACTTTTGCGGGCCAACCCGGTTCTGACCGGCTTGGCCCCTGCCCAGAGGCGTGACCCGGAAGTGATTGCAATCACTTCCGGGTCCCGCCCCCGAGCCCTGACCAATTGCTGGCGAGGCGGGCCCGTCGCGTCACTCCTGGCGCGACAGGGGCCCGCCTCTCTGGTCATTCGGGGCCGGCACGACCGCCATAACTTCGGCGTGGCCGATGCCGGCCCCGCCTTTCTCTATGGCCAGGTACTGCCTATACCCCTTCCTCCCTTATCTTACCCGACAGATGGATAGCTGAGACGAGTTTGGATGAGGGGTCGTAAACCCCCGGCCGTATTTATTAACATAAAAAATTAAAAATTACCACTTAATTAATATACATATTTACAAAACATTTTTAACGCAGAAAATACTTAATGACATTGATTACATTGATACTTACAGATGCCAGATGCCTAACCTTAACATATCTCTAATACAAAGGTATTCCTATCCGAATCTAAGTTCTCAACATCAACCAAATAGCATACATTTAATTTTCTGCGTAACAAAAAATTGGAGCCTACGGCAAGGTCAATAACTGGTGTCAGATCCTTATCCACTAATGCCACGCCCTCCTACCGGAGTGCGCATGCGCAGAGGGCCCGTTTACCGTGAGGGTACTTCCCCCCCCCGGTTACCCTCGTATGTTCTGTATAATATCTCCATAAGGGGCCCTTGCAGTTCTGCGCCGTTTACTGGCGCCATTGTCCACGTGCGGGGTGGCCAACTCGCCTTCGGAAAGCGTTACTCCCCCCTCCCCTGCACCCATCCAGCCACCGGCTGTAACTGCCCCTGGAGTTCTAAGAGAGACCACTTGTCCCTCCCCCTTGGGCGAGCCCATTCAAGAATGGCGCCGCCCCCGAAGGACCTTAAATTTACTGCTCACCAATCATGACCTTACCGCCACAGGCCAGCATAGTTGACCGACTATCTGGCCCCCCCCACTTGCTCCCTAGTAGGTTATCTCCCGTTTCCTACACCACCCAACCATGCCAGCAGATTCTCCATGAGGATTTCATTCCCTACCTTTGACAAATGGACCCCGTCCCTCACGTAGCAGGGCTCCCCTCTGATACATCCATGGGCGATAGTTTGCAACTGCGGAGCCCTGAACAGCCTCTCAATCTTGTTATTGACCCTCCTTACCGAGTGGTTCAGTGCTTTCGCTGACTCCCCCCCCCTCCATTGGAGCCTGGGCACCATCTGCGACCATGCGATGGTGCACCCCCTGCATATCCGGGATAACCACCCCACTTCGGTGATTATGGTTTCCACCAGTCCCCGCCTGCCCAGAGTCGCCAAGTCGTTCCCTCCCAGGTGCAGTATGATGATACTGGGGAGGGCGTCCCCCCGCATCAATAGTTCATCTACAAAAGCCCTGAACTGGCTAAGACGTAGACCCCCTTTCCCATGAAATGAAACCTGAAAACCTGCCTGCGCCGCCCTCGACCTGTAGTTGCCTGTAAGAAGAAAGTTATTCAAACGCTGTACATATGAATGACCCATAACCCAAACAATATGGGGTCCAGACTTTGGTGCCGGTGCTTCTCCTTGTGTTGCTTGATGCCGCTGTTGTGTCATCTCCAGTTTCCCCCCTGCGTGACAGGTTTGAGAAACTGCAACGTAAACAGAGAAGGAAAAAGCATCAGTACCGGTGACTGACCCACTCACAACATATGCAGTCGCACATAACGTCTATAACAGTTGGAGGACCATCTCCCAATCCTTTGAACATTGCCAGCGTGAAAACCTCTCGCTGTTGCCTCCGTGGCTGCCCCTATTCTGAAGGAATGGGTCCCAAAGCAACCTGGATCCAAACCTGCTCTCAGTATTGTCATGTCCATGACTCTCTTAAACTGAAACCTTGTCAGTGGAGTACCATCCGCATGTATCAATAATGGCCCCCCCTCTTTAGTAGGTCGGTGCCGCAGGAAGGATTCGAGATGAGCGACGGGACAGCAGGGGTTACCCCGCGCCCGGTGCAGTACTATTCCTACCCCACGAGCCTCCTGGTCGGTTTTGGACTTCCGGAGTGATATCAATAGCACGTCCCCCTGTACCTTCATGCTGTCCCACTGTAGACCACCCTCTTTGTCCTGCTTGTTCTGCGCCACCAGCTCACCTACCCTAAACGCTCCGTAAAAGGCTAATGAAAATGCAGAGCTGAATAGCAAGGCTTCTTCTGCGGTGTTGCAGATGTCGTGGAGGAACCCCAGCAATGACGTTAATAGCTCGACTCCTATTGGACGCCTTGTGTCTGGTGTTGACCCTTGCATACGCTGCCACCCCTTCAGCGCCTTTTTGACTGTGAAACTGTTAGTTGGGTCCCCCCTGTCCCTTGTTTGCGCAAAGAATGATATTGCCGCTACCTGCCGCCTAGCCGCTGCTGCTGAACGTCCCCCCTGTTTTAAAGCCCCCAAGTATGCCAGCAGTGCCCCAGTGTCCGGCCACTTCTCAGACCACTCACTCCCCAAAAAGGTACAGTATGCCCAGAACGCCCCTTCGTATGCTTTCCTGGTCCTGGGAGCTAGGCTAGCTGCCACGAGGTCCGGTAATTGGGGGCACCAATCTGCCAAAGCCAGTCTGGGAAGGGTGTGGGAGTTGCTGCTGCAGACGGGAGATGTGCCCTGAACACCTGCATCTTGAAGCGAGAAAGAGCGTCAGCCGCATGATTCAAGACCCCTGGCACATGTTTAGCTTTGAATTGCATGCTCAATCTCATGCATAATAACACTATCTCTTTCAACAACCTGAGAATCATCTTACACCGTGCCGTTTGATTATTAATGCATTCAACCACCGTCATGTTATCAGACCAGAACACTACAGATTGATTACGCAATAAATCCGGCCACACTGTTAATGCCACCCAGATGGGGAACAACTCCAAAAACCGATGTTAGTCGTCAGCCCAGATTCCACCCACCACGCCGGCCACCGCTGTGCCACCCACTCAGTACCGAGTATGGCACCAAATCCCTCACTTCCCGCAGCGTCAGTCATTAAACCTAACTCTGCTGATGCAGTGGGTGGACTGGGCCACACTACCCTGCCGTTAAAGTCACGCAAGAATGCCATCCAAATCTGCATGTCCTGCCTGACCTCAGCCGACAGTCTGGTGTGGTGGTGTTTCTCCTTGAGACCGGACATGGCTTGTGCGATGGACCTGGAAAATGGTCTCGCCATAGGGATGACCCTTAGTGCAAAATTCAACTGTCCTACCGTCTGCTGCAACTGATGTAGGGTGACCCTCCTTTTGCCAAGCATTCCTGCAAAGATCCCTTGAAGTTGGCAATCTTGTCTGCGGGCAAGCGGAAGCACCCCTGCACTGAGTCTAGCTCAATACCCAAGAATTCTATCGTTGTTGCTGGCCCGACTGTCTTACCCGGTGCCAGCGGAACCCCAAGAGACTGCATGAGCGCGCAAAACTCCTGCAGCGCCCACTCACACTCCCGGGTGCCCGCCGATCCCAAGACAAGGAAGTCATCAAGGTAATGCATAACAAACCGGTGCCCCGTCACCTGTCGAAAGACCCATTCCAGAAATGAGCTGAATTGTTCAAAATAGGCACAGGAGATCGAGCAACCCATAGGCATACACATATCCATGTAAAACTTGCCCTGAAATTGAAAACCCAGAAGATGAAAATCCGATGGGTGGACCGGCAGCAAACGAAAGGCGGACTCTATGTCAGATTTTGCCAACAGGGCTCCCGGGCCCAATTCCCTGAGCATCTCCACTGCCTGGTCGAAAGAGGCATACTTTACACTGCAAATCTCATCACTGATGGCATCATTTAATGAATTGCCCCTGGGTGCTGACAGGTTATGTATCAACCTGAATTCTCCCACCTCCTTCTTTGGGACTACCCCCAGTGGGGAACAGACAAAATTTGTAACCGGGATGGAGTCAAATGGCCCCGCTATTCTGCCTAAGCGTAGTTCCTTTCCAATTTTTGCTGCCGCCACCCCTGTGTTAGCCCTAACAGAGAGTTGATTGCTGCATTCCGCCGCCCCTACATAGTCAGGTGCTGGGATCCTGAAGCCAAACTTAAAACCATCAAGCAATGTCCTAGCTGCAGCGTGTCTATGGTATTTGTTTAACCAGGGTGTCATTGCCGTTACATCAACCGGTGACCAAGCCTTGTGTTGCATGATACCCTCATTCCTGCTTCTTTTTTCCTCTATCCTTGGATTTTTTAAAGCATTTTGACTCCGGATGGGAGGTGTTGGCACATATAGAGCACGCGTGCTTAAACTTGCACGTGCCTGGGGGCCTGGAGCAGGTGCGCCTATTAAAGTCCCAACATGTTCCCTTCCTTGTCCCCCCGTTACCCGTGTTGTTGAAGGGGCCCGTGGAGGAGTGTGACCGAAAGGACTGAAAGGGCTGATAAGACTGGTTTTTTGTGTAGTCCTGAGGTGTCCCCCCAAAATTATCTAACCAGGCTATTGTCTCAATGCGGTCCCACGAGAGGGATGGGTCAGATGCCTTAGCTCTTCTGAAACTCTTATCATACTCCTTCCACCCCACACCACCATATTTGTCGTGCGCCGCCGTGATCCTGCTTTGATAACATGCCATCTCTGCCTGCATATTAGGGAAGCGTTCGGCCATTACTGCCATAAAGATTGAAAAACCCCTGATCCAGTTATTCAGACTCTCATCAATCCTGAACTTCTGTAACTCACTTGCCCATTCTCTTGGCAGCATCCAGTCTTTCTTTTTCTTAGCTTCCTCCCTTTCAGTCTCATCAAGCAGCAACGAGAACATACTGAAATAATTCCCTGACCATATTTTCTCCTTGACCTCCTTTGTGACATGTCTTGCCACATGCTCCCTTTCTGAGCGGGATTCCCCCACTCCTAACACAGGCAATGTCTGCAATTTACCTGCTGGGGCTGCCCCCGTTGCTTCCGTCATCTTCTCCTTTTCTGAGCCTGGTGCTGCTGCTCCTTTCGTGTGTTCCACTGGGGGCGGGCCACCTGCTGGAATGGCTGGGGGAGGTGTGCCCGACCCCTCCCCTGGCTTATCCCCCGGCGTCCCATTGTACCGGGCTACAATCCGCTTTGCCTCTGCAAGCGCATCCCCCCCGATGCCAGTGTTACCTACCGCTGGTGACAAAATCCCTACCTTTCCTAACCAAGGCAAGACCATCGCCAGCTGCGCAGCTAGATCCTGAGGGACAGGGTTACCTCCCGCAGGAATCCCAGGAATATGGGGGCTATCCCCTAACGGAGCCCCCCCCACAGGAACCGGGTGGGGTTGAGGGGCAGGGTCACTAGGTATCGGTAGGTCACCCACCCCCCCCTTGGCCCTGGCTCCTCCCTGGGCTGCGGGACCAGAGTGACAGGTTCACTTGGCTCCCCCCTTTTGGATCTAACCCGTTTGGGGAGAGGGGGAAAAGCTGCCCTGGGTGGCACCATGCTGCGCCTAGCCCTCTCCTCTGGCCCTTCCTGCCCTTCCACCTTTTCCCGGAGGTCAGCCAGGCCATGCCCCAATTCATCAACTTTCTTCATCATGGCTTCCATGAGTTTCTCCATACGGGAGCGTTGGTCGCCCCTTTTTGCCTTACCAGCCATTGCAACCCCCTCACAGTAAGCACTGTACCCTTAACAGCAAAACACGGGCCACGGATCAGTAGCCTAGCCAACCACACCTTTGCCGCACCTGCACGACTTGGCACACAGTCCAAGCCCTTACCCTTACGCTGGAGGCACACAGACCGGCCGTGAGCACACACACCACCAGAGCCACCCCACACCAGCTAGTCTAGTGGGGCACGTGAGATTCGCTCAACGCGCGTGGCTCCCGGTGGCGCTGTAATGCAGGCCCGCCCGTGTCCTCGACGGTCTTCCAAAAACACCTGGAACAGGACTCCGGACCACTTGCTTGTCGTCCCGGTGCTCCCCGACTGCAATATAAAAAGGATCAAGGGAAACCAAACAATTCCTTCCTTATATTCTGTCCCCTTTGACTCGCCGCAAAAACTCTCCCCCACAGCCGCCGAATGGCTTGCTATTTGTCACCTTAAACTCAAACGTTCCACACCTCTTTTAAAATCCAGGTCCCCAAGAAGCCCAGAGAATATGGCCCTAGTACCACAAGACCCCTGGGAAACACCTGAATTCCCCCCAACTTCTCCTCACTGAAAACCACACAAGCGCCAATGAGCCCAACAAGCCCCCAGCTTAAGAGAAGCCCAGCGCTCAACACTCGCTATTGTGCTGCCGCCGAGACACGCGCCAGAAACGCCCCAGCTCCCCTTTCTAACTCCCGTGCGTGGGTAACACTGCGCTAATTAACTCCAGGGTGCCTCCCCTTTACACCGTTGAAATAACGCAAGGTACCAGTGCAATCGACGGGAGTACAGTGACCTCCCGCGCTGCCCCTGCCTTCCGTGCAGCCCCTGTCAATGCCCCCGGTAGCCTGACTCCTCTTACCTCCCCAGCGAGCACTACCTGACGGGCCGCGCGCCTCCGGTCGCCGCCCACGCTACTCCGCCACAGTCCTGCGATTCCCGCCGAGCACCGCCGTAACTGGAAAATGCCGGGTCGCACGCCTCCGATATCTTCTGCAGTCCTGCAAGATAAAGAAGGAAAAAGATTAGCAGCCTCCTAGCGAGGCTGGCGTGAGGAAGCTGGAGGAGCGGGTGGCAACAGAGGCCGATTCCCCCGCTCCCTCGCCTTTTAACCCTTTTGCAGGCCAACCCGGTTCTGACCGGCTTGGCCCCTGCCCAGAGGCGTGACCCGGAAGTGATTGCAATCACTTCCGGGTCCCGCCCCCGAGCCCTGACCAATTGCTGGCGAGGCGGGCCCGTCGCGTCACTCCTGGCGCGACAGGGGCCCGCCTCTCTGGTCATTCGGGGCCAGCACGACCGCCATAACTTCGGCGTGGCCGATGCCGGCCCCGCCTTTCTCTTAGTTCTCTCTTCTGGCCAGTAAATGTATAGGATCTTGGCCGTGGGGGTAATTATCACAAAGATAAGATGGGCATATTTTCCTTCCTTCAAACAAGAGACTTCCAAAGTAAGCAAATTATTACTCTTCCTCTCCTTATGGATTGGTGAGACTTCCAAGGTGTAAATGCTTTTAAGATGACTATTCAACTGAAGTCAGTAGTATTCTCCCACTAAGATCACCGGCCACTTATAATATTCGTTGCTCAATCTACCAGGCCTGGAGTCTGAACATTATCAGGTATTCTTATGCTATTTTGCATTTGTAATGTGGACCATCACCATGGGTTTCGAGGCACATCTAATGAGATATCCTGCTGTTGAGTTCCAAGATTTGGCCTAACCTGATGAGTGAAGTTTCTGAGAGTAACTGAGCGGGTCAACATTTCCACATTTTCGGTGCACAAAAAGAAAAGCTATGACCTCCTGATGTACTCTCCCAAGACTTTAGGAACCCTTAAAAGGTCACTAAAAAGAGAGCAGAGCACTCCCTGAGACCACTGTCTCTGAATGCATTTGTTAATGAAGGTAGGAGCCTCCCCATAGCGATGCTTGTGCACCAAGCACAGAACCTTGAAAAAGATCCTTTCTTTGATAGGCAGCCAATGTAATTGTTGCAGAATGGGTCTAGCATGGGCAGTGGATAGAAAACCGGTAACTAAGCGTGCTGCAGAGTTTTGTATAACCTGAAATGTATGATTATGGTAAAAGGCAATTCCAAATACAGGGAATTTGCATAATCCAGGCATGGATCTACAAGATGATCACTGTCATATGCCTTCCCCAAATGGAGGGGCAGCTCCTCCATGTGGGCGGAGGAGTGTCGCCCCACTGCTTTCTCGCAGTGTGAGAAGCAGAAACATGAAATGGTATTATAAATACCATTTTAAGTTTCTGCTTCTCGCACTGCGAGAAAGCAGAAGGGTTTGGTTGGGGGCGGGTGGGTGGGTGGGCGGTCCTGCTGTAGGGCAGAGGAGGAGTGGCTTGCCCAGTCTGAGGGCGCTGATTGTGTGGTCGGCCCCAGGGCCGACCAAACCAGTCACACGCACTCTCCCTTTTCTCCATGTAGGCTGCACGCAGCCTACATGGAGAAAATGGCCTCCCCATAGACGCCTGTGTGGTCGGCATCCCAGCCAATCACAACGCTGCCATTGCAGCGTTGTGATTGGCTGAGGGGCGGGGAGGGAGGCTGCCTGCTTCCTGTCAGGAGCAAAGAAGCAGTGATGACGCGGGACCGGACCGGGCCGGCAAGTTAATTTTTAAATTTATTTAAATTATACCCCCGCTCCCCCCCACATGACCCCCTCCCCGCACGACCTCCCGCCCCCCCCACCCGCGAGTTATGCCGGTTAAGTAAGTACTTTCCTGAATTTTTTCTTGATAGCTACACGCTAAGACCATGAATGAAACTTGGTTAGATAATGGGCGTTGAGAGGCTATCTCCACACCCAGACTTTTAACTGAGCCTGTAGGTAGTCTAACTTGAACACTTAGCTGGACAGTGTGAGAAACATGAATGAAGAGTACCTTTATGAAATGTACACATTGGCTACAGATTGAGTAAAAGTATAAATGACTGGGCTCCGTGGAAGGATGATTCCATCTTCCTTGTCGCCAGTGCAGGCATGGCTCTATTTGTGATCTTGAAGAGTCTGTCTATGACCAAGGTTCAGGATAACAGGACAATTCCTTCATCTACTGTAGACCTTGGTGTGCAGCGGTGATCCCGAATGAGGAGCTCCAGAATCAAGCTTCGTCAGCCGGCTGAGGTCAGTGAACCAGTCACAAGAGTCTCAGAGCCAAGAACCTGGCCAGCGGATACTTCTTCCACTACCCATGTGTCTCCGAGTGGTGTAGCTAATACTGGTCATTCTTAAATTTGGCTGACACAAAGGCAGAGTTTCCAAGACTACATGGTTCTTCTTAAAGGACGGACTTTTTGTGGTTTTGCTAGGTAAATTACTGTGTGATATTTAAGCCGATGTTGTAGACCACCATTGTACAGTAATAGGATATACCAACCACTTATAGTATCCTTTAATCTGTCTAATACTATCACAACTACAAATAATTTTTGCTAGTTAAGAATGGCAACAAAATAGGTGACACCCATTGAAAAATACGATGCCAACATGCATCACTTCTTTTTTAAATAATTTGTATTGAACACTTCTAGGATTGCTAGATAGCAAATTAGAACCTGCACACATTTCTAGGACATTTATAAATATGTCCAAACGTCAGGAACACCGGTTCTCATGTCTCCTCACAAGACCCAGTCAGGTCCAGATGTATAAACTGGTGACTTCTTCCTTCTCTTCTGCATTTGAAACGCCACCTAATTATGGTTCCACTACTTTCCACTGCACTCACATGAGAAGACCAGAAGCACCAATAATTTATAGGCCTTATGAACTTACTGTTCATATCCCATAAAACAGAAGACATGCATGGAGGCAGTTGGCAACTGCAAACAAGGCATTGTTGTAGCTCAGAGTATTAGGATAACAATGCTGTTGCCTTTGTGCCATATTGTGTCACTGAGCATTGAGTTGTGAGCTGCTTGGTCAGTGTCTGTGTGCATGTCTGTGTGTGTGTTTGGAACCCACACTATGAGGGCAGGATTGGTCTTCATAGTACTGGTAAACATTTACAAAACCAGACAAACACTACTTTTGTGAGGACTGGTGCGTTGTGAGGACAGGTCCTCACACTGTTTTTAGGCACTTTCGAGAGGAGACTCAAAAATCTAAAAGCGCAGCTTTATTTGCCTCAGTCCGTTTCCCAGTATCAAAGCACGGGTGGAGTTAGAACAGTAAAATCTATTACAGTCAATGGCCTGTCCTCATAATACTATATATGAAATGTGTGTCAGTGTTGAGAGAAGTGATCTGCCTTCCTATTGACTAACTTTCTTCAGTCTCTTTTTAGTTGTACTGTTGTTGTACTGCTGTATTTTTGGTAAGCAGTGATACTGTAGGTGTGACTGCTTCATTGATGGGGTCAGATAGCTATCTGACTATCTGCAGGTGGTGAATCTATTAATTTTGGGCGTATATGTGCTTGTGCTATTGCTATGCTCATGATATGTGGTTTTGTATTGTGGATGTATTGGCTTCACACTGTGGTGCCCTCAGTGTATTTGATACTTATCTGTCTCTGGTCACTCTGGAACCATAAAAAGCACAGTTGTAAGGTGGAAGGATCCATACAAATGGCAGTAAACGCTATACAAAAACAAACAAGATAAGGTGGCATCACTTAATATAATATGAGGTGTCCCTGGTGGGATGCTATGCACATTTTTGGACCACTTCTCCTACTCTAATATGAAGACGGTGAATCTCCTACATATTCAGTTTGGCGGTACCTTTGTTATGCTGACAGCTGGGGAGTAAAGCAGGTTCTTGCAGCCACTGTGGCACAAGGCCCACCCAAATTTTCAGGGGGCCACCAAACCTTCAAGGAGCCCCCATTCAGCTAAAGGCCAATTATTGTCTGTGAGATATGGGAGACTCAGTAGGCCGTCATCACATTCTGCAGGGGGGAAATGAGGGGGGAGGGGAATACATTTGTGTTACGCCTCTTGCTGTGCTGACGCACTGATGTTCTTGATGTGGGCTGTTGACGCCGTGACGCTTTGGTGCGTCGCATACCTCTTGCTCAGCTTCCCATGCGCGGCCAGGCGGAGGCCGGCTGCAGGGGGCACCTTGCTCAGATCTCGAACTTCAGGAGGGTGAGGAGGGAGATGGGCGTTGAGGTGGGAACGGATACAAATGGGATTGTTCACAGAGCTGCCCCGAGAGCTGGCTCCGATTAATAACGGTAATAACATGCCAGAAGGTGGGAGCGGTGCCCTCTGTATCCGCCGCCTGCCTCGATGCGGTGGCGCACTCCATAATGCAGCCGGTGTCAGTTTTTATTACTCTGGGACTAGGAAGGGGTTAGACGGCTTCATTGGCGATTCCCCGTTAGACTGAGCACACGAGTTCAGTGCTCCTTTGCAGGACGCGCCGGGCATCGGTGCAGAAGCGTGTTTAGATCTATTGCTGCAATCTAGCCTGGCCGACCAATTTGCATTCCTGTGTACTGCTCCCTAGCGCCAAATCTGCACTAAGATTTATGCCTCCCCCGCACCCAGTACTCAGATGTACTGTTCCGCCCTGTCTGCAGTCAAGTGTTCATACCCAGTCTGCATACATGCCAGACTTTCCAAACAGGAACGAGGGAGATAGTGAAAAAAATAGGGGGAGGGAGGGAATTTATTTTCTCCATTGATTAACTTTAAAACAGAGGCAATTTTAGGTGGAAGGCAGCTAAAATAAAGCCATTTTTGGGTTTAAAGATCACGAGTCTCCTGCCTGAATTGGGTCTGTTGGCAAGTATGAGTTTGTACTTGAAAGTGGTGCTTCCTCACACTCAGTCTGAACTCTTAGGTAGGGCTACTTTGTGTGCAGTTTGCACTCAGATCCGTGGCTATCTTGCATCCAGTCTGAACTCAGGTGTGGGCTTTACTTGCTCGGAGTCTGCCCTCAAATGATAGGGCTCTTTCTGCCCACCCAGTCAGAGTGTAGGGCTTCTTCTTACTCAGTGTGTACTCAGATGTAGGGCTCATTCACACAGAGGCTGCACTCAGGTGTAGCGCTCCCTCTCGCTGTCTGTACTCAGATGTAGGGCTCATTCACACAGAGGCTGCACTCAGGTGTAGCGCTCCCTCTCACGCTGTCTGTACTCAGATGTAGGGCTCATTCACACAGAGGCTGGACTCAAGTGTAGGGTTTCTTCTTACTCAGTGTGTACTCAGATGTAGGGCTCATTCACACAGAGGCTGCACTCAGGTGTAGGGTTTCCCCATGCTGTCTGTGCTCAGATGTGAGGCTCATTCATTCACACAGAGGCTGGACTCTAGTGTAGGGCTTCTTCTTACTCAGTGTGTACTCAGATGTAGGGCTCATTCACACAGAGGCTGGACTCAAGTGTAGGGCTTCCTCTTACTCAGTGTGTACTCAGATGTAGGGCTCATTCACACAGAGGCTGCACTCAGGTGTAGGGTTTCCTCTCATGCTGTCTGTGCTCAGATGTGAGGCTCATTCATTCACACAGAGGCTGGACTCTAGTGTAGGGCTTCTTCTTACTCAGTGTGTACTCAGATGTAGGGCTCATTCACACAGAGGCTGCACTCAGGTGTATGGTTTCCTCTCATGCTGTCTGTGCTCAGATGTGAGGCTCATTCACACAGAGGCTGGACTCTAGTGTAGGGCTTCTTCTTAGTGTGTACTCAGATGTAGGGCTCATTCACACAGAGGCTGCACTCAGGTGTAGGGCTTCCTCTCATGCTGTCTGTGCTCAGATGTGAGGCTCATTCATTCACACAGAGGCTGGACTCAAGTGTAGGGCTTCTTCTTACTCAGTGTGTACTCAGATGTAGGGCTCATTCACACAGAGGCTGCACTCAGGTGTAGCGCTCCCTCTCGCTGTCTGTACTCAGATGTAGGGCTCATTCACACAGAGGCTGCACTCAGGTGTAGCGCTCCCTCTCACGCTGTCTGTACTCAGATGTAGGGCTCATTCACACAGAGGCTGGACTCAAGTGTAGGGCTTCCTCTTACTCAGTGTGTACTCAGATGTAGGGCTCATTCACACAGAGGCTGCACTCAGGTGTAGGGCTTCCTCTCATGCTGTCTGTGCTCAGATGTGAGGCTCATTCATTCACACAGAGGCTGGACTCAAGTGTAGGGCTTCTTCTTACTCAGTGTGTACTCAGATGTAGGGCTCATTCACACAGAGGCTGCACTCAGGTGTAGCGCTCCCTCTCGCTGTCTGTACTCAGATGTAGGGCTCATTCACACAGAGGCTGCACTCAGGTGTAGCGCTCCCTCTCACGCTGTCTGTACTCAGATGTAGGGCTCATTCACACAGAGGCTGGACTCAAGTGTAGGGCTTCCTCTTACTCAGTGTGTACTCAGATGTAGGGCTCATTCACACAGAGGCTGCACTCAGGTGTAGGGCTCCCTCTCGCTGTCTGTACTCAGATGTAGGGCTCATTCACACAGAGACTGGACTCAAGTGTAGGGCTTCTTCTTACTCAGTGTGTACTCAGATGTAGGGCTCATTCACACAGAGGCTGCACTCAGGTGTAGCGCTCCCTCTCGCTGTCTGTACTCAGATGTAGGGCTCATTCACACAGAGGCTGCACTCGGGTGTAGGGCTTCCTCTCATGCTGTCTGTGCTCAGATGTGAGGCTCATTCATTCACACAGGCTGCACTCAAGTCTAGGGCTTCTTCTTACTCAGTCTGTACTCAGGGTGTAGGGCACCTACACACCCAGTTTATAGTCTGGTTTTTGGCTTCCTCCTGCGCAGTCTCCAGTTTGGTGTAGAGCTCTCTTCTACCCAGTTTGCACTCAGTTGAGGGCTCCTTCACACCCAGTAATATGGTTTAGTAATCTCTCACACTTAGCCTGTACTCAGGTACAGGGCTCCCTCTCACCCACGTACTCATTTTGCAGTTAGGTGTAGAACTTCCTGCACTCGGGTGAAGGAGTCCACACGCCCAGTCTGCACTCAGGTGTAGTGCTCTGTGTCTTCCATCTGCAGTGAGATATGGGGTTCCCTCCCCGCAGTCTTTACTAGGATGTAATACTCCCCCCTGCACCCAGTCTGTACTTGAGTGTAGGGCGCCTCCTCCTCCTCGTCCAGTCTGCAGTTGCATGTGGAGTTCCTATGCACTGAATCTGCACTCAGTTGTAGGCCTCTCTTGTGTCCCGTCTGCAGGTAGGTGTAGTGCTCCATCACATCCAGTCTGCACTCACACCAAGTCTGCTGTCAGACATAGGGCATCCTTGCACCGAGTCTTTGTTAAGTTGTGTAGTTCCCTTGCACTCAGTGTGTAGTTAGGTGTAGGGCTCACTCTCACCCTTTTTGCAGCTAGTTATGGTGCTCATTCGCACTAAGTCTGAACTCAGGTGTAGAGCTCTCTCGCATCCAGTCTGCACTCAGCTGTATAGATTCCTCACACCCTGCATGTACTCGGGTGTGGGGCTCCTTCACAAAGAGATGTAAGCATGGTCATGTCTCCTTCATGCCCTATACTCCGATATATGGCTCTCTAGTGTCCAGTCTTTAGCCAGTTGTAAGTATCCTTCATGTACAGTCAGGTACAGGGCTCACTGTTGTGCACGGCTAGGCATAGGCCTTGCAGCTTTAGTACAAAGTAGGGTATAGGACTCTCCTTCATGTACAGCCAGATGTAGGAATCATCTTCGGGAAAACACAAGACTAAGGACCTTATTCAGGCATGGATACAGGACCACTGTCATCTTAAGGATTTTGGGGGCCACGGACAAGACATATCTTAGGAATAGAACAACATTTGAATTTTAATTACCCATTTCCAGCTAATTCAAGCCAGCACGATGCCAAACAGTACTAAAGAATATATTGAACTTTAACAGGGTTACAGAAAAAATGTTGAAATAGGTGTTGCCCGAGACCCCAAAAATCCTAAAGATGACACTGGGTAGAGAGTCAAAGTCAGAGGTACAAGCAGGAAGAGAGGATTAGATAGAGATAAGCGACAGAGGCCAAATAGAAAGTTCATTTTCCTGAGGACTCCTTCAAAAGTGGGGGCCGTGGGCTACTGGCCACTTTGGCAATGCCTTAAAACATCTCTGTACAGGATAGGCATTCAAGTACCGCTAGATACTTGGGTTACCTGTCTGCTGATACAGCAGTTAGGTATGGGTTTCACCTTCACCATCACACTGCAGTCTCTACAGGGCCTGGCCTAGGATTCACTTTGTAATCATGCATTTGGCCTGCCTATGCTCACTGCACAATCTGGTAAAGGACTCACCTAAAGGCTCAGTTTACAAAAGGACTCAGTTGGGTACAACTAGTGTTCAGTTTAAAACCAGCTAAAACTCAGGTGTAAGAAATCGGATTATTATTTGGGGTGGGTGACTACCCACCTGAAGAAGCAATCACGGCCGTTGTCAGGGTGAATCATCTAAATCACTAAATTAACCTGAGCACAATCCCTTGGTAGTTATGGCACAGAGCAGACCGGCTTAACTTAGGGCAATGTGTACAGTATTTATGCGGTACCAAAACAGTAATAAAGTCAAAATCCAAAACAATAAAAATCCCCAGCTGAATTAGAAAAATAGAATAAAATGTAATAAACAAAATGACACCAAACTCAAAAAAATCCAATAAGGGAAACTGGAGATATGTATTTGTAAAGGTTTAACTGAAAATAGCACCACAAAGCGACAGTTATAATCTATGGTCGCAGTAGACCAGGACCTATAAGCAATTTCAGGCTGACTGTGATGGAGCACGGGTCGTACACACTAACCAGGTTTGTCCAGGTCTAAGATTTTACCTTCTTACTTAGGGGCTGATTTAGATGTTGGCGGAAAGGGCACTCTGTCCCAATGGCGACAGAGTAGCCTTTCCTCCAACCTGAAGGTCTGCCTGCCTCATTTAGAGTCGGGTGGACCTTCAGTGTGTAGATAGCGGAGACTACTCTGTCTCTGCCACCAACACATACTCCGACGGTCCAACAGAGTAAGAGCCGTCAGAGGTTTGGCCATGAGTCTGCCCTATTTAGAGTGGGCAGACACATGGCCAGTTTTCACTGCCCATCACCGCCATGAAAAATGTGGTAAGGGGCAGTGAAAACTTTTAAATGACTCCCTCGCCATGGGAGAATGCTCCCATGTCGAGAGGGTCAATGTTTTAAAAAAAAAAAAAAAATTCAGCGTAGGAAACTTTGAGGGACTCACGTCAAGCATTTCCTGGAACCGCCATAGTGGTGGTTCCTGAAAATGCAAGAGATTTCCATAGGGACAGCAAAAGTCTCTAAATACTTGTGGGCGGAGAACCCTCACCATGGCGGGAATAAAGTATTCTGCCATGGCGACTGTAATTACTCCATCCACCAAGATATAAAGCAGTCCCTTAGCCTCTGAAGCTCCAATCAACCACAGAAATTCACTTCTAAAGCCCCCAAGAACCTCAGGGAGGCAATTGGTGACTCATAGGGTGTCAGGCAGAGGCCAGCAGCAGAGTCCAGTTGCCACCGGTCAGCTAGGTATTTCCAGAAAAAAAGCCCTCTTGCAGCTTGTTGTCTCCTTGTAGCTACACAGGTCAGCTAACTGACACTTTGAGTCCACTTCTTTGTCCCAGGTACAAGTGGGAGTAAGTCCAGTACATCAGGGCTCCTGTCATGTCACATACAGCAGGCCCAGTTCTCTTCTGATCTTCCACAGGTCCAGAAAGTGTTTTGAAGAGGGTGCCTGGGGATGCCACATTTATGTCTTGCACTAGCTTGTGGATGGAGTTGACTTCCGGCCACTCCTTAACCCATGGGTAAAAGTTCCCCAGATCCTGATCTACCTTCTATTGCAATAGGTTGTTGTTGCCTCACTGTAAACAGGCCCATAATGCCATGTGTCAGGGCATTTTAAAAATGACAAACGGTTTCAGCCGCACTTATTGTGGACTCTGAGGTTTTGGTGTGTGAGCACGGAGTGCACTATATGGTAATCTTACTGTACTCCCACATGTATCACTAACATCCAGTTTGAGGCAGACACTGTACCCACAACAAATCCAAAACAAGCATTGGCATAGCCAATAGGTCTCGCCTTTGGGACCTTATAAGTATTTAGTTATGCAGCACAATATCCTTACTGCAACAACATTAATTGTTATATGGCTAAACACTTATAAGGTCCCAAAGGCGAGACCTATTGGCTTGATTGGTTACTCCACCATGCAAGCCCAGCTAAAGATCAGTATCTGCTCAGCTGCAGACCACTCACATACTAACTCCACACATACCTACATTCTGGACCAGGAAAGTGGGAGATTTTGGGAAAAAAATAGGGGTAATGTATTGTCCCCATTTGCTTCTATTGAAGCAAAGGCAATTTTTCAGGCGGGAGAGAGCTAAAATAAAGCCATTTTCGGCTTCAAAAATTGGGAGTCGCCCACCTGAATCGCGTCTGTTGGCATGTATGATACTCTACCAAAATATACTTGTTTTAGATTCCTACTTTGATATTCCCTTCTATAGTGCTTAGAAGCGACACCAAGCTGATGGAAGTGCTTCAAAACAAATACTATAGATAAATAAATTCCAAGCAAGAGTCAACCAAGCTGCTTGTATAAGCACTTGTAAAAACAGTACCGACCAACAGACAGTAACCGTGCCATGCTGTGTACATCACTGGCAGGGACCGAGGGAAGCGTAAACAACAGCAGTCCGTGTCAGAACCCACGGTCTAAGAGTATGCCAATGAAAAGGACTAGAAGATGCCACAAACATCTGGGGGCGTGTCATGACGTAGACAGCTTTTCTCTACCTGGAACAATGTTTACCAAATGTGAAGTAAAAAGGGAAATTATTAGCAAATGCGCATTCCACAATACTTACTCCTAAAGGATGGCAAGCGGCTGAAAGCTCAAGCGTGAAGCCTGGCTCTGTTCGGCATCCTCTTGGATCTTTGAGCCCAAAACGAGCCGAGCTTTCACGTCACTTATGCCTGCCGCCCATGCTGTGATCTCATGCACACACAATTTAAGATAAAAAAGTGACTTTTGATGTGTGAAGTGAGTGCAAAAGAGGGTGATCTAGAGGCAGAATTGCACAGCGTGAGACCAGAAGGCCTGGGATCAATCTTAGCTTCCCTGCTTTTCCAAATTGTGTGTTCCTGGGCACATATTTTATTTCATCGCGCCTCCTTTTTGTTGTTCATTATAATGTATGAGAGCAGCTTCAAATATTGGCGTAGAGATGGAGTAGAAGGCAATAAATACGGATGAGCTCCTCTGCGAGTGCTCCCCCCCCCTCTAGAGTGATAAATTGGGTAACTGCTTAAGTCACTCACATCCCCAGGAAGTTCACGGATCCTTCCTCCTTCCTTGCCAGCTTTCGCATCTAGCTTTACGGTGGAGACGCTGTAGCATGCTGTGATCCTGGGCAAATAACTTAATCTCCCCTTGCCTGTAAAGGGAATATGTGTCTGTAATTCAACGGGTGCCCATGTAAAGCGCTCTCATACAAGTCGAGTTTGCGCTATATATAACTGCTAAAAGCTATATAAAACTGCTAATAAAAAAAAATACGAACTTCCACTTACATAAGTTAACTGTAAGTTATATATTTCGAAATGCGTGTGTACTTCAGCATGGTGGGGTGGATAAGGTTGAGCAGCCGGTGATGTACACAGGGTCGGGGTGAGAGAAAAACAAGCGCGAGTGCTCCCCCCCCCTCTAGAGTGATAAATTGGGTAACTGCTTAAGTCACTCATGCCCCCGGGAAGTTCACGGATCCTTCCTCCTTCCTTGCCAGCTTTCGCATCTAGCTTTACGGTGGAGACGCTGTAGCATGCTGTGATCCTGGGCAAATAACTTAATCTCCCCTTGCCTGTAAAGGGAATATGTGTCTGTAATTCAACGGGTGCCCATGTAAAGCGCTCTCAACAAGTCGAGTTTGCGCTATATATAACTGCTAAAAGCTATATAAAACTGCTAATAAAAAAAATACGAACTTCCACTTACATAAGTTAACTGTAAGTTATATATTTCGAAATGCGTGTGTACTTCGGCATGGTGGGGTGGATAAGGTTGAGCAGCCGGTGATGTACACAGGGTCGGGGTGAGAGAAAAACAAGCGCGCGCGCCTCAGCTGTAAGTTAAAAACAAGCATTGTGAAAGCGAAAGTTATGGCAGGGACGCGCTCTGTGGTGGGGGAGGGGCAGAGCGAGGCGCTTGGGAGAGCAAGGCTTAATGAGCCATGAAAGCCACATGGCAGCTGCGCGCGTGCACGCGCTCGTGAACGCAAGCTTGAGGCCAGGAAAAGATTGTGGTAGCACTTTGAAAAGCAACTAACTAAATGTCTCGCAGAGCAGCGCATGGGCTGGCTCAGCGAGACCTAAACAGAAGTAAGACAAAAGCAGGGTCCTTCAGCAACCAGACAGGGGCTCCACAAAAATTGTCTTGGCATCCTGTTTTCTCTCTTTCAAGAGTGCCCCAAGTGTTACATGTGCAGGATTTGACACTGTAGTGTCAAAAAGGATGCCCACAGTCCCCACCTGGCAAATTCTGGGCGAGTTCAGAAGAGTCATCGCTGCCCATTCAGGTCAGCCTATTGTTTGCTCCTGGTGGCCCTATTACATGTAGGGTGCACTTTCCCTGTTTGTTCCATGGCGCACCTCTTTGAAGGCGCAAACAGGGAAAGTGCACCCTACTCGGTTGAATACGCTGCCCTCAGGGCAGCCGCAAACTCGTGCTGCCGTGGGGGCAGCGCATTCAAATGAAAAACAGAGCAGCTGCTTCAAAGCTGCTCCGTGCTTCACTGCGCAGGTGGCACCAGCCTGAACTTTAAAGAGGGGGAGAGATATACTTGCAGATGGGTGCAGTGAGCGACTGCACCCGCCTGCAAGGGGATATCTGGGCCCCTCCAGAGGGCTGCCATCAAGGGACGCACTCACAGTGCGTCACCTTTTTGTGGCACAATGTCAGTGTGCCTCATGGTAGCTTCTTTACTTTTGCACTTGTGTCCATAATACGAAGCGGGAGCAGAGGTAAAGAGATTCCTTCATTTGCATGGGGCCACACCCCAAAAAAAATGAGGGAACGTCATCTTGAGATAGCGCTGGTGCAACAAGTGTGCCAGCGCTATCTGTATTACAGAAGGGGGTGCGCTAGCGTCTGCGGCCCCTTCTGTAATACCAAAGTGCCCCGGAGGTGCACACAGCAGGAGCAAACGACCGTTGCGCTCCCCGGGGCACTTCTTTAATAAGGGCCCTGGGAAGCAAACGATTTATGGTGGGTGCATGCTAATCCATAACCTGACACCTTTTTCACACCTGTTTCTTGGCTGAGCAAAGACAGAGAGCTGGTAGAGGCTTATGATAATTAGCCTTCTGACAGTTCAGGCAGGTAAAGGGTAACACTCATTTTTCTTTATACTTATTAAAAATCCAACTTCACAATTGGATTTTTAATAACTATTGAAAATAGTGGTTTAATTTTTTTTGTCTAGCTGAGCCCTTTCCCAAGTTAACAGTTTTATTATTTTATTCTACTCTCTGGTTTTCTACAAAGGACAGCTATGCCTGAAAATAGGTTTTTGGACCTTGACACTAGGGACATGGTAATATTAATTTTCTACACGTCCCACTTTTAAATAACATGCACCCTACGTTGTGGGTT
Source organism: Calotriton arnoldi (assembly GCA_963921515.1). Lineage (NCBI taxonomy): Eukaryota > Metazoa > Chordata > Amphibia > Caudata > Salamandridae > Calotriton > Calotriton arnoldi. The sequence goes on from CAWUFW010007316.1 coordinate 224,843, forward strand.
ACATGGCCAACATAGGGTTGACTTACTAATATTTAAAAAGGAAGTTTTTCCCTGTCAAGAAGGTTTATTTTAATAGGTTGTAGTGCAGATTTGAACTGTAGGAGGCAGACTATAATGGTAGACCTGAAGACATGTTTCCTTGTCACACTAGTGGGTGACATAATAAGTGCTACAGTCCACAGGTGACATTTGACTTCCAGGCCCTGGGTTACACCATCTACTAGGAACTTACAGGCAAGTTAAATATACCAATTAGAAATAGGCCAATTCAACCATGTTTAAACAGGGAGGAGAGGCATTTCACTACTGGTTAGCAGAATTAAAGTGCAGAGGGATCCAAAGCCAGCAAACAAAAATCGGGTCCAACAAAGGAGAAATATCCAGGATGGCCCTACAGAAAAGGTGGATTAGGTTAAATATTGTGTGATAGGAAGGAGAGCTTAGAACAGCATGAGAAATTGTGATTTATGTTAGCAGGAAGAGTAGATAGGTTAGAAAGGTTTTGACATGGCAGGAATGGTTATTCAGAAGGAAATTCTATGATTTATAATGAGGGGTATGAATTATCTTACTGAAGTTTAGAAGACAGTAAGGCAGCAGTGTAGGGTAAATTCTGAGTTAGTAAGGCATGGAAAGGATGGAGTGTAAGAAGAGTATCATTCAACAGAAAGGCTTGAGAATAATCCATAACTATAAATCAGGTTATTTTCATGCAGGGTTTTTTGGAATATTAAGGAAGGATGCAATCTGAGTAAGGATAGAATGGAGAAAAAAGATGAAAGTTGATTACCTATGGGCAGGTGAAATAAGTTGTTCTGTTGTATTTGTTCTGTTTGCCTCTTAATGGGTTGATACAGCCTCCTCTTTTTTAGATAGATATTGAACATTATTGAGATTTTTTTTTTAACTTTGTACTTGTTTTTATAATTTTGGGTAGTGAGTTATACGGTATGTTCTGATAGGGCATCTGTCAAGATTTTGAGGTGCGGACAATCATTTGGGTTTGCATTGATCATACCATTATGTGTTTATTTGAGAAGATTTATGGGTGTTGAGTTTCTAGGGGAATGCCGTTCTTCCTGATCTTGTCGGTTGTTTGTTAAGACATTCTGCTGATTTAGCAGTTCATTGATTTTAGAGGGTCCTGGAGGGTATCTGTACACAGTTAGGAAATGAGAAAGTGTAGATTCTTTGTTTGATCACATTTGGAATAACCAGGTCATAGCCATCCTTCTGTATTCTTTTAAAAAAACATGTTTTTGTCCTCATATCACCACGCAACTGTACAAGCTGGCGCCAAGACACCTCTGCCCAACATGTCTAATCTGTATGCTCGCTGTCATCGTTACGCATTTACGAAGAGAAGACGAAAGACCCTCATTCTCTATAGCAAAACACAGATGTAATCATCGGACGGCTACTGATTCGATTGCCAGGGCACGAAAGGTCTCCACCTCTTCTCAACTGATATTAGCATGCCACCTAGATCAAATCCACTGAAGTAACTGACAGATCCAAGCCAATTGGATAAGATTGGGAGGGTCCAAAGTAACCCATTTCTTACGGATTTCCCTCCCAACCAGTAATATCAAGAACAAGCATTTGCAATGCAATAGGTCTCGCATTTACGCAAGTTTGAACTATTGGCATTGTAAATGACAAGGCCTTTTATTTATGTTTTGGTTTTTAAAACATAAATAAACGGCATTGTAATTTACAATGACAATAGCTTGAACGTGCGTAAATGCGAGTCCTATTACATTGCAAATGTTATAACGTTGTGCCCCCACCCCCCCTTGCTCGGCCCTAACGAAAGCGGCCTGCACTATTAATAAAATAAATAAATAAGCGCGTCCGCTATAGTTAAAGCGGACGCGCTATAATTTGAATAAATACATTACGAAAGTGGCCAGCGTTAAGTAAATAAATAATTAAGCGCGGCCGCTATTGTTAAAGCGGACGCGCTATAATTTTAATAAATACATTACGAAAGCGGCCAGCGTTAAGTAAATAAATAATTAAGCACGGCTGCTATAGTTAAAGCGGACACGCTGTAATTTAAATATATACATTAGTAAAACCAGAGGGCCTGCTGAGATGTCGTGGGTAGAATAGGAAAGATCATTAAAGAAAAAAGTGCTTACCGACTTATGAAGGAGACCGTGTAATGCCACAAGTAAAAGATCCAGTCCTCATGGGAGGTAACAAACGGCGACTAGGCGGTAACAAGGAGGGACTAACAAGCCTCATAATCAATCGGAAGCCAGCATTTTCCAAGGACAATGACACCAGCCAATGAAAAATATGGGAGGAGAGTAGGCGAGGCTTCCACAGTATACTCTACTACAGCATGCCTTGCAGAGAGAGCAGCGCATGCGCGCTGCTGCTAGGCTCGACCTAAAAATATAAGTGAGACTTGCTCCTTGTTCTGCCAAAAAAAGGGGAGACTGTTGAGTCCAAACAGGATTAAGGGGAGGCTGACCTTTATCTCTCGGTCCATGATTTCCCCAAGAGTCACACTTACATCCGTCCAAAAAGAGGTCAATGCCGGGCATTCCGCAAACATATGCTTATCCTTTGCCTCTAGTTCTCCGCACTTCTTACAGTCCGACATCTCAGCCATAAATTTGGCAAGCCTCGCCGAGGACCAATAAGCCCTATGGAATGTAAACAGGTGGTTCTTTTTAACCATAGCTGTTTATCAATCAACTACGGAAGGTCTTTCTCCCAATGCTGATATGGAGGCCCCATCTCCTCTAGCGCTGCAATGATTGTCCAATACCACTGGGAGACCTCTTTCTTGCGTTGTTGCGTAGCTCCAATTCTTTCAAAAAAATCTGCCTGGGCTGGACAACCAGCCTTCAAAAGCTTTTGGGATGCCCACCATGAGACTAACAGCAAGTATTTAAATGTTGAGACTCTCCCCATCGACCCATCTGAGAACTCCTGCCATGTAATCAAAGCGTTGTCTTGTCTAAAATCCCCCCCAAGTACTAAAACCGCCATGTCGAAGGGGATCACCCAACTTATCCTTGAGGCACTCAGGAGTGCCTGGTGAAACCCAGATTGGTGCCGGATCTGCATAATAATGTATCCCCAGGGCTTTCCTAATGTAAACCCACACCCTCTAAGCAGCTAAAAGGACCATCAGTCTCACCCGCTAAAGGATTTGGGTCTTTGAATTTAAACAGGAATTTTGTCAGCCGTCTACCGAGCAACATGGCTCTATAGTGTTGCCCTATTTAGCAGTTATCCAAATTACCAGGTAGAAGCCTTAAGTTCTTAAACTGCAAAGCATAGTAATACACTTGGAAGTCAGGAAGGGCCAGCTCTCCTTGTTTTACCTCCCTCCTTAGTTTTTTCCAGGAGATCCTAGGTCCATTTGATGCTCAGATAAAGCTACCGACCTTCCCTTGTAGTTTCTGAAGGAGCTTCCATGGAAACGAGAGCGGTATGTTGTTAAACAAGAAGGTTAGCTAAGGAAGCACCCACATCTTAATGACATTCACTCTCTCATATACACCAAGCGGCAAATCACTCCACTTTCTAAGGAGAACATCAATCTCCCTACACACCTTGGCTAGATTTACTTCCGGTAAATCCTCCAAACTCTTTGTTACCATAACTCCTAAATATCTTATTTGGCTTTTGACCAGAAGCCCCACCTTCTCCGAAGCCCATGCCATGACCAGATAGCTGGAAATGCTCCCAAAGTTTTCGGCATGCATCTCTAACCTAGGAACGGCAAACTCTGTGTTTGTAGTGTATAAGACAACATTGTCGCAATCAATGCTATCTTAGTTGATAGCCCTGCAACTTCAAAGGGGATGATGGTCATAGCTTGGCGGATCAGCTGGGCAAAGGGCTCAATGTACAAATCAAAAAGAATAAGCGAGAGGGGACATCTCTGTCTTATACCTCGAGATATTTGAAAGGAGGCCGTAAGATCGCCATTGACCAGGATTTTAGCTAACGGTGCCTTATACAGAATTTTTATGATCCTGACCCCCTTGCTGTTGAAACCAAAATCCTCTAGGATCTCCCAAAGATAAACCCAGTTGATCCTATCAAATGCCTTAGCGTCATCAATCTTCGCAATTGTCAAAGAGAGCTTGAAGGCTCCAGTATGTCAACTGCAGCGATCAGACGATGTGTTAGTTCATGCAGCTGTCTACCAGGAACAAACCCCTTTTGATCAGGGTGATTTAATGTTGGAACAAGAGCAGCAAATCTTTTTGCCAAAATCCTTGCAAATAATTTATAATCACAATTCAAACGGGATATAGGCCTGTAAGAATCCGCTGACTTGGGATCCTTGCCTGGTTTCAAAATCATAACCACTGGTGCATCGTACTATGAAGGTGGGATTTCCCAGCCACAGGGGCGGCTCCTCCACGTGGGCGTCGGAGCATCGCCCCACTGCTTTCTCGCAGTGTGAGAAGCAGAAACGTAAAATGGTATGAATACCATTTTACGTTTCTGCTTCTCGCACTGCGAGAAAGCAGAAGGGTATGCCTGGTTGGGGGCTCGAGGAGAAGTGGCTAGCCCAATGTTATGGGCGCTGACTGTCATAGCACTCTCCGTTTTCTCCATGTAGGCTGCTGCGCAGCCTGAATGAAGAAAACGGCCTCCCCATAGACGCCTGTAAGGACAACGTCCTAGCTAATCACAACGCTGCTATTGCAGCATTGTGATTGGCTTAGGGGAGGAGAGGGAGGCTGCCTGCTTCTGCTTCCTGTGAGCAGAGAGGGAGCAGGAGATGTGATGCGGGAGTCCGGGACCGGAGGCGAAGGTAAGTTTTTTAAATTTTATTAAATTAAACCCCCACCCCATGCCCGCACGACCTCCCGCACCCCCACCCGCGAGTCATGCCGGCCACGACTGCCCAGCCAACAAGATACACCTCATTAAACAGCAACCTCCAAAAGGAATTCAGTGCACTTAGCATGTGTTTATAAAATTCGGCAGGGATCCCATCTTGCCCTGCTGCTTTCCCATCAGCTAATCTCTTAACTTGATCCCTAATCTCCCCTTCCATGATCTCAGCCCAAAGTCCATCACTCTGCTCTTCCGTATGGCATGGTAGAGTTCTATCATATAGCCAGTCTTTAATCACTAGGGGGTGTGGGTTTAAATCTTCCCTATATATTGCGCTAAAAATATGCAACATCTCTCTTTTAATCTCCTCCATCCAACTCAGCACTCTGCCAGTTCATGACTGGACCAGTGCCTCGATGGTGTTCCTGCCACAATCCGATCTCATTTTCCAAGTTAGTAAAGCACCACTATTCTTTCCATTTTCAAAGTGTTGGAAACCTTCTGTCCTCCCACTTGGCTTGTAACCCTTTTTCCAGCTGAATCTTAAGCTCCAAATGCAACCCCTCCAGGTCCCCTCTCAAAGAGGAGTTAAGATTTGGGTTAGAGCTCTGCCTTGCCTGAGCATGCAGTTCTGCTTCCTTCTGGGCGATCTTTGCCGACAGGCCCTTCTGCAACTCTGAGTTCTTCCTACCCTGGGCATGCGAGATCTTCAAAATGCAGCCTCTAATATAGGCCATGTATGTATCCCACACCATAGCGGTGCCGTCCATTCCCTGATTATACTTAAAAGAATTCTGTTGTTTGCTCTCTTAAAGTTTCTAAAACTTCCTCTTACAATAAGATCCCTTCTCAAAGTCCATCTCTGGGGCATTTTCACTAATGGTAAATTCAGGACAAGCTCCACTACTGAATGATCAGATATCCCTGTGTTCATTAATGAATGAACCAGGTGGGTCAATGTGCGATCTAAAAGAAAAAAATTGATACGCGAATGGTCCCATATTTTTTGCTAAAAAAAGTAAAGCCTCTTACATTCCCCCAGCTCTTTTGCCAAATATTTATTAAACTCAGATCCAATATCATATCTTTCAACCTTGTTCTGCCCTTATTCATTCCCACATGAGGGGATCTAGAAGTCCTATCCCAATCTTTATTCAAGATAATATTAAAATCCCCCCCAACTAACCAGGGCAAAGGGCATTCCACTAACTGCATCTGCAGAGGCCCTAAGAAAGTGGGGTTGTCGAAATTTGGACCGTAATATCCTACACAGGTGAACTCAAGAGACCCTATACACAGGACCACCATTAGCCATCTCCCAGAATTATCCGTTCTAAGCTTTACTGCCCATATCACAGAGTTCTTTTTTATTTTTTTATTTTAGGTATGGCAACTTCCCTGGTGCTCCCTGATTGTGCCGAACAGAAAACGTATTATATGAGCCCAATAGCACCTCTTGAAGGCAGTTTTCCATTCCTGCTCTGCTAAGTGTGCCTCCTGGAAGACAATAATCTGAGCCTCTTTGACACACTAACCTACGCTTCCTCCCATCTTAGGCCATTCATATTCCACATAAATACTTTCATTGCAGTGGCCATCTAGAATTTGTAATAGCCCAGACACCCTCCTGCATTCTTTTCCTTTCCTTGCCTTAGATAAAACCACAGCTATGGCAATTTTTTTTGGCTTTTCTCCCAACCGCTCCCCACCTCTGTGCACCATCCTGAGGAACCCTCCCTAAGATTATATTGCACCATCTTCTTGCCTTCAGAGCATTCCCTCGCAGTGACTTCTAGTTCTGAGTAAACGCAGCCAGCCGTTCCTATACCCCTGTGCCACCACTCGACCCTACAATTAAACAAGTGGAAAAGAATTTTAAAAAAATGAAAACTAAGCACACAAGGGAAAAAAACTGAGGAATGAGGAGACAAAGGCCAGCCAAGATCTCTGCCCACAAGACATTAGTCTGAGTAGCTCCTAGGACTGTGAGTTGTTAATAAACTAAGCATCTTTGGAACCACTAAAAGCTGCCTGCATTCTATGAATTGAATCCGCACCCTCCTCTTTTGACCTTAAATTATACATCTCATTCCTCCACATTACTTTCAGAATGGCCAGAAATATGAACTGTACCTTAGCCCTCGGATCTCTGAATGCTCCCATCTTCTCCCCTAACTCCCATTCTCGCTGTGCAGAGCACATGGGCAATTTTATCTTCAGCTATCACCATGTCCACAAATCCGAATGAAGGCAACCGCCTACCACAAAGAACACTACCAAAGGCGCAAAACTCGCCAAACCCTAACACTAACCACCGTGTACCAAGTTAAAATGGTGGCTGGACACCCAAGATGTCACCTTTTCATACCCGAGCTACATAGTAGCCCAACCATAGCCCAGCCAAGCGCAAATATCGGAGCAGTCGCTCGGACTTCTCCATTCCCCCAATTGTCCAAGGGGGCAGACCCCCTGTAGTAGGCTGCTCCCAAACCCCCATTGTTCCCGGAGACTACCCTTACACAATAGCCACTGATAGTGGTGGGGGGACGGGACATGACTCTACTCAGTGATCTGCCTGGTAAACACCTCGCTGCAATGCTCGGTCCACGGCTTCGCTCGCCCGTCCCCAGTACATGTCACCCAGGACAGTTTTTATTTAATGCATTTTTATATAGCGCAGACTTTACCCGAAGGTGTCAGAGCGCTGTACAATAGAACCAGTTACGTTACATGAGAGAAATGTTACAAAATAGAACGTTACAAAAATAAACAGGAGACTAGAAGAGGTAGGGTAAAACCATAGGAGGCAAGAACACAATATCACACAGCAAGCAAGGGTGAGGAATGTACAAGAAAAAATATTACAAATTTACAATGATGAACGAACTTCCTAGAGGGGTCTGAGAATGAAGGAATTACTTCTGAAAGTGTCTTTGGAAGAGAAGAGATTTGAGGAGAGTTGATGGCGCTTGTGATAACCCTGTTATGGTGAGCGCGTCATTGCGCCGGGCACGTGGCCAGAGTCAGGGGTGCTCGGAATTAATGTGCCTTCCCCTTCAGCCCCTCGCGCCTTCTCTGATGACTTATTGAAGGGTGGATGAAGACAGATTAGGCCGCTTTCACCGAGGGCGACGGGAGAGGAGAGCGTATCTGCGCTTGACGGATGTCGCCGTCAGTCCCAAGTATTCCCTGACGCCCCGCCCTCCTCCCAAAACCCCTTGAAAAGCTGCCGTCGGAGATGTCTGCGAAGAGATGACTCACTTAAGGAGTGCTCTGCAGGCGAGGGGGTGCTGCGGATGGCTGGGTGATGAACGAGGCGGGACTGCGGAAAGATACCCCGATTAGTGCAGGTGCCAGAGAGTCCTCAGGGTGAGAGGCCTGATGGAGGAGGCGGTCTCGCGCTGTGCACTGATGAAAGAGAAACGAGGAGATGGGGCGGCATGCACTCCAGGCCCAGACTACAGACGGAGAGCCTCCGTGAATGTTGGAGAGTGGCTGCTGTGGGCACAAGAGCGCGCGAGCAGAAACCACGAGCAGTTCATTTTTCCAGTAAGGAGGACCAATGAATCCCCGGCCCCATTTGACAACCAGGCCCTGCACCCTTCCCTTTAGTGCACGTGTTTAGGCCAGCCCTTTATTACAACGGGGCTGAGGCCAATAGACTTGCCTTTGGTGAAGGCCAAAAGTGCAAAATTGCACAAAAATTGGCCACCACACTGCACAAAAAACCATCCCACAATTGACCCTTATGCACCTGTCCATAGCTCTGTGCCCAACTGCCCACCTTCCCATTCCAAGGCTGCCAGTCCCTGCACCGCACAGGGCTCATTTTCTGGGAGACAGGCAGTCGGGCTTTCTACCCATCAGGGGTAGGGAGTCGGTACTTTCGGACATTAGGGGGCAGTTCTGGCTGATGGATGGGCTCATTCAACCTTGTTGGTGTTTTGAGATCTCATCACCAGCTACAATATGGTAGATCCAGCATCCTGGTGAATAGATCACACAATGTAGTGGAACCACTTCACTATGAACCACTTACTTTTCATTGGTCTCAGTAATCTACCCTTGTGGTGACTGCCTCACACCTACAGATCTAAGCCGAGAATGAACCTACAACGCGATTCCTACTTTTACAAAAATAAACCGGATTTTCAATAGCCAACTTTTTCCCCAGAAACTTGGAGGAACCTGTGCTAGATTTTTCATTCTACGTAACAAGCCACTATTGTATCGTATGTAAGGAGGGCAGAGATAAGTGGATGTTTTGACTGGGAGCTTTGAGAAAGTCCATCAATAAGGGGGAAAGGTGTTGGCTGTTGGAGGTTAAGTTTCATGAAACAAAAAATTAAAGTCACGAGAAGAATTAAACTAGTTCTCTGTTGTTATATTCATTGAATGCTAAAATAGCATTTATGGTTGGAATTTTGGACTGGGACATATGCAGTCTAAAACATCTGTTCAGGGTCGGACTGGGACAGAAAATAGACCCGGGCACCAAGATAAAAGTGCCTCCCATTAGTGAATTAGAAAGCTAAAAAAAAGTGGCCATGTTTGCAAATTGGGGAAGTTTTGAACTTGTCAACACAAGCTGTAAAAGTGTTTTGCGAGGTATGGCAGACTGAATTTGACGTGCTGCAAGTTTTTTTTCAATATCAGGAAAACCAACAGTAAAAACCGACCCAGCAGTCCATAAAACAGGCCCACAAACGGCCGAAAAAAACCCGGCCCACACACTGACCTTTCAGACTAGCCTTTCTGGCACTGCCTGATTGCCTGACATGCCAATCTGATCTTGCCTCTGTTTCAGTCCCAAAACGGACCTAGTACTGGTTACGAAATACAATTGATGGCAACAGGGTGTTTGTGTAGGTTAGCACTCATTTAACAAACCCATGTTTCATTTACTAATATTTCGATACATATTGTTAGCGCTTCAAAAATGTGCATCAAGGTGTAGGTGTCACTGCTGCCTGTGTTGTCTTCGTATAAACAAAAGGTAGCAGGTGTCTGATGTATTTATTTATTGCCTTAAGTTATTTTTGATCAATAGGGTGCCACAGGTTAAGTGTGAGGCCTGACAGCCACCCCTGTCATACTGGGTTCTTGTGGTGTACCAAAGGCTCTCCCCTATTCATAGTCCTGTGCCTCTTTACACTTCAGCTAGAACTTAAAGCCTCATTTATGAAAAGTGGCGCATCGGTGGGGGAAACCAGCGATGTAACACTTTTCATAGCGCCATCCTTGCGACACCATGGATGTACGTATTTACTGTATGGAGCTCCATGTCACAAGGATTTATAGATACGTCAGTATTCCTGACATATCTGTGGGTGCCAAATTGGCGCATTACTGGAGTGTGTCTGAAAACAGACACAGCTCCAGAAATGTGTCCTTTCACATGGGGCAAGCCCCATGTGAAAGGGCCCGTGTCACTCCTTACGCCTGCTTCAAGCAGGCATAAGGATTTGACGCAGTGGCATCCAAGAAGTGGCATAGTGAAATCTCAGATTTCACTGCTCCACTACTACAAGGCTTTTTTGCGGGGGAATTCCCACCTTGCATACATCATACCTGACGCAGGTATAATATAGTGCAGGGGTTTACAAAGTGACGCATCTCCCTAGATGCATCACTTTGTAAATAGGGCGCAGTGTGGCGCATTTTTTACGCCGCTGCAGCGTCACAAAAAATGACGCAACTGCAGCATGAAGGGCTCATAAATAAGGCCTTTATTCTTTTAGCTGATATGTGGGGGTAGTGGGGTGACTTTCATATCTAGTCTGAATGACATCCAGTTGCCCGGGGAACCAGGTTCGAGTCCTGGCAGGGACGCTCAACATCCTGTGATTCTGGGCAAATCAGGTAATCTCCCTGTGCCTAACAAAAATGAATATGTCCGTCTGTAAGTCAACTGGTGCTCATGTAAAGCGCTCTGATATCTTCGGGTCGAGTTCGCACTATATAAAGCTAAAAAAACCTAAAAAAACACCAGACGACGTCATCAAAAACAAAGCAACATTCTAGAATGGCTATTGTTTGAAATTGTTAGCAAAAGACAACTGTGATTTTTCTCTACATTGGATGACCCTTTCGGGGCAATGATAATGAGGACTGCAGGGCACTTATTCGTTATTAGTAGTTCTTGAGATTTTGGACTAGTGGTTAACCAAATCAATACTACCTCCAAAATGAAGCTTAAGTCTGTGGGATCGAGGCTTGTATTAAAGAACATAGGTGCTGCCTGAAACTAGGTTAACACTGAAGAGGACCCATTCCTCCGGCTAACATAGTGACAACATTGCCTTTGTGTTCAACCTCTCCTTAGAGGAACAGGTTAAGGCTTTGTCCAAACACTGTGATTATTACATTCACTTTGGAAACTTCACCAAGGAACACTCTCATGAGCCATCATGCGTTCATGGACAGACAACATGCTTGTTGGGGCTAATGCGTATTCAGTTGGAAGGTTGTGGTCTAATCAAAACTCAGATGTTGAGGTCGCTGATGCTGCAGCTAAAACTTGCCATTTTTATATGAATTTAACTGGATCCCATTCAAATCTAGGATAATGGTTATGGGCCTTGTGGATATGCAGAAGGCATTGCACCAAGACAGGCCTCAGCATTGCACCAGTCTGGTCTATGGTGCACTCCTAAAAGGGCTTTAAGGCCAGGCCAAGAAAGTCTGGGAAACTCCAGACCTTTTGAAAAGAAACTATGGAGGTAAAATGGCTCCAAATGGTTGGATGTTTCCAGTGGACTGACCTATCTTTGCATTAAGACCCATATATATCTGAGACTCCTTAAATGGAGATCATATGCACATTTATTTCATTCCCTCTATCATTTACACACTTGACACTGTAGAGCCTTGATACTCCTATGGGAGCTCTATAAATCTCTGGACTTTGGTCTCTGGAGACTCTAACCTTTAGTCCAAAAACAGCACACACCATTCCAGCACAAGCACAGCCAATGTACGTCAAAGGCCATCTTGCAGCAATATATCTGTCTCATCACCAACACTTCTCATCAGCCCATGGCTGTATCCCTCACACCCAAGTTCAAGTCTTTCCTAAAGCCATGTTTGTTCTGAGGGAGGTGTAAGTTTGAGCTGCCAATGGGAGGCACTAGCCTTTTGGAATGAGTGAGATGAAAAAACGGGAGGGAGTGAATATTTTGTAAAAGAGCTTATAAAGGCAGCATTAATATTTATTACACTGGTCTGCAGACAGGCATTCAAGTGGGAATCCACAAGACTGTTTTAGCACTGTTTAAAAGCTGCCTTTTTCGGAGCCAAATATTAAGCAGGTGTTTTGTGGCTGTAATTTCTTTAGTTTTCAAGGTGGGATGATTTTCTGAAGTGCTTTGTTTCTTTTGAACACTGTGCGTTTTCTGTTCTCTGTGCATTTTCTACCCACGAGAGCATATTTCATTCCACATCAAGCCGGGGAGGCTTAACAACATGTCTGCACATCCGAATGAATAATCATTGGGGAGTGAAACCATCAATAACTCTTCCTAACCAGGCATTCCTTTCCTGTTTGTAAAAGGATTATCACCCACTAGAATTCCCTAGTGACATGCTTCATCATCGAGTCCTCCCCCATAACATCTATTGTGTGTGGGTGGGCTCAATCTTCTGGAGAAGGGAGCTCTTACTAATTGTAATCGGATCTGTGCTGAATGTAACATTGTCTTGAGTCCCCTCTGTACAATTTATTATTTTTCTGGGTACTTGGGTAATGTTAAACACAAGGAATATGCAAGTGGGGACAAATTAGTGGTCCCCTGCATCTAAAGTGTGGGTCTACATGTTTCAGCCACCATAGCCCAAGACGGGTCTCTTGGCTTTCCTCAGGACCTATGAATAACAGATCCCTGTCTTCTATGTGTAAGGGAAGTCTCCTACAGCAATGTTGGCCATTTCATTTCACAAAATCATACAGTGAAAAACTTGAGTTGGGTCATTCTGGAACAACTGGAAAAACCCAACTAAGAAGGTAGAAAGCATTCTCTTTGAAAAAGAGCTATGTTGGATCTACAGTCTGCAGACAAATATAAGGGGATTGAATGATGAGATATCATGGCTGGCACTCGTCAAATAAGATCACCAACCATACTTGTTTCTAATTGTGTAAGGAATTCATAAGAATGGTCTCTCAATACAATAGCTGTGGGTTGACTGTGGCTTTTTAGACAATATGTAGGATTCTTCCATCTGGACAGTTATGTTTTCAAGTATATCCTGCTCACAATGGACATTGACACAGAATAAGGACAACCCTCCTTTTTTCCACAGTATGCATCCCAAGCGGGTCCTTTCTATCCAGTAAAAATATTTTTTATCATCAGTAAAAACATTTTTGTTTTATCCCTGGTTAAATCTGATCATTTAACTTTATTTTTATCTTCTCCGCTCATTGGGTAGCGGAGTGCAGCGTTTTTGGACCTTTACACACAACGTGGTGAATAGGCCCTTCACTGCAGAGTTACCACATGTTAGGGGGTGGCACTATGATGTACGGCTGCAAGCATGGATGGAGGCGTCACGACTCACAGCGCCAGTTCTGTATTTAGGATACGCCGGTGCTCGGCTCCAGCAATATGCAAAGATTAGAGGAGCAAGTAGGTGAAATGGGCAGGACTGTACCCTTGACAAAGTAAGTCACGACGCTCAAGGGGTTTTGTGGCACACACCTTTGACCATGAAGGACGCTAAAACCTGAGTTTGCTTTGTTCTTTTTCTAGTGTGTGTATAGCCTATAGGGTCCTCCCACATCTAAAATCTCTAAGGGCCCTTGGATGCCCCGTTTGGAGGTATGTGCTCTTCCCACCTGCGCACCAGTAGTGTTTGTTTTGCTCTGCATGAGTGTGGACTACACCTATACTGTTATACCACTATACTTTTAAGATATAGGATAGCCTTAACTGCTGACACCATGTACACTTTGTATGTTCATACATCAACTATGTTCGTGTCTGCTTATATATCAGATATTTCCACTTGTAGTAATTGCAGTGCTCACTAGTGGTGACATGGTCATTATTCTCCGGAGAATGTAACCTGGGATTGTGAATGTTTTGCTTTGTTTTTTGTGTATTTCTCACCCAAACAGCAAGGATCATAAGGGCCAATGAACCCGAAGGGTGTGTAAATTGTGACTTGCATGAATGTATGTATTTGTCTTACAACTATGACACGGTTTGACCACAACTAGTGGATTACGAACATTGGTATAGGAGACCTCCCTCACACATTAAAGACAAGGATCTGTTATTCATAGGTCCTGAGGAAAGCCATGAGACCCATCTTGGGCTATTGTGGCTGAAACACGTAGACCCCCTTTTTAGGTGCAGGGGATCACTAATTTGTCCCCACTTGTATCATCTTAGTTGTTAACCTTGTCAGAGGACAGTGAAACACCATAAATTGTACAGAGGGGACTCAAGACAATTTTATATTCAGCACAGATCCCTCAACAAGTAAGAGCGCCCTTCTTTGAAAGGTTGAGCCCACCCAAACACAATTGATGTTCTGGGGGAGGACTCGACGATGAAGCATGCCACTAGTGAATTCTAGTGGGTGAGAGTCCTTTTACAAACAGGAAAAGATTCCCTGGTTAGGAAGAGTTATTGGTGTTTTCACTCCCCATTGATTGTTTGTTACTTTTGGAAGAAGAGTGAACCCACTCTGAATACTTCTGCTTCCTCTGATTGATACTTGCTATGCGCATCTGAATGGTCCCACCAAAATGCACGTTCCCTCTTCCTCTAACATGTACCTTTACGTTCCATTTAGTCACCACAGCGGCAAAGACCATTCGATTGGCAAAGCATCACTGCCATCATGAGATGTCCCACATGCCCCTTTGTTGTCCCTCCTGCTTGCACCATGCATTCTAATCTATCCCTCAATCCTACACTTCCCCGCGCACTCTCCCTGCATGACCTATAATAAACATAGCGCTAAAGGCAACCCACTGACAACTTGTGTCTCTCAGTATCACACAGGGCCTAAATTAAGAAACTCTTCTCACTGCGGGTTGATGCCACTTACAGAGTTGCTGAAAGGTCATTAGGAAGTGAAAACCTGAGAAGAGGAATAAATGTGTGCGGTGAGGTAAGATCTTAGAGTGCAAATGTGCCGCTAGTTACTTTTAAATAGGCCCTGACATCACAGGTACATTTCTCACTGCTATAAGCCTGCCGCCCTCCCACACACGTCTACCCCACCGCTTCTACATACGCCAAAAGTGACTGATTCTCCTGCAGGTCCCATAACATCTCCTGCAGGTCCCATAATATCAGCTCAGCACACATAAACCACTGTTGTCAACACCAGGGCTCCCCTTAGATAGTGACAGTAAGGGGTCTATCATGAAAAGCTGCCAGAAGGTCAATCCCCCCCCGCATCCCGCCCCCCTCCCAAAACCCCGCTCTATGGAGGGAGCGGGGGATTTGGTGGGAGACAAGCAGCCTTCCCTTGGCAGAGCTGCCCCACCTTCACCGACACTATCAGATAGCCTTAACAAAACTGGAAACAGCATTGGACTGGCCATCAGTTCTAGGAGTGCCGATCAGCTGCCATTTTAGTGGGCTGCACCTTTATGAAAGACCGCCCCTAGCCCAGGGCAGAAACCTCCTAGGCTATTTGTGATGTGGGCTGTGGAAAAGAGTCCCCATTTTGGAGGTACATTTCCACACCCATATTTTGTGATTGCAGTTCCACTGAGCCGCCTTTCTGTGGTAGAATTGCCATCATAGTCCTTTTCCTACATACTGAAGGGAGACGCCTCGTTCTAAAGCGCTGCTGCCAGGGGGCTTAGATTCAGCAGACCCTTCAAGGCCAGTGATGTAGAGCTGGTTCATCTGCCTGTGGTACCAACAGCGGGATGGTCCAGCTATCAAAGCCTAGAATACACATCCTAGTCAGGACACAGCACTGACACCATAACAGTGGCTGGTGTTGTAAAAATAGCAAGAATGTGGCATAAGCTCTCGCCTTGGGGCAAGAACTGCTCAGAGTAGTGACACATACCGCCATGGAATTTAAGAACCTTTAATGGGCCAAACCAACATTTTATTTATGGACCTTTCTTAGTGGTTGCCAGATCATCCTGGAGGGAGTACAGGCCCTTGATACTGGAAAGGTATAGGGGACTGAAGCGAAGACTTTAGGACCGAAAGTGATAAAATTGCACAGAGAAGGGAATGCTGGACATGACAAGTTTAGGCAGGGTGGTGGGTGGTGGGTTCCTTATATCATATGCAATATATCGATCGCACAGTTATATTATTGTATCTAGTACACTGACCTACCACTCCATCACATGGCAAGAATATAAATTATTATTCTTAATTCCATTAACACCTCCAAAGGAAAGTATTATAAAAGTAAATGTACTTTTGTTACATAGTTATGTAGTTGGTTGCAGTTTGAGAGATAACTGAGCACAACTGCAATGTTTGAATAGTTAAATATGCTTAGAGCTGCATATTCACTTTTTTAGAATATTGTGAAAAATATGTTTTAATTATGGGGATCTTGATACAATATTTCACAGGGGGGGGGGCACAGCATTAAACGTTTTCTACAATAGGAAATATTGTGGGCATAAGGAATATAAAACTATTTTCGAGCCAGAGACACTTTAAGAAAATAGGTGCAATCACCTTGATCTACCTGTTACCGAATGCTTGACTACCTAGGGATAACTTAACACTCCGTCCCTGGGCCCCCCCCCGCCCCTTAACATTTAAGGTGACAACTTTTGACTGGTTAGTCAACTGCAAGTGTACTAGAAAATCTTTTTAACATTCTTAGTCACGGTCGGTAGGTTTGATCTCACTTCCTACACTTTATATTGAACAAGTGTCAGTGTAGGAAAAGTTAATGCATGTATCCACTAATCCTCAAGAAGGCCTGGCATATATTCTGTGCTCTTGAAAAAAGCTGAAACATGTTGACTGATTAAGGGATGTATGGGTCTATTATAACCCAGCTTAAACCCATGTGTGTTTTGTTTTAACCCTGGGCAGACAATGCTAATAAATTATCAGTTGACCTCCAGGTAATGTTATATTTCTTTCTGTCTAGACATTCTCTGTAAGTTCTCCATGAAGTGGAGCCCCTCCAGATACTGTATTCCCTTTAGATGGTTATGGAGCAGTTCTAATAGTGGAACATGCCACCTCGGTGGGTGAGGGTCTTGTATCTTTTTTTATAGGTATACCTTACAGGGTCAAAATATATTAATGTTGCTTGTTCTCACATTTGCAGTTATCCATATATTTCTTGTCTGTTGTATCTTGTTGTTTTCTGGTTACGTATTTGGGAGGACATACAATAGTCTCTTAACTCTTTTCTCTTCCTTAAGTCTTTTTCTGGCCTGAAGGTTCATCAGTCCACCGCCCCAAAAGCAGTACAAAGGAAGCGACCAGAACACAACATACCTACAGATATGTAGATGATTTGATTCCGTAGAGAAATAATGCTTTGGATATTGCCTCAGACACTGAATTAATGAACCTTTGCAGGAATCTTTCTCAAAACTGCGTGCAAGACCACCAGCTTTGTAGCCATTTTGTTCGGTAGCCAATTATAACACATTCTGGGGTGGGGTAATACTTCACTTTCCAAATTCCTAAGAGAGAGTCAGCTTTACTCACTGTACCA
Organism: Calotriton arnoldi; assembly: GCA_963921515.1. Classification (NCBI taxonomy): domain Eukaryota; kingdom Metazoa; phylum Chordata; class Amphibia; order Caudata; family Salamandridae; genus Calotriton; species Calotriton arnoldi. The sequence goes on from CAWUFW010007316.1 coordinate 242,339, forward strand.
ATTTGGTTGTTTATGGGACTGGGATTAGGAATTATTTGCAGATCTGCTTTTAGCTCCCAATCAATCTCTACCCAACTGTATGGTCTTCCAGCAGGAGGTTCAGCCAGGAATGAACTACAAGGTACCCAGCACTGCTTCATCAGCAACAACACAGGATCAGTTCAGCAAAGTGATAGCAAACCAACCAGGCAACAAAGGCGTTTATGTGAGGGTCTGACTCATCTAAGTATGCTTTGTAACAACTACACCCCAACCAGAAGTATCTTTTGGCTGATGTTAAAGGAGGTTTGTACTAGAGGGGTGAGAGGATGTATAAGATTGGTACGGGATGCTAGATGGTAGATGGTGACTTACTCTAGTACTTGGCATAGGGACGAGAATGCTACTGAGGTGGGAGTGAATGCATTGAGACTGGCTACGAATGATTGTTATGAGAGGATACCTGGATGGCAGTGATAGAGACCATGAATGGGTACGGCTAGCGATATGGGATCAGTGCTCGGGAGGGTTGGGAGATGGCTGGAGAATGATCTATGAAGATGCAAGTGAGGGAAGGGCGAAGGCTGTTAATATAGAGGTTGGAGAGGGCTTGAGGCTGGGAATAATGGATGGATGCCGATAATGTAGAGGTTAGCTGTGGATAGTGGAAATGGCAAAAGCCGGAGGATGGCGGAGGAAGACTACTCCTAATTGAAGACTTTGTAGGGTAAAGTGGGAGTATGATTTAAGCTGGTAACGTGGGAGGTAGGGATGGCTGGAGGCTGCTGATTTGAGACTGGCAATTGCTTGAGTGAAGTCAGTGGGTGTCAATAATGAGGGGTTGTTTATGGGGCGACTGATAGAGGCTGGTAATGCGAATCTTTTAATAGGGGAGGTGGTGATGAATGGAAGCAGGTTTTTGAGGGGTGTGGGGGGAGTCAAAGTCCGAGGTTTATGGTATGTGAGGGGCAGCGGTTCAAAGACAGATTTGTAACTAGAGAATTGTAACGAAGAGGTGGAACATGGATTGAGGGTGGTAAATGGAGACTTGTAACATTTGAAGCAGGGGAATAGATGGAGATGCTGGGATGGTGGATTGGTAATGAAAGAAGTGGGAGGATGAATGTTGACCTTGCCATTCGGAGGTAGGTATTTGGAAGGGCACTGAGGGACGGAGACTGGTAGGGACTGAATGGTAATTGGGTAGATGTAGAATGGCTGGAGGATGGTGGAAAGTAATAAGGGATGGTTATCATCAGAGCTTAATTTAAAGATGGTCTCCCCAGAGCTATGAACTGAGTATCTTTGTCTCTTTCTGTCCACTGAACTACTCAGATAAGGCTGGGATCCCCTTATTTTGATGATGAATCGCTTTGAATTTAGCATCTTTTTATTTAAATAGCCGTGTTCCCTATGCAATACAAAGATCTGCCTCTAGTGGAGAGCCTGACCCCAAATTAATATAAAACACTGCTAAACCGCTAGAACCATGCCCCCGTGCCATAGGGTAAGTTAGGTATGTTACTAATGATCTGAGTATATGACGATCCTTCCAAGTCGGGCAGATTGAGGCATATAACTTCCCTAAGTATGTTCCTTTTGTCTGTAGTACACAAACATATTGTAATAGTTATTTGTGTACCCCCAGGGTCCAGATGCCAGTCATCATCAAAGAAAAATTGTTTTATATCCCTTGAGGTCTAGATGCCGAACATCCTAAACAGTTGACTTTGTTCGCGCCTGCCTCTGAAGGCTTCCTGTCCCACCTGCCTGAAGGTGCCCGAAGGACACTGAATGTCACCAAGCTCAGAGGTCTCACTGGTGAGACATGCCAAAGTGGCCCTGTGGCATATCCCAAGGTGCCAGCTGCACCCTTCTGCCACTTGGCTCCACTAAAGGGTCTGTGAGCTGCAAGGCACGTGGGGATACAACACCTGTGTGCACCCCCTACACAACACGACGTCCTGAAGTCTTATAGAACTTGCATTAGTTTAGAGTCCTTACGAGTAGCGACGGTTTCAATACCACAGCTTAGGAGATTTTAGGCTAACACTTTATCCTCTGTTCTTGTGTTTATTTTATTCGCTGAAACCCTACTAGTGATTCAAGTTTCGTTACCCTGGTACCTAGAGTCTACTGTGCTAGTACTAAATCTTTAATACAGGTTCTAAAAGCCTGAAATATTTATGAGACTAGCCACGCCAAAACCAGAAAACCTGCACTTAGAGGTCCGCATTTTTAATGGATGAAAAGAACCTGTGGTCTGACAACGCTGTATGAAATTCATTAGTTTCAGTTCTGGAGTTATATCACTTTATTTCAAATCATTTTTCAACGAAACAAGGCAAGTTATTTTGGAACTGTACATATAAAGGGACTGCCCTTTAGACCAATGTCTCTATACAAAATGTGCCTACTGTAGCCTAAATGTAGAGGATGGGGAGGCAGGGACTGGGGGGGCTTTTTTCTTTCATATTTTTGTTTGAAAGTGAATCATCCTATATTATCAATTTAGTATGAATGCAAGGTGGTGGTTTGCTGGACGTAAGTCTAGAGATTTGTCATCGTTATATTGTATTGTAGAGTTTATTAAGCACTTCATGAACCATGTTATCCTCGTACATTCTCCCCATACAGTTGTCATAAACATAAAGCGCTGTCTTTTGTGCTCAGAGCCTTTAGTAAATTATAATAGGGCTTTAGTATGGGGCAGTCCAGGGTTGGACTGGGATCAAAAATAGGCCTGGGCACCCTAAAAAAAAGTAGCCCTGCTTCAGTGTTTTAAGTATAATAAAAAGGAGGGGTGGGGGGGGGTCTCTAAAAGAGGCATGCTTTCTTAACTTCACTGAGATTTAAAAAATGCAAATGCATTCAGGACTTTTTGTGCACGGATTAGTTCACAATGGTGAACCACACCTGAATATAAGGGAGGCCACTTCTACTCAGACCAATCTGCATACATTAATAGGCCAGCCCAGCGAGAGACTAGGAATGACACCTCCACCAGTTGGTAAAATAGAGGTACTAGAGGCCGATCTGCCTCCGAAAAGCCCACTCAGACCCTCACTGGACCCCTGGCGGCACCTGAACAGCACAGATAAAGCCCAATTTGGCCACCACGCTAGCCAAAAAAACAGACCACAGCTGCAATGCAGATACGGGCCCATTGCCCGCGTTACCAATTCGACCCCGAGTGGGTCGGGCTCTGTTCTCAGACTGGACTCACTGCAGACCTGCCAGCTCACACAGTGCTACCGTGTGTCACATGATTTGGGCTCCCTTCACAAGGTCAACCACTGAGGAGTCAAAATCACATGGTGGCAGGGAAAAGGAGCTGAAAGCCACCGTAAACAGTGGATTTCCAGCTCATTTTCGGAGGCTGTAAGCAGCCGATGTCCTTAAAAGGTGTGAAAACACCCCAGGACATCGGCGACAGCCTCGATGACAGTTTGCTTTTCTTTTAGAGGGGTGGGGAGGCTTGGTGTGGGGCAGAGTGCCTCTTAGCTATCGGCACCGAGTCCCACCTCCTCAAAGGCCCACCCCCTCCTCACACTGTTAAAATATTTTGTAAGGTAGCAGGTATCCTGGTGCCTTCAGTTTCCTCTGGTGGTTCAGTGAGATTAGAAGTAAAGTGCTTGTATCTCGATGGTCCTGCCCCCAGACTCGCCCATGGCGAGCTGTCTGAGTGCTCGTGGAGGGTCATACGATGGACAATAAAGCCACCGGCCCATCTCAAGCACGAGCAGCTTCTCTGTGGGTTACTGTATTCAAACATAATGGAATGTTGACAAGCATACAGGATACTTCTGTATTTTGAGACATCTCTTTTTAAATTTTGTTATTATTACTGTAATCACCATTATTATTTTGCTTTTTATCCAAGAGAGTCTAAGGGGAAAATAATCGCCCCGTACCATGCAAGAACAATACCAGCAATGACATTGAAATACGTTTTTTTAAATACCGTAAATTGTGTTCATCATAAATAGTGAAACATGATGGATTGCAGCGTAAAAGAAGCACAAAGTAAATAATTTACTTTTGATAAGAGTACTAGCGTTGAAACACATAAAAACTTGTCTCCCTCTGCTTTGCATCTACCTGCTCTGAAAACCAGGAATTGCTCATTTTTTCTAATAAACCTGTAGGCAGGATAATTGGTTTGCGATGGCTTCCTTTTTCAAGTGCCTCTCTATGCAGTTCCGCAGACACAGCCTTTATGGGGGGTGATGCTCATCATAGCAGGGTAGTTTCCAGACTGGACCACCTACAACAACAGCACAAAGAGGTGTGAACTTTCTGCTCCTGGCTAGGAACAGCCACAAAAAAAGGTAATCTGGAAAGAGACAAAAGTGTGGTTTTACCTAAAAGACTAAACAACATAGACTGCAGCTCCCTATGCTCCCATCATCTACCAAGTGGCAGTGCTCCAGGAAGGACCTAATCAAAATTCTATAGGAGTCTTTTCTCCTTTGTCCTCACTTCACTGTCTAATTCTCCTTCCTTCTGCATCTCTTGTGAAACACTACCACTGACTGGGAAAACAACATAATTCCCATCCTGTGCAAAGGAACAGACCCAGGAATTCCAAAATGGAATCCACAGTCCTACATCACTCTTCTTTGCTTATACGTACAATGCACATACTACAATGGCCACATACACGAACATGCACAACAATATATACTAGGATGGGCTTAGTTGTCAAAAGAGGGTATATACCTGACTGTGCATTGGCGAGACACTCTTAGCCAATGACAAAGAACTCATTTTTTACTGAGTGAGTGAGAAAACCTATAATTATAGAATAGTAACAGAAGATCTTTAATTGAGACCTTTTTTTTCTGATTTCATAAGTTTTTATTAGGAATTTTAGTACGTAACAGATGGTTGGCAGATAACCGTGAGCTGAGAGCATTCTTTACATAATGTGTAAACATAAAGATGCTTGTTGGCTGGTACAGATGATATTAATTGAGACATTTTTTCTGCTCACTTTCCCTTGCACAGTGTATAGACCCTGCACCAACGTTGGGATACGCCAGACCATATTTAAAAGGGCTGCCCTAGGCTTGGCACACTGCAGACATGGGCTCTTAATGTTTAAATGATGTGTACACTCAGACTTGCATGTTTAAGCTGTCTGCCCCGATATGGAGCACTATGTATAATGTTTCTTTCTACAGCTTGCATCCTCCAATTACTTGCTACCTCAGAAAGCCTTCTCCCACTATACTCTTAAAACCCTGCATGAAAAATTTACCTTGACTTACTTCTGCTTGATTCCTCTCCTTTCTTTCCTCAAAGTGACACTCTTCTTACCTTCCATCGTCCGCATGCCTTCTATTTCTGACTATAGCCTCCTCTGTCTCATGCCTCCCTGCCCTAATCCTTCTTATTGTAATTCTGCAATTGGCTGATACTTCATTTCATACATCACAACCTTTCCTTCTTTAAGTCCCTATCCCTGTAATCTAACATTACCTAATCTCCACTAACCATTCACCTGAAACCATATAGCGCACACTATTGATCACGCCTAACTGGTATTAATATAATATATCACAAAGTAACTGGAGTAAATGTATGCACTTTTTCCTTGCGTGGACGTGACTGATCGCAATAACCAACATTAACAACTAGATTAACCTCTAGCATTAGGTTCCGGACTACCTTGCTACTTGCCGTAAAGCGCTTCAATGCCTTGTCAGGGGTAGTAAGCGCTATATACATACAATTACATTTAAGTCTCGGGTATAAGTGGGCATATTTAAACTTGTTTTCAAATTCAACCCATATGTATTTTTACAGTGTGCTTGAGTATGAATAAGTGACTTATTATTGGGAACAATGTCTACTTGAATCTTTTTTCATGTACGCACTACTGAACTGTTCAGCTGACTCCTTCCACCCCACGCACCCCCTTTAGCGAGCTGGGGCATGGACTCACAGCAGGGATTGCTTTCCATTAAGGCTCATACTAGTGAAAGAACATTTTGTACAGTTGTTTCAAGATAATAGTTGACCCTTGTTCAAGCTCATGAAAAGCCACCTCATCTGAACTTCCAACGCCAGGGATTGTCTTTTATGCATCTACTTACTCACCTAGAGGATAATCATTATGAATCCATTCTAACTCATTCGAATTTACTGACAACTCATTGTTGTGAATCACTCATAACTCATAGTCTTAGGTTCCTGAGAAAGAAGTTTTCATCATCATTATTATATATTGCAGTTTTCCTGGCAAAATCGTCTCTCTATTAGGGAATTTGTGCCAATAGCTACAGTGCTGAAAAACTAAATCTGCCCCACAAAAAGCAGAGAACTGCAGACATACCTGCAAAAAATCACCAATATTGTCTTCACACCAGCTGAGCACAGAAGGCTTGGGAAGGGTGCGAACTGCAGTCTCCATCTTGAAAAGTGAAATGTACGCATTAAAGTGCATAAGCACGCCAACTTAATTGATGTTTGTAGGAAGGTGGCTCAGTATATACTATACCAAAGTAAGGTATAGCATGCACAAAGTCCAGTGGATCCCCAAAGGTATAGCAGTGGCTAAAGTAGATAATACCTTACTCTCTTTTGTGATAGTGTGGTAGAGCAGTCAGGCTTATCAGAGGGTAGTGGTAAGCATTTGTTGTACACAGTCAGGCAAGAAATGATGTCACACACTCAAAGACTGAATCCAGACCAATCGTTTGTATAAAAAGTTGTTACTTTGTTATTTTTATTACTATATCCTAGAGTTACTCAGTAGAGGGTAAGTAATACTTTCATTAGAATGATACTTTTCAAAATACAGTGTGTACCGGTTTTGTAGGAGCATACAAATTACGTTGCAGTCAGGAAAATGGGTTGTAAACTCTTCAAAATACTTGTAATTACTTAAGATTACTTTTTAGTTACTTTTTTACTTTTGTAGAAAACGAACTAATCACACAGTGTGGGCCTTGTAGTACATCGGCAAGCAGGTTAACTCATTTGAAGAGACTAAGTTACTTTCTGTTGCAGTACAACACATGATCACAACATAATTTTCACAAAACAAACACCATACAATCCTGTGGAGAAAAACCCAAACACAATAGGTGTTCTGGGTGAGGACTCGACGATGAAGCATGCCACTTGTGAATTCTAGTAGGTGAAAGTCCTTTCACAAACAGGAAAAGATTCCCTGGTTAGGAAGAGTTATAGGTGTTTTCACTCCCCATTGATTGTTTGTTACTTTTGGAAGAAAAGTGAACACACTCTGAATACTTCCACTTCCTCTGATTGGTACTTGCTATGCGCATCCGAATGGTCACACCAAAATATACGTTCCCTCTTCCTCCAACATGTACCTTTACATCCCATTTAGTCACCACAGCGGCAAAGACCATTCGATTGGCAAAGCATCACTGCCATCATGAGATGTCCCACATGCCCCTTTGTTGTCACTCCTGCTTGCACCATGCATTCCATTCTATCCCTCAATCCTACACTTCCCCGCGCACTCTCCCTGCATGACCCATAAAAAATACAGCGCTAAAGTCAACCCACTGGCAACTTGTGTCTCTCAGTATCACACAGGGCCTAAATTAAGAAACTCTTCTCACTGCGGGTTGATGCCACTTACAGAGTTTCTGAAAGGCCATTAGGAAGTGAAAACCTGAGAAGAGGAATAAATGTGTGCGGTGAGGTAATTGTGCCTCCAGTCAGTAAATAGGCCCTGACATCACACGTACATTTCTCACTGCTGTAAACCTGCCACCCTCCCACACACGTCTACCCCACTGCTCCTACATACGCCAAAAGTGACTCATTCTCCTGCAGGTCCCATAACCTGAAAACCAGCTCAGCACACATAAACCACTGTTGTCAACACCAGGGCTCCCCTTGGAGCAGAGGTCTTCAAACATTTTGATGCCGAGACCCCCTTGTCAAACTTTTTTAGGCGTAAGGACCTCCTTCTAACAAACATTTCTAGAACCTGGTACTCATCATCATCAACAACTATCGAGAACCATAAATGCCCTAAATTCCCACAGCAAATAATTTTCACAGTGGGGAAATAATATTAAACAGTGTTTAGCAAACCAAAGGTCAGTGAGTGTGGGGGTGTAGTCAAAGGTGTAGCTAAAAACAAAGGGCCTCATTTATGAGGGATTGGCGTAGGGCAGTGATGCAAGTCTTCTTGCTGCGCTGCCCTATGCCAATGTGAAAGGGCTGGAATGCACCGTATTTATGAAATACGGTGCATTCCTGTCCTTTTCTCTTGCGTTGGCGTACAAATTGCTGCGTAGCAACAACATAGGCAGGATTGTTTTTGTACAGGAAGGGGCACCTTCCTTCACAAAAAAATCCCGAGAGGCGTTTTCCTCTTTCTGTGTGAGCTGCAGAATGCAGCACACATGGAAAGAGGAAAGAACGAGGAGAAATGAATTATTTTCCCTCGTTACGCCTCTGCTGGGGAGGCATCTGTTTTTGGAGCTGCCCCAAGTTTACTTGATTTTGTAAATAAGCTCATGGAACACCTCCTTGACGCAGTGTAAGGCAACGCAGTGACTTTCGCTGCTATGTCTTACTCCATATGTATGAGGCCATGCAGGGTGACTTTGCACTACCTCATAGGTATGGTTGAGACGCTTGCGCCGCCAGAGCATCAAAAAAAGTGATGCTCTGGCGATGTAAGCCTCTCATAAATAAGCTCCAAAATATTATGTACGTTTTTTAGGTCTTTCACCATCAGGTATCTACATGTAAAATAATGGGCAGCGTAATGAAAAATAAATTGTAAAAGTTGTTACTCAGTGGGAAATGCACTGTAGTACATTATGAAACCTCTATTAGTTAATGCACTGCAGAGGTCTGTGTGTAACCAGAGAGCCACAGAATGAAATCTTGATTGGTGCAGTGGAGAATAGTGATGTGTATTTTTAGTGGTACGAGATCACAGCCTATGACAGAAAGCACTGTGAGTATGTAAGTCATTATTTTATACCTGCATTACACACAGTGGAAGATAGAGTGCTGCAAAATGTGCAAATAGTTTTACAATAAAATAGTGCTTCCAAAATGTAGGATTTAGTAATACCAGAGCATATGTTAGACATCAGTAAGTCTACTGCGTTGCGCTGCATGTGTGTCTTGGTATTCTTAATTTTTTATGCCTTTTAGATGTATGAGTTTGATTCTGGCTTTTAGAAATTCTTTAAAAAAAAATAGAAAACTTACTTTTGGTTTGGAAGCACATTACTTTTCCTGACCTGAAAGGTGGGGTCACTTACGGCGTGCTTTGCTTTTCATTTTGTTGGCGATCTCAGCCTGAGGATACTCCCGCCCCGGTCCGCCGCGGCTTGTGCCATTTGAGCGGAGGGCATTGCGACGTATCCTCAGGTCCCGCTCCACTTCCGGTCACAGTGTGCTGGTGGGGGGGTCTAGTGCTCCCAGCCTACACTCTACTTAAGGCATGCTAAAGTGGCTGCGCAGTGGGCGCGCCAAAGGCATACCTGTCTGTGCCCGTCCGCGCCTGGACGGCGCCAGGGGCCAGGACCCCTGGTGGTTTTTCAAGGGATCTAGTGTGTTACTCATCAGCAGAGATTTTGGCTCTAAGGAATATGGTTGATAAAGACTGCCTTCACTCCATTACAGTAGGTTCAGGAATGAAAGGTTGTAGGAAATGTAATTTTGTGGCTAAGGCAGTTACAGAGGGAGGGAAAAGGGAGAGGGTTTTGGAGTCTGTTAATGACACCATACTTTGCCTATCTCTGAACTGCAGGTTTCTTAGTAAACATAGCCATGATATCCGTGACCTACTAATAGATCAAAAACCAGCAGGGCTATTTTTAGTAGAAACTTGGCTCCATGAACAATCAGCACCAGATATTCTGGAAGCACTGCCTGAAGGTTGCGCGATTTTGAGGGTCGATAGAGCCGGGCAGAGTGGGGTGGGGGGGGGGGGCTAGCGGTGATTTTTAAAAAGGAATACCAGATAAAATTGGTTAAACTGCCAATGTCGGGATGTGAAGCAGCGTTTTTCAACATGTCTCTTAACAGCGACTTGATAGTTGCGGGTTTTCTCATTTACAGACCTCCGGGCCCGGCTAGAGCATTTATTAATGAATTGGTCGAAACAGTGGCCCCTTATGCCATCCGCTATTCAAACTTCGTAATCCTAGGGGATTTGAATGTGCACTTGGATAACAAGGAAAACCGTGAAGTTGGCGAGATGACAATGGGACTACAAGCCTTGGGTCTAGAACAGCTAGTCCATACCCCTACGCAATATTAAGGGTCATATTTTAGATAATATCTTTTCAAATAGCACGTAAGTAGAAGCTCTTCCACCTATGCCTATAGTCTGGTCTGACCACTCGATCCTTTCATTTAGAATTAAGAACCCCATAAAGTTCTTTGGTAACGTGAGACAGCGGTCAGAGTCCACAATGACTCGGAAATGGGCGCTACTCACTCCTGAAGCCTTTAAGGATAAACTGGCCCGCGAGCACACCGGAATTGGAGGCCGACGCTCAGAAGGCAGATAAACAAATTTCCGGTTGGATTAGGGAGGCAGTGGATTCTTTAACACCTCTGAAACCCTGCAAGAGTGCCCGCTTAAATCCTTCAGCGGAATGGTTCTCAGAGGAAGTAGCACTGTTTAAAAAAGAGTGTAAACGCCTTGAACGCTGCTGGAGGGTGAACTATCAGACCGAGAATCAGTTAAAATATCGTGAGGCGCTTAAGTCCTATCACAAACAAATTAAGAGAACGCGCAGGGAGCTCTATACGGAGAAAATTGAATCTGCTAAAAACACCCCAAAAAACATCTTCAGTATCATTAAACAACTTACCTCCCTAGAGCGCGTCACAGCAGTACTGCCAGCTTCCGCAGATTACTGTAATAAAGTAGCAAGTTTCTTCCTGGGAAAAATTGAAAAAATATATGCTACCTTCCCTGAAACCAGCAGGAATTACGTCTTTGCTCCTCCAAAATATGAAACATTAGGTGAGGGAAGTTTTATTTTCCATCCACCAGTGGAAAGGGACGTTCTCCAACTCATGGCAGTAGTCAAATCGGGTTCTCCCATGGATGCTATCTCTCCAAATATGCTACTACGAGGGAGAGAAGTTAGTGCACCGGCGCTCACAAATTTGCTGACTATGTTCTTCGACCTGGGGCAGGGGCCAAATAATTGGAAACACGCAATGGTGGTGCCGTTACTAAAAAAAACATCTTTAGATCCTGCACTCCCAGAAAATCTGAGACCAGTATCTCTGCTTCCATTATTTGCAAAAATTGCAGAGAAATTCTTAAATACCCAACTGACTATGTTCATGGAGGAAAAACAGGTACTCCATGAAACTCAATCTGGTTTTAGAGCACTCCACAGCACCGAGTCTGCTTTACTCCTGGCTTCTGAGGCACTAAAAATAGCAGCAGATGAGGGAAGGACAGCGGCACTGATATTGTTAGATCTGAGTACGGCGTTCGATACTGTCTCCCACGGCCTTCTTCTGGTGCGGCACTGGGAGGTCGGTGTCAGAGGGAGCACATGGGAGTGGATCAAACACTTCTTACAGAATAGATCCTTCCAGGTTCTACAACATCCCTTTGAGTCAGAGGTATGTCCTCTGTCTCAAGGGGTACCACAGGGTTCCGCCCTCAGTCCAACAATGTTTAATGTGTACATGCGCCCACTGGCGTATATTGTATTGAAACATGGGGTGAAACTGGTGTCATATGCTGATGACACTCAGTTGATTGTCACATTAGAGCAAAATGATGTAGAGGCGGCACCAAAATTCAAAGCCTGCCTGAGTGATCTGGCGAGCTTGATGAATTTCAGTTGCCTGCTATTAAATGCAGGCAAAACGGAGGTCATGGTAATTGGCAAACAACCCTCCATCTGGTCCCACATGTGGTGGCCGGAAGAACTAGAACTACGACCAACCCCGACTCCCAAACCGAAGATTAAAAATTTGGGGGTCTGGTTTGACGACACCTTATCGTTCACAGGTCAAATATCAGCTCTGGCAGGCACATGCTTTGGCATTCTAAGAATGCTACGAAAAATCTTAGATATTCTACCACTAGATGCCAAAAGGACTATTGTGTAGGCCCTGGTTACATCTTGTTTGGATTATTGTAGCATCCTCTATTTAGGGGTTACAAAAGGCAATCTGAATATACTGCAGAAGGTCCAAAATGCAGCGGCCCACATGATATTGAATATTCCGAGGCATGCTTTGGTGGGAGCTGCCTTAAGGGAGCTACACTGGCTACCAGTACAGGCAAGAGTCACTTTTAAAGCCCTATGTTTCTGCCACAGGATCTATAATGAGAAAGGGCCCAGGTTTCTACGCCCTCTACTCACTCCCTACAGACCCACCCGGTTCAAAAAGCACGTTTGGGAGGCAGATCCTTTAGCTTCTTAGCAGCCAAAGCTTGGAACAAGCTGCCTTTGGAACTGAGGATGCATCCGTCTGAAGCGATGTTTCGCAGAAAACTTAAGACTTGGTTCTTTCAGTCATCACCAAGGGACTGGTGTTAAGCGCTGCTGCTGCGGATAGACTGTTCTATGCTTGGATCTGGGGTTTCTGGGAGGGATAGGGCTCTGCTGTTAGGCTGAGATGTCTCAGCGCGGGGACACTCTGTTGGAGTAACCAAGCGCTTTATAAGCTTTAATCTAATCTAATATGTTATGCAATTTTTTTTCATAACTGTCCCTTCAACACGTCTTTAGGGGTACTAAGGGCTGTGTAAATGCAGTTGTTAACTCTTTGCACTACCACTCAAAAAACCAAATCTTTGTCACCACAAAGCTTCGAGTGATTTGAACAATTAAAGCCAGAACCGGCCCCCAAACACCCTTTACACTTGCAGATTAACTGATAGGCACATTTGCATTTCATTCAGGCAAGCAGGCACCCTGGCAGGAAAGCTTTTCACAGCACTAGAGGCTCAATTGATAAAACTTCACCTGATAACGATCTAAATTAGCCGTCCCAGGACGGCTGTCCGTTTCCAAAACGAAAGCAAATGTTAAGGAATGCAGGCACAAGTGAAGCTGGGGAATGAATGACCCCCTTCCCAGGACTCCACAGCCCCCCTGGGTGTCACGCCCCACAGATTAAAGACCTCTGCCTTAGGGTGTGACAGTAAGGGCACTACCATAACAAACTGCCAGAAGGTCAATCCCTCTCCCCCTGTATCCCCCCCCCCCCAAACAAAAACCCCGCTCTATGAAGGGAGCGGGGTATTTGGTGGGGAGACAAGCAGCCTTCCCTTGGCAGAGCTGCCCCACCTTCACCGACACTATCAGATAACCCTAACAAAACTGGAAACAGCATTGGACTGGCCATCAGTTCTAGGCGTGCCGATCAGACGCCAATTTAGTGGGCTGCACCTTTATAAAAGACCGCCCCTAGCCCAGGGCAGAAACCTCCCAGGCTATTTGTGATGTGGGCTGTGGAAAAGAGTCCCCATTTTGGAAGGACATTTCCACACCCATATTTTGTGATTGCAGTTCCACTGAGCCGCCTTTCTGTGGTAGAATTGCCATCATAGTCCTTTTCCTACATACTGAAGGGAGACGCCTCGTTCTAAAGCGCTGCTGCCAGGGGGCTTAGATTCAGCAGACCCTTCAAGGCCAGTGCTGTAGAGCTGGTTCATCTGCCTGTGGTACCAACAGCGGGATGGTCCAGCTATCAAAGCCTAGAATACACATCCTAGTCAGGACACAGCTCTGACACCATAACAGTGGCTGGTGTTGTAAAAATAGCAAGAATGTGGCATAAGCTCTCACCTTAGGGCAAGAACTGCTCAGAGTAGTGACACATACCGCAATGGAATTTAAGAACCTTTAATGGGGCAAACCAAAATTTAATTTATGGACCTTTCTTAGTGGTTGCCAGATCATCCTGGAGGGAGTACAGGCCCTTGATACTGGAAAGGTATAGGGGACTGAAGCGAAGACTTTAGGACCGAAAGTGATAAAATTGCACAGAGAAGGGAAAGCTGGACAGGACAAGTACAGACAGGGTGGTTGGATGGGTTTCACTATATCACATGCAATATATCGATCGCATGGTTATATTATTGTATCCAGTACACTTATGATGGAGCAAGGTAAACGAAATAAAAAAATTTGAACCCCCTTGATAAGAATAATAAATTAATGGTACTAATTGTTTGATGAATTAACCAACAAATGCACCTTTAATAAACATTTACATAAATGGTAACTGCTATTTTTGTGCAAAATCTAATTTATTTACAATTGTGAAGTAAAATAATAATAATATTGTGATTTGCGTACTAATTAGAGTAAAATCGCATGATTTATGCTATGTAGTAAAATTGTGTTGTGGCAAAGAATGCGGATGGTAAGTAAAATGGCTTTAAATGTCGCTTCTGCTAGGTAACACCTAACACGGGTTCTTAGAATGACGGGTGGTAAACAGAAAGGCTTATATTCTTTGTTTTAATTATGATTGTGTTTGTTTTTATGATAGTTCGCTCGGGCCTGTTAGGGCATGCTGCGAAAATGGCTGCCGGAACAGATGAGGTCATACAAGAAATCACAGATGGCCTTTAAGCAAAAGAAATATTGGAGCTGAACCACGTGGGTACGGCCTGTACACGGAGTGAGAGATGTCAAGGTCACCTTGACTTATTATGAGGAGAGTGCCAAGAAAGACTCAGCACGTATCCGTGAGAAAGGGAAAAGAAAATATGGAGAAACAATGGACTGACCAAATTGTGACCATCAGAGTTGCAACATTATGAATAGTCAATTTGGACTGCTTTTACCCAAAGGACATGGGAAACAGTGAACTCTTAAACCATCCCTGAAACCAGTTTGAACAAGGAAGGCGATGAGGTGATCTTCGCCACCCCTCAAATGGACCAATTAGCGTGATTCCTGCCCCCAAACATTGCAACTTTTTGTGTAGTAAGCTAGAAGTAGGGTATAAGAGGGACTGCTCTTATGTGGGAGGGGCTGCTGCTATTATTGCGAATGCCAATGCCGACGTTAATGCTGATGTTAATGCGGATGCTGTCATTGATTTCTACTTGACTGGGGAAGAAACGAGACCGTTGCGGGAAATCTGTACAGGAGGTCCCGTCGAGAGGCCAATTAGTGGGACAGTCAGTCAGTTTGGGAGTCTATTCTGTGATCTACGGTTTATCTTCTATTTGATGAACAAATCCTATCTGCATCTAAATAGGTAATGCATAAATTTAACTTCTTTACACAATTGATTATATAAATGTCATGAAGGTATTATGGTGATTAATAAAGTAAGAATCTCACTCGTGCAAGCTTGAATTTAGATAAAATTTCATTCTGAATTAACTATGA
This sequence comes from Calotriton arnoldi, assembly GCA_963921515.1. Classification (NCBI taxonomy): domain Eukaryota; kingdom Metazoa; phylum Chordata; class Amphibia; order Caudata; family Salamandridae; genus Calotriton; species Calotriton arnoldi. The sequence goes on from CAWUFW010007316.1 coordinate 257,668, forward strand.
GTCTGTGGTTCTTTAGTTTTCATTAATAAGTATGACATTTAACAGGGTTTTAATTGATTGAGCTGGTCTTAATCACCATCAACTTATTCTACTAGTTGGTCCATCGACCAAAGAGCGGAGTACCTTGATGTTTTGAAACCGACAGGATTTAAAGTAAGAAATATATATGATGTTTAAGGTAATAATCTGTCAAATTTAACAAGGTATCTCGTTCCTCCAGCAATTCATTTCTTCTCCTTAATGTGTGTGTAATCTAGGGAACGAACGTCTGAGTGTATGATATGCGGTGTTATGGGCCCCACCGACATATGGTATAGTTGAGGTGAATGAATTTACCTAGATTCATATCTAAAGGAGAAATTTATATTAGCCGCGCTGGATCAGATTTCTTGGTAGCAGAGTTATGGTTACTATAGATTAGTTTGGTGACTATTGATTATTGATTATTTATGTCTAACACTTCATGTCAAATTGTATTATGTTATGTGTAAGTTGAAATTCTGAAGCTTCCGGGAAGTAGGAAGTGGACACGTGTGGCAAGAGAAGTCACATGGAATTGTGCATTGTCTGATTTTTTCAAAATTAGTGATAACACAGGATTGTGTTATGATAGGGACATTTCATGTATAAAACGTGTATGAGTGATATAGCAACCGGTTTTCTTGTGAAACTCTGGCCTTAATTCTCAGGAGCAGTGTAGTCTCCACAGGTGTTTTATCCCCAGAGAAACGGGTTTACCCCTTGCTTGAGAGAAGGGTAAGGTAGAGGGAAGTGCTACACTTATCGAATAAAACGGTATTCTGGCAAGATAGAGTAAGCTATCTCTTGTTTAGCGAAAACAGACAATGGTAATGTGTTTTACGTCGTAACTAACAAAATTCAGTCAAGAAAAAAGTGCAGATAATTTTTGTAAAGGAGGGGTTAGGAGTAGAACTGACGTTGACAAAGACCGCGCTGGTATTGGCCAGTGGTGGGAAAACGAAGAGCTTTCTGATTGATGCATTGGTGTGAAAACGCGCTGGTATTGGCCAGTTGAGAGTGACGTAGAAGCTCTCGGATTGGTGCGTTGGTGTGAGACGCGCTGGGATAGGTCCGAATAGCAAACAGTAAAAAGAACAGAGTTGTGAGCTTGTCGGAAAGGAAGAATAGTGCAATATGGCTTATTATGAGTATTGTAGAGAGAAACCGTCATGGATGACGAAGATTAAAAACTTTTTCAAGAAGGACAAGAAGATAGTGACTAGGGAAGGACAAGTAATTCCTCCGCCGAAAACGCCAGCTTCTCATATGATGTTGAAATATGGTTATCATACTTGCATATGGTTGGAGAATTGGACAAAATATACTCAGAATGATGGAGTATTGGCTTTTCCAGAAAACGGTTCGTTTAGTACAGCGGTACTTCGGAATTTGAGAGAAAAAATGATGAAACTTGAACCCAGACCCAGACCAACATAGTTCGAAGCGTTAGGTGAATGGGAAGATGAGATGCATGAAAGGGAAAGACACAGAGGTGCAAAGAATTATAGTTTAGTTCATGGAAGAGTATGGGGAGTGAATTATGAAGACAGGATGAGACGATGGAGATATGCTAATATGACGGATGGTTTGTTTCCAGCCATAACAGTTGAAGAAGTTACAGGGAAAAAGTGTACAGAGAAAAAGAAACATGTAGCAACGGAAAGGTATGGGTATGGAGGTAGCGAAACAGAGGATGAATTGCTGGAAGACATTTTAAACAGAAAACCACCTCCAAATCAACAGAATTCTGCGGTGGTGACACCGAATGCACCACCAATGGAAACTGGGAGGAATCAAAGCCCTGAACAAAGTTATGAAATAAATAGGATGAATGAAAAATCAGAAACTCCGCAGAATGAGAAGTCTGATAGTGGTAATACAGCTGAGTTAGCAAGAACCACAAGAGAATTGACTGAGAAAATAAGGGAATTAACTATGAACATGGAAGCCGTGACTGTGCCAGTGACAATAGGACCAGTAATACCGGTATTTGAAAACCAAAGAATAGATGAGCATTCCTTGACAATTCCAATGAACTCGAATATGCAAAGAATGAGAGAAGGGATAATTACAGAAACTAGAGAGACAAGAGATCTGGTTGGCTCATATAGATCGAGTCCACCTACTAATTTGACAGTAAATGAGAGTGAGATAAAAGGATTCCTATGGGAACTGAGTCAGCAACTGAGACCCCAGAGAGAAGTACAAATTGGATAGAAATAAATAGTACCCCTGTAGGACCGACTCCAGAAGAATTAAATGAGTGGATGAGGAATTTGCAGAAGAAAGATGCGGAACCACAACCGTTGGATGTAATCAGACTAAAGATAGACATGGAGGAGTTGATTTTAGGGACTATTGGTACAGAAAGATTGAAATCGTATCAGGATGAAGAGATTATGTTTATGTGTAAGAGTATTACTTGGAGAGCTAGAAATTTGCATGAAAAATTGGAAGAAATAGCGAATGAACTGGGAGTAGATTTTGGAAAAATCAGAAGTTTGCAGAAACCGTATAGGGTAGATTTTTGTGAAAAGGATATAGAAAATCTGAACACATCAGGACGATTAACACAGATAAAGGAACTGATTGTGTTGTTGAAAAAATGGGGAGATGTGGACAGATGGAGGAGCATGTGGATGAAAAGAAAGGAGGGAACGACCGATAAAGCATCTTTGGCTTTCCGGTGAAAGACAAGGAACCAATAGCGCTGGAATGTCCAATGAGGGAAACTCCAGGAGGAAGCTATGTGCATGTTCCATGGTCCAGACAAGATATATTGTCATTTACAAATGATTTTCCGAAATTGAGAGAGAAACCTGTAGAATGGTATAGACAAGTGGAAAGATTTGTAAAAGTTTCAAAGGTGTTGTGGGTAGATCTGGATGGATTGTTTGATATTGTAGTACCAGCAGATTTATGGACAGAATGTAAGATTACAATTGATTGGCCAACGGAAGAATATCCTAGAGTTGAAAAAACTGGAGCGCCAGGTCCAGAAGTAATGAGAAAGTATGAACAGGCTATCACGTTTTTGAAAAATAAAATTCCACGGAAAGAGACAGATTGGGTAAAGATTGATAGAACGACTCAGGAGAGTAAGGAATCTGTACACGCCTACTATGAGAGGCTACTTTTGGTTTTCAAACAGTATAGTGGTTATGAAACTTTGAGTGAAAAGGACATGAGTCATTTCGTATATAGATTTGTATATGGATTGAAGCCCGAGATAAGTGAAATGATTAAACAGCATATGTTGTGTTGGCAAAATAGCACTGTAGATGAAGTATTAAGGTATGCCAAATATTGTAGTGATGACATCGAATGTAGACAACGAAAACTAAAAGAAAAAGCGATGTGGGCACAAGTAAAGGTTGCAGAAAAACAAGAAGCTCAAATGAATAATCAGACTAGTGATGCAGGACAGACTAAATCCAAACCAAATATAGGTATAGGAAAGGGTCAAATGAGAATAGAAGAAGCTAAAAAGAAATGGCCATGCCATAATTGCGGAAAGTTAGGGCATTGGAGAAACGAGTGTAAATTTCCTCCAAAAGCTAATTCGGAAAATCAACCATTAAATCCGCAGGTGCAGAATGAGGTGAGTTACCAACAGCTGCAACAACCACAGGTAGTTACTCAACAGAGTCAGGTGCCACAACCACCTCTTCCCAAGAGTGTAAACCCCCAGAGATACAGTGCAGAAACAGGATTCTACGGAGGAGAGCAGGTAACAAAATTGCCGCGCGCAGCTGCAGTATCGCAGTATTGGTTACGGCAGGATGGAAATGAATCGGATGAAAGTTTATGACGGTGCCTAGGAGAGGAAGAAGAGTGCGTGCTTGGCGCAACTCTAGAGGTAGATCAGTCAGGTCCATTTGTGGATGGAGAAGTGAATGGTGTAAATGTTACATTCCTTGTGGACACTGGAGCTACCCGTTCTACTGTTAGATCAGTGGAAATTCCAAACCTTCCTCTCTCAGGAGAATATATCCAAGTTGTAGGTGTTTCAAACCAACAGACTAAAGCGCCTCTTACCAAACCAGTAGAGGTGAAAGTTGGACCATTCAAAGAAATGCATCGGTTTGTAGTATGTGATTGCAGTCCTGTAAACTTGCTAGGAAGCGATCTGCTTTGTAAAATTAATTGCACCATCTATTGTACCCCAGATGGTATTGCCTTTCAGACACCAGATGAAGATGTTCTGTATAAAATGACCATGGCAGAACTAGAACCAGGAGTAAATGACATGTTTCCTGTGTTTGACGTAGAGAAAATCCCAATTGAATTGAAAGAAACAGTCAGATCTGATGTGTGCGATTTCACAGGTGAAGACATTGGGTTAATGAAAGGAGTAGACCCTGTAAAAATCACTGTAAGAGAAGGAACAAATTACCCAAATACTCCACAGTACAAATTAACGCCAGAAATTATTGAAGGAATAACACCTGTAGTTAATAAAATGATCGAACAAGGAATTTTGACAGAAATAATGAGTAGCCCATGTAATTCACCTATAATGGGACTGAAAAAGCCAAATGGGACATATAGGATAGTTCAAGATTTGAGGAAGATAAATAAAATCGTTATTCCTTGTTGTCCAATTGTGCCAAACCCCGCTGTGATACTGTATCAGATTCCACATGATGCAGAGTGGTACACAGTTATTGATTTGTGCCAGGCATTTTTCTCTATTCCGTTACACCCAGACAGCCAGCCATTATTTGCGTTCCGGTTCGGAGAGCGTATTTTGGCATGGTGCCGAATCCCTCAAGGGTATACAGAGAGTCCTTCAATCTTTAATCAGATCCTAAAAAAATCATTGGAAGATTTAAAAAAGCCTCAGAAATCTGTAATGGTCCAGTACATTGATGACCTATTGGTGGCATCAAAGACCAAAGAAGCATGTGTCACCGACACAATTGCTTTATTGAATCACTTGGCAGAAGGAGGACACAAAGTGTCACCGTCAAAACTGCAATTTTGTCAACAAGAAGTACAATACCTAGGTCATAAGATTGAGAAAGGGATGCGAAAGGTAACAACAGAAAGAATAAGGATTATCAAAGGAATGAGAGCTCCAATGACTCAGAGAGAGGTGAGAATGTTCCTTGGAATGGTTGGATATTGCCGACAGTGGATAAGTGGATTTTCATTAATTGCAAAACCTTTACAGCGATTGACAAAAAGAGATGTCAAAGATCCGTTTGAGTTGAATGAGGAAGAAATGAAAGCTTTCAAAGAATTGAAAGCGAAGTTGTGTGAAGCACCGGCGTTGGGAATGCCTGATTATGAAAAAGAATTTGAACTGTATTGTAGTGAAAGAGATGGATGTGCACTTTCAGTATTAGTGCAAAGGCATGGAAAAATGAAAAGACCCATTGCTTATTTTTCAGCTGTTTTAGACCTCTGTTGCAAAAGCGTTGCCTGGATGTCTGAAAGCAGTAGCTGCTACCTGTGTGAGTCTGGAACAGAGTGAAGGCATTGTGGTGGGATATCCACTGAGAGTATATGTTCCACACTCTGTTGAAATTCTTCTGACCAGAACCAAAACCCAATTCATGACACATAGTCGGCTGACTTGGTATGAAAAGGTGATTTTGAGTGCAAACACTGTAACCATTGATAGATGCACAAGTGTGAATCCTTCAACTTCACTACCAGACGAAGAAAATGTGGGAGTTAAGGATGAAGTTGATCATAAATGTCTGGATGTGCTTGAGTTTTGTACAAAGCCTCGTCCAGATATTAAAGATGAGCCTTTGAAAGAATCAGATTATGTGATGTTTGTGGACGGATCATGTCTGAGGACGAGTGAAGGAGTATTAAGTGCTGCGTATGCTGTGTGTACAGTAGCTGCCATAATGGAAGCATCTTGTTTGAGAGGGATACGTTCAGCCCAAGTAGCTGAGCTGATTGCTCTGATTCAGGCGTGCAAACTGGGAAAGAATGTCCGAATTACGGTGATCACGGATAGTCAGTATGGCTTCGGAGTGGTCCACGATTTTGGACAGATCTGGTCCCAGAGAGGTTTCTTGACATCTGCAGGAACTCCAATTAGGAACGGTGAGTTTGTGAAGAAATTGCTTGAGGCAATACAACTGCCTAAACAGATTGCATTGGTGAAGTGCGCTGCACACAAAAATGGGACAGACTATATTACTATGGGAAGTCAGTATGCGGACGAAATAGCCCAATATTGTGCCAGAAATATGGTATCATTAAATCGGAGGAGAGAAAAAGAGAATGTTTCATGTCCCTTGCTGTTTACTAACATTGTCGAAACATGGGATGAAGTAAGACAATTGCAGGAAGAAGCAAATGAAGAGGAGAAAGATGGTTGGATAAAAGCAGGTTGCAGACAAAGAGAGGAAGATGACGTTTGGGTTTATAGAGATGAAAGACCAGTTATGCCTGATAGCATGATTTCTAACATGGCACGGATGTACCATGGACAAGCTCATATTGGTAGGGATGCCATGATCAGACTTTTCAGACAGACTTGGTACAACCCAAAATTCAGAGCTATAGCTGAAAGTCTCTGTCAAAGATGTCTTACATGCCAACAGATAAATCCAGGAAGGAAAACAGTAGTGAGTCTAGGAACAATAGGACGTGAAGGAGGTCCTTTTACTAGAATGCAACTAGATTTTATTGAAATGCCCCTGAGTAATCGATTGAAATATGTTCTTGTGGTCGTTTGTTTGTTTTCTCGTTGGGTGGAAGCCTATCCGACAAGAAGGAATGATGGAGTTACTATAGCTAAGCTCCTACTGAGAGAATTCATTCCGAGATATGGTTTTCCAGTAACGATTGAAACAGATAGAGGAACACATTTCTAAAATGAACTGATCCAATTGATATGTGAAGCTCTTGACATACAACAGAAATTGCACTGTGCTTACAGACCAGAGGCTTCTGGAGTGGTAGAACAAGTAAATGGAACAATAAAAAATAGGTTAGGGAAAATGTGTCAAGCCACAGGACTCAAATGGCCTGATGCCCTACCATTGGTACTGATGACTATCAGAAGCATACCTGACCGAAAAACAGGTCTAAGTCCTCATGAAATAATCATGGGACGAGCAATGAGACAAGCACATGTACCTGTCAACAAACTGCTGACTATAACTGATGATCTCGTATTGGACTATTGCAAAGGATTGGCTGATGTGGTACATTCTGTGTTTCATCAGGTTGGACCGGATGCGACCACTCTTGAAAGAAAACCAGCACATGATTTGAGTCCAGGAGATTGGGTCCGCATAAAAGTCCACAGAAGAAGAAACTGTTTGGTTCCTCGCTGGGATAAACCACGTCAAGTGATCCTGGTGACAACGACTGCTGTCAAATGTGCAGGAGTGAAAAACTGGGTGCATGCCAGTTACACCATCAGAGTTCCAGATCCTGAAGCTCGACCTGAAAGTCGACATCTGGAGATATCTGATACCAGCTCAGCATCCGAAGCAGAACCTGAGACAAGCAGAGTTCCAGATCTTGAAGCTCGACCTGAAAGTCGACATCTGGAAGAACAGGGTACAAGTGTGACAACTGAAGAAGAACCTGAAACAATCGAAGTTCCAGATTTTGAAGCTCGACCTGAAAGTCGACATCTGGAAATATCAGATACCAGTTCAGCATCTGAAACAGACCAACCTGAATTTGATGAAAGACAATAGAGAGAGACAAGAACTGACATTATAAGCGAAGAAACTGAACCAAGAGACAGTGATAGCGAACAACCAAGTACAAGTTATGGAAGAATTCCTCCAGAAATAATTGAACTAACTGAGGGAGACTTAGATACAGATAGAGAGATAGAGGAAGAAGCGGAAGAAACACAAGGAGTAGTAGGGACAGATCAACAATTGGAAGAAACACAGGGAAATTTAGATTCAAACAGAAAGATAAATAAAAATTCGGAAGACAATCGAGGAGGGATAGAATCAAACGTACCAACAGAGGAGATACAAGAAGGTTCAGATTCAGATAACGAAACAGAAATCATAAAGTTCAAGGTTAGAGGAAGTGAAGTAAGGTCTGAAACAGAATCCGAAGAAAGCGAAGAAGAAAGAAAGCAAAGACTAGGACCAAGAAAGAGAACTTGGAGAGCTGAACGAGAGGAAAAGGAAAGCGAATCAAAAAGGCCAAGAAAAGGAGACAATTGGCCCCATGAAGTTAAAAGACTGAGATATAAAATAATAAATTTAAACAGAAATGAGGCGCAACAAGTAAATGAAATAACAAGTCAAAAAGGACAAGGAAAACAAAGTGGAAAACAATCACAGAAAACAAAAAGAGTGAAGAGACCGAATTTAAAATATAAGTCACCTGAGTGGCTATACATCGCATTGACCGACATTAAAGAAGAGGATAACACTCACGAGAGCCCAGACGAAAGCTGTAAACGAATGGGTGAAAGTGAAGTGCAACAAACCTGAAAAGATAAAGAAAGAAACTGGACTGGACACAAAAACCTGAACGAGACAAGAAAGAGTTCTGAAAGGAGCTGAAGAAAGAACCAAAACGTGACAAAGGAAAAGGGTAGAGTGGCTGAGAAGTCATTCTGAGGTGTGGTGACACATTTTCTGTACAAATATATATAAATAGCTAGGTAATAGTACAATATGGTAGACACTGAGAATAGAAAATCTAGATGTGAGTTCTTACGTAGATGGTGTAGAATGTGTTTCTTTTGTACAGGATTGATAATGTTTAGTTGGCTTATTTTATCAATAATAATTCCATTGAGGTTAGTTGTAGAAGAAACATCTGTAATAGGGAATAACACGGAAAAGGATAAAGAAGCTAAAACCCAAAACACTGCAGCATTAGTAGATAGTACTGATTTACATAAGGATAAGTCTATAACTGACTTCTCCAAGAATGTTTTCACGAAATTATTGTACGAGTATGTAGAGACAATGGATGTAAGGGATTGTTATGTCTGTATGCAATTACCTGCGTCTGTTACAGAAGGTGTGACCTATCATCATCTTCCTTTGACGTATGGGATAACATGTAGTGTTCTAGCTAGTTTATTTTATAAAATAGGTAGATTAGAATATTATTATACTGACATAAACACTGTTTTTGTGAAAGTTCCTATAATTCCTGAACTAAATAAGGTGAAAGAAGCAAAAGTGTTTGGTGAATTTTTCTTAGAAAATAAAGATTTAACATTAGAATATGTAGTTAGACACAATCTTACCTGTGAATTAAAGAAAGAGGAAAAGGTCTTCTTGGAGATGGTAGAAAACAGAAGAGTTAAGTTTCAAAGAAAGGTGATAGAAGATAAGACAAAAACACCACTTTGGGCGTTTGAAGAGAAAAACCATGACAAAGGAGAGACAAATGCAGCAATGGTTTTGGATTGGCCCCAACAGGGAAAGTTGTGTATTAGTAGAAATAGGACTATATATGATAACTATTTCGTGGGTTCCAGTGAATGCCGAGATACATATAAAATTTTAGGAGGATGGGGATTTAAAGGAGGAAAAGATCCAATATTTCCAGGGATCTATTATATATATGGAAATAGAGCTTATTATAGGTTGCCGGACCACTGGTATGGGTCATGTTATTTAGGCCTGATCTTTCCAAAAAAAATTCATGTGGAGAGAGGAGAAAAAGGAATACACGAGATGGGTAAAACATTAACACGTAGAAGGAGGGAAAGTTTTTCAGAGATAGTAGGTGACATTTTTGGAGCATTGATACCAGAAGTGGGTATATCTTTGAATGCATTTAAGATTCGGAAATTGTCCACAGTAGTAGATCGTTTATCAACAAATACTGCTGGAGGCTTCTTGATGGTAAATACCGAAATGGTTGCCATGAGAGCTATGGTAATGCAAAATCGACTTGCCCTTGACATTCTTTTGGCAAAAGAGGGTGGAGTCTGTGGAATGCTGAAAGTCCAACATTGTTGCACTTACATTCCAGATAAAAGTGAGAATATACAGAAGTATATAAAGAATATTACTGATTTGCACAAAGAAATTGCTCCACTGGAGGTTGAAGGTGCCTGGGAGAAACTTGGTAAGAGTTTTTCCTCAATACAGAAATGGTTCACAGAAATAGGTGGTTCCCTTATTGGGAAGATACTAATATCAGTAACAGTGGTAATAATAGTAATGTTGTCAGCCAAGTTAGCATATGTGTGTATTAAAAGGAGAAAAACACAAAATAAAATAAAAAGAGAAAATGAGAAAAATAAAGAAAGAGAACGAGAAATGGGAGAGATAGAACTGGAAGAATTGAAAGAGAACATATACAAAAGGTCTAAAAGACAAGATGAGGAAGACACTGTTGTGTGAACTAACAAAAGCAAGTGGACAAGAAACATTTATCTGATAAATTGTATAACAGGGTTTTTGTGGTGATATTAAAAATCACCAAAGGGGGGAGTTGATGGAGCAAGGTAAACGAAATAAAAAAATTTGAACCCCCTTGATAAGAATAATAAATTAATGGTACTAATTGTTTGATGAATTAACCAACAAATGCACCTTTAATAAACATTTACATAAATGGTAACTGCTATTTTTGTGCAAAATCTAATTTATTTACAATTGTGAAGTAAAATAATATTAATATTGTGATTTGCGTACTAATTAGAGTAAAATCGCATGATTTATGCTATGTAGTAAAATTGTGTTGTGGTAAAGAATGTGGATGGTAAGTAAAATGGCTTTAAATGTCGCTTCTGCTAGGTAACACCTAACACGGGTTCTTAGAATGATGGGTGGTAAACAGAAAGGCTTATATTCTTTGTTTTAATTATGATTGTGTTTGTTTTTATGATAGTTCGCTCGGCCTGTTAGGCCATGCTGCGAAAATGGCTGCCGGAACAGATGAGGTCATACAAGAAATCACAGATGGCCTTTAAGCAAAAGAAATATTGGAGCTGAACCACGTGGGTACGGCCTGTACACGGAGTGAGAGATGTCAAGGTCACCTTGACTTATTATGAGGAGAGTGCCAAGAAAGACTCAGCACGTATCCGTGAGAAAGGGGAAAAGAAAATATGGAGAAACAATGGACTGACCAAATTGTGACCATCAGAGTTGCAACATTATGAATAGTCAATTTGGACTGCTTTTACCCAAAGGACATGGGAAACAGTGAACTCTTAAACCATCCCTGAAACCAGTTTGAACAAGGAAGGCGATGAGGTGATCTTCGCCACCCCTCAAATGGACCAATTAGCGTGATTCCTGCCCCCAAACATTGCAACTTTTTGTGTAGTAAGCTAGAAGTAGGGTATAAGAGGGACTGCTCTTATGTGGGAGGGGCTGCTGCTATTATTGCGAATGCCAATGCCGACGTTAATGCTGATGTTAATGCGGATGCTGTCATTGATTTCTACTTGACTGGGGAAAGAACGAGACCGTTGCGGGAAATCTGTACAGGAGGTCCCGTCGAGGAGGCCAATTAGTGGGACAGTCAGTCAGTTTGGGAGTCTATTCTGTGATCTACGGTTTATCTTCTATTTGATGAACAAATCCTATCTGCATCTAAATAGGTAATGCATAAATTTAACTTCTTTACACAATTGATTATATAAATGTCATGAAGGTATTATGGTGATTAATAAACTAAGAATCTCACTCGTGCAAGCTTGAATTTAGATAAAATTTCATTCTGACTTAACTATGAGTCTGTGGTTCTTTAGTTTTCATTAATAAGTATGACATTTAACAGGGTTTTAATTGATTGAGCTGGTCTTAATCACCATCAACTTATTTTACTAGTTGGTCCATCGACCAAAGAGCGGAGTACCTTGATGTTTTGAAACCGACAGGATTTAAAGTAAGAAATATATATGATGTTTAAGGTAATAATCTGTCAAATTTAACAAGGTATCCCGTTCCTCCAGCAATTCATTTCTTCTCCTTAATGTGTGTGTAATCTAGGGAACGAACGACTGAGTGTATGATATGCGGTGTTATGGGCCCCACCGACATATGGTATAGTTGAGGTGAATGAATTTACCTGGATTCATATCTAAAGGAGAAAGTTATATTAGCCGCGCTGGATCACTTACCTACCACTAGATCACATAGCAAACATATAAATTATTATTCTTGGTTCCATTTTGAGAGATAACTGAGCACAACTGCAATGTTTGAATTGTTAAATATGCTTAGAGCTGCATATTCACTTTTATAGAATATTGTGAAAAAATATGTTTCAACTATGGGGGATCTCGATACAATATGTTACGGTGGCACAGCATTAAACGTTTTGGAAATATCCTCGGCATAAGGAATATAAAACTATTTTGAATCCAGAGACACTTTAAGAAAATAGGTGCATTCACCTAGGTTTACCTGTTGACGAATGTTTGACTACCTAGGGGTACCTTAACACTCCGTCCATGGGCTTTTTCCCCCCTTAATATTTAAGGTAATAACCTTTGACCGGTTAGTCAACTGCAAGTATACTAGAACATCTTTTTGACATTCTTAGTCACACCCTAGACTTTATATTGAACATTTATCTGCAGTGCCAGTGTAGGAAAAATGAATGTATGTATTCACTAATCCTCAAAAAGGCCTTGCATGTATTCTGGGCTCTTGAAAAAAGGCAAAACAAACTGACTGATTAAGGGGTGTATGGATCTATTATAACCCAGCTTGAACCCATTTTTGTTTTGTATTAACCCTACTGCAGACAATGCTAATAAATAATAAGTTGACCTCCAGATAATTTTATATTTCATTCTGTCTAGACATTCTCTGTACGTTCTCCATAAAGTGGAGCCCCTCCAGATGAAACATGCCAACACGGTGGGAGAGGGTCTTGTATCTTCTTTTATAGGCTTACCTCACAGGGTCAAAATATATTAATGTTGCTTGTTCTTACATTTGCAGTTATCCATATATTTCTTGGTCTATTGCATCTTGTTGTTTTCTGGTTACATATTTGGGAGAACACACAATAGTCTTTTAAATCTTCTCTCTTCCTTAAGTGTTTTTCTGACCTGAAGGTTCATCAGTGTATAGAGGGAGTGACCAGAACACAATATACCTACAGATATGTAGATGATTTGCTTCTGTAGAGAAATAATGCTTTGAATACTACCCCAGATACTGAATTAATGAACCTTTGCAGGAATCTTTCTCAAAACTGCATGCAAGACCACCAGCTTTGTAGCCATTTCGTTTGGTGGCCAATTACAACACATCCTGCGGTGGAGGAATCCTTCACTTTCCCAAATTCCTGTAGAGAGGGTCAGATATACTCACTGTACCAACTCAGTTGTATAAGGAACTGGTATTTGGAATTCTTTGTAGATCTGCTTTTAGCTCCCAATCAATCCCCACCCAACTGTATGGTCTTCCAGCAGGAGGTTCCTCCAGGAATGAGCTACAAGGTACCCAGCACTGCTTCATCAGCAACAACACAGGATCAGTTCAGCAAAGTGATAACAAGCCAACTAGGCTACAAAGGTGTTTATGTGAGGGTTTATGTGAGGGTCTGACTAATCTAACTATGATTTGTAACAACTACACCCCAACCAGAAGTATCTTTTGGATGATGTTAAAGGAGGTTTGTACTAGAGGGGTGAGAGGATGTATAAGATTGGTACGGGAAGCTAGATGGTAGATGGTGACTTACTCTAGTACTCAGCAAAGGGACGAGAATGCTACTGAGGTGGGAGTGAATGCATTGAGACTGGCAACGAAGGATTGTTATGAGAGGGTACCTCAATGGAAGTGATAGAGACCATTTATAGGTACAGCTAGCGATATGGGATTGGTGCTCAGAGGGTTGGGAGATGGCTGGAGAATGATCTATGAAGAGGCAAGTGAAGGATGGGTGAGGGTTGTTAATATAGGGGTTGGAGAGGTGGATGGTGGTAATGGCAAAAGCCGGAGAATGGTGGAGGAGGACTACTCCTAATGGGGGACTTTGTAGGGTAAAGTGGGAGTATGATTTAAGCTGGTAATGTGGGAGGTAGGGATGGCTGGAGGCTGCTGATTTGGGACTGGCAATTGCTTGAGTGAAGTCAGTGGGTCATAACACAGAAAACAGGAGGAGAGGGTCCAAGGGAGGGAGTTTAAAGACCTGCAAGGAAAAATATCCCCTCTTCCAACACAATTATAACACAAAATAACCTTGGGTCTATGTACGCACGAAAGCAAGCTGAAAGTGCACAAGTTTGTGTCTCATCAAATCCTCGGGGGAGAGATCCCTTTTAGGATGAATACCCTCACCCACCTATGGTGGCATGCTTCATCATATGGGTTTCTCCTCCCAGTGGGAAAACCTAGTCCCACTGAGGGCTACAACTCCCTCACTGAGAGGAAGGAGCTCTGGGATGTTTTCTAGAATAGCGCAATGCTACTATGGATGCTAAAATCCCATATGGAAAGTATCTGGTAGGGTGAGGACGCAGCGCAACAGAATAAGAAGGTGAGTGAAAAACGTGAGTTTAAAACTACCTAGTGTCAGCAAAAACAGAAGCTTTATTCACTTGCTCGCACTGGTAGGATTAAAAAGCAGTGCAAAAGAGCAGTATAAATTATAAACTGCTCAATTTGAAAAAACGGTCGACATGTTTCAGCCAATACGATCTATAAAAGTATCCCGGCTTTCTTCAGGACCAGGTGGAAATTGGAGCTGCTGCTAATACAAAGTGTAAGAAAATAAATAAAATATACAAAACCAGTAATCCTATGTATTGTTTATTTTAGTATTACTGGAACTATCTGTATACATGAGACAAAAAGAAAATACAACAAGTCAAACAACCAGTATTGCTCATACGTGCTCAATTGAAAGGATTAAATCTATATCCCTTCTCATACCATATCGGTATTTAAACATGATCATACTGAGAGGATTCAATATCAAAAAGAATTCTTCTAAGTTTCTATAAATAACTTACCCAAAAGTATAGGATAAGTAGCCACACCTCTACCTGGCAACAGCTCAGGGAAGGGGGCCCCGCTCTGCAAGAAATCAAAGTAAGATCATGTGTCACACAAAATGGCAGCTCACTTTCAGCTTGCTTTCGTGCGTACATGGACCCAAGGTTATTTTGTGTTATAATTGAAGTCAGTGGGTGTCAATAATGAGGGGTTGTTTATGGGGCGACTGATAGAGGGTGGTAGAGCGAATCTTTTAATTGGGGAAGTGGTGATGAATGGAAGCGGGTTTTTGAGGACCGTGGGGAGGGGGTTAAAGACCGAGAATTATGGTATGTGAGGGGCAGGGGTTCAAAGACAGATTTGTAATAAGTGAACTGTAATGGAGAGGTGGAGATGGATTGAGGGTGGTAATTGCAGACTTGTAACAATGAAGCAGGGGAATAGATGGAGATGCTGGGATGGTGGACTGGCAATGAAAGAAGTGGGAGGATGAAGGTTGACCTTGCCATTCAGGGGTAGGTTTTTGGAAACGCACTGAGAGGTGGAGACTGAATGGTAATTGAGTAGATGTAGAATGGTTGGAGGATGGTGGTAAGTAATAAGGGACACATCAGAGCTTAATTTGAAGATGGTCTCCCCAGAGCTATGAACTGAGTATCTTTGTCTCTTTCTGTCCACTGAGCTACTCAGATAAGGCTGGGATCCCCTTAGTTTGATGATGAATCGCTTTGAATTTAGCATCTTTTTATGTAAATAGTTGTGTTCCCTATGCAAATCAAAGATCTGCCTCTAGTGGAGAGCCTGACCCCAAATTAATATAAAACACTGTTAAACCGCTAGAACCATGCCCCGTGCCATAGGGTAAGTTAGGTATTTTACTAAAGATCTGAGCGTATGGAGATCCTCCCAAGTCGGGCAGGTTGAGGCATATAACTTCCCTAAGTGTGTACTTATCTTCTGTAGTACACAAACATACTGTAATAGTAATTTGTGTACCCCCTGGGTCCAGGTGACAGTCATCACCAAAGAAAAATTATTTTATATCCCTTGAGGTCCAGATGCCGATTATCCTAAACATTTGACTTTGTTCGCGCCTGCCTCTGAAGGCTTCCTGTCCCACCTGCCTGAAGGTGCCCGAAGGACACTGTAAGTTAGCAAACTCAGAGTTCCCACTGGTGAGCCATGCCATAGTGACCCTGTGGCATATCCCAAGGCGCCAGCTGCACCTTTCTGCCACTTGGCTCCACTAAAGGGTCTGTGAGCTGCAAGGCACGTGGGGATACAACACCTGTGTGCACCCCCTACACAACACCACGTCCTGAAGTCTTATAGAACTTGCATTAGTTTAGAGTCCTTACGAGTAGCGACGGTTTCAATACCACAGCTTAGGAGATTTTTTAGGCTAACACTTTATCCTCTGTTCTTGTGTTTATTTTATTCGCTGAAACCCTATTAGTGATTCAAGTTTCGTTACCCTGGTACCTAGAGTCTACTGTGCTAGTACTAAATCTTTAATACAGGTTCTAAAAGCCTGAAATATTTATGAGACTAGCCACGCCAAAACCAGAAAACCTGCACTTAGAGGTCCGCATTTTTAATGGACGAAAAGAAACTGTGATCTGACAACGCTGTTGCCATGCATTAGTTTCAGTTCTGGAGTTATATCACTTTATTTCAAATCATTTTTCAACGAAACAAGGCAAGTTATTTTGGAATTGTACATAAAGTGACTGGCCTTTGGCCCAGTATCTCGATACAAAATTAAGTTTGCCTCTGTAGCCTACATATAGAGGATTTTGGGGCGGGGGGCGTAGCCTACATATAGAGGATGGGAGGCTTTTTTCTTTCATATTTTTGTTTGAATGTGAATGATCCTATATTATCAGTTTAGTGTGAATGCAAGGTGTTGGTTTGTTGGACATAGGTCAAGAGATGGGTCATTGTTATATTGTATTTTAGAGTTTATTTAGTACTTCATGAACAATGTTATCCTCGTAGATTATCCCCCGAATAGTTGTTATAAATGTAAAGCGCTGTATTGTGTGCTCACAGTGGCGGCTCCTTCGCTAAGGTTGGGGAGAGTCGCCCCACTGCTTCAGCTGCAAGCTGAATACAAAAAATTAAATTATAACAACGTTCGTTATTATCATTTTGTTTTTTGTATGCAGCTTGCAGTTGTATCCAGGCGGGCGGGCTGGGCTCCCCGCGTCACAGGGGAGGAGTAGTGGTGCCACCACCTAAAGTGCACATGACGCTTTGGCCGCCTGTCTCGGGCTGGCTAAAGCGTCATGCGCACTCTGCATGTTCTCCACGCAGGCTGTATGACACAGCCTGCCAGCCACTGTCTGAGCGACGAACCATGGCACTCAGACCAATCACAAAGCTGCTAAGGCAGCCTTGTGATTTGTCAGAGTATTCGGAGAGGCTGTGTGCTTCCTGCCCAGAGGAGGACGGAAAAAGATGAGGCGGCGGCCAGCGGTAAAGAGGTGAGTGTATTGTTTTTTTATTATTACCCCACTCCCTTGTCCCCCCTACCCCCGCTCCACCACCCCTAGTCGGTATCAGCTGCTACTGTGTGCTCAGAGCCTTTAGTAAATTATAATAGGGCTTTAGGTATCAGGTAAAGTTTTCAGCTGAGAATAGGCTGTGGTCAAGGAGATGCACAGTTTACTGGAGCATAATTACGATAGAATGGCGAAGCGTGGCGTTAAGCAAAAATTGCTAACGCCACGCTCCGCCATTCTGAAAACACAGGGATGTGCCGTAGAATGCGGTGCACCCCTGCGTTTCCCATGGCGCTCGTGCTAAATCTAGCTGCCTAGCGCCAACGCAGTCACCCATGCAGCAAAGTGCAAGGGTGTCTGCGTTGGGGGAATGATTGTTTATGTGTAGGAACCTATCCCTTCCTGCACATAAACAATCCAGAATGGCGATTTGTAACACCTATGTGTGCTGCATTGTGCAGCACACATAGAAGTTGCAAATCGTAATTTTTAGATTGAGCCTGGGCAGGGCATGCATTGCTGCGAGGCATGCAATATTGGAGTATGGCTTTGAAGCCCCACCCACTCTCCGCCCATATTTTTAATTGGCTTGTGTCATTGTTCTTTGTAAATGCTGGCTTCCGAGTCGTTATTAGGCTTGTTAGTCCCTCCTTGGTACCGCCTTGTCTGCATTTGTTACCTCTCATAACGACAGGACCTTTTTTTGTCTTGTTACATCGTCTGCTTTATCTTGGCTGTGAGCACTATTTTGTTTAGTGATTTGCCCCAAAACCACCCACTATGTCACAACACGCTGTCCGCTTTTATTTTACTTATAATTAATAATGGTGGTTCGCTTTAACTATAGCGGCCGCGTTTCTTTCTTTCTTTATTTTAACAGCGCGGTCCGCTTTAAGTATAGCCGCTGCGCGTACTTATTTTTTTTTGTTTACTAGCACCCATGCGGCGCTTTGACATTCATGGAGGCCGTGCCCCTTTCTTTAGACAAGCCATGTCTAAAGAAAGGTGTGCAGCAGCTATTAAAGTGAAAGCATGGCATGGATGCTTTTACAAAAAACATCTGTTTGTCAACTTGACAAACAGATGCTTTTTTGTCATAGCGCCCCATGCTGCGGTTTCACTTTAATGTCGGCCACGCCCCTTTCTTTAGACGCAGCTTGTCTAAAGAAAGGGGTGGTGCCTCCATGAATGTGAAAGCGCCGCAAGGGCGCTAGTAATTTGCAATGCAATAGGTCTCGCATTTGCGAGAGTTTAAGCTATTGCATTGCCATTAGCTCAAACTATCGTAAATGCGAGACCTATTGCATTGCAAATGCTTGTTTAAATGATTGTTTATGTGCAGGAAGAGATACCTTCCTGCACATAAACAATCATTCATGGCGATTTGCTGTTTCTATGTGTGCTGCACAATGCAGCACACATAGAAACAGCAAAAACAAGGAGAAATAAAGCTTTTCTACTCGTTTCACCGTGTTAAGACCAGGTTTTCCCTGGTCTTAATTTTGGCACTGTCTCCTATTTACGCCACACTTGTAAATAGGGGGCAGTGTCAAAATCAATGGCTGTTGCGGTGAAACATCCACTGCAACACCCATTGCACGCCCCTTTCATGCTAAGGGTAGCATGAAAGAGGGCCTTATTTATAAGGTGGCGTTAAGCGGCTTAACACTGCCTTGTAAATAAGGCAAAGGGTTTATTGCCACAGGAACGTCTTAAAAAGTGACGGTCCTGTGGTGATGGGGCTTGTAAATATGCCACACTGTGTTTTATAGAGGGCGAGTTCTCTAAAAGAGGCATGTTTTCTTAATTTGACTGATAAAAAAATGCAAATGTTGCTATGACTTTTTGTGCACGGATTAGTTCACAATGGTGAACCACACCTGAATATAAGCAAGGCCACTTCTACTCAGGCTCCCTGCCCCTGCTTAATCTGCATACATTATTGGGCCAGCCCAGTGAGAGACTGGGAATGACACCTCCGCCACGTTGGTAAAAAGGAGGCAATAGAGGCCAATCTGCCTCCGAAAAGGCTGCTCAGACCCCCCCCACTGGACTGCTGGCGGCACCTGAACCGCACAGACACAGCCTAAATCTGCCACTACGCTGGCCAAAAAAGCAGACCACAGCTGCAACTCATATACCGGCCCATCTCTCATTGCCTTACCAATCCGACCCTGGGTGGGTCGGGCTCTGTTCTCAGACTGGACACGCTGCAGACCTGCCAACTGACACAGTGCCACCATGTGTCAGACGATTTTGGCTCCCTTCACACAGTCACCGGGTGAGGACCTAAAATCACATGATGGCAGGGAAAATGAGCTAAAAACCACTGTAAACGGTGGATTTCCAGTTCATTTTGCGGAGGCTGTAAGCAGCCCATGTCCATAAAAGGTGTGAAAATGTCCCAGGACATCAGCAACAGCCTCAATGAACCTTTGTGTTTGTTTTTTTGGATGGGTGTGGGGTCTTGGTCAGCGGCATAGTGCCTCTTAGTTAGCTCTCGGCACCAGGTCCCGCTCCCTCAAAGGCCCGACCCCCTCCTCACACTATGAAAATATTTTGCAAGTTGCCAGGTATGCTGCTGCTTTCAGTTTCCTCTGGTGGTTCAGTGAGTTTAAAAGTAAAGTGCTTGTTTCTCGACGGTCCTGCCTCTAGACTCGACCATGGCGAGCTGTCTGAGTGGTGATGGAGGGCAGGGCCGGACTGGGAACCGAAACCGGCCCTGGCAAACTGCTCGGCCGGCTCCCCTGGAGGGGGGGGGCTGAGGGGGTGCGGCCGAGCTGTTTGCAAGGGCCGGTTCCGTCGATTTTGTTACCGGGGGCCGATATTGCAGGCCCCCCGGTGACAAAAACGGCCCCTAGGGGCCCAAAACCAGCCCCCACCCTGGCGGCCCACCGGGGAAACGCCCGGTGCCCGCTACGGCCAGTCTGGCCCTGATGGAGGGTCATACGATGGACAATAAAGACACCGGCCCATCTCAAGCACGTGTAGCTTCTCTGTGGGTTACTGTATTCAAACATAATGGAATGTCTACAAGCATACAGGATACTTTGAAGAGTATTTGTAGACATCTTTTTTAAAATGTTATTATTATTACTATATTCCCCATGATTATTTTGCTTTTTAACCAAGAGAGCGTAAGGGGAAAATAATCGCCTCGTACCCTACAGAAACAATACCAGCAATGACACTGAAATACGTTTTTTTAAATACCGTAAATTGTGTTCATCATAAATAGTGAAATCTGATGGATTGCAGCATAAAAGAAGCACATAGTACATAAATTGCTTTCGCTAAAAGCTACTAGCCCTGAAACATATAAAAACCTGTCTCCCTCTGCTTTGCACCAACTTTCTCTGAAAACCAGGAACTGCTAATTTATTTCCCATAAACCTGTAGGCAGGATAACTGGTTTGAGATGGCTTCCTTTTTCAAGTGGCTCTCTATGCAGTTCCGCAGACACAGCCTTTATGGGGGGGTGATGCTCATCACAACAGGGTACTCTCAAGACTGAACCACCCACAACAACAGCACACACAGGTGTGAACTTTCTGCTCCTGGCTATGAACAGCCACAAAAAAAAAGTGATCAGGAAAGAGACAAAGGAGTGGTGTACCTAAAATACCCTACTTACTATGAATAACAGAGACTGTAGCTCCCTACCTTCCGAACGTCTACCAAGTGGCAGTTCTCCAGGAAGGACCTTTTCAAAATTCTATAGGAGTCTTTTCTCCTTTGTCCTCACTTCGCTGTCTAAGTCTCCTTCCTTCTGCATCTCTTGTGAAACACTACCACTGACTGGAAAAACAACATAATTCCTATGCTGTGCAAAAAAACAGACCCTGGAATTCCAAAATTGAATCCACAAGCCTCCATCACTCTTCTTTGCTTATACGTACACTAAACATACTACAATGGCCACATACACGAACATGCACAACAATATATACTAGGATGGGCTTAGGTGTCAAAAGAGGGTATAAACCTGACTGTGCATTGGCAAGATGCTCTTAGCCAGTGACAAAGAACTCATTTTTTACTGAGTGAGTGAAAAAACCTATTATTATAGAATAGTAACTGAATATCTTTAATTGAGACCTTTTTTTCTGATTTCATACGTTTTTATTAGGAATTTTAGTACGTAACAGACGGTTGGCAGATAACCGTGAGCTGAGAGCATTCTGTACATAATGTGTAAACATAAAGATGCTTGTTGGCAGGTACAGATGATATTAATTGAGACATTTTTTCTGCTCACTTTCCCTTGCACAGTGTATAGACCCTGCATCAACGTTGGGATACGCCAGACCATATTTAAAAGGGCTGCCCTAGGCCTGGCACACTGCAGACATGGGCTCTTAATGTTTAAATGATGTGTACACTCAGACTTGCATGTTTAAGCTGTCTGCCCCGATATGGAGCACTATGTATAATGTTTCTTTCTACAGCTTGCATCCTCCAATTACTTGCTACCTCAGAAAGCCTTCTCCCACTATACTCTTAAAACCCTGCATGAAAAATTTACCTTGACTTACTTCTGCTTGATTCCTCTCCTTTCTTTCCTCAAAGTGACACTCTTCTTACCTTCCATCGTCCGCATGCCTTCTATTTCTGACTATAGCCTCCTCTGTCTCATGCCTCCCTGCCCTAATCCTTCTTATTGTAATTCTGCAATTGGCTGATACTTCATTTCATACATCACAACCTTTCCTTCTTTAAGTCCCTATCCCTGTAATCTAACATTACCTAATCTCCACTAACCATTCACCTGAAACCATATAGCGCACACTATTGATCACGCCTAACTGGTATTAATATAATATATCACAAAGTAACTGGAGTAAATGTATGCACTTTTTCCTTGAGAGCAAGTGACTAAGCACAATAACCAACATTGACTACTAGATTAACCTCTAACCTTAACAAATGGTATTCATCCATTTATTCTGCAGTGAGAGCCAGCGTGTTAGCAGTGAGTTACTCTTGTGGATGCATTTAGGGTCAGGCTAAATGGTTTGTCAATAATTCACAAGAGTGGGTGCTTGTCTTTCTCTCACTTCTGTAATGTGGTTGGTGTTTTCTCAAGGCAGTGTTCTCTGCAGACAGGTTGGGTGGGTTCTCTTGCTTACCAAGAGGAACCTGGGTAGTTAAGATTACATATACCTTATCATAGATATAACTTACCTAAGATACGTTTGATTGTGTAGGAGTGTAAAGTAGATGCTATAGCTCATGTCTGGCAGGAGGTTTTATGGAGCTTTGGTGATGCACCACAGCCAGTTAATTGGCTATCCTCTGACACATATAATTTACTGAAATATTCTGCCAGTGGGTGCAGATTTTCTACTATTAAAGGCACTCTATTTTTGTAAACGATAATTCTGACACAATATTCATGCCTGGTGATAGTCTGACAAAGATATTCTGGTACCATATCACACTAAACCAAGTGTGCTATAGTAAAGCAGGCAGCTGCAGCCTGCTACAGTCAGCAGCACAGTGATACCACCTGGTCCATGTTTACCAGGGAACATACAGAACCGCTGGGCCAACCCTCGAAGGTCCACAACAATCCCTCTTGGTTAAAGGGCTTATTTTCAAATCAATGCTATAAATGCCAAATTGGATTGAGGACATTCAAATACATTCAATAAAACCCTCGACCCATCTGACCCAGCAAACTACAGACCAATATTAAAGTTTTATTTCTAGGAAAAATACATGAAAGAGCAATATTTACTCAACTTTCAAAATTTACAGGAAAAAACAACTTGATATCGGACCAACAATTCAGCTTCAGAACAGGCAGAAGCAGAGTCAGCCATCATATTCATTTGGGATGATCTAAAACTGACAGTGGACAAGAAATGAGTGGCCGATCTATTGCTTCTTGACGTATCAGCTGCATTTGACCCTATCCACCACCACTTGCTATTACAAAATACATTCTGAAATATGTGAAAATGCTCTAAAATAGATTGCTTCTTACCTCAGAGACAGACAGACAGCGGGTGGTATACCTACCAGCTTTCACATCAGCTCCTCATGCCCAATAATGTTGTGTCCATCAATGGTCCATCATATCTCCTCTATTATTCAACATTTACCTAACCCCCTTACCAGACCTGATTAAATTATTGAACCTCACCTATTACATCTATGAAGATGACACCCAAATCATTCTAAAAATGGATGGCCTGGAAAACCTCTGTATCGCAAAACTTGATGACTGCCTTCACATTATAAATATATGGATTATGAGCAACTACCTGCAGTCCAACAGTGCAAAAACAGAAATCATGACCTGCAGACAATTGCAAAAATACCAGCCTACTGCAAAATGGCACAAGGAACATAAGGTCCCTCCAACAACTTCAAGAGAAGTCTGAAACATTGGGGTAACTATGGATTCACACTTATTCATGATACCATATGTCAACAAGATCACAAAGAGTGTTTTCTACACAATGGAATCACTGTTGCATCTTCCCCATACTTTGGATACCAACAAAAATGACAAGCTATCCTCACACTCAGATCTTCAAGCTTTACTATGCCAACCACCTATTTCTTGGCACACCCAGTTTCATCATATGCAAAATACATCTAATCCAAAAGGCTAATCCAAAAGTCTACTGTAAGACTCCTTCTCCGTCTTTGCCCAAGAGAACCGATGACACCGGTGCTGCAATCATTCCAGTGGCTACGTATAGCTAGAAGAGCAATGTGCAAGGGACTCTGCATTGTCTATGGAGCCTCCCAAGGAAAAGGATCTACAAGTTAAATTCAACCAATACAAACAAAACATGGCACTTAACTCAAGGCTTACACTACGGATCACAAAATCATCTGACTATGAGTAATTCATAGGAGGCACTGCTTTCTCAGTAAAGCCACCAAGCTCTGGAACTTGCTACCAGTCAAGATTAGAAGTATTCAGGAGCATATACACCTCTGATGATCATCCCGCAAACCTGGGAATTAACCTGGTAAGATGATCGTTCCTTCAAGTAAAGTCTATAGTTTACAGTCCCCAGATATGGACCAGCCCAACCAGCACACTATTTTCTATATCCAGGTAAGTTAAGAAGGGTTGGCTTATGGCTAGCCTGGGAATTATATAGTAATGTCGATTCATATATAACCTATCTGGCCCACACTAATATTAATACCATAACACTCAGTGGCCATTAGCCAAATGTAGCTCCTAGAGCCTGTACCTCAATTTCCTTATACTGCTTAATTATCTTATACTAACATAAGACATATCTGCAGTGCTGTCCAAACCCATAAATCAGCCATCCCCAACTGAACAGGCATGAAATAACTCAAGAGATCTTCCACATATTGCTGACCAATTGGTGGACTCTAATCAATTCCACTACTGCAGGTCCCAACTAGCTACATACCATGACTACTTCTTTACATCTCACATTGACATTCAGATATGGGATGATAGTAACAATGTCCATCGCAGCACATCTCCCCATCATGTCTCTCTCTAACCATGCCTGCTCAGGACACTAAGCTTTAAACAAAATATCAGGTTGGACAACCCAGTGCAGTAGCCAGCTAAATAGAGTTTGATCATAAGACATACCATAGAGAGACATGCAGAGCTGCTCAAAACTGCCAACTTATTGAAAACCATAAACTGTTCATCTGTCTCTCACGCGTCTTTATCAACTATACTGCTGAGCATTGCGTCCCATGACTCGATACCCATACCTAAATGGTCAACATGCATGGCATGGGAACACTTCCCATGTAGGATCAAAAAACAAAGACAACACCCTTCCAACCTAAAACCCTACACAGCGTAGCTTGCTGCCCATGTAGGCAAGCATCCCTCATAGGGGTAGTAAGGGCTATATAAACGTTGCAATATATTACAATCTCTGTGCAGCAGAGACCTCCCTGCATCTAAGGGAGTCAGATAGACAGAAGGGGGTTGTTATAAAATTTCATATGTCTCACAAATCTAAATACCTAAATTAATGAACCACATAGAAACCTCTTTTAACTACTTCTGTTCTTTTACCTTCATCAGTGTGTAGCATGTCTGTCTTCTCTGTGCACCTCTGCATTTGTTTTGCTGTCTTCATGAGTATGGACCTTGTTGTGATGTTATTTTAATTTATTACGTGCTCAAATCACCCCTAGAGGGTATCTCAGCGCAGAACCAAGACATACGGACGGTAGGCCAAAGGCACTCTTAAAATAGGTAGGTATTAAGCGCTTTTCTGAAATGGGAATGATTTTCACTGAGGCATAATTGCATAGGCAAATTTTTCCAAAGATGAGGGGCAAGGAAGGAGAAAGATCTACATCCTGCCCTAGCCTTCATGAACCTAGGGATTTTGAGCAAGGCCTAGTCACATGATCTTAACAGTCTCGAAGGAGTATAGAGCAAAAGTTTGGAGGCTAAATATGTGGGACCTTATCCATGGAGGGCGTGGTGGGTTAGACAGCATATCTTAAAAATAATTTTCTTTCTCACTGGTAGTCAATGTAGGGACTGAAGAAGAGGGGCAGTTGCCGTGCCAGGCGGAGGGTGCATACAAGGAATGTATGACAGAATATCGACGGACAGAAAATCGACCTACAAAAATATCGACACAGAAATATAGAAGTCAAAAATATCGAAGTCCAATCTACATAAAGGTAAGTACACAAATATCGAAAAAAATATATAGTTGTCAAAAATATCAAAGTTAAAAATATCGTTTTTTTAATGTTTTAATAATAATGTAAAATTAAGTAAATAATACATATAATTAAAAGAAATATAGTTAAAAATATTAAAAGATATTTAAAAATAATAACTAATACATTAAGGGGCCGATTCCGATCTCGGCCGGTAATGCTCCGAATCGGATTCGGATTCACCGGATCCGATTCGGAGCCCTGTTTCCCGACCTAATCGTACGCGGGTCCGGCCGAGCGAGTACGATGCAAGCACCCGCGAAATCGCCGACCGACTCGAACGCGGCTTCAACACGCTCCGACCGACTCGCATGGACACGACTCGCACCGCGCTATGGAGACGTTTCCCGGCCGGGTAAGTACGATGCGCGCCGCGAGCAGTCCGACCGACTCGCGCCGTCCGGCTCGAAAAAGCTGTCGGAGCCGGACTTTGGGGGTCCGCGTCGGACCCCCCTGTACGCGTAGCCGCGCGAGTCGCACACAGGGGGGACCCATGGGTCCCCCCTACCTGTGCATGTACGCCGCGATGCGCATGGACGCGTACACGCTGTAGGGGGCGCCCTTGTCCGCCTCGCACCCATTGAGTCAATGGGAGCCCGCGTACGCGTTGTACGACCGGCTCCCATTGACTTCAATGGGAGTCCGACCGACTCGAGTCCGATAGCATGCGAATGCATCGTACTCGTCCGGTCGGACTGCTAGGGTCCGATTCGGTCGGAATTCTCTCCGGGTCCGGCTCGGTCGGAGAGATTTCCGGCCGGAATCGGAATTGGCCCCTTAATGTTAAAATAAATTAAACATATACATATAAATTAATATATATACTTACTCCACATAGTGCAACAGTAGAGAAAGCGTTGGCTAGCGTAGGGGTAAAAATTACTATTCCCACTCCAGAGAGTGCAACAGTAGGGAAAGCGCTGGATAGCGTAGGGGTAAAAATTACTATTCCCACTCCAGTGAGTGCAACAGTAGGGAAAGCGTTGGATAGCGTAGGGGTAAAAATTACTATTCCCACTCCAGAGAGTGCAACAGTAGGGAAAGCGCTGGATAGCGTAGGGGTAAAAATTACTATTCCCACTCCAGTGAGTGCAACAGTAGGGAAAGCGCTGGATAGCGTAGGGGTAAAAATTACTATTCCCACTCCAGTGAGTGCAACAGTAGGTAAAGCGCTGGATAGAGTAGGGGTAAAAATTACTATTCCCACTCCAGAGAGTGCAACAGTAGGGAAAGCGCTGGATAGCGTAGGGGTAAAAATTACTATTCCCAACCCAGTAAGTGCAACAGTAGGGAAAGCGCTGGATAGCTAGGGGTAAAAATTACTATTCCCACTCCAGAGAGTGCAACAGTAGGGAAAGCACTGGATAGCGTAGGGGTAAAAATTACTATTCCCACTCCAGTGAGTGCAACAGTAGGGAAAGCGTTGGACAACGTAGTTGTTAAAAATAACATACATATAAATGAAATAAATATTGTAATTAAATAATGATTTATTAATAAATTTAGAGAAAAAAAAACTACAAATATATCAAAAATAATAATTACTTTAATAATATTAAATACTTCCCATCCTATTCCCCAATAAACACACAACACACTCCACATAAAATTTCACACAATTGAATTAATTTTCAATTAATAAAAATTAATTTGCAATTAATAATTAAATTTAAAAAAATGGCAATAACAATAAATATGTAATAAAAATTAATAACCAATTATTAATTAATCAACAAACAATAATTATCAATACCAATAAATAATATGTAATAAAAATTAAGAACCAATTAATATTTAATTAACAAAACAATTAATCAATGCCAATAAATAATATTTAATAAACATTAATAACCAATTAATAATTAATTAACACAAAAATATCAATACCAATAAATAATATTTAATGGAAATTAATATCCAATTAAAAATTAATTAACAACGAAATTAATTATCAATACTCAATTTTTCTTAATGAATTACTTAATTACAAATAATTTACTTACCACCCTATTCCCCTAAAAACACACAACCCACTCCAATAATAAATTAATACAAATAAAATAATTATCACTTAATAATAATTAATTACCAATTAATAATTAATTAACAATAAATTAATTATTAATAACAATAATTAAAAATAAGAATTACTTAATTAAAATTAAATTACTTCCCACCCTATTCCCCTATAAACCCACAACCCGCTACAGAAATAAGACACAAAATTATTAATAATTCCTAAAAATTATTATTTAATTTACTATAATTAAAATACTTCCCACCCTATTCCCCTATAAACCCACAACCCGCTACGGTACTAAAACGCAAAGTTTACTTTAAAAAAAATTACTAATTTCTAAAAAATGTATACATATATTTAAAAAAACAGTGCAATACTTAACAAAAAATATAGAACACATACATATTAAATACATACTAAAATACATAACACTCATATAAAAATCGATATTATTAACATTGATAATTTAACTATCGATATTACTAACATCGATATTTGCAACATCGATATTTCTTACCTTAACTTCGATATTCTGGTTGTAGATATTCTTGACTTTGATATTTTGTCCCCACGATATTTAAAACTCGATATAACTGTGCTTCGATATTTAAAAATCGATATTTTGACTGTCCACCGCATACAAGACGTGCGGCGGTGTTCTGAACAACCTGATGTTTAGAGAGCGATTTCTCATTTATGGAGGCCAAAAGTGAATTGCCGTAATCCAGATGGCTAATAACCAGGGACTGGACAAGGGTTTTCCTTGAGGAGAGTGGTAGTAAAGGAAAAACTCTTCTCAGCAGACGCAATATATGAAAACACGAGCCGGTAATGGCCAAGGTGTGTTCTATCATAGAAAGGGATTGGTCCAGACGAACTCCCAGATTTGTTACCACTAGTTTGGGTACAGGGACAGGACCCAGCTCTGATGGCCACCAATCAGGAGCCCAGAGAAGTTGTGCTTGTCCGAATAACATAATATCAGTTTTTGATGGGTTAAGCTGAAGTCTGTTTTCCAACATCCATGTTGCTATAGCTTTCATCACGGAGGAGAAAGAAGCTCTTGATTTGGACAGATTGTTCCCAAAGGAAAAGAGCAGCTGCGAATCACCAGCATATGAAATAATTTCAAACCCAAAAGCTCTGACTAATTTAGCGAGGGAGACCTTATAAATATTAAAAAGCATAGGGCTGAGACAGGAGCCCTGAGGGACCCCATAGTCAAGTGACATAGTTCTGGACTTGTAAGGACCCAGTACGACCTTCCCTTCTCTTTTCCATCTTCACCCTGTCTCTTCCCTTGTCTCCCTCCCTCACCTCTCCATTCTTTCCTCTCACTTCCTTGTGGAGATTTCCCAGCTGGCCTGCCTTTTCATGATCGATTACTGTCGGAACCCGGATGATTGATGGCTCTCTTGCTTGATGTGCTTTTTGATGTGCTTGTGCTTGATGTGCTTTTGATTCAAAGGTGATACCTCTGTCTCCGGGGTGTGAGGATGCTCTCATGAACTGAATGAAGAGTGGAACCTCTGCCCCCAGAGTGAGTGCACCGCAAACTCAAGATTCAAGACTGAAGAGTGATACCTCTGTCCCTAGCCTAGACTGCCTGGTGCACTCATGAACCTCCCCAGCCTAGGATGTGTGGTGCACTCCTGACTCAAGAGTGATACTAGTGTCCCTAGCCTAGAGGGTGTGGTGCTCTCATGAACTCAAGAATCAAGAGTGATACCACTGTCCTTAGCGTGTGGTGCATTCATGAACTCATGAATCACAAGTGATTCCTCTGTCCCTGCAGTGTGGGTGCACTCATGTACTGATAAAGAGTGGAACCTCTGCCACAGAGTGCGTGTGGTGCACTCACAAACTCAACACTCATGAGTGATACTTCTGTTCCTAGCCTAGACTGTCTGGTGCACTCATGAACGTAGGAATCAAGAGTGACCTTCTATTCCCAGCCTAGGGTGTTTGGTTCACTCATGACTCAAGAGTAATACCTCTGTCCCTAGCCCAGAGTGTGTGGTGCTCTCTTGAACTCAAGAATCAAGGGAGCTACTACTCTCTCCAGTGTGCAGCGCCCTCATGAACTCATGAATCAAGAGTGAGACTGCTGTTCCCAGTGTGTGGTGCGATCATGAATCACAAGTGATTCATCTGTCCCTACAGTGCGGGGTGCACTCATGAATCACAAGTGATTCATCTGTCCCTACAGTGTGTGGTGCGCTCATGAACTTATGAATCAAGAGTGATACATGTGTCCCCAGAGGGAGTTGTGGACTCATGACTCAGGAGTGATACCTATGTTCCTAGCCTAGAGTGCGTGCTGTACCACAAATTTGCAACTCAAGAATGATACTTCTGTTCCCAAATTTGGGGATACAATCATAGACTTATGAATCAAGAGGGATACCACTGTCCCCAATGTGTGGTGCACTCATGAATCCAGAGTGAAACCACTTGTCCCCAGTATGTGGTGCACTCATGCACTCTTGAATCAAGAGTGAATCATCTGTCCCTAGAGTGCGCGGTGCACTCATGAACTCATGAATCAAGAGTGATTCCTCTGTCCCTAGAGTGGGTGGTACACTCATGCACTCGTGAATCAAGAGTGATACCACTAGTCCCCAGTATGTAGTGCACTCATGAATCAAGAGTGATTCCTCTGTCCCTAGAGTGCGCAGTGCACTCATGAACTCATGAATCAAGAGTGATTTATCTGTGCCTAGAGTGGGTGGTACACTCATGCACTCGTGAATCAAGATACCACTTGTCCCCAGTATGTGGTGCACTCATGCACTCATGCATAAAGAGTTATTCCTCTGTTCCTAGAGTGCACAGTGCACTCGTGAACTGTTAAATCAAACAGGTACCTTTGTTCCTAGAGTGCATGACGCACTCATGAACTCATACATCAAGAGTGAGACCTCTGGCTCTAGAATAGAGTGTATGGTACTCTCAAGAACTCGTGAATCCAAAGTGATTGAGCTGCCCCTAGAGTGTGAGGTGTACTCGTGAATCAAAGCGATACCTCTGTCCCTAGTGTGCGTGCGTTGCACTCAAGAACTCATAAATCAAGCGTGATTAGTCTGTCCTTAGAAGGCGTGTGCACTCATGGACTAATACTTCAAAGGTTCAACCTTTGTCCCTACAGTGTGTGGCGCACTCATGTGAATGAAGAGCGATACCTCTGTCTCTAGCCTAGAGTGGGTGGTGAACTCATGAACTTGTGAGTCAATAGTGATACCTCTGTCCCCAGCCTAGAATGGGTGGTGCACTCATGAACTCGTGAATCAAAGTGATACCTCTGTCTCTAGTGTGTGCGCGTTGCAGTCAAGAACTCATAAATCAAGAGTGATTACTCTGTCCTTAGAAGGCGTGTGCACTCATGGACTAATACTTCAAAGGTTAAACCTTTGTCCCTACGGTGTGTGGCGCACTCATGTGAATGATGAGTGATACCTCTGTCCCTAGCCTAGAGTGGGTGGTGCACTCATGAACTCGTGAATCAAGAGTGATACCTCTGTCCCCAGAAAGTGTGGTACACTCATGAACTCGCGAATCAAGAGTGTGTGTGGGGCACTCGGGAACTCTTGATACCTCTATTCTTTGCCTAGAATGTGTAGTGCACTCATGATCTTACAAACGAAGTGTGAGACCTTTGTCTTCAGTCTAGAGTGTGTTGTGCACTCAAGAACTAAGAGTGATACCGCTTTCCCCAGAGTGTGTGGTGAATTAATGACTCAAGAGTAATGCCTCTGTCTGTAGCCTAGAGTGGGTGTGAACTTGTGAATCAAGAGTGATACCTCTATCCCCAGAGAGTGCGGTGCACTCATGAACTCATGAATCAAGAGTTATGTTATGTTATAGGGAATTTGTTGAGCGCACGTACACCAGAGGTCTCTTGGCGCTGAGTTGAAAGCCACCCCAGAGGTAGAGTAAAGCAATAGGCCTGAGTGAAGAGCCAAGTTTTCAGTTTTTTCTGAAGTTCATGTAGTCCGTCATATGCCTCATCTCGATCGGCAAGGAATTCCAAAATTGGGGGCCCAACATCGAAAAGCGTGAGCCACCCATTCTTTTACGCTTAAATCTTGGAATCATCAACAGATTCATTTGTGCTGATCTGAGGTTCCGTTTAGGAAGGTACTGATGAATCTTCATAGAGATAAATTTGGGGCCCTTGTTGTAAATCGCCTTGAAGATCATACAGCCTGTCTTAAACATTGACCGCTGAACCACAGGCAGCCAGTGGAGCTGCTTCATCAAAGGCTTAGTATGGCAGTGTCTCGGTTGTTGGAAAATAACTCTAGCAGTTTGATTCTGAATAAGCTGAAGCTTGTAGATTTTATTGGCGGGGAGGCCTAAATAGATGGCGTTAGCATAGTCTAACCTAGACAGAATCATAGCCATCATAATAACTATGCTTGCTTCCCTAGTAAAAAATCTCCAGATTTTTTTGAAGTTCCTCAGCTGAAAAAAGCAAGATGACGTGACCGAGTTAATCTGGGACTGCATAGATAGATTGGCGTCAATTTGAAGAGTGATACACTTGTCCCCAGAGTGTGCATGTGGTGCACTCAGAAACTGAGCTATAATGGGTGAGTGAAGCACTCCTGATTCTCTCATCAAATAACTCAGTTATTCCTATTATCTCAGCGTGCCACAGTGGTGTGCATGCTGCCTAAACATGCCCTTCTCTACAAACCACCTTACTTCAAGTCACTCGACTTGACCACTGTGCACTGTAGCTCAATGCAACTGCAATGTATTCAAACAATCATTAATTAATTTTTCTTACTTTCTCAAGGTGATATACATCATGAATATTTGTGCAACTCAAAATTATAATACCTATGAAAGAAATGGTGCATTTACAATAACATCATATTTATTCTATTATACAAGTACATGTTTATCCTTCAAATGGTGATGAACATATCCAATTTTTCAATTTTTCTTGCATGCCCAATGCATTTCGGGCCATGGGCCCTTCTTCGGGGGCACAAATCTAAAAATAACAAAGAAACATGTCCTATAGTCAAACATATACAATGCGTAGGAAACTGTTTTCAGATTTATACGGTTTACACAGCATCAAAACATCTTCATTCCTGTGTGTCAGACAGATATTCTCCCAATAAAAGACCAATAAGTAACGACTGAAAGAGAACAAAACGAAATAGTGGTAGATAAAGGATTGAGAAAACCTGTGATCTTCGTGCCCTTAGTGTGAAGATGGAATTTGGAAAGAAAATGTGACCATAATCCATACTGAACCTCACTCAGAAACTCAGGACACAAGAGTGATCCCTCTGTCCCTGACTGTGTGGTCCACTCATGATCTTATGAATCAAGCGTGATATCGTTATCTCCAGTCCAGAGCGTGGTGCACTAATGAACTCGTGGACCAAGAGAGATACCTCTGTCCCTAGAGTGTAGTGCACTCATAACATAAGGGTGAGAACTCTGTCCCTAGAGTTTGTGGTGCACTCATAAACTCATGAATCAAGATTGATACAGTTGTCCCCATAGTGTGTGAGGTGCACTCAGAGACTCATTACACGTGTGATACCTCTGTCGCTAGTGTGTGTGGTGCACTCATAAACTCATGAATCAAGATTGATACAGTTGTCCCCATAGTGTGTGAGGTGCACTCAGAGACTCATTACACGTGTGATACCTCTGTCGCTAGTGTGTGTGGTGCACTCAGAAACTCATGACACAAGTGTGATACCTATGTCCCTAGTGTGTGTGGTGCACTCAGAGACTCATTACACGTGTGATACCTCTGTCGCTAGTGTGTGTGGTGCACTCAGAAACTCATGACACAAGTGTGATACCTCTGTCGCTAGTGTGTGTGGTGCACTCAGAAACTCATGACACAAGTGTGATACCTCTGTCCCTAGTGTGTGTGGTGCACTCAGAAACTCATGATACAAGTGTGATACCCCTGCCGCTAGTGTGTGTGGTGCACTCAAACTCATAAATCAAGAGTGATACCTCTGCCCCTAGCGTGTGTGTGGTGCACTCAGACACTCAGAAACTCATGACACAAGTGTGATACCTCTGTCGCTAGTGTGTGCGGTGTACTCAGAAACTCATGACACAAGTGTGATACCTTTGTCCCTAGTGTGTGTGGTGCACTCAGAAACTCATGACACAAGTGTGATACCTCTGTCCCTAGTGTGTGTGGTGCACTCAGAAACTCATGACACAAGTGTGATACCTCTGTCCCTAGTGTGTGTGGTGCACTCAGAAACTCATGACACAAGTGTGATACCTCTTTTGCTAGTGTGTGTGGTGCACTCAGAAACTCATGATACAAGTGTGATACCTCTGTCCCTAGTGTTTGTGGTGCACTCAGAAACTCATGACACAAGTGTGATACCTCTGTCCCTAGTGTGTGTGGTGCACTCAGAAACTCATGACACAAGTGTGATACCCCTGTTGCTAGTGTGTGTGGTGCACCAAAACTCATAAATCAAGAGTGGTACCTCTGCCCCTAGCGTGTGTGTGGTGCACTCAGACACTCAGAAACTCATGACACAAGTGTGATACCTCTGTCCCCAATGTGTGTGGTGTACTCAGAAACTCATGACACAAGTGTGATACCTCTGTCCCTAGTGTGCGTGGTGCACTCAGAAACTCATGACACAAATGTGATACCTCTTTTGCTAGTGTGTGTGGTGCACTCAGAAACTCATGACACAAGTGTGATACCTCTGTCCCTAGTGTTTCTGGTGCACTCAGAAACTCATGACACAAGTGTGATACCTCTGTCCCTAGTGTGTGTGGTGCACTCAGAAACTCATGACACAAGTGTGATACCCCTGTTGCTAGTGTGTGTGGTGCACCCAAACTCATAAATCAAGAGTGGTACCTCTGCCCCTAGCGTGTGTGTGGTGCACTCAGACACTCAGAAACTCATGACACAAGTGTGATACCTCTGTCCCCAATGTGTGTGGTGCACTCAGAAACTCATGACACAAGTGTGATACCTCTGTCGCTAGTGTGTGTGTTGCACTCAGAAACTCATGACACAAGTGTGATACCTCTGTCCCCAGTGTGTGTGGTGCACTCAGAAACCCATGACACAAGTGTGATACCTCTGTCCCTAGTGTGTGTGGTACACTCACAAACTCATGATACAAGTGTGATACCTCTGTCCCCAATGTGTGTGGTGCACTCAGAAACTCATGACACAAGTGTGATACCTCTGTCCCCAGTGTGTGTGGTGCACTCAGAAACCCATGACACAAGTGTGATACCCCTGTCGCTAGTGTGTGTGGTGCACTCAGAAACCCATGACACAAGTGTGATACCCCTGTTGCTAGTGTGTGTGGTGCACCCAAACTCATAAATCAAGAGTGGTACCTCTGCCCCTAGCGTGTGTGTGGTGCACTCAGACACTCAGAAACTCATGACACAAGTGTGATACCTCTGTCCCCAATGTGTGTGGTGTACTCAGAAACTCATGACACAAGTGTGATACCTCTGTCCCTAGTGTGTGTGGTGCACTCAGTGTGGTGCACTCAGAAACTCATGACACAAGTGTGATACCTCTGTCCCTAGTGTGTGTGGTGCACTCAAACTCATAAATCAAGAGTGGTACGTCTGCCCCTAGCGTGTGTGTGGTGCACCCAGACATTCAGAAACTCATGACACAAGGGTGATTTCTCGGTCCTCAGAGTGTGTGGTGCACTCATGACTCAAAGTGCTACCTCTGTCGCTAGCCTAGAGGGATGGTGCAGTCATGAACTCGTTGAAGAGCTGTACTTCTGCCCCCAAAGTGTGGTGTGAAAAGGGGATAGTCTGCGATGGTGAAAATAACGAGACTTTGCATGGAAGAGGCAGGAAGTAGAAGTGGCGTTCACTGTGCCGCAGCATCTGTCCATTACTGCGCCAACGCCTTTCCACATTACTGCGCAACTGTTCCAGTGAACAGGCCCACGGGCGCGAGAGCCCAACTGTGTCAATTAATGAGCGCCTCGGCGGGAGCGGCTGCCAGCGAGGTGCAAGGGGCGAGGGTAATGGCTGTTTTCGGGGAGTATTATAAAGGGCAGAGAGAGATTGGCTTTCTATCTGCCTTTCTGTCTAGAAGAACAAGCAGTTTCTTGATTAATGTACACAATTCATTAGGGCTGCCTCTGTCCTGTCTATCTGGAGAAAGGAAAAGGAGAAGAGACAATGTTTGGAGCCAGGCTCAGGACGGGGGAGTTGAGGGCGTTTTTTGTAGGTTTAGCCACAGAAGAAGGCGCTTGGAAGAGCTCATGGTCCCGATTTGTTTTTCGATGATACATTACGTGAATTAGTTATGCGATTGTGTGCTGTGACGATTTTCACATGGTTGTAGATTTGCCGCATTTGCCACATAATCTACAATCTGCCTCAATATCTGCATATTTTAACAGAAAACAAATTTTGTTACTAGCTCAAACGGTTCAAAAGTTAGTAAAAACGCACCGGCTCGTGCTGCGATACAGTTAAATGTACTCTACAAAGGTTGTCTGGTAACCTTTCTGCAACTTATTGCTATATTTGTGTGTTAAACTGGTACGAATGAGGTGCAGCCAATGTCCAGACAGTGTCAACAAGTGTAAAAATTACAAAATGAAGTAATACTATCACAAAATGTGCTGCATAATGACACATAATTTGCTTTTTCTTGCCACATAATTTACTCCACCCTTGCTGCATAATTTGAAGCTCTCCAGTTGCATAATTCGAGTGGCCCTGATTATGGCGTAGTAACAATGGTTGCGCTGAAGTGTGCGTAACAGATTCAGCTTCTGCCCTATCTCTATTCTGGACGCTATTCACAGCACAAATGTATTCTATTTTCCTCCGCTTCTATTCGGTTTGGTACAAATGCGCCTGCCTAAATACGCCATTCTCTGTGGTGACTGAAGACTGCAACAGTGCTCTTGTTTTACGGGGATAGTAACAAAGTACGAAAGTTTCATTATTTTTGAGCATGGACGTATGCTCTCTGAAATGACACGAGTGGAACGTGATCTGCACCTTCAAGCAGGTAACTGTATGCCACAACTCACGTGGCGTGCAACAGCACAAGAAATTCCACTGGAATCGTACTATAGACTGACAGATAAATCAAGCATATTGATGTTTTCCCGAGGTGTCCCTGGTATTTCGCCTTTCGTATACGACAAATGTGTTGAGGTGAATTCCTGTTAAAATCATAAAATTTCACAAGTGCAAAGAAGTTAAATCGGTCGAACAATACTGAAATGAAATAGGGTATTAAGTTAAAACAATAATGTAGCTAGCTGCTACTATCCAAAATAAATTGGGACCCATCACTTCGGCCTCTTTCCCCAAAGACTGGAAACAAATGGAAGTGAAGCCCCTCCTGAAGAAACCCTCCGCCGATCCCTCCGAGCCTACGAACTATTGGCCCATCTCACTGCTCCCATTTCCAGGGAAGATCCTCGAGAAAGCGATCAACAAGCAACTCACCCACCACCAGGAGCACCTCAACCTCCTGGACCCCCCCCAATCCAGATTACGAGCCAACCACAGCACAGAGACGGCCCTGATAGCATCCATCAACGACATCATGGCCCTCCTGAACCACAGCAAAACAGCAGCCCTCATTCTCCTGGACCTATCAGCTGCGTTCAACACCGTCTCCCATCACACAAGAATCAACAGATTCCACCACATCGGGATCCAGGGAAACTCCCTGAAATGGATAGCATCATTCCTCTCCAGAAGTCCCAGAGGATCCATCTCCCACCGTTCGCGTCAGAACCCAAGATGATCATCTGTGGAGTTCCCCAAGGGTCATCACTCAGCCCCACCCTCTTCAACACCTACATGACTCCCCTGGCCCACACCGTCAGATCACACAGACTCAACATCATTTCATACGCCAATGACACCCAGCTCATAATTTCGCTGACTGAAGACCCTTCGACCGCCAGAGCCAACTTCCATTTCTGCATGATGGACGTCTCCGACTGGTTGAGAGTCAACTGTATGAAACTCATCCCCGACAAGACTGAAGTCCTCATCTTTGGGAAGAACACCTCGATCTGGAATGACGCATGGTGGCCAGCTAGTCTCGGTCCACCACCAGCCCCAACAGACCATGCCCGCAACCTCAGCATCATCCTGGCCAGCAAACACTCGATGGAAAAACAAGTCAACACAGTCTCATCAGCCTGCTTTCACATCCTCCACATGCTTCTCAAGATCTTCAGGTGGCTCCCAGTCAACAACAGAAGGACCTTCACACAGGCCCTCATCACCAGCAGGCTGGACTATGGATACGCCCTTTTAAGTAGGAATCACGGCACGCCTCCTGAAAAGACTGCAGGCAATACAGAACGCAGCAGTAAGACTCATCCTCGATCTACCCAGAAGGACCCACATCACACCCCACATCAAGAAACTACACTGGCTTCCAATACAGAAGAGATGCCAGTTCAAGATGATTACCCACTCCTACAAAGCCCTACACAACGAAGGTCCAGCATACCTTAACAAACGACTGTCCTTCCACCAACCAACCAG
This sequence comes from Calotriton arnoldi, assembly GCA_963921515.1. NCBI lineage: Eukaryota > Metazoa > Chordata > Amphibia > Caudata > Salamandridae > Calotriton > Calotriton arnoldi. Next base: position 296,331 of record CAWUFW010007316.1, read on the forward strand.
ACACCTTCGATCCGCCTCCCGATTCCTTGCAGACACTCCCAAAATCTGCCGAGCCACCAGCAGAGGACACTGCTTCTCGCACGTGGCAGCCAAGACATGGAAATCCCTTCCTCTGCACCTAAGGACCGCCCCATCAATTCAGCAATCCAGAAGAGACCTCAAGACCTGGATGTTCGAATGAGATACGACCTGCAGTAGCCACAAGCGCCTTGAGACCCAATCGGGTGAGTTGCTGCGCTCTATAAATGATTGATTGATGTTATCAGTTCTTTAAACTAGTACAATGAGAAGTACAGAAAGGTAGAGAGTGGGCTTTGGGTCAGCCCCTTTAAGCTATTGGCTCGCATTTGTTTTTCTTAGCTTGCTATTGCTTAAATGGGCTGTCCATCAAACCCACTGAATTTAAGGATGGTTACACTGTCACAATTCCGGTCCCATTAGGTGTTGATGATGGGACACCAAGTAGGCCTTTTGTAAGACTGCAGGTGCAAAATGACATGTAGCTTCTACCTGAGAGACGGTGTCTATTCTTCAATGTATTTACTTTGCTGACATAACAACATTTTGATTGCTGATTTAAGACTTTTTTTGTTTAGGAAGTACTTGCTGTCTCGATGTTTTAGCCTACGATAAAAACAAAATTTTAGTTCCCAACTACTCTTGTGTGTTCATTTGTTTTACTTTGCTATCATGATGACATGTTGTTGGATTTACGGCTATTTTTGTTCACCAAGTGAAATATGCTTTGCCTTTCTTAAAGCTGCAACAAAAATACTGACCCTTTGGGGAAAGTATCTAGTATGCAGTGTGTTACTGTGTGTGCCTTTTAAGTTCACCACTGAAATGCAGTGTGCATGAGTTGTTGGATTCCCTTTTAGATGGTCATCTAGCATAGTGTTTCCTAATGATCGTTTTTAGGTCTCGCCTACGCAGCGCGCATGCGCTGATTAGGAGGGGACCTCTTGGAATCGATTCGCTTTTTCGCCCAAAAACGTGCACGCTTTGCATTGCTTTCAATGGCAAAACGTGCACGTTTGGCGATTCCCTTGCGGGAGCGAGCGGCGCCATCTGTTAGCAATTATCGCGCTCGCTCCCGCAAGGTAGACGCTGCGCGTCCCTGCTCTCGGCCGCACTCCCCCCACCCCTCCCACTTGTTTACCGAGCGTCAGTTAACCCGAAAAACATGCATGCTTCATGGGTGCAATAAGCATAGGGGTCTACTTTTTCTTCTGTAATACATATTTTGTGGAAACACATTTTGTGCCTTGGCAATGTCAAATGCACATTCCCCAATTTTCATTGGCGCGTTGCCCCGTGGCCTTTGCCCTTGCCCCCGCTTAGAATTACTTGCGAGTGGGCACTGGCCCACACTCTCTCGGGCTTAGAGGGGAGAGAGCGGCATTTAGAAGCCGCAGCTCCATCTCTGAAGCACGTGAGCTCCCGGCAGGCGGAGCGGCAGTGGGAATAGCCCTTCTCTGAGCTGCCTCTACCCTCTGGAAAACTCCCCTTGAGGAAATGAGGACCGTACGTGCACCTCAACTCTTCCGCCGACGCCTAAAGACTCATCTGGTAGGACGGTCCCTCACCCGCTGACTCAACTGTAAAGAAGTGCTGGGGGCTTTAGGGCCACTCTAGTCTACATAGAACACGGTTACTTGTGTACTTACATTCTCTCTCCTAATTTACGTCGAAATTGTAATCCAATCCGAATCATCCTCCAATGCCAGAGGCTTCCTTAGCCGGGCCGGGCATAGACATAAAGAAAGGACATGCTGTTTTCGTTGACTCTGCAAGCAGAGAGGCTCGTGAGAAGTGGCACTGGAGTACATACAGTATAACAACGCTCCTGTTGTCAGTAGCCTCGTGGCTGTCGCTGATGTCGGGCAGCATGCTTTGGCTGCTGTTGTCGGCTCTCCTAGCTTGTGAGATGTGGTCTGTGTCTCCAGTGTATTGCCAAGAAGAACAAGCAGCCCAGACCCCCGATTGGAGGATGACCCTGAAAACCATTCGCAACGGAGTACCCAAGATCGACATGTACCTGAATGCTGCGCTGGACCTGCTGGGAGGGGATGACGGGCTCTGCTAATATAAGTGCAACGATGGTAATAGAGGACAGTGTTGTAGTCCACCTTTTGTTTTTTATATTACTTTTGGGGGAAGAGAAATAACTAGGACTTAATGTTGGAGCCATGGTGACACTGCAGATGAGGGCACTGTCAGTTCCGAGTTAGATGTGTGGTTGTGACGTTGACAAGGCAAGCTGGGGCAAGGCTGCATGATGGCTGGCCTTGTTAGTGTGTGTGAGGGAAGCACATGGGGGAACGTGTGGCAAGGGTTGGGGAATGCTGGGTGGCTGTTGCTGTCAGTTCAGGTGGCATTGTGCTGTATTTAAACTGAAGGGGGTGGCACTCCAAATGTGTCTTTGTTTTACTGCCATGGGATTTGCGATGTCGTATGGGTGGTCATGTTCCTTCCATAAAAGCTGAAGGGGTGGTGTTGGTGTGGCTGGATGGATAATTATGCAAGTGCTTTCACATGTGACTATAATGGACGGGCAAATATTTTGTGCCATTGGTGTTGGGGCCAAATGGTTTATTTGCCTGTTTCAGCCCTTCTCTCTCTCTTCCCTGCCTCAGCCCTTCTCTCTCTCTCTCTCTCTCTCTTACCTGCCTCAGCCCTTCTCTTTCCTCCCTCCTTTCTCTGCCTCAGTCCTCTCTCCTTCCACTACCTCAACCCCCTCTCTTTCTAGCCAGCGCGGCGCCAACTGTTGCATGCCTAAACACTTATAAGGTCCCAAAGGCGAGACCTATTGGCTATGCCAATGTTTGTTGAGCTTGGCATGACATTACTTTGACCAGTTAATGTTGCGAGTGGAGAATGAGCCAAAGTGTTCTACAAGTTTAAATAACTCAGGCATTGATATTTCAGGTGAGGATATTAACTACATTCTATTTCTCTTATTCTAATACCCTTAATGCACAACCTTAATGGAATCACAACAGTGTATAAGGCCAGATCTAATAATGTGAGGAGAGGGCAAGCTTGTTTGGTAATCCTGTGCCACAATATCTGATCAGCACCTACCAACACTTTTTAGCACCTCAACAAATGTATATAATTCCATATGAGTACGTAAGTTAAATACAGGACAATGAAAATAAAGGAAAAGTACAGGCCTCATCAGGAGGCAACCATTGTGATTTCAGAATCACTTAAGACTGCCAGCACTGAGCGAAAACACGGAGGTCCAGCCCCTTATACACAATTATCCTGGTGGACTCCCAACTGAAGGGAATAAGACAGAGCGGGTCTGAAACTTTGCCTCAGGGGAAGTCGGAAGGGAAACGTTTTGTAACAGGCCGAGCATGTGGGCGAAGTTTAACAATTATACACACTCCTTCAAAACAGACACTGAGGCCTGATTATGAGTTGATCTGAAAATTGTGAGGTATTTACCATACCCAGTAAACGCCATTACCCCAGGTGATGTATGTGTTGGATATAAGACATAACATGTGGGGTCCGTATTTGACAACCCAAATTCAGCATGTTTTACCTTTTACTTTTTTTTCAAACCTTTTGCCTGATAAATTCTGGCAGGATTGGCCGAGCCAAATCTGCTGGGGGGAAACTCACAAACCACAATTCACCACTCATCATTCCGGTCCCTGCACAAGTATTTGTGCATAGATTGGGATTTATCCCATAGAGTGAGGCCTCTTGTCCTGGGGCACGGGGCCAGTTGTTTGCTACCCAAAACAATCATCAATTTTTCTTGAATAAAAAAAACACCAAAAAAACAAGAAGCCGAGCCTCAGAAATATTTAATATATATTAATAATAATCTTTACCATACCTCTTTCTCCTATAGACTTTTGGGGTTGAATTATGCTTCTTTCATATTCGAATATGTTGGATAATGATTACACTAATAACTAGAGGATTGTATGTTAAGAACTGCATTGAACAGGGGGGCGTGGCCAGGACTCTGAGACATCATGGCGCCCTAAGGAAGAGCTGGGTCAGATAACCCGGCAGAATCCTGGTGTGAAGGGGCACCGTGTCCCCCTTTTGACCTCCTTGGATAGTAAACACATCTCTGCGTTTAACTAGACCGCGGAGATTGTGAGAGCCGCAGAAGGAAGTGCATAGCTGCCAAGGTTTCAAATTGGTATGTGTGACATATTCATAATTTCAGTGAAATTATGAGTGACATTTCAACGACTATGAGTGACATTTTCTTGCAAGCAAAAGTAAGTAATGAAGATGACGAGGGAAACAAAAATATCACAAATTACAACCGTTTGACCAACGAGAAACTCTAAAAACTCACTGAACTAAAGTGTGCTAATGGTAGGCAGCTGAAAATTGAGCAGAACACTGCAGAGTCAGACTGCATGACCACACAGTTGTAGTTGTTTCTGTGTTTGTTGCGGTTTTCATGACTGTTCGCTCATAAGTTTTTTTTTATACCACCAACCCTCCATGGTAATGAATTTATCGACCTTGGAAAGAAGAATGGTTGTGGAGGTCCTAATATGATCCAAATCTGTGTCTTGCAGGCTAGACACAGATTAGTAGCGTGTTTCTAATACATTGAAGCTTGCTAAGGAAATAGCCACTTTCTCTATAAAAATACCCATAAAGAAACTACATATGAAAAACGTAATATTGATACAGTCTGTAACGCACTACAAAACATCATTATACATAGTTTTGAAATAATAAAGTAATTGAATGTAAAATATGTTATTTTAAGGTTTTTGGGTTTGATTTGTACAAATAAGGAGACAAAAGTCACTGAATGTCAATGATATTAGTGGTTTGATAAATAAAGATGTTGGGATTACAGAAAAGTTATTGCTTGCTCTATTATTTTACTTCTGACAGATTCGTGCATGTGCAAATATCACACAAGTGCTTCAAGGCACTGTAAAGCAGACATTTCCTAAAAATAAACACGTACAAATAAAGTATTTCATGGCTACAATAATCCCCAGCCCTCGGCCCATAATTCTACCATCCCTCAAAGCAAGTGCAAGCTCCCACTTCATTCCATTCTCGTTACCTGCTAAAAACCTCCTAGGACTTTGACACTTCCTGAACTCCCTATGCGCATCAGAAGGACACAAGGCACGATGGGAAATAGAATATAGAGCTGAATTTCTGTCGGACTCCTGGGCATTTTAGTTTCCAAAGTCTTGAATTAGAATTCAACCACGACGACAAGTATATAAAGGAGTATTGTAATTTTATGGCAAGGCCCGGAGGCCAATATTATGCATATCACCTTTATTGCTCCTCAAACACAGCAGCAACAAACTCTAGAATTAGAATACTCATAAGCTCCAGAACGCAGAACATGCATATAATCATAGAACATGCAGCCATCTTCCTCTTTTGTTGCTGCTCAAGCACAGATAAGTCCATTCATATCTTACTTCTTTATGAATGTGGTATGTTTGGATAATTTAGTATATTAATATTTTACTTTGTAAGTTTGCCTTCTTGTATGATTGATGAATGAGAAGAAGGTGGAATGGTTATTTGGTTTAAGTTGATGTTATTTTAAATTAGATGAAGCTATGTTTTGATGTAAAATGAAGGAGTAAATAATGTTTTGGGTAGGATGGTAGGATAGCGTGTATTTTTTCTTCTTTTAGGAAAAGAAGCTTGCGGGCGATTGACAGTAATTTTCATTAGGAGGTTTCAGGACGGTTACCGTTGGGTGTTGGTTTTCAAAAACGGAGCGCACTTCGAGCGCGTGTGATTGACGAAGGCGCGAGCCTTATATGATCTGTTCTTGTCGTTGAGTAGCAGCGCTCGAGCGCATCTGTCTCCTCTCGCGCCTCCGGTGTTGTGGAGCGCGAGAGGGGAATTTTTGAATCTTGAATTAGTGAGGACGCCGTACTTACGTTACGTGCGGTGGCCATTTTGGGGGTTTGGGATAAGGCCAATTAGGTTGTGTTACGAAGATGGCGGCCATATTTTGGGAAATAGCGAAGAGTCTGACAGAACGCGAGTCAGTTTCTGACAGACTTCGGTCAGGAGTTCATGAGGAGGACGTTTTATAGCGAAGAGAGGCGAATTATAAAACAAGTGTTTATAGAAGGATTACATTATTTAGACAATTCAAGTGTGTTTTTTAAGAAGCATATTTTGATTGATTGAATTGACAACTAGTTTATTTAAGGTTTCAGGTGGTTTGGTAAGGAGGATATTTTTAGATATCTTGTATTAAATATAGAGTTGGTTTTTGTGAAGTGGTGTATAGGCAAGAAATTTTAAAATGGAGAATACAGAGGCAGGATTTGAAGAGAGGATGAGAGTTTATATGGAAAAGATGTTTGGAGAGATGTCAACGTCTCTCGATAAAAAGATTGAGAATAGTTTAGAGAAGAGTATGATGAGGAAAGACTCCAGGAAAAGGTCTGGAGAAGAGGATAGCTTCTGGACAACGGAGGAAGTAGAGGTTGGCGCAGCAATATCTGTTCAGGGTGCGAAAAGGTCCCAAAAAAGGAAGCATATAGATAAGAAAAGAAAGAGCAATGATCATGAACGTAAGGTTCAGAAGGAGAGTGCTATAAAGGCAAAAGGAAGCGCTATAAAGGCACGTAAGAGAAGGCAAAGAGTTGCAGCATGTGATTCAAGCTCTACAAGTGGGGATGTAGAGTTAACATGTAGTACAAGTTTTGAGGATACTGACGTGGAAGAAGTTCCTCTCAAGAAGAGAAAGGTAGATGAGAAAGAAATAAAATTGGAAGCAGGTGATTTTGTGGATCCACAGGGAGAAGAAATGTTCGATCCGCTCTTAATTCAGCACCCTCTGTCTCCGCAGTGGACTCCTGCGGATCATGTGGCCAAGTACGTAAGGTACTGGATAAGGAGAGAGATCCCAAAGGATGTTAGAACTAGGCTGAGATCAGAATGCCCTAGGCCTAGTTTGGATAGTAAAGTGGCGTACACGCCAGAACTGGATCAAAAAATGATGGCCTTTCTCAATAAGACTGGAAAGGATCCTAGAAGGGGTCTAGATAAAGGACTCAAAGGATGCCAAGATAGGCTGTTGGATGTGCTGGGACCTCTAACTAAGATTTTTGATTTGTGCGAGGAGGCACATTCAAATAATACTGGTGTTGACGTAGCGGAAATGCGTCAGTGGGTTCAGAGGGCAATATGCCTTCTTGGTAATTCAAATGCAGCACTATGTGTTGAAAGAAGAAAGAGCATCCTTTTTAAGATAGACCCTAAGCTGGCGGATTTGGCTAATAAGGAGCTAGGAGAGCAAAGTGAGGGTTTGCTCTTTGGCGATGATTTTGTCAAGGATAAGGCTAGGTATGTGGGTACTTTTAACTCACTACATAAGGCACAAAAGGATATCAGAAGGGTTTTTGGCATGGCCGGGCAGATGCGGGGTCGGTTCCCCGGCCGAGGACAGGGTATTACCAGAGGTAGCTTTGGTAGAGGATTCAGACCCTATGGAGTGAACTTTGGAACAAACTATGGTTACACCAGGACAGAACAGGGTAATTTTTACCCACAAAGACAGAGGGGCAGATCGAGAGGCATGCGGTCACAGAGACGAACAAGGGGTGCCTCAGGTAAGTTGTTTACAAGACCCTATTTCTACCCAAGTACCCAAGTAAAATTGGGCGGCAGACTAGCCCAGCTTGTTACAAGATGGGGAGAAATAACTCAGGATGCATGGGTTTTGGAAACAGTGGTAGGTTACCGAATAGATTTTATTCAGACGCCGGTGCAGGAAAGGTTTCCCAATATTTTACATTTTTCAAAGGAAATGGAGGATCTGATAACGAAGGAAGTAGAGGCTTTGGAAGCAAAAGGGGCGATAGAACCTGCAAAAAGGTGCGAGGTTGTATGCGTTTGAATGAGTCTTGTGAAATTGTTGTATTTTTGTGTTTTATCCAGGGGTTTTCTTTGTTGAATAATATATTATATGTGTTGTTTGTATTTGTTGTAATAACAGAATTGACCTCTTATTGTGATGTATACACTACTTAAAAAAAAGTTTTAAAGATGAAAAAAGAAGAAAAAAATGAAATTTTACAAAATGTATAAAGAAATGAAATAAACAATGATAATCAATTTATAAATGTTAGTGTCATTGAATTGATATAATTACTTATTGAGCCCAGCAGGGATTTAGTCCCTATGATAAAGGAAAGATAGGCCTTGAGGGAGCTTTTTTCAGTGTATGTTGTTCTTCTCTCCTCTTCTCCCTGGCCTTAAATGAAGTTCTTTAGAGGGGGTCCCCATTTATGCAGTATCAAGCTCAGTATATCCCAGGGTTGAGCAACGTAGAAGCGGATTGGTATTCAAGACATATCAGGGATGTGAGCAATTGGAGGTTGAACAGAGAAATTTTCGAGAGGTTGCAGCAGAGGTGGGGTCCTCTGCAGGTGGATCTGTTTGCGGACAGACTGAATTCACAGTTGAAGGACTTTTACAGCTAGAGGCCGGATCCGGAAGCAAAGGGGATAGATGCTTTCCTTCAGGAGTGGAAAGAGGGGAGGAATTATGCATTCCCTCCGTTTTCTATGGTACAGAGGGTGTTGACGAAAGTCAGAAGAGAAAAGGTAGAGTTAGTCTTGGTAACGCCCTTTTGGAAGGCTCAGGTGTGGTTCCCAGATCTGATGAGTCTGTTGATGGAGGACCCAGTCATCTTGCCAAACTTCAGGGAGATTTTGTTGGATGTGCAAGGAAATGCCCTTGAGTTGGTAGTGTCGGGTCAGTTAAGGCTTGTAGCTTGGTTGATTTCAGGAGAGTATGGCAAGTGCATGGCCTATCAAAAGAGGCTGAGGATCTCATCGCACGGTCGTGGTCTTCAGGGACATCAAAGGTCTATAGATCTGCATGGAGAAGATGGTGTGATTGGTGTGTTGAAAGGGGTTTGGATCCCGTATCAGCACCTATAGTAGAGGTGGTAAATTTTTTATCAGTTCAGTATAGTAGTGGTTTGGCGTACAATACTGTCAATCTAAGCAGGTCTGCGATTTCAGCAGGACATGTTTTGGTGGACGGTATACCTGTTGGACAGCATGTTTTAGTTAAAAGATTGGTAAAGAGCGTTCGAGTGGTTATGCTTCCAAAAGCAAAATATGGTGCTCTTTGGGATGTTTTGGTGGTTCTGAAGGAGTTGGATAGCTGGGGTTCAAATTCGTGTTTGGATCTGAAGTTTTTGTCCTGGAAGCTGGCTATGCTTGTTTGTTTGGTTTCCTTTAGGAGGGTTTCTGATATTATGGCTTTAGAGGTAAATTCAAGATGTTATCAACCAGAGGGTGTATGTTTTGATGTAAGGAAAAGGACAAAGACTATGTCTAGGATGATTTGTTACCCTCTTTTAGAGAAACATAATAATTTGTGTGTGGTTAGTTGTCTTAAAGAATATGAGAAGAGGACTTTAGGGTTGAGACAGTGTGGTTGTTCACAGTTGTTAATTTCTTTTAAGAAGCCTTTTAAAGCAGTTTCATCACCTACTTTGGCAAGGTGGGTTAAAGGGGTAATGTGTAAGGCTGGTGTGGATGTGAGTGTCTTTGGGGCACATTCTGTTAGAGGAGCCATGGCTAGTAAGGCTTTTCTGAGGGGTTTTAGCTTGAGTGGAATTCTGAGGGCTGCTGATTGGTCGAATGATTCAACTTTTAAAAGATTCTATTTTAAACCTGTGGAAAATGTGTTGGAAAGGGTTTTAGATTAACTTTGAACATGCATAATATTGGCCTCCGGCCTTGCCATAAAATGCAGATTTTCCACAGTTTTAATGGGTAGAAAATCATGATTTTATTAAAGGCACGGAGGCTAATATTATCCCTCCTCTGTTCCCGCCCTGTTTTAGTAATTATTTATTCTGTTTATGTAGGTTAAAGAAGAAGAGTTGGACATCAGGATCAAGTTCGGGAGAGGTGCAAAAGTTTGGAGATCAGCACCAGCAGAAGGATCTGTGTTTTTTGGACTATGTTTAATTCGCAGCAGTTAAAAGAGGAAGATGGCTGCATATTCTATGATTATATGCATGTTCTGCGTTCTGGAGCTTATGAGTATTCTAATTCTAGAGTTTGTTGCTGCTGTGTTTGAGGAGCAATAAAGGTGATATGCATAATATTAGCCTACGTGCCTTTAATAAAATCATGATTTTCTACCCATTAAAACTGTGTAAAATCTGCATTTAACGGTACGAAAGCCACTAAAGGATCGAACAAGATGCCTGACTGACCTCAAGGCCCTCTTTCACGTCAATCTGATCGCACCGCACTAGTCATAAATCAACCCAGTAGCAGAGACTAAAAAACGCCTTGGCACACCATATAACACTTTCAAACTTCAGTTTAACCAGTACAAAAAAATAATTATAAAACGACAGCTTTGCAACTTAACATGCATATAAATCACCTTAATTCCGTGAAATCCCAACGGGTGCTGCCAAACCGTGTCACCTGCAGAGTTTGGTGCTAGTGGCGCGTGTAAGTTCTCAGGTACAGCACCAGCCCCTGCCCCTCGGCAACGGGAAGCCCCGGGCATGACTCGACGAATGATCCTGAGGGCTGGTGTTCTCCTGGGCTCCAGGTGCACAGTGAGAGCTGCGCAGTCATGATTGCCGCCAGCAACTAACTTAATATCCGAGCTGCGCAGAGTGCGCACGCTCGCAGCCCTGCCAAGTACCACGCATCAGGCGTGATACTAACGCATTTTAATGTGGTGGTCCGCATCCCCGCATTAAAATGCATTGTCACGCATTTTTAGCTTCCATAGTCCAAGGTGGCGTGAGTCTGTATATTACAATATGGTTGTTATGCTCTGTTCAGTTGCCGCTACAGCACCATTTTCTATTTCTAGGGCGGTTGCGACGTCATTGTCTTTCAATTTAGGTTGCCGACTGAGGCAGCTCTAGTTGTGCATGCCACGGCATAGCTGTTAGCTGACGTCACAGGTGGGGCCCAATGGCTGCTACTGAGACAGCCAGCACGAGCATGCGCACTCTGCGCAGCTCGGATATTAAGTTAGTTGCTGGCGGCAATCATGATTGCGCAGCTCCCACTGTGCACCTGGAGCCCAGGAGAACACCAGCCCTCAGGATCATTCGTCGAGTCATGCCCGGGGCTTCCCGTTGCCGAGGGACAGGGGCTGGTGCTGTACCTGAGAACTTACACGCGCCACTAGCACCAAACTCTGCAGGTGACACGGTTTGGCAGCACCCGTTGGGATTTCACGGAATTAAGGTGATTTATATGCATGTTAAGTTGCAAAGCTGTCGTTTTATAATTATTTTTTTGTACTGGTTAAACTGAAGTTTGAAAGTGTTATATGGTGTGCCAAGGCGTTTTTTAGTCTCTGCTACTGGGTTGATTTATGACTAGTGCTGTGCGATCAGATTGACGTGAAAGAGGGCCTTGAGGTCAGTCAGGCATCTCGTTCGATCCTTTAGTGGCTTTCGTACCGTTAAATAACAATACTCCTTTATATACTTGTCGTCGTGGTTGAATTCTAATTCAAGACTTTGGAAGCTAAAATGCCTAGGAGTCCGACAGAAATCAGCTCTATATTCTATTTCCCAGCGTGCCTTGTGTCCTTCTGATGCGCATAGGGAGTTCAGGAAGTGTCAAAGGGGTCGATTACGATGGCGGGCGGACAAAGTCCGCCCGCCATCGCATTGGCAAAAGGGACCGCCCGCCACAGGTGCGGCGGTCCCGCTATACAAATTAGGATGCGCCCGCCACACTGGCGGGCACATCCCGTATTTTTACATTGCGGCGGGCGGTGCTGCAAGCAGCACCCGCCGCAATGTAAAATACATGTTGTGCATTTACATGCACAACGTGACAGGCACCGCGCGGTGCCTGCCACATTGTACATGCAAATGCAGGGGGTACCATAGGTACCCCCATGTGCACCCCCACCCCCAACACCCTGGGGGCCCGCAACGGGCTCCCAACAGCAGGAACCGCCAGCCTTTCCATGGCGGCAATGCAGCCATGGAAAGGCTGCTCGCAGCCTGCATCGTGATATGGATGGCGGTGTCTTCCAGACACCGCCACCATATTCAGCACGTTTTCCGCCGGTCGACGAGTCGACCGGCGGAAAAGCGGCGGACGGTCTTCCGTCCGCCGCGGACCCCACAGCCATCATGATATGGCGGGGGGTCTTTGCTGTCGGGATGGCGGGCGTATCGCCCCCGCCGGCCCGGCAGGGGCGATCCTCCCGCCATCGTAATCGGCCCCAACGTCCTAGGAGGTTTTTAGCAGGTAACGAGAATGGAATGAAGTGGGAGCTTGCACTTGCTTTGAGGGATGGTAGAATTATGGGCTGAGGGCTGGGGATTATTGTAGCCATGAAATACTTTATTTGTACGTGTTTATTTTTAGGAAATGTCTGCTTTACAGTGCCTTGAAGCACTTGTGTGATATTTGCACATGCACAAATCTGTCAGAAGTAAAATAATAGAGCAAGCAATAACTTTTCTGTAATCCCAACATCTTTATTTATCAAACCACTAATATCATTGACATTCAGTGACTTTTGCCTCCTTATTTGTACAAATCAAACCCAAAAACCTTTAAATAACATATTTTACATTCAATTACTTTATTATTTCAAAACTATGTATAATGATGTTTTGTAGTGCGTTACAGACTGTATCAATATTACGTTTTTCATATGTAGTTTCTTTATGGGTATTTTTATAGAGAAAGTGGCTATTTCCTTAGCAAGCTTCAATGTATTAGAAACACGCTACTAATCTGTGTCTAGCCTGCAATACACAGATTTGGATCATATTAGGACCTCCACAACCATTCTTCTTTCCAAGGTCGATAAATTCATTACCATGGAGGGTTGGTGGTACAAAAAAAAACGTATGAGCGAACAGTCATGAAAACCGCAACAAACACAGAAACAACTACAACTGTGTGGTCATGCAGTCTGACTCTGCAGTGCTCTGCTCAATTTTCAGCTGCCTACCATTAGCACACATTAGTTCAGTGAGTTTTTAGAGTTTCTCGTTGGTCAAACTGTTGTAATTTGTGATATTTTTGTTTCCCTCGTCATCTTCATTACTTACTTTTGCTTGCAAGAAAATGTCACTCATAGTCGTTGAAATGTCACTCATAATTTCACTGAAATTATGAATATGTCACACATACCAATTTGAAACCTTGGCAGCTATGCGCTCGTGCTGGCTGTCTCAGTAGCAACCATTGGGCCCCACCTGTGACGTCAGCTAACAGCTATGCCGTGGCGTGCACAACTAGAGCTGCCTCAGTCGGCAACCTAAATTGAAAGACAATGACGTCGCAACCGCCCTAGAAATAGAAAATTGTGCTGCAGCGGCAACTGAACAGAGCATAACAACCATATTGTAATATACAGACTCACGCCACCTTGGACTATGGAAGCGAAAAATGCGGGACAATACATTTTAATGCGGTGATGCAGACCACCACATTAAAATGCGTTAGTATCACGCCTGATGCGTGGTACTTGGCAGGGCTGGAAGTGGCTTGAGGACAAGGTTAGCCCTCCAAAACTAATATGGTAGCGGACTGGTGAAGGAACAGGCCCAAGAAAGAGGGGAACATGAGCGACCGAGGAAAGCCCTGTTCCCCACCTGAGACTGTGACGCTGGGAAGGAAAAGCGGGGAGGAGTGTGAGCCCCCAAGGGAGAGAGCAGTAAAAAGAGTTGGACGGACAGCGCAGAAGAAAACTGGTGTGGTCAGTGTATGCCAACCAGCGGCGCCCCCTCCATTAGAGCGGAGGAGCACCGCCCCCCTCCCGCCACCACCAGCAAATAAAATGATAATAAAATGTGTTTTAAACCCGTTTTATTATCATTTTATTTTAATCCCCTGAACCTGCCCCCAGTACTCTGACAAGTCTTAGGGGTGGGTCCAGGGTATAACACTGCTAGTGGGGGAGTTGTGGGCACTCCCTTCACTACGCATGAGGTGTTTGGCCCGCCGTTTCAGGCCGGCCGAACCCCTCATGCGCAGTGAAGTTCTCTCCAGCCTCAGCTGTATAATAAAATTAAGTTACCATAACGCCGCTGCCGTTGCAGCTGTCTTTCGCCGCATTGTGCTCTTCCTGCTTCTGGCCCTGGGCACAGGCCCCGTCTGCCTAGGAGAGCAAGTTGCCGACGCTCTGGCCAATCCTGAAGCTGCTCTCATGCGAGAGGAGCTTCAGGATTGGCCACAAGGGAGGCTGGGAGCCTGTGCCCAGGGCCATAAGCAGGAAGAGCGCAATGCGGCGGAAGACAGCGGCGACGGCAGCGGCGTTAAGGTAAGTTTATTTAATTTATTTATTTTGTCCCCGAACCCTCCCCACCTCCCTCCTCCCTCCTCCTCACCTCCCTCCTCCGGCCTGACCCACACCGCCACTTTGGCAGGGGACGGGCTGCTACTGATGCCAACCTGGTTGAACCGGTAGAGGTGGATGAGCCCCGGAAAGCTTGAACCTGGCTCGAGCCAGATGCCCAGCTCTGGCTCAACTCGGGGTCCTCTTGGAATCTAGCGCCCAACACGAGCCAAGCCCAGTCCACCCTCTTAGAGGGGGTCAGATGTCAGAGGCTGTGAAAGCCCGAACATTCTGGAAAATCAGAAGCGTTGTCTTTTAGCATCTCTGATAAATAGACAATGCGTCTGTACTGGTGTTTCTTTTTTTACCACAAGCTGTGAAAACCAGTATTTTGTTAAAACTCAAAAAAACGGCAGCACAAATGCATTGCCTTTTGACAGGTATGACGAATAGATAATGCATCCGTGTTGGTTTTTCATATAGTTTTAATACAATGTTGATTTTCACAGTCTATGAAAACCAGCATCAGATCAGATTGATAAGGCGGACACTCTGGCATTGGGCGACAGTCCCGTACCTGAGGGCCCTCGGCCGCAGCTGTGGGCCTGTTTTTGGACATGTATATTCGCCCTTTGGGTTTCTGTCCTTATCATTCGGCTGTCGCAGGCAGCTCGAAGGGACTTGAACGGCCTTACTGGAGGCCTGCAGCAGGGGGCAAGTGGGCCTCTGTTACCCTTCTCCACACCCAGATGGGAGCTTGCATGGTCCTCCCTCGCCCCCTGCGAGGTCAACTTGTTAGATTATGGGACACTGGCCCCTGAGGGCACTCTTATGTGTGCAGATTGACTGTGGTGGGGGTGTGGGCCTCAGCGTACGCAGCCACACTGGAGCACAGGTCAGAAGGGCCATTTTCACCCCTTGACACCACCCTGGGCTTAGACATTCCCCCGGGGCTTGGACATTCAGCCCATGACGGGTAGTGAGAAGTTGAGGAGATGGCCTGGGTGGCCTTGCTAGAGCCAAGGTGAGATGGGCCATTTTTCCCCCCTCACATCTCCATCGGAGGCCAGCAGTGTTTAAACTTCACACGCAGCCACTCCCATTCAGAACTGAAACACTACAGCTGAATTGTATTTGGAAGTTTTGGCTGCAGCTTTATTAAGATCAAGGTTGAACAGAAGGTACCCCACTTCAACTTTATTGGGACCATAAATCATCCTGCATGTATGCCTGTTATAAATGGTATTTATCAATTATAATTGGTTTCATAAGTCAAGGTCACGCCCTTTAGGCAACATTCTCATCATAAATCAATGCCATCAATCAAAACAAACAGGAGTAAAGCTAGCTTGTCACCAGGTCATAAATCAAGTCATAAATCAACATACAGGAATGTTGTTGCCTTGTCATAAAGTCATAAATCCCGCCATAAATCCTTCTGACGTTTCTTGTTGTCAACTAGAGTCTTTAAGCTGGGGTTTTACCATCTGCGGGTGGAGTAATTCCACAATCTTTTTTAGGCACAACTCGCTGCCTTCGCACAATCTTTTTTAGGCCCAACTCTCTACCATGCCTTTGGTGTGGTCCACCGACTGGAAGGCCTGGGCTGCGAGTGCTGTGTTCTGTGACCCCCTGTCTCTGACCGCCTTACACTGCCTTGGGGCATCGCAAGGTAAGTGACCTGGCCTGCCAATCCACCGTGGTCAGGTGTGGCCTTTCCAACTTCCTTAAGCTCCATTTATTTAACTCCTTTACCGTTGACCCATGTCACTGCGACAATCCTTTTTGTTGGGTGTAGGTGGGTAGATCTCAATGTCTCCGGGGCGACCGTCCCAAAATGGTACTGGGCATGGTTGCCTGCCGCCTTTAATAGGGCTTACATTCCCTGGGGTGCATTTTCAAATCCAGCACGGCCTTCCCATTGGTCGGCAAGATTTGTGCCCTTTTCCCCCTGTTTAGGGCTATTTCTCTCCACAACCCCCCGTTCTCCTGCCTTGGGGCGCAGGTGCCATTTCTTGGCCATTTTCCCACAGGGACCCACATTCCCGGGTCTTTGCGAGTTTACCATGCCAGCCCCCTAAGCCCCCTTTGTGTGAGGGCCTCTGTATTTAAACTTTGCATGCGGCCCCTCCCATTCTGAATTGAAACACTACCGCTGAATTGTATTTGGAAGTTTTTGGCCACAACTTTATTAACATCAAAGTTGAACAATAGGTACCCCGCTTCAACTTTATTGGGACCATAAATCATCCTGCATTTATGCCTGTCATAAATGTTACTTGTCAATTATAATTGGTCTCATAAGTCAAGATCACACCCTTTAGGCTACATTATCATCATAAATCAATGCCATCAATCAAAACAGACAGGAATAATGCTGACTTGTCACCAGGTCATAAATCAATTCATAAATCAGCATACAGGAATATTGTTGCCTTGTCATAAATCACGCCATAAGTCATTCTGACATTTCTTGATGTCAGCTGGAGTCTTTGAGCTGGAGTTTTACCATCTGCGTGGGGGGTAATTCCACAATCTTTTTTAGGCCTAACTCGCTACCTTCACCTACTCAGTGTGGTCCACTGGCCAGCGGGCCTGGGCTGTGAGTGCCGTGTTCTGTGGCCCCCATCTCTGGCCACCTTACCATGCCATGAGGCATCCCAAGGTAAATACCTTGTCTGCCACCCCGCTGTGGTCGTGTGTGGCCTTTCCAACCCCCTTAAGCTCCCTTTATTTGACTCCTTTACCGCCATGCTGCTCGTGGGCTTAAGTCCACGAGCAGCTCCCTTATTCGGTTCGTTCATTCTTTTACTGGCATTCCACCAGCGCAATGGCTGCCCATAGATTGGACCGGATCACCGACAGAATATCGACAGTCAGAATATCGAGCTACAAAAATATCAACAGAAGAATATCGATGTCCAGAATATCGAAGTCCTATCTACATAATGGTAAGTACAAAAATATCGATAACAAAATATCGTTGTTAAAAATATCGTTGTTAAAAATATCGTGTTTTTTTAATGTATAAAAAATAATGTAAAATAAAGTAAATAATACATATAATTTAAAAAAACATAGTTAAAATTATCATTTTTTTTAAAATTATAAGTAATACATATAATGTAAAAATCAATTAAACATATATATGTATAAAATATAATATATATACTTACTTAATAATATTTATAAATAATTATTTTAATAACTTATAAATTGTTAAAAAACATTAAAAATTATAAATACATATATATACACATACATCAATAATATAAATAAAAAATATATATAACAAATTAAAATATTACAATATTTTTAATATTTTTAAAATACATTTTACACTACATTAACCCCTTCGATGCTCATGATGAGCTCAGCTCGTCATGCTGCGCGGTGGACGTGTGCGCATGACGAGCTGAGCTCGTCACGACCACGCCCACGATCGGAATGTCCAGCACCTGGGCGGAATTCCGATCGCGGCGAAGCGGTTAACTAAAACAGTAGAGAAAATATTGGATAGCAGAGGGGATAAAATTACTATTCCCACTCCAGAGAGTGCAACAGTAGGGAAAGTGTTGGATAGTGTAAGGGTAAAAATTACTATTCCCACTCCAGAGAGTGCATCAGTAGGGTAAGTGTTGGATAGTGTAGGGGTAAAAATTACTATTCCCACTCCAGAGAGTGCAACAGTTAGGAAAGTGTTGGATAGCGAAGGGGTAAAAATTACTATTCCCACTCCAGTGAGTGCAACAGTAGGGAAAGTGTTGGATAGCGTAGGGGTAAAAATTACTATTCCCACTCCAGTGAGTGCAACAGTAGGGAAAGTTTTGGATAGCGGAGGGGTAAAAATTACTATTCCCACTCCAGTGAGTGCAATAGTAGGGAAAGTATTAGGGACCGATCACGATGGCGGGCGGATCGCCCCCGCCGGGCCGGCGGTGGTCACCGCCGGGCCGGCGGGGGCGATCCGCCCGCCATCCACCTGAATATTCCCACCGCCAAATCAGGATGGCGGTGGGAATGGGAATGGTACCGCAGCGGACGGAAATACCGTCCGCCGTTGTCCCGCAAGGCGGTCCTTTTCCGCCCACCTTGCGGGACACGGTACAATGGGCCAATGGCCACGGTGCCGTGCACATCACGATGCCTGTCTTCTGCGGCGGAGATCCCGCCGCAAGAAGACAGGCGGAGAATGCCTTCGGGGGCCCATTGCGGGCCCCCAGAGTGTTGGGGGGGGTGGGGGGTGCACATGGGGGGTACCTATGGTACCCCCCTGCATCTGCATGTACAAGGTGACAGGCACCGCACAGTGCCTGCCACGTTGTACATGCAGACGCACAACATGTATTTTTACATTGCGGCGGGTGCTGCTTGCAGCACCGCGCGCCGCAATGTGAAAATACGGGATGCGCCCGCCAGTGTGGCTGGCGCATCCTAATTCGTATAGCGGGACCGCCGCACCTATGGCGGGCGGTCCCTTTTGCCACTGCCATCGTAATCGACCCCTTAGATAGCGGAGATGTACAAATTACTATTCCCACTCCAGAGAGTGCAAGAGTAGGGAAAGAGTTGGATAGCGTAGGGGTAAAAATTACTATTCCCACTCCACAGAGTGCAACAGTAGGGAAAGTGTTGGATAGGGAAGGGGTAAAAATTACTATTCCCACTCCAGTGAGTGCAACAGTAGGGAAAGTGTTGGATAGCGGAGGGGTAAAAATTACTATTTCCACTCCAGTGAGTGCAAGAGTAGGGAAAGTGTTGGATAGCGTAGGGGTAAAAATTACTATTCCCACTCCAAAGACTGCAACAGTAGGGAAAGTGTTGGATAGCGTAGGGGTACAAATTACTATTCCCACTCCAAAGACTGCAACAGTGGGGAAGGTGTTGGATAGCAGAGGGTTAAAATTAACATACTTATCAACTAAATAATTATTAAAATTAAATAACCAATTAATAATTAATTAATAATAAATTAATTATAAATACTAATACATAAATATTAATAATTACTTTATTATAATTAAATTACTTCCCACCCTATTCCCCTATAAACCCACAACCCGCTCCTAAAAAAACACAATTAATATAATTATCAATTAATAAAAATAAATAACCATTTTTTATTAATTACTAATATATTAATTATAAATACTAATAAACAAATATTAATAATTACTTTATTATAATTAAATTACTTCCCACCCTATTCCCCTATAAACCCACAACCGCTCCTAAAAAAATAACACTATTTATATAATTATCTTTTAATTAATTAATATTAATTAATAACCAATTAATAATTATTTAATAAATTAATTATAAATATTAATAATTACTTTTTATAATTAAATTACTTCCCACCCTATTCCCCTATAAACCCACAACCCACTCCTAAAAAAATAACACAATTTATATAATTATCTATTAATTAATTAATATTAAATAATAACCAATTAATAATTAATTAATAATAAATTATTTATAAATAATAATGAATAAAAATTTATAATTACTTTTTTATAATTAAATAACTTCCCACCCTATTCCCCTATAAACCCACAACCCGCTACAGAACTAAAAAAAGCAAAAATGTATTTACATAAAAGTATTTACTGCTAAAAATGTAACACATACATAAAAAAAAAACGACACTTATACCAAAAAATTACATCACATACTTTTAACACGCATACTAAAATACGGAACACTAATATAAACATTGATATTATTAACAACGATATTTTTACAAACGATATTACTGTCTTCGATATTTTAAAAAACTATGGGGCCCATTACGATGGCGGGCGGAAGCACTACCGCCGTGCTGGCGGATGCAAAAACCACCAGTTACCGCCCGCATGCCGCAGCCCACACGCCCGCCAAATTACGATGCGAAAAGCAGGCCAAACACCGCCGGCAAGCCAGCAACACCGTCCGCCATCAAAGTGCGCCCGCACACGTAGCGGCGCAGCACAACTGACACACACCGTCCGACGAAACACGTCCCGCCCGGCGCATAAATTACGATGCCGCAAACAAACGGCTCCCACGGCAAAGAGACACCGCACGTGAAAGAGAGGCGGAAACACGGACGCAGAGCACGGACAACGAAGAAGCGGCACCCCGGGCATGAATCCAGCACTGCAGGCCCTTCCCATGCTTCTGCTGATGCACCACCAAGGACGCAACGTACCGCGGAGACGCAGGTAGGCACACATACAACAAGTGCACGCAAACAGCGCACACAGTGCAAGGGCAGAAAAAGCGGACAACCCCCCACCAGCGCGTGCACACTACACATCCACCATTGCATCCACATATGACACACAGGCCAAATCCTAACATCGCGGAACACATGTGTACACACCACCTGGGACTAGGAACCAACCACCCCGTCACGGCCCCAAAGCGCCGATGACGCCACCACACATGCGCACAACGCAGAGGCCAACCGCAGCGCCATGCATGCGTCGCACACAGACACAGGGACACAACCAAGCAGCACACACATCAGCCCCACCCCGAACGCACATGACACGTGACAGGCCTGCCACAGACATGTCCCCAACGCCCAATTCACGGACAACACCCAACGCCACACAACCGACGCACACATGTCAGTGAAGTCACGCAACAGCAGGACACACCCCAGTGTAACAAACATGGCGAAGCACACAGCGGCGGCAACACCAACTAGGAGAAGCAGGGCCCCTTCGGGAAGAGGAACGCCAGTACCACACTGAAAAACCCATACCACCCTGCACATATGAACAAGACACATGAAACGGAACACCAAAGAGCCCGGTGACCGACAACAGGTGGCCCAAGAATTACATCCACACACAAGGCCCAACGCAGAGCGGAAAGGCAGGCTGCCGCCCACACAAGGGAGAGCAGACAGCACTGAATGACCTTCCATTCCAACACCGAAACCACAGCCCTACGACAGAAGCCGGTGAATACAGCCATTGTCCAAGAATAGACCAACACAGGCTTGCCGAGGAGACCGACCACAGGGCAGATAGCGCATATCACAGAAGCACACAACGGACGGGGAAGAAAGAAGAAAACACTCCCCCATGTCGGCCACATGCAAGTTAATTGGAAGGAGTCACACAGCACTGACCTTGAACTGTCTGAGAAGCATGTGGGAAGAGGGCCCGTGTCCTCCAAACAAGCCAACAGAACACAAGTCCTGTCTCCCCACGACTACACAGAGCTCACAGCAACCCCGGAGTGTGCACATTGCAGACTGCACACACAGCCGGAGCACGCCACCACAACGCACCGCTGCGAAATGGCAACCGCAACACACCTACCCAACTACGCCGAAGAGCTCAAGCTGTACCAAACCAGCACGATACATACATTGGGATGCGATCTCCTGTCCCTGCTGAACGTAAGTTACCGACTGACTTACCGCATCACATTGTTCAGCTGCGTCATGCCCGTCTTCTACTGTCGGAGGTGTCCCTACCAGCATCCCGTCGAGATAT
Source organism: Calotriton arnoldi (assembly GCA_963921515.1). Lineage (NCBI taxonomy): Eukaryota > Metazoa > Chordata > Amphibia > Caudata > Salamandridae > Calotriton > Calotriton arnoldi. Next base: position 318,128 of record CAWUFW010007316.1, read on the forward strand.
GCCTCTCCAACCCGGCATGTCTGAAGGCGGACCTGCTACCACTACTCCTCCCTCTGGACGCACACGACAGGGCCTGCTCTGCCTATGGGGGCATGGCGTATGTGGCCAACATCGCACGCGCACTGAAATGGAACCACTGTGCCTCCACACGACGGATCATCGAGAACAGCTACATCGAATGTCACCCAGCATGCCCCATCATGGTCCTCCAAGGGACAACCTACGAACAACACCTTGACAGCCACCATCCGCTTCATTGGCTGGCAAACATGTACACCACCAATGACATGGAAGCCCTGCTGGACGGCATCGCATACCTGACAACCTGTAAATACGTCGGACCACAACGCAGGTTCCCCGAGTGACCTATGAAGTCCAACCCCGCACCCATGCTCAGCTTCCGCACGGACTGGACAGTCACCACCACAACAGCCATACCAAACGACCGGCAACTGTAACCACACCATCAACGACATCGCCATGACATCGGATATGACCGGGACATGCACACTGTACCCCATCACATCCAGGAACACCGCATGCATCGTGGGAGGCAGTGGCATGGGCTCTGTGCATCGCACCCACATGGACGGAACTGCACGAACAACCAGGACACGACATGGATCCAGCGCACATGGACACACACACCGCTCAGTGGACATGAATAGGTCGCCTGGAGTCTGTGGGTGCTGCACCCCTCCCACCCCCGCCCCGGGAATCCCATACCAGGACCTTTGCATGGACGACAAGTGCATACAACAACAACACGACCCCAGTGACTGTGACATGTCCAGTAACCACCACAGTGCAACAACAAGTGGCACGCCGCTGCATGCACGCAAGCACATGCCCTGATGTCATCTCACATGCACGCGTGCATGAGGAACAACCGCAGCAAACCTGTCACATGGAACTGAGATGGACTGTGCCCATGATGCCGAGCGGTCTGGTAGGCTACATGTATACCGTCTGTGTCAAAGTCCGCAGCTCCGCAGCTATACGTAAATGTACATTAGCACAGCCTTGGCCAAGCAGATGTAACCCCACACCCTATCCCATTTGTAATCATGCTCAGTATATCCTCAATATGTATTCCGCTGCCAGTAGTGTCCACTATACTGCATCACAGAGGACAGAAGACTCATTAAAATGTTTGAAACCAGAACTGTCTCCGCTGACTCATTTCACAAGTACGAATGAGAGAGGATGAGAGTATGTGAAGTACACGGCAGTCGTGACATGACCATGTAGTCCACTGGTATTGGATGTCAACGCAAATGAGTAGCACTACTGTGGAAGACACACATGTGTCGTGTGAAGTCGTATGGACGCAGTGCTCAGGTGGGTGGGTGCGACGGGTAGATGCGCACATGCCAAGTTGGAGCACGCCGTGTTGGGAGGGCTCATGAACAGTACACCACCGCTTCCCTGGGCATTGTGAGAGGACACCTGTCGGGGGGAGTGAACACGTGTGTGCACAGCAGCCGGGCACACGTACAAAGCGGTAGCAGGCGCACCTCAGCCCACCCTCTGTGGACGAGCTGGATCCTGTTGTGCGCCCGCCATGCCCCTTGACAAGGCACACACAGCCCCAGTCGACCAGGTGTAACCCCAACATAGTCAATCCGCACAGGCGATACAGGGCACGGGATGGCAGTGGAGCATGGTGTGTGAGAGGTCTCCTCGCGCTCCTCCTGCTCATATCACGCAGGCAATAGAACCTCAACGTCCAGCATGGCAAAAAGTCAAATGGAAGTGTAGGGGGACGCACCACAGCACGAGCAGCACTGACGTCACGGGAGGTGGCTCGCACCATCCCATCCATTGCCCATCATACCAACCACGCCACATGCCATTGCGACTAAGTGCAAGCGCGTGCGCCACCACCCCTGAGCCCTCCCCAGAGAGGCCAAAGAGTGAATGTGTGGGCCATCAGCCACAGACGGACGCGGCATGGCCGCAAGGGCAGCCACAGCCACTGGGTGTCGCAGGTGGCGGATCCGGAAGGCGAAGACTGTGATGCATAGTCCATGCAGGCCGGGTCTCCATTTGGGGCACCACGCAGGTGGACGGCGTCCCGCCACACATCATACCCTGAGACAGCCCACTCGTGCAACTGGACCCACACATACACTCCTTGCCCTCTCTGGTGCAAGCTTGGGGCTGCCTGTGCAAGCGCTAGCCTCGCAGGTGAGCATGCATATTGGGGGGCGAGGGGAGGACATGAGGGCTGGGGCGAAGATGACTGTATCACTGTCAGTTAGTACAAGGGATGACCCAGATGTGGAAAGGAAGAGACGTGTCCCGTGTGTACTGCAACTAGTCGCCAATCCAACTACCCCCCCATGTCCGGAATGTAAGCCCGCACCTAGGCCCGCCCATCCGCCACATCGAACATACCACCAGCACGACAACCTTCCCATTCGAAACACTGACTGGGGGTGGCGACCAGTGAACAATCATGTGTAGCCTACCCACGCGTACATGTGGGCCCTCCATGATCCATGTCACCTGCGGCAAAGACATGACATGCGCAATGAGGGAAGTGAGGAGAGCTGTCCGCCCCACGCGCAGAAGGTGCATCAGCTCCACAGACCCAGCAGCGAGTCCAGCAGGGGTCACATGTGCAGGGGCAGCTGTGCCTGGTGTGAAGGCACATGCATATAGACAGCACATCGACCAATGTGTAGTCTGCCCACATCTACAGTCCATCATCATGCGGACATAGGAATTGAACACAGGGCAACACATCTTCAGTTGGTGCACCCACTGTGACCAACAATGCGCAATCATCGACGTACCCGCCCTGTGCATGGCCCCCCACCCAACGGAGGCACATCCAGTGCCACCATCCCACACACACAAGCCTTCCACGGAACATGCTGTGTCCAATGGTCAGTACAGAGTCAGCGCCCATCTGGTGGATCCTGAACAGGAGACACATGCACACACATGCCAGCTCCCACTATGTACGACTGCCACCTGGCACGTGCAATGTAACCTCTCACCTGTGACGTGTGACTGCAAGCACACAGCCGTCTTGGCATGGGGCTGTCAATGTGGACACCAGTCAATGTTTCGGGAGCTGTGATCCGTACAGTGCTGTACATAGGGTGCAGTGCTGACACCTACTACTGTCTCATATCCCCTCGTGCCACAGGTCCCACTTGTATTGGCCGCTCAGCCCGTGCCCACATCGTCGTCGTCGTGTGCCATACTCATCCAGCCTCGGAAGCAGTACCATGCTCAGCAGACACTCATGTTGCCGTGGCGTTGCCGCTTGACGAATATGCAGTCAGTCCCCATCAGCACGCCCCGCAAGTCATTGGGGCCTAGATCCCCATGTGCATGCACATGGCAGTGGTATGTCTCACTTGCCATTGCCATTGTTGGGAGACCTGTGTAAGTGTATTGTGGCCGTGCCGTCCCAGCTTGACAGCTGGGCTGTGGCTCATGTGCTTGCTCAGTCATGTCAGTGATGTGTATGCGAAATTGCTATGTGCCGTGTTGCTTTGACATGTGTCCTCTGCCATTTAACCCAGGCGGAGACCGAACATTGACCGCCCATACCAATTGCTGGCGGACATGGACGATACAGAGGTAATCAGGAAGTTTCGGCTGGACAGGCCAACTCTGCATCGACTGTGTGCCATGTTAGAGCCCCATCTCCGTCCCCGCAGGGTGTATCCGACTGCTGCCACCCCCACGGCTAAGGTGATGGCCGCCATGCATTTCTTCGCCACTGGGTCATTCCAGCACACAGTGGGCAGTGGAGGAGGGATGTCCCAGCCCATGTTCAGCAAGGTGCTGAGGGATGTACTGGCAGCCATGATGCTGTACCGGAACAGGTACATCAGATTCCCCAGGGCTCGTGAATTGGCGGCAGTGAAGGGTGCATTCTATGCCCTTGGCAGAATCCCACACGTCGTGGGAGCCATTGACTGCACTCATGTTGGCCTTGTTCCACCACAGGCCACTGAGCACCTGTACCGCAACAGGAAGCACACGCACTCCCTGAATGTGCAAGTGGTGTGCCTTGCGGACATGGTGATCACCCACGTGTGTGCAAAGTTTCCAGGCTCGGCCCATGACGCACACATAATGCGCAACAGCATCTTGCCACGACTGATGGCCAATCTGCAACAGGATCGTGGCTGTATTGTCGGTGAGTATGTGGAGTGGTGTAGCGTGCTGGTTGTGCGATGCTGTCCCCTGTCCAGTTGGAATAGCAACGGTTCTCTGTGTCCCTCACACCCAGGTGACTCTGCGTATCCGAATGGGGCATGGCTGCTCAGTCCATTGAGGAATCCTCGCACCCCAGCAGACGATCGCTACAATGAGGCACATGGGAGGACCAGACGTGTGGTCGAGCGTACCTTTGGCCTCCTCAAGTCCAGGTTCAGGTGCCTGGACCGCACCGAGGGTGCACTGGCGTACTCCCCACAGAAGGTGTGCCAGATAGTGGTGGCGTGCTGCATGCTGCACAATCTGGCCATTCGGAAGCAGATCCCCCTCATTGTGGATGACGGAGATCAACCAGGGCCCCAGCCCGCAGACCAGGACAGCTCGAGTGAGGTGGACAGCGGAGAGGAGGAAGCTGGGAATGTGCGCCAGCAGCTCATCGCCCGCTACTTCACTTGACGGTGAGTGTCCATGTACGACGGATGATGTGTCTGTATCTATGCAGGTGTGTGTGTGCTGTGTCAGGGTGGCCGTATGTTCACTGCGTGCAGTGTGTCAACGCTCCATGGCCAGGGTAGTATGCCACTGTTGGTGGCTGTGGCATTGTGCCCTATTGCTCTGTGCGATGTGTGTACATTGCTTGTAGTTGTTGACATGTACTGTGTGATGGGTGTGTGACACACTCATTGAATGTGCTCCTGTTCTGTCTCCCACCCCTAGGTCCCAACAGGCCCTCCGGATTCCATTTCCATGCCACGCATCAGGTGCCTTTCCGCCCAAGGTGGCCGTTGTATTCCGTACAATAAAGACACAGGGCACAAACAGCAGTTAGTGAAAAAGGTGCATTTATTACAAACTGTGACATGTGATTGTGTGTAAGGTGATGACAAAAGTGGTGCGTGCAGTGACAATGAGCTGTCGGTCATGGCTGCGTGATGCTCAGGGTGTACCCACTGGTTCTATGTCCATAGTCCAACACACACATGCCATCCAGATGGCTGTGTGGAGTGGGATCGTAGAGCAAGTCAATGCAGTGGCTGGTCAAGGAAGGCTGGCGGAAGGCTGGCTGGCTGCCTCACTTGCGACTGGAGCGTGCGAAGTCCTCCCGGGAGATCTGTTTCCTCTTCGGACGGCCCCTTCCACGTTTGGGAGGGGGGTGTGTGGTGGCGACCTGCTGGTGGTGGGTGAGGTGTGCTCACTGGCTGTGGACGCAGGGGAAGTGGACACTGCTGCCCGAGCCTGCGCCCTAGCAGGTGGTGGCGGAGGTGGTGTTGCTGGCCTTGCCTGTGACCCCACCGCCACCACCAGCTGGCCCATGAGGTCCACGAGTTGGTCCATACGGGACACGAATTGGCCCATATGGGCGTCCATGGACCTCAGCACCCCCAGCACCTCCCGCGTGTCAGTAGCAGACCTGGCCCATTGTCCTTGGGCCTCTTCATAGGCCCCAAGGACTCTGGCCATTTGAGGCAGGGCATGGCTCCCAGGGGAGGCTGGCGTTTCCCTGACCCTGCTCCTCCTACCAGTCCTGCTGCCACCGGCCTGCCCACTAGCCACATTGCTCACCACGGTCCTCGCTGTGGCTCCCAGGGTGGATCCAGTCGGCCGGGCCACCACCTGCGCTGGGGCTGGTGCCAGCGAAGACGTGGTGGTGGTGGAGGCGGTGGTGGTCGGTGCGGCGATGGTGGCGGTTGCGGCAGTGGTAGTGGCCGCAATGACCGTGGGTGTGGCCGCAACGACAGTGGCAGCAGGGGACTGGGACTGTTCAGCATCCCTGGATGATGGGTTGGTGGGTAGGAGGGGTCCTGGGGAGCGGCTGGGCCCTGCCACGCCAGATGGGCCAGCTTGGTGGTCCGTGTCCGAAGAGGTGGACAGATCCTCCAGATCCGTGTGTCCTCGTTGGGGGCTTGTAGGCTGGCTGTGCTGGCTGCTGTCTCCATCCCCAGCGTCCAGCAGTTCGTCACCTGTGGAGAGAATGAGATTTGTTATTGTGTTGCACCTGGCGAAGTATGTATTAGTCGTCTGACATTGGCAGTTCGTGCAATCTCGTACATGGGTTTCCCGGAGGCGAGTGTGTGGCTGTGGCATCTGTAGGTGTGTGTGCTAGGCAATGGGACTGTGTGCTGTGCACATGTGGCATGGGACGGTTTGGCCATGCCGATGGGTGTGTTGCTTTGCCCCTACTCATTGTGACTCTGGTGTATGCGGGCTCCTGGCCCATCCTGGGTCTGGTTTGTACTTTGCTTTTGGAGTTCAAATGGAACGCTTAGGAACGCATATGGCAACATGGGGGCCATGCCCCAGATTCGCATTTGGGATGGAATATGCTTTTGGGGTTCAAATGGAACGCTTAGGAACGCATATGGCAACATGGGGGCCATGCCCCAGATTCGCATTTGGGATGGAATATGCTTTTGGGGTTCAAATGGAACGCTTAGGAACGCATATGGCAACATGGGGGCCATGCCCCAGATTCGCATTTGGGATGGAATATGCTTTTGGGGTTCAAATGGAACGCTTAGGAACGCATATGGCAACATGGGGGCTATGCCCCAGATTCGCATTTGGGAGGGTATATGCTTTTGGGGTACATGCTGTGAGCCATGGGTGCCGAACGTGACATGTGTTGTGGCAGCATGACAGTGCATGGTCTGAGGTGTGTGCATGCCTGACATGCCCTGCATATTTGCTGTCTGTTGTGGTTACTGGACATGGCATTGGACGCATCGTTATGAGTGAGTGATAGTTGTGTGCCAGCCAACGTATTGCAGTTGTCCCATCTCCTTGGTGTGCGTGCTGCCCTGTGCCATGTGCATCACTGCAGTGCTCGGGGGGGTGTGGCCCATGTTGTGTGTTGTTGCTCACAGTGTGTCGTGCGCTTAATTGACTTCTGGCACATGGTTGGTCATGGGCATGTGTCTTAGCGTGACTGCTGTATGTGTGGCAGCTGTGCGGATGACATGCCTTTCATGAGACTGGGGCTGACGGCTGGGATGGATGGTATGTTGTATGTGCATGGTGTGTCTGTGTGTTTGATGGGTTCAGTGGTGTTCGTGTGCATTTCTGTTGTTCCGCTCTGTTGCGTCTAGTGTTGTTTGTCTTACATAGGCGTAGTTGTGGGGTGTGTGGTTGACAGGCAGTAGGGGCTACATGGACAGGACTTCAATGGTGTTTCGGTTGTGTGTGATGAGTTGCACAGTGGCTGCCGTGTGGGACTATATTCAGTGTGGCTTGTGCATGCAGACGTGGCTCCTTGGGTGTTGCTATGTCTGTGATGGGTCATGTGGGGTGTGAGTCTGCTGTTCATGTCCGTGTGCACATTGTTCACTTGTTCGTGACGGTGGGCGGTGCTGCGTGTTCGTGTGCTACGTGACATGTCCCATGTGTTGGTGGTGTTATGGTCCTCATGCCTCCAGTAATCCAGCCCTGTCCAGTTTCCCACCTGCAAGTTGTTCGTGCGTGCACTGTACTGGATGCCACATGGCTCTTAGCGGGGGTGCTCCATGTTGCAGGTCTGTGGGGGTGGGGGGGTGTAGTGGGTCGTGGGGGTGGCTGTACACCCACTGACACCGATTGCTGTGGACCGTGATGTCTGCCTTTCGGCTGTCGTTGTGCACTGCGGTGGCTGACACGTGGGTGTGGGGTGTGGGGGATGCTCCTCCTTGCTGTGCTGTGGGACTGGGGCCTGGTGTGTGTTGTACTTGGGCTGTCCCCCTCCGACCCACTGCACTTTGTGTTCCTGCCACTTACCTGTTACTTGTCGGTTGGTGCAGCTGTGCCTGACACATGGGTGTGGGGAGTGCTCCACCTTGCTGGTCTGTGGGAGTGGGGGCCTGGTGGGTGTTGTACTTCAGCTGTCCCCCCTCCGACCCACTGCACTTTGTGTTCCTGCCACTTACCTGTTACTTGTCGGTTGGTGCAGCTGTGCCTGACACATGGGTGTGGGGAGTGCTCCACCTTGCTGGTCTGTGTGAGTGGGGGCCTGGTGGGTGTTGTACTTCAGCTGTCCCCCTCCGACCCACTGCACTTTGTGTTCCTGCCACTTACCTGTTACTTGTCGGTTGGTGCAGCTGTGCCTGACACATGGGTGTGGGGAGTGCTCCACCTTGCTGGTCTGTGGGAGTGGGGGCCTGGTGGGTGTTGTACTTCAGCTGTCCCCCTCCGACCCACTGCACTTTGTGTTCCTGCCACTTACCTGTTACTTGTCGGTTGGTGCAGCTGTGCCTGACACATGGGTGTGGGGAGTGCTCCACCTTGCTGGTCTGTGGGAGTGGGGGCCTGGTGGGTGTTGTACTTCAGCTGTCCCCCTCCGACCCACTGCACTTTGTGTTCCTGCCACTTACCTGTTACTTGTCAGTTAGTGCAGCTGTGGCGGACACATGGGTGTGGTGGGTGCTCGTTGTGGCGCTTCTGGCATATTTGGGGACCTGTTGGTGGTTACGTGGCTGGCTTAGTGTACACATGTCCCCACGCATCTTACAGTTGTTCGGTTTGGCCTGTGTGTGGTGGTGTCTGTTGCATGTGCGTGTGATGTGTTGTGTATTGTGTGCTGGACATGGGGGTGTTTGTCCCTGGGAGCTGTGGCATGGTGGTTGCGCATGTGTGTACATAGCGGTGTGCTGGTATACATTAGTTTGTACTTACCAGCCTCCACTCCCCCTGCTAATCCGGCGAGGATCTCCGGATGTATTACGACTCGCACCTTCTCCTCCCACGCTTTGAAGGTCTTAAAGAGCGCGGGATTCCCTCCGCCAGTGACGGCAGCCAGCTCTCTGTTTTTGCCCTCCTTCTTCTTGACCAGGCTCTTTACGTCATTCCAACGTTTGTTTATCTCGGTTCTGTTCCTGGGCAGGGTCCCGACTGCATTGACCTGGTCTACGATCCGGGTCCACATTCTGTTTCTGGTGGCTAGTGGTGTGTGCTGGACCATGTTCCCATAGATTTGTGGGTACACCTTGATGATCTCGTCGACCATGACCGTCAGCTCCATGGGCGTGAACTTGGGCATCCTTTGTGGTGCCATGGTGTTTGTGGTGCTGGTGCGGTGTGTGTTGTGTAATGTGCAGGGGTTTGTGGTGCCGGTGTTTGGTGGTGGTGGTGGTGGTTGTGATGTGTGCGTTTCTGTGGTGTGCTGCTGTCCTTGCTGTGTCACTGTGTCCTCTCCTCTCCTCTCTGGTTTGCAATGTAGCAAGGGGTTGTGGTCTGTGGGAGTGCTGCTTTTGTACTCACCTATGTGGGTGTGTCCTCATGGTCTGTTGTTTTCAGGTGTGTTGTGTCTGGGGTTCTGGCCTTTGTATTTTTTGTTTGTCCGGGGGTGTTTTCGGGATGTGTACTGTGCTTGTGTATTTGTGCGTGCCTTGCTGTGTGGACTTGTTGGCCATGTTGTGTGCTATTGGTTTTGTGTGCGGATGGTTTCTGTGCAGGTACGTGGGCGCCATGGCTTCTGCCGTGTCGATTCTCATCGGCGTTGTTTGCGCTGGCGGGCGGTATATTTGTGGTTTTCCCGCGCTCATGGCGGTGCGATCGTAATTTCACGTGCGGTGTGTCGGCCGTGAGGGCGGGCGGTTTTGTGTTGTCGTGCGTGTTTCCGTCCGTGGCGGGCGGTTTGACTCCGACTCGGACGATGGCGGGCGGTATTTTGTAAGATTTTTCCGCCGATGGCGGTTTTCAGTTTGTGTACTCATAATGGCGTGGTCGGTGTTCAGGCGGTGTGTGCGGGCGGATTTTTGCCGCTTCCATGCCTGGCGGATTTTTTTACGCCGGGTATCGTAATGTGCCCCCATATTTCTTACCTTACTGTCGATATTCTGTACCATGATATTCTTGCAGTCGATATTCTTGACCTGCGATTTTTAAAACTTGATATTATGGTAAGTCGAAATTAAAAACTCGATATTCTGTCTGTGCACCGATTGGACCAGAACACCTCTGTTCTGGACTCTGACAGGTGCTCCCCGTCTTTGCCGAAGTTTTCTGGGTGCCTCAAGTTGATCAGGCTGTGCCTAATGGTTTCCCAACCGTTTGCCCTGCAATATTTGGCCACCGCCATGTTGAGCGTCTTCCTTGAATTTTCCAGGGCACTGGTGGACCAGGCTCCCCTCCACTTTTGCCTGGGCACAATTTCAGACCATATCAAGTTGGTGGTACCAAGTAGCCTGGAGGCCCAGGTTAGGTTGTGCCAGATGCACCCCATCAGTTGCTTTCTCCCCAACTGTGCCAGGTCGTTCCCTCCCAGGTGCACAACCAGTAGGTCTGGTTCAGCTGAATAATCTTTGCGTAATTTCTCCAATACAGCCCCCAGTTTCTCCCAGCGCATTCCGGACGCCCCTATCCATTTTATGCTTATCTTGCTGGGTCTGGGGAGACCTGCTCCCCCCGCCCCCATGCCCACCACTATTGGGTCCTCCAGATGTATGAGTACCCCACAATCCACACCGTTGTCTTTCGGTTTCATGCCAAGACAAATGTTGAAAACTTGCTGTACAAATGGTGTGATATGGTTGTGAGCGCGTGTGGGTGGTTGGGGGGGCTGTGATGGCTTTAGTGCCCATCTTGTTGCTCCATTCTCATGTGCCTCTTGTAGGCTGAGGAGCGCCACCTGCCTATTTCTTTGATGCCCTTTGTTGCAACCCCCATCCTTGTGGCCGATGTTGCAGGCCCAATGCGGAATGAATGTGTGCCAAACTCTGTGGCCGGCAGCCCTGCCCTGGTTAGTGCCATCTTGAACACTGTCTGGAACTGAAACCTGCTCAGGCACTCCCCTTTGCTGTGTTTGTACAAGGGGCCCTCTCCGGCTGGATGGATCACCCAATATTCCTGCATCGAGTAAACTGGGCACAGACTTTTGTCTGACAGTCACTGCAGTTTTACGAGTATCCCCCTTGCATGTTGGTCAGTTTTGGACCTCCTCAGCGATACCTCAACATGCCCTTGGCGGAGGAGCATCACCCTACTGCTTTTGAGCACTGCTAAGTAAAGGAAATATAAAATGATAATAACTTCGAGTTATTATCATTTTATGTTTCCTTTGCAGCAGGACAGGGCTGGTCTGCTCTAGGAGCAGGGCAGGGGAGGAGTGGTTTGCCCACTCCTGAGTGCGCAATGACTGTTTGGTCGGCCCTCTCGAGTCATGCACACTTTCCCTGTTCTCCATGCCTAGGACCCCATTCCCTGGTTGAGCGTCGAACCAGGATGCTCAAAACCAATCACAATGCTGAATTGCAGCGTTGTGATTGGTCAGGAGAGCCTGGGTGCTTACCAACCACAACGCTGCATTGCAGCGTTGTGATTAGTCAGGGGAGCCTGGCTGTTCTTCCTGGCTTCCTGTTCCTCGAGTCCCACGAGGAGAGCAGCAGCAGACGCGGGACCCGGCGGCAAGGTACGTGTATATATATATATTTTTTGCATTTCGAAACCCTACGCCCCCGCGCCCGCCACGCCTCTTGTGAGTCATGCAGGCCACCACTGAGTGGCAACGCTGATGGTTACAACAGAAAGAGATGGGGAGGGAGAGCAGCATCGCTCCTATCCTGGTTCCCTCCCATCAGTCAGAATAAATAAAGGTACCGTGTGCCCAAGGCCAGCGGGCAGATGCCTCTGCGAGGTGGGATGCCCCCCAGGCTCACAAAATCACTGCCTAAAATCACAGAGCTCTGAGGGCTGCCCCGCATGGGACGAATTCACCCAAATATAGCCAGGTGGTGGGGAACCCCCACTCCCCTCGTTTTACTGTTTGAATAGATTGGTATTTAGGGACCATACAGGTGCTGGACTACAATGGACAACCACAAAATATTGGGAAGGAGGAAGAGCGATGAAGGGATGTCTGGTGTCTGATAAGGGAAGCATGATGCGTGAGAAAGGGGCAATACTCCTATCTAACCAATTGAAAAGCGCTCCTCTTATGGAGGAGCTATGAACAACGGGACAACCTCTCCGGGTGCAGAATCATGGAAAGAGCCGCACTTAAGAAGTCCAAGATCCATCGCTGAAGAAGTGCTGAATGTGATTATGGAATCACAATCTGCTTTGGAACCAAAGATTGACACAGTGGCATTGGGATACCAACTTTCTGAGGTCAGACCTGAAGAAAGTGTGTAGTCAGTGAAATACCGCTGTGGAGCTTTCTGTTTCCATATATTCACCGAAAGCTGAAATTACCCAAAATTAAAGTTATCATCCAACACTGGCATGCAATGGCAGAGGATGCAGAGAGCTGCTTCCATCAGTATAATATCTGTATAATAGGACTTCTGGAGAAAGCGAAGGGAGCATCCACCGAAAACTTTGTTGAGGCACTAGTTATGGACGGTGGGTCTGTCAGGCCTCTTCATGATCAAAAGGGGGCCACCCTATACCAGGCTCCCCTGCAAAACACAGGATGTGGCCCAGACCGATCACTTACCTTATCTTAAATTTCCATGATTGGGACCCAAACATGTGAGCAGCAAGGCTCCCTCGGCCCATCCAATTTGAAATCACAAACATAATTTTATTCCCAGACTATGCCTAGGTGGATCAGGTGAAAAGGAAAGCATTTGATAATTGCAAGCGGGAGCTTCAGAAAAGAGACATAAAATATATGATGCTATTCCCAGACAAGTTGCGGGTACCGGCTGAGGAAAAGTCATAGGGCCTGATTTAGATCTTGGCAGACGGGTTACTCTGTCACAACTGTGACGGATACACCGTCTGCCGAAATATAATTCCCATATCATTTATATTGCGGTGGATGGGATATCCATCACCGTTGTGACGGAGTAACCCGTCCGCCAACATCTAAATAAGGCCCTTAGTTTTTTAACACCCCAGACGAATACTGGGAATGGCTGGCACAATGAAGGACAGTGGAGGAGACAATGGCCAAGCAGTGGTGGCTTCTCCGCTAAGGGGGAGGAGCATTGCCTCACTGCTTTCAACCAGTATAAATTAAGGAAATATAAAATGATAATAACTGTAAGTTATTATCATTTTATTTTTTCCCTGTTGCGGCAGCTTTGCAAGCGAGGCGGGGCTGCTCAGCTGACAGTGCAGGGGACGAGTGGTTTGCACTCCCATAGTGCGCATGAATGTTTGGCCGTCCGTCTACGTACAGTCAAACAGTCATGCACACTTTGCTTTTTCTGCACCCAGGCTGCATTACAGCCTGGGTGGAGAACATGCCCAGGCCCCCAATCCCCGTCTGAGCGCAGAACCATGGCACTTAGACCAATCACAACACTGCATTGCAGCGTTGTGATTTGCTATGGGGAGCCTGGGTGCTTCCTGGGTGCTCTGTTCCTGTTCTGGGAGAGATGACGGTGGAGAGAGCAGCAAGACACGGCGAGGAGGTACGTTTTTTTTTCTTTACACCCTTTCCCAGCCCTTCGCCCTCCCACCCCCGATCTGTGCCAGTCGCCACTGTGGCCAAGGCATGAAATTAGAGATCAAAGGCAAGTGGAAGGAAAACATCCTGGAAGGATGGAAACACTTGAAAATGAAGAGCCAAAGACAGAATACAGTATCAATCTAAAATTGCCATAACTACTGGGCTAGATAAAGAAAAGAAAATTATCCTTACACATTTGAATGAGAGACAGCAGTGCAGATGAAAGTCAATACCTTGGGAAACAATGCATGCTTAATTGGTGGCACAATTTCTTGCAGACATAGGGGTCGATTCCGATCTTGGCCGGAAGCGCACCGAATACGATTCGTCTGGAAAAAATACGAGCCGAACGCGTTTTTCCCGAACGATTCGAACAGTCGTCCGAGCGAGCAAGTACGATGCGCATTACTGCTAAAATTCCGAGCGAGCCGTACGTACCCATTCCAGCTCCAGTTCCCCGACCGAGCTGGATCCGGAAACGCAGATTCGAGTCGCACGGAAGTAAATACACAGCACCTTCCGGCCGGACTAGTACGATGCGCACTCCGTACGCGCCGAACTGGTTGCTACGTCCGGCACGTCAGAGCATCCGGGAGAGCTGCACATAAGCTCCGATTCGCACCACAAGACGATCCACGGCTACGAGACGAACAAGCCAGCTACGAGTACGAGTCGAAGCCACGAGAAACCCGAACGAGACGAACCAACCATGAATCCCATCGCGCAGGTCCTACCAATACTGTACATCTATTACCGGAACCGGTACGGACGCGTACGGCGCAGACGGTAAGTCAAACACCCACTACACAAACAAACGACACGTACCCGACATATGTCACACACACATAGGGATGCAGAAATGACGTACACTAGCAACAGCAGAACCATAGGGGCGGGATGGCTAACACCAATGCCATACACACCCATAGGGGCCTGATGGCTAGCACTACCACCACCCCTACTCATGGGGGGATGGATGCCTAGCACTACTACCATCCCCACTCATAGGGGGCTGGATGCCTACCACTACCACCACCCCTACTCAGGGGGGGCTGGATGCCTGTCACTACCACCACCCCTACTCATGGGGGCCTGGATGCCTGTCACTACTACCATCCCCACTCGTAGGGGAATTGATGCCTACCACTACCACCACCCCTACTCATGGGGGCCTGGATGCCTACCACTACCACCACCCCTACTCAGGGGAGGCTGGATGCCTGTCACTACCACCATCCCCACTCATAGGGGAATTGATGCCTACCAGTACCACCACCCCTACTCATGGGGGCCTGGATGCCTACCACTACCACCACCCCTACTCATGGGGGCCTGGATGCCTACCACTACCACCACCCCTACTCATGGGGGCCTGGATGCCTGTCACTACTACCATCCCCACTCATAGGGGAATTGATGCCTACCACTACCACCACCCCTACTCATGGGGGCCTGGATGCCTACCACTACCACCACCCCTACTCAGGGGGGCTGGATGCCTGTCACTACCACCACCCCTACTCATGGGGGCCTGGATGCCTACCACTACCACCACCCCTACTCATGGGGGTCTGGATGCCTACCACTACCACCACCCCTACTCATGGGGGCCTGGATGCCTACCACTACCACCACCCCTACTCAGGGGGGGCTGGATGCCTGTCACTACCACCACCCCTACTCATGGGGGCCTGGATGCCTACCACTACCACCACCCCTACTCATGGGGGCCTGGATGCCTACCACTACCACCACCCCTAATCATGGGGGCCTGGATGCCTGTCACTACTACCATCCCTACTCTTAGGGGAATTGATGCCTACCACTACCACCACCCCTACTCATGGGGGCCTGGATGCCTACCACTACCACCACCCCTACTCAGGGGGGGCTGGATGCCTACCACTACCACCACCCCTACTCATGGGGGATGGATGCCTAGCACTACTACCATCCCCACTCATAGGGGGATGGATGCCTACCACTACCACCACCCCTACTCATGGGGGCCTGGATGCCTACCACTACCACCACCCCTACTCAGGGGGGGCTGGATGCCTACCACTACCACCACCCCTACTCATGGGGGGATGGATGCCTAGCACTACTACCATCCCCACTCATAGGGGGATGGATGCCTACCACTACCACCACCCCTACTCAGGGGGGGCTGGATGCCTACCACTACCACCACCCCTACTCAGGGGGGGCTGGATGCCTGTCACTACCACCACCCCTACTCATGGGGGGCTGGATGCCTGTCACTACTACCATCCCCACTCATAGGACGGGTAATGCATGACACAACCAGCATACTCCAACATAAGGAATGTCAGCAAAAGACATCCCCCCAACATCATGACAAGAGTGTGTAGTCTGTGTCAAATGCCTACAACACTGAACATGACATTGAACATACAATGTGACCCCCTATCACATGTGTCACACAAAACTGTGTGTGGCCTTCACAATGCAAGCAGACCATGACCACTGTGGGAATGGGGTCTAAACCCCCATCATCACAGTGACCAAAAGGTAAGTGTGGTGTCCATAGCTGAAGCACATTTTGAACATTGTGGCAATGGGGTCCAAACCCCCATCATCACAGTGACCAAAATGTAAGTGTTGTCATGGAAAAAGCTGCAACTGCCAAACAGCATGGATGATTCCTGGTCACAGAACAACAAACACATCAGTGGCAAAGTAGTGGTTGTGTCCCATAGCAACATAGATTGGGTGAGGCAAACAGTGCAGTGCAGTGCAAATAAAACATACCTTTGGCCATGTGCAAACAAACATCACCCATGGGGACTGACATCGTCTCCATTTATCAATTACACAATGCCAGAAGTGACCATCATAATGCAGACCCACATATCTGCACTAATGGACACACAAATGTAGATATCCTGTGGAGACTGTAGATGTGAGGTGAACAAATACCATACCATGGCAGCAATGGGACATACAAACCATGATTATTGTGCTGACTGATGACCTAGGAGTCCCAGGGACAGCATGGGAAATCCTCCAAACAACATACAGGCAATGGCACACGAAAGATATGCCAATGCAGTGGTGCAGATGCACAAACACAAACAGGCAGCCTCACACTGCATATCAAACACAACAGGTGATGGGGGGTGTGCCAGTGTCCCCAGGCAACCACACAACACATGAGGAGGCCTGAATTCCAATTACACAGATGTGTATACAGTGCCATACAAAAGTAACTCATGGATCGGATTCCCCTATGTGGGCAATCAGGCATTGTTAGATGACAGGGAGCCCAAATTACACATGTCACACAAGCTTGTAGGAACAGCAACTAACACAGCAAGAGACAGACCCACCACAGCACTACCCCCAGGGACCACACATTGTGGTGACACTAGCCTGCATGATAATCCCACTGTGATGACAAAGGTAGATGTTGTTCACACTGTGAACCACAGCCATGTGTCCTGAGCAACAAACTACCATCACACCTACACAAGCACAAATCAATCAGCATGGCCTGTCAGCCAAGGCCAATATGGAGGTAGGGGTCTAGCCGTGCAACAACTCACATTTGCACACACTCAACACCACACACCTTGATCTCCACCAATGTGCAGCAGTGAAGCTCACATGGACAGGTGACATTGCACATGCACCCATGACAATCCCAGGGGTGGTTGTGGGAACTAAGGTGCAGAAACCCATCACACCTGGCCAGTCAACAAGACTTGTGAATGTCTGACACACTGCACAGTACGCCGTACATGGGCATGACGTGAAATCCACCCCAATCAATGGGATCCCGGCCACAGTCACTCACCAATGTAGAAGCCAAGGTCACCCACAAAGAACACACGTAGACAACTTCCAACATTGCAGCTCTGACCCTGAGGAGTGGCAGCAGTCACACACACAACGTGTCACAATCACTGAAAGCTACCACAAACTGTAAATTACATGACTTGTGTAACCAACAAGTGCCAAGGGGAATCCTGACTGTGTCTCATCTGCGTTTGCCCACATCCCCAGCCCTGACAACAAAGACAACTAGGGATGACAACCTGATGAACATTAGTTTGCCATGCACCCACATCACGGAGAAACCAGGTACAAGATGCTGGATGAACACAGGACAACTCAGCAAGCATCCCAAACAGGAACATCCGTAGGGTCACAGCCGGTGTAGGAAAAGGGAAGGGAACACACACAGACATGCTTACACAACACACAACACGGGCCCAGGCAATGTCACGGGATTACACACTGCCATGAGGGCACTCCACTCCTGTGGAAGGTCCGCTGTGCCAAACCTTGTCTGTGCACGACTCAAACATGTCAGCAGAACACTCGGTCAGTGAGTCAACAATTACAACACACTGAAGGCTCTGCTCACATCAGCCTGGGTACGGGAGTGTCACTTCAGTCACCTGCATATACCCAATACACGTGTCAAGCAAGTTGCACTGTATACACAGATGAGTCATTCAACATTGATGTGCTAAACTGCATGTCCAGTGGAGGTGGGCACACAGTCAGGGAAATAGAAACATTGAACAGTGGTAAGCACACCAGATGTGCATCAGTGTAAGCCACAGATGTTAAATTACAAATGCAAAACGTACAGCCCTGTGTCAAATGCTGAACATTACACCCTCAGACTGCAGCAAAGGATGCTATGGATCCAGACTAGATTAGGACACATATCCCATGGACCACATGGAGTCCATCACAGCAACACTTCATTTTCCTGATCTGAACACTATTACAACAGCAAATGCATGATGATACTCATCTACATCATGTACAACAAAAGCAAAACCACTAGTAAACAAAAAGACGCTTTATTCAGCCAATGTAAATGAAAAGTTGGAAGTCCAAAAGAAACTAAGGCCAATGGCCAGTCCACATTCACAGTCTGAACAGGGTGACATGTGACAACTTGTCACCCATTGCTTGCCTGTACTGGTACGGACAGGGGACATCCCCCTCGGAGGGGCATACAAGGGGCAGGCCAGGCACCGCAGGGACAGGATCAGAGGATGCCAGAAGGAGGCAGTGAAGGGGTGGTGGGTGCAGGAGTGTCACCGGCAACTGCAGTGGAGGTGTCTGACTCAGTGGGGGCCGGCACCACTGTAGGGCACAAGTCAGATGGTGTGGGTGCTGGCACCACTGCAGTGGGCCGGTCAGATGGAGTGGACTGGGTCCCCACTACAGTGCCCAAGTCAGACTGGGTGGTTGTGGACTCCACTGCAGTGCATAACTCCAAGGGAGTGGAAGGGGGGGCAGATGAGGTGGGCAGGACAGAGGGGGGGGACCCGGTCTCCACACCAGTGGCACAAACAGGCTGAGCGTCTGGTTTGGGGGTGGAAGAGCAAGTGGTAGGGGGGAGGGCCTCAGCAGTTTGGGGATGCGGTATGGGTGTGTGGGGGAACCTGGGGCAGGGTGTGGTGGGGGAACCTGTGGAGTGGTGGCCTGGGGGATGGAGGAGAGAGACTGTGTGGTGGAGCTGCGTGGTGGTGGTGGGGTCTTGCCCTTCCTGGTCCGGGGGGACTTCCTAATGGGGTCCTCAGTCTGCCTGTGCCTGGGGGAGGGTGTCTGGGTGTGAGGGGCACTCCCCTCTGTGTGTGGTGGTCGCCTCTTCCGCCTGTGCGTTGGGTCAGATGGATCTGTGGGGAAGAGGCCAAGCTCACAGAGGAAGAGCTTCTGGGAGGAGGTGGTTGCAGGTGAGGCAAGGGAAGGTGTTTTGGAGGGAGAGGTATCTGAGGACTGCGGAGTGCTCGTGGATGTGTGTGTGTGTGTCTGGGCCCAATCCCCTGTGAGTGAGGTATCAGTCCCCTGACTGTGCGTGCATGTGCGTCTGGATTTGGGCGTGTGTGTCGGTGTGCTGCTTGTGTCTGTGCTGGTGGGTGCCTGTGCCGGTGTGTGTGTGCTTGGGACAGGTAGGGTGCTGGGGATTGTGGATGGGGCAGAGGTAGGAGGGGTGAGGGACTGTTGCAGGAGGGACACTTATGCCGTCAGTGAGGAGGCCATGGACTGATTGGTCCGATGTAGGGCAGACATGCCAGATGACATGCCCTCCATGAATGACACCAGTTGTGTCAACAGACCCTTGTGTGCATGGAGGACACTCAGCACTGATGTCTGCCCTACATGGATCTGTTTCAGCAAGTCCACAGACTCCACACTCAGGGCAGCAGGGGAGACAGAGGCAGGGGGTGCGGTGCCTGGCATGAAGGAGACACGCCCCCTACACGGGAGCCTCCACGGACATGTGGGATGGGAGCAGATGGGAGGGTGGAGATGGTGGTGGTGGCGGGGACAGACTTGCTCGATTTTGTCTGTGGTCTGCTGACACCCGCCTCCACAAGGGAGTCCTCACTGGAAGTGCTGTGTTCCCCAGCCGAGGTGGTCGTAGCTGAGGTCTCCTCAGTGTGGCTCCCCTCACCCTCCGTGCCACTGGGTCCCTCGGTCTCCCCTGCAGTGGACCCAGTCTGGCTCTGCCGCTCCTCTTGGTCCGTGGAGCTGTCTCCTCCTGTGGCCGTGGATGTATCTGCAAACAATCAGGATAAACAGAGCAACATTAGTCACCTGTACTGACCACACACACCACAGTAAGTACAGCACATCACAGAGCAAGCCCTGCCATCATTTGCTAGACATTGCAATAAGTGCTGACACTGATTTGAAGAAGCCCATTGTCTGCCTGACAGTCATTCATGCCACACATATCCTACCTGTCCATGCACCCATCTGTCTGGTGCCTGTTGTATGCGACTAATCATATGTGCACACATGCACCACATACACAGTTGTTGGACATCCAAGAGAACATATGGAAATGTGTCACTCCAAACACATGCCATCTCCTGCCACTGACTCAGTACATGTGTCAGGAAAAGTGATGGGCAGAGTCTCTGTCGATATGCGGGTTTTGGTTCCATCACCAGACACAATGATGTCCTCATGTCCTGATAGACAATGCGACAATGGTCTGCATGCAGGACATATCACACTACTGCTGGATCACCCTTTGCAAGTTGAATGTCATGGCACAGGCCTGTCTGGCAAGTCAGTCATAACTGTCTCCTGTCACAGGGGCAGTGCATACACACAACACCAGTCTACACTGTGTCACAATCATGGACGTTTTGGGAATGCAAGCCCTGTAGCTGACAGGTGCACATGTGCACCCCTGGCCACCCACATCATGAGGACTAAGATGATCCCACGTCATTCAAATGAGACATTTGAGTGACTGCAAACACAAATCCATACACATGAGCACTTCACCGTCTGATGAGAATGAACCAAAGCTGCCTGCACCTCAATGTTTCATACACCATTGTGCACAGTCAAGGGATCAGAGACCTATGCATTAACCAATGTGCAGATCCTATAGTCACAACTCAGATGGCTGGCCACCCCAAATTGTTAAACACTCCAGGAGTCCAAAAAGCAAGGCCACACCACGGTGACACAGAGGCAGACACCTGAGTGCACTCTTCACAATGCCCAATATGTATGCTGACACACGGGAGTGGGAGAACAGAGTGCCTTCGATGTCCGGAGTAGGCATTACAGTCCTGGTCCAAGTGCAACATGGTATTACCCTGAACACTAGGCAGGTGGCTATGCATGTGTCACACACATGATGTACATACTTCTGAGGCTCCTACCTTGGTCTCTGCTGCAGCATGGGTGTGTGGCACATACCCCAGACATGTGGTGAGTCAGAGCAGCAATTGGAACACATATTAAAGCCATACCCAGACTACATGTCAGATCACAGGCATTGTGTGAGCAATTGTACCACCCATGCAGCCCACAACAAAGTTCCTATAACTGATGCTGTCCCCAACTTGAACCACAGGTAACTGCAAGTACACAGTACCCAAGTGACCTAAGTCACAGACTGTAAGGGCCACACCTGTGTATCAGATGAGGAGGGGGCATGACACAAGTGAGGGACATGAGTCCAGGACGACAAGACAGTCGTACTGTGGAAGTGGAATCAGGCTAAAGGAGTGCATAGAGCATGTTAGTCATAGTACCCAGAAAAGGCTAGCACTTACCCCCTCCTTGCTGCTGTCTGGCCTTCAGCTGCCCATCCAGGTCAGGGAAGACCACCGCCAGAATCTGGAGCATGTGGGGGGTCAGGGTCCGGTGTCCGCCCCTCCTGCGAGGAGGCGACAGCTTCAGCTGGACCCTTGCGATCCTCCGGGTCCAGCCACGAAGGTCCTGCCACCTCTTCTGGCAGTTGCGGATTCTGCGCCTGTAGTCCCCCACAGATCGTACTGCCCGGGCGATGGTCAGCCAGATCTCCTGCTTCTGGTGGGCATCAACCTGTGAGGATGACAAAGTGAAAAGGCCATAACTACACATGCAACATATCCGTGCATCACACAGTTGGATATACATGTCTCAATCACAGGGGCATATGATGTACACAGGTAGTGCAACTATGGCTATGAACAGTTGTCCAGCAGTTTCTAAATGGTATCATTGCCTGGGAAGTAAAACCTTGTTGGAATGCACTGTTACTGCACTATACCTGTTCAGTGCATGTAACTACACACTTTGGGGGTGACAACTACTCAGTGAGCATGCTAGCCACTGGTGTACACACTGTAAGTCTTGCTAGTCAGACAACATTCACAATTAGTAAGGCAGTGGACAGCACACTCACCTGCTCCCCTGGTTTCCCATACAGCTTGCTGTACTGTGGAAGGAGGCTGTCCAGCAGGGCCTGGTTCTCCTCAGTGCTGAAGGCTGGGGCTCTCTCCACAGTACGTGCCATTGCAGTAGCCAGAGGATGCAGAGACAGCAGCAGTGGTGGTGGCAGATGTCGTCCTGGAGCATGTAGTGCAGGCAAGTGAGCTCTCAGGGGAACAGCCAGCATTATATGTGTGCTGCAGAGGCAGATACTGTCCCATGTGTCCAAAGTGATAGGTCCAAGTCGTTTGCATCTTCTGAATCTGGCCAATCCATGGAATTGCACCACTTATACACGCCCACAGCATCCTTCAAAAGTTAAACTTCATGACACCCATGAATTTGCAACATTGTTGTGGGTGGCCAACTGAATTCACTGCATCAGACTCGCAAAAGCTTCGAAAACGCGTTCGTTACCATGTCAGTCCATAGCCAATGCGTGCGCACCGATCGCACCATTGCTGTACGACGCGTTTTACGTCACACAACACGCATCCGTCAACATCATATGCAATGGCCAATGCGTGCGCACCGATCGGTCCATTGCTGTACAACGCGTATTTCGAAACACAACACGCATCCGTCAACATCATATGCAATGGCCAATGCGTGCGCACCGATCGGTCCATTGCTGTACAACGCGTATTTTGAAACACAACACGAATCCGTCAACATCATATGCAATGGCCAATGCGTGCGCACCGATCGGTCCATTGCTGTACAACGCGTATTTCGAAACACAACACGCATCCGTCAACATCATATGCAATGGCCAATGCGTGCGCACCGATCGGTCCATTGCTGTACAACGCGTATTTCGAAACACAACACGCATCCGTCAACATCATATGCAATGGCCAATGCGTGCGCACCGATCGGTCCATTGCTGTACGACGCGTATTTCGGAACACAACACGCATCCGTCAACATCATATGCAATGGCCAATGCGTGCGCACCGATCGGTCCATTGCTGTACGACGCATATTTCGAAACACAACACGCATCCGTCAACATCATATGCAATGGCCAAAGCGTGCGCACCGATCGGTCCATTGCTGTACGACGCGTATTTCGAAACACAACATGCATCCGTCAACATCATATGCAATGGCCAATGCGTGCGCACCGATCGGTCCATTGCTGTACGACGCGTATTTCGAAACACAACACGCATCCGTCAACATCATATGCAATGGCCAATGCGTGCGCACTGATCGGTCCATTGCTGTACGATGCATCCCTGTACAAGTCACTCGTATATGTCACCATGATTGTCACAGGTGAACGTATGCCAGCCACAATTAGTTGCCAGGGACTCAGGGGCACACCTACAACACCACAGCCTGTCCACACTGTATCCTAAGGCATGTAAGGCTGCATTACCTGTGTGTGTATGGTGGTCAACATGTGGCTTGTTGGGTGGCACTTGGGGGCAGCCACTCCCAGGCTGTGCACGTGTTCATGGGGACAGAATCCTTTGTGTGTTGTGCACATGACCACTGTGATGTGCAACTGTTCAGTTCAGAGCATGTGGCATGGTCACATTTCCAGGTTGTATATGTGTATGTAATGTCACATACACCCTGAGTCCCATGTGGGATGGTATGTACGTCACAGGGTGAGCCATTGCCACAATTGTGATGGCCCTCCACAGTCTGTGTACATGTTGTGTTCCAGATGTCTCTGATTCCATGTGCACAATGGGAGACAGTCTCCACATCCACGTTGTTTGTGCATCGACTTTGATGTTGTGCGTGTGTGTGTCACAGACGTCCATGTCTGTCCTGCAGAGGCAACAGGGGCCACTACCTGTGGGAGTCATGGTTGTTTTGCTGGCGTGTACATGATACGCCATGTCATGCCAGTGTCCATGTGGCAATACAGGGTCCCTGGGAATCTACCTGTCAAAGAGCTGTGATGCCTGGGGCACATCTGTCCTCACTTGTCACTGTGGTGTGTGTTTGGAACGTGACAGCAGTACATGGGTACTGTGACACAGCCGAATGATTTCCCATAGCACAACCTGGAACTTGTTGTCAACACATGTTGAACTGAGATGTTAGATGATGGCCATGTAGGTGCCATATATGTCCATACAGAACGGCACACACATCAAGTACTTGTGTCTCGTAATGATGTATCATGTGATATTTAGTATGGTCAATGCCACATATGTGGGGTGACTGTCAATCTTTCTTTGTTCACCTATGTACTGCAGGGCACCAGCAGTCCATAGACCATTCCCTGACCTTGCAACCATGGTGGAACGTGACTGCATCCGACGGTACCGCTTCAACAGGCCGCTGATTGAGGAATTGGCGGGGCAGTTGGCCCCACATTTGCTACCTGGCCGGCCATTCCCTACAGCGCTGACCCCCAAGGTGAAGGTGATGGCAGCCCTACACTTCTTTGCCACCGGTACCTTTCAACACACTGTAGCGTCTGCTGGTGGGATGTCACAGACCATGTTCAGCCATGTGCTACGCGATGTTTTGGAGGCAATGTTAACATACTTGAACCAGTACATCAATTTCCCTAAACGTCAACAACTCACTGACGTCAAGAGTGACTTCTATGCCCTGGGGAGGATGCCACATGTCATCAGCTCCATTGATGGGACACATGTGGCTTTGGTACCACCACAGGCACATGAGCAGGCATACAGGAACAGGAAAATTTTCCATTCTATCAATGCTCTGGTGGTATGTCTTGCAGATATGAGCATCTCACATGTGTGTGCACGTTTCCCCGGTTCTGCACACGATGCCTACGTGATGAGGAGTAGTCGCATCCCGAGGATGATGTCACAGATGCAGAACCAGCGTGCCTGGCTTGTTGGTGTGTACTGACTTTGTACCATTGTGTGTGTTCTGCAATGTTGTATTCCACCCTCTTTTCCAACTCAGCTAATGTGCAATTGTCTGTATGTAGGTGACTCCGGATACCCCAACATGCTGTGGTTGCTGACACCCCTCAGGAACCCTGTGACACCAGCCCAGATGCGCTACAATGAGGCACATGGTCGGACCAGGAGAGTGATCGAGCGGACATTTGGTCTCCTGAAGAGCCGATTTCGCTGCCTGGACAAGACAGGAGGGGCCCTCCCATATGCCCCTGCAAAGGTGTGCAAGATTTTCATCATCTGCTGCATGCTACACAACCTGGCAGTGCGGAAGGAGTTGCCTCTCATCCTGGATGACGATGACCAACATCCGCCACCTGTGGAGGATCCTGGCCTGGGCCACGATGCCAGTGATGATGATGATGATGAGGGTGATGTCCGCACACAGCTCATCACCAACTTCTTCAGCTGATTGTGAGTATACAGAGATGTTATGTCAATGATTTGAGTTTGCATGATATGTGTTGGTGGTGCTCTGTTGCTGTTTGAGTGTGGCCATGTGCTACTTGACTGGATGCGTGCAGCGATGTGTCCTTACAGGTAGTCTGTACTCCCCAACAGTGTTGACATGCTAAGTTGGTTTTGTGTAGGTATCTTGTGACATGTATTGGGCATGAGTATTGCAGTTCTGTCCTGTTCTTCAGTGCTTTTGACTGTGTGTCATGTCTGTCCTTCACAGGGTACTTTCAGAGTTGTTTGGTCAACTGTGATCCCCCGACACCATGATTCAACTTCCAGGGTGGAAGCAGTCGTTTCCCTACAGGTGATGTGCCACACACCCCTGGACTTTATTTCTTCAACACTTGTTGACTGTGTGGCCACTGCCACGTGGGATTACCTTGCATCTGTAGTGGAAACAACATGTTGCAAATGTGTAATAAACCTGTGCTTCAGTTTGGGATGTGCGTTGTCTGTGGTCACACATCTGACTGACATTTGCTTACTGCACCTGTGGGCTAGTTAACACAGACTCTGAATAGGTGTGGTATCTGTGCATTCCACTGTATTTCCTGGCAACATCAGTGTAGGCGATGAGTCAGATGGCCCTGGTGTGTATGTGTTGTGTTGCCCTAGTGGTGTGTCTCCCTCATATGTCACGTCGCCATGACTCACATGACGGTGTTGGAATTGCTGTAGCAGTTAGCATGCACAGTGTCATTTAGCTGATCATCATCTCCATGACAAAATACCACGTTGGAATCACAACAGAGGCAAGTATGGTGTATTAGTGCGTTTATTTACATACATGTGTGAGGATAGTGCACAGGATGGTGGGTGCTGTACATTGGGATTGGAATCCAAAGTTCCCAGATGAGTTGGAAGTGTTGGTAGCAGAAATGTCCTGAGTAAAGTCCACAGTCATCTGATACATTAGTCCAACTTAAACTCCCCATGTCATGTGGGAGAGTTGGGTTGCATTCGACAGGGTGAACAGTTTGCACACAAAGGAGAATTTCCAGAACAGGTGTTGGGTTCCTGGGGGATGTACATGGCCATCTGCCTCTCAGTTGTCCTTCCTCGGACGACCCCTCTTCTTTCTGGGGTACCCTCACGTGCAGGCCGCTGCGGTGAAGAGGACTCTCCACCAGAGTCATCCTCCCTCCCTGTGGCAGTTGGAGTTGTTGCGGCACCAGATGTTGTGGGCACACAGGGAGGTGTGGACATGTTGGTGCTAATCTGGCGGAGGCATGTCAATATGTCCCTCTGCACCGCTGTCAGTTCTTCCAATGTGTCCCACTTGGACTCCATGCCAGACATGTGTGTCTCCACACGGGACATGTGGGAGTCCAAGCGGGCATGATGGGCAGCCTGCTGCTGTTGAATGTCCTTGAGGATCCCCACTACCTGGCTGACCTCTCCGGTGCTATTCTGGTACGCATCTGCAATGCGTAGCAGTTGTGGGTCATCATGCAGTCCAGGCCCCTCTGCAAACAGCGACCTCTGCCTACCACCCCTCCCACCACCCCTGGCCACAAGTGCGGGACCTGTGGTGGCATGCACAGGTGACCCTAGGCCCCCTTGGGGGTTGGTACTGGGGTTGTTGTCCATTGCTTCCCGGGGGGCCGGGGTCCGTGTGCTGTTGTCATTCAGTGTCCTTGGTCTGTCCTTGTCGGCGGGGGTGGTCTGTGTGTTGGCAGATGTTGGAGGAGTGGGTGCAGGGGGTGCAGATGGTGGTCCTGCTGGTGCTGCATGATGACTCACACCGGAGGGGCCAGGTAGGTCTTCGCCATCCGAGGAGGGCAGAGGCTGTTCCACACCAGAGAGCTCAGGGGCCACCGGAGCCTGGGACAGGGACTCCTCATCATCTGCTGCTGTGTCCCCATCATCACCTGTGTTTGGAAGAGACACACAATGTATGTTATGTTTTTACAGGCATCAATGGTTCAAACACATGACAGTTGTGACTGTACATCTGGATGCGTGCCTGTACATTGCATTGTGCTAAGTTGTCACAGCCAGAGGTTGATATTGTTGTAGCACATTGTCCTGCCAACCTGAAGCATTTCTATGTGAATGTTGAGGTGTGTGCATGACCAGCTCATGTATAGATTGTCTGTACATGGCCATTGCTACTCAAGGGCCATCACGTGCCTGACACAGGTGTGTCATCCTTGTCCACATTTGTCCTTTAACAGGGACATACGTGCAATTCCACTTAGGATATCTTTTAAGATTGGGACATGTGTGGTGGCAGTTTTTGCCAGTCTTTGTGCATCACATTGGTGTGTCTGGACAACATGGTCACAGTCCGGTATGCCTGGGATCTCTTGGGAGTATCTGTGTTGTTGTCTGGGTTCCTAGTTCACGTCTCATTTCATACAAGTGATGTTGTTAACGTAGCTAATGATGTTGTTGCTGAGTTTTGTACGTGCAAACGTGATTAATCTTGTCAATGTCCTCCATGGTGATAAGGATTGGGCACGGCAGCTCTCTGGCTTTTCCATTGTCATGACAGTGATGGCCAGTGGTGTGTGTTGCAGTTCTGCTGCTGTGAGTAGCATGTCTCCTCAAATGCAGTCCAGCTTGGTGCTTGTGTCTACACTGTCTATGACAGTGAGTGGTGTGTTGTGTGAAGGATGCATATGTTGCCGAACGATGTGGGAGTGGAATGCAGCTCACAACCGCAACTTGTGTGACTGACACCATGGTACAGTGTCCGGTATATTGGTGTGTCCATTGCATTCACTGTCAGGTGTCCCCTGTCAATGATGTCTCTGTGACTTCCTGTATGTTTTGTGCTATGTAGTTTGTCTGATTCTCCACAGTTGTCATCTGCAAGTCACACCTTCACAGCCAGGCCAGGGGCACCCATGGACACTGCATCCCCTGACAGTGTGTGTAAACATAGAGTTGCAATGGCTGTGAGTGTGTACGTGTTTGGGTTGGCCAGTGCATGGGTGTGAATTGCAGGCACATCATTTCTCATGCCCATGTGTCAGCCATCTTGCGAGGGCTTTTACTTTGGGAGTGACTGGGTCCACGTGTGCAATGTGTTTTAGCAGAGTAGGTGTGTGTATGGCCAGCATTGGTGGTATTTGGTTGACATCCGGACCTCCTTCTCCCCCCAGCCCAGTTATCCCACCATGAAGCATGCCACCCTTGCAGTGTGTGCAGGTTAACTCTCAGGATGTCAGTCAGTGGTGTCCTGTTGTTGGTTGGTGCACAGTTCCCAGCAGGGCCTTGTGCTCCCCACAGCTGAGGCCAGTGTCAGACATCTTGGAAGTGGCTTTTCACTCACTCTCTTGTGGAGCACGGTCCCAGGTGTGTTGTTTGGAGTTAGTGGAAGTGGTGTGTGTGTAAGGGCCTGCTGGTAGCTGTAGTCGGAGCTGGCACTCCTCCTCCCCCAGGCCAGACATCCCACCATGAAACGTGCTTCCATTGCAGGGAGTGCAAGTTGGTTGTCAGGATGTCAGTCAGTGGTGTCCTGCTGTTGGTTGGTGCACAGTTCCCAGCAGGGCCTTGTGCTCCCCACAACAGAGCACCATTGTCAGACATCTTGGAAGTGGCTTTTCACTCCCTGTGAGGTGTGCATGCTTCAGTGTGAGCTTGCCGGGCCATGCGGGGGGGATGTTGAGCTGTGACTACCACTCCCATCATGCTATTGCCTGCACCCCCCTTCCCAGCATGCCCATACTTCCTTCCTTTTGAGTGGACTTCACTGTGTGTGAGTATGACAGCAATGGCAAGATGGCTGACAGTGTGGTCCTGTTGTTTGTTGGTGCACAGTTCACAGCAGGGCCTTGTGCTCCCCACAACAGAGCACTA
The DNA here is from genome assembly GCA_963921515.1 of Calotriton arnoldi. Lineage (NCBI taxonomy): Eukaryota > Metazoa > Chordata > Amphibia > Caudata > Salamandridae > Calotriton > Calotriton arnoldi. The sequence continues at coordinate 347,558 of CAWUFW010007316.1, forward strand.
TTGTCAGACATCTTTGAAGTGGCTTTTCACTCCCTGTGAGGTGTGCATGCTTCAGTGTGAGCTTGCCGGGCCATGCGGGTGGGGGATGTTGAGCTGTGACTACCACTCCCATCATGCTATTGCCTACACCCCCTTCCCAGCATGCCCATACTTCCTTCCTTTTGACTCTGCTTCCCTGTGGGGTAGTGTGCCTGTGCTGACAGGATGGCTGACATTGTTGTCCTGGCGTTTGTTTGGCTACAAGTCCCAAAAGTGTCCCTGTGCTTCACACAGCATAACCCAGTGTGGTAGTTCTTTGTGGGATATTTAATTAGAGTGTGAGGCAATGCATTCTCCCAGGTGAGTTGTGTGGAGTTTGTGTTAAGGGGGTGTGTGAGAAAAGCTGCTGGTAACTATGGTCAGAGCTGTCAGTCCTCCTTCCCACCCAGCCAGATATCCCACCATGGAACGTGCTTCCATTGCAGGGAGTGCAAGTTGGCTTTCAGGATGTCAGGCAGTGGTGTCCTGCTGTTGTTTTGAGCACAACATCCTGCAGGGGCTTGTTCTCCCCACAGCAGTACCCAGTGTCAGCCATCTTGTCAGTTCTTTTCCACTCCCTGTGATGTGCGCATGGTTCAGAGTGGTATTGATGGGCCAATTGTGAGGGTGACCAATATCTGTGACTACAACTCCCATCATGCTATTGGCTACACTCACTTCACCAGCATACACACAATTCCTTCCTTTCACTCAGCTTCCCTGTGAGGTGGTGTTCTAGTGGTGGCAAAATGTCTGACAGTGTTTGTTGGTTAGATTTGTGCCACTGCCTTGCTCTATTTGTTGATAAGTTTGTACATGTCATGAGACAGTTACATATCACTATGAGATGGCAGGTATTGTGTTTGTCTGACTAGCATACACATCTTGGGATGATTATGTTTTGATTACTGTGGCTTTGCTAACGGTGCATGGTTTCACTATCCCCTTGACAGTGATGTGTGTGTATTGTCACACAATATTGGGTATATTGGTTGTGTACTCACCAGGCTCTGGGATGTCTGATAGTCCATGTACGCTCTCTGGTGGTAGGATGGCCCGCACCTTCTCCTCCCAGGACCTGAGGTATAGTGGTTTGGCAGGAGAGCCACTGCCGATGCGATGACTCAAGGCGTATTCCTTCTTGAGTAGGTCCTTGATCCTCTGGCGCACGTCATACCACCTGTTCTGGATGTCTTCCTTTGTGCGCAAACATGGTGATTGTGCGTTCACCCTGTCGACGATCCTCTCCCACATCTTGGTTTTCTGCGACATGGGGGTCTGTTGGACCAATGTACCAAACAACTGTGGCTCTGCTCTTAGGATTTCATCTACCAGGACTTTCCAATTCACTGTCTAGGAACTTTGGATTCTTCTTTGGGGGCATGGTGATGGGTGGTGGTGGGGATTGATGTGTGTGTGAGTGTGCAAGTGTGGGTGGGTGAGTGTCAGTTTTGCTGGGTGTATGTGAGGGTGCTATTAGGGAAGTGCTAATGGTGTGTGGCTTGTGTGATGGATGAGTTGTGAGTGTGTCTGTGGTTGCTGTCTGATGGTGTTCTGTGCTGGCAGGTCAGTTGAATTTGCAAAGGATCATGGTAGGGATTTGTGGCCTTTATATGGGTGGAGTTGTGGGTGTGTCTTTGTTCCATGTTTTTTCCCCCACTATTTGTTGACTTTGTCATTGCTTGTTTGGCCCTTTTTTTTGTATTTTTTCCTTTGTATTTTTTGGGCATGTAGGAGACGTTCTTCTGACCGAGTCGGACGCTGCAGTTGTCTCGTGCGAGCTTCTCCGAGTCTTTCACGTTGTCTTTCTGCTGGGTTTCATGTGCGGCGTACGCGTCGGTCGTGGAGTGTTGGGTTGCTTCGGCTCCCTGTTTTCTATGCGTGTCGGTCGTACGGCTTGAGCTCCGTGCGACTCGGTCTGGTTTTACACGCATTGCATCGTACTGCGCGGGTCGGAGTTCGCGGGTACGTATCTGTCGGGTTCATTCCTGGTGCGTGTCGGTCTGTTCGATTCGCGTAGCTTTTCCGGCCGGATGGCTGCTTTCCGTGCGGTTCGGTCGTTCGGCTTGTGTTCCGTACGAGTCGGTCGTAATTCACATGCATAGCATCGTACTACGCGGATCGGAAAGCGCCGGTACGTGTCGGTCGGACTACATTCCCGTACCGAGTCGGTCGGTACGTTTTCCGGCCTGAATCGGAATCGGCCCCATAGTCTAGATTTTATGGTTTACAGGAAATGCACATGGCAGGTAATAATTGTGGGCTCTTAGGGTTAGGGTCTTATTTCTTATTTATTTTTATTTATAAAGTTTTATAAAGCACGAACATGGCCAAAATTTTGGTGTCAGAGCGCTGTACAACCTAATAAACAGCATCAAATATACAAGGAGACATAGTGAAAACACCAGCAAAGAAATCAAATTGGCATGGATAGTCACCTCAGATAGGAAGGAGATTATTCAGTAGTCTAATTTTTACTTCGTTTTTGAAAAGAACGAATGAAGGGATGGTCCTGATCTCTGGGGGACGAGAGTTCCAAATTCTTGGGGCAATTCCAGAGAAAGATCTCTTCTAGGTTTTCTTTTTGTGAAATTTTTGGGGGTTCAGCAGTAGGGAGCATGTACTATGAGAAGCTCTATTCCTTACGGATAGAACCAGTTTCTGAGCCATATAGCAAGAAGTGTTGTGGTGGATGAGGGTCGGTAGAAGTTCCTCAGACTTTGGGGATTCACTAGGTGTTCCTGAAGAACAGGAATCTTGACTCACAGGAATCACTGACTAAATATCGAAGGTCACAATATCGACCTACAAAAATATTGCAGCAAAAATATCGAAGACAAGAATATCGACATCCTATCTACATTAAGGTAAGTACAAAAATATCGAGAAAAAAAATATCGATGCCAAAAATATCGTTGTTAAAAATATCGTTTTTAATTTAAGTTAAAAAAATATTGTAAAATAAAGTAAATAATACATATAATTAAAAGAAACATAGTTAAAAATATTTTTAAATGCTTAAAAATTATAAGTAATATATATAATTTGAAAATACATTAAACATATACATATAATATATAATATATATATACTTACTTATTAAAATGTTTTAATATTTATTTTAATAACTTATAAATTGTTTAATAATTTTTTTTATAAATTATAAATACACCTATACACATAAAAGAATAATATAAATAAAAATTAAATAAATACATGTAACAAATTTAATTTTTTTATTTTTTATTTTAAATCTTTTTAAAAATAATTATACAGTACATTAGCTAAAAAAATACAAACGGCCCGATTCTGATGCGGGTTGGAAAAGCTTCCCGACCGAGGGCCTGATTCTGATGCGGTTAGGAAGGCCTCCAAACGGCATTTGCTCCTTCCAAATCGGATCGGGAACGTGTCTTCCCGACCGAGGGCCCAATTCTGATGCGGTTAGGAACAAATGTTCCCATTGAAGTCAATGGGAGTTCAACCAAATCGTATCTGGAAGCATCCGGATGCATCCTACTCCGCCGGTCGGACTTTCCCGATCCGAGTGGGTCGGACACCATTTCCCAACCGATTCGGTCGGGAAGCTTTTCCAACCCGCATCAGAATCGGCCCCCAAATATTAGATAACGGAGAAAATCAAATTACTATTCCCACTCCAGTGAGTGCAACAGTAGGGAAAGTGTTGGATAGCGTAGGGGTTAAAATTCCTATTCCCACTCCATTGAGTGCAACAGTAGGGAAAGTGTTGGATAGCGTAGGAGTACAAATTACTATTCCCACTCCAGTGAGTGCAACAGTAGGGAAAGTGTTGGATAGCGTAGGGGTAAAAATTACTATTCCCACTCCAGTGAGTGCAACAGTAGGGAAAGTGTTGGATAGCGGGGGGGTAAAAATTACTATTCCCACTCCAGTGAGTGCAACAGTAGGGAAAGTGTTGGATAGCGTAGGGGTTAAAATTACTATTCCCACTCCAGTAAGTGCAACAGTAGGGAAAGTGTTGGATAGCGTAGGGGTAAGAATTACTATTCCCACTCCAATGAGTGCAACAGTAGGGAAAGTGTTGGATAGCGGGGGTAAAAATTACTATTCCCACTCCAGTGAGTGCAACAGTAGGGAAAGTGTTGGATAGCGGAGGGGTAAAAATTACTATTCCCACTCCAGTGAGTGCAACAGTAGGAAAAGTGTTGGATAGCGTAGGGGTAAAATTACTATTCCCACTCCAGTGAGTGCAACAGTAGGGAAAGTGTTGGATAGCGGAGGGGTAAAAATGACTATTCCCACTCCAGTGAGTGCAACAGTAGGGAAAGTGTTGGATAGCGTAGGGGTAAAATTACTATTCCCACTCCAGTGAGTGCAACAGTAGGGAAAGTGTTGGATAGCGTAGGGGTAAAAATTACTATTCCCAATCCAGTGAGTGCAACAGTAGGGAAAGTGTTGGATAGCGTAGGGGTAAAAATTACTATTCCCACTACAGTGAGTGCAACAGTAGGGAAAATGTTGGATAGCGGAGGGGTAAAAATTACTATTCCCACTCCAGTGAGTGCAACAGTAGGGAAAGTGTTGGATAGCGTAGGGGTAAAAATTACTATTCCCACTCCAGTGAGTGCAACAGTAGGGAAAGTGTTGGATAGCGTAGGGGTAAAAATTACTATTCCCACTCCAGTGAGTGCAACAGTAGGGAAAATGTAGGATCGCGTAGGGGTTAAATTAACATACTTATAAATTATTATTTTTTTAAATAAATAACATATCATTAATTATTTAACAAAATAATTATTAATAAATACCTATTAAATTAATATTTACTTAAATAACATTAAATTACTTCCCACCCTATTCCCCTATAAACACACAACGCGCTACACATAAAAAATAACACAATTAATTTAATTAGCAATTAATCAATTAATACAAATTAATTACCAATTAATAATTAATTAACAATAAATTAATTAACAATAACAATAAATAAAAAATAATAATAAATTATCATTAATATAATTTTTAATTAACCAATTAATAAAAATTAATTACCAATTAATAATTAATTAAGAATAAATTAATAATCAATAACAATAAATATACACATATTAACTAATTAATTATATTTAAATTACTTCCCACCCTATTCCCCTATAAACCCACAATGCGCTACACATTAAAAATAACATAATTAATTTAATTACCAATTAATCAATAAATTAAATTTAATTACCAATTAATAATTAATTTACAATAAATTAATTAACAATAAATAAAAATCAATAATAAATTAATTATAATTAATATAATTATAAATTAACCAATTAATATAAATTAATTACCAATTAATAATTAATTAACAAGAAATTAACAATGAATAACAATAAATAAAATCATATTAATTAATTAATTATAATTAAATTACTTCCCGCCCTATTCCCCTATAAACCCACAACCCGCTACACATTAAAAATTAACATAATTAATTTAATTACCAATTAATCAATGAATTAAAATTAATTATCAATTAATAATTAATTTACAATAAATTAATTAACAATAACAATAAATAAAAATGAATAAATTAATTATAATTAATATAATGATAAATTAACCAATTAATATAAATTAATTACCAATTAATAATTAATTTACAATAAATTAACAATGAATAACAATAAATAAAAACATATTAATTAATTAATTATAATTAAATTACTTCCCACCCTATTCCCCTATAAACCCACAACCCGCTCTGATACTAAAACGCAAAGTTTCCTTTAAAAAAAATTACTATTTTCTAAACATTTAATACATATATTTAAAAATAATTAAAAAACTTTAAAAAACATGTTAAACATACATATAAAATACATAACACTAAAAGAAAATTCGATATTATTTACAACTATATTTTTGCTAACGATATTAATGACTTCGATTTTACTTACTTCGATATTTAAAAATCGATATTACCTACCTTAAAGTCGATATTCTGGTCAACGATATTCTTGACTTCGATATTCTGTCCCTACGATATTAAAAACTCGATATTAGTGTAGGTCGATATTTAAAATTCGATATTTTGACTGCCCACCGGCTCACAGGTTACTCCCAATGACAGTACTACACACCTGGATATAGACCTGGGAGCAGTGGCAGAGGCAGGTTTTCGTGCCCAAGGGGTACAGAAGATTCTTCAGGGGCACCAGTCCCGACCATTTCACTACTTTGTGAAGTTAAGTGCATATATTATAACACAGATTCACAGGCCATCTGTGGACTAACTGTCCAGACAGTCGCGGCTTCTCCGCTAAGGCAGAGGAGCATCGCCCCACTGAACAAAAGGAAAAATAAAATGATAACGTATCGTTATTATCATTTTAGTTTTCCTATTGTAGTCAGTGGCTCTCGGGATGAGGCTGGCCAGAGCAGGGAGAGGAGTGGTTTGCACTCCCTAAGTGCACAGGACTGCTTGGCCGGTCCTCTCGGGCCAGCCAAACAGTCCTGTGCACTTTGCATCTTCCCCACCAGGCTGCATTACACAGCCTGGTGAGGAACATGCCCGGCCTCCCATTCCCCGCCTGAGCACGAACCACGGCGCTCAAACCAATCACAATGCTGCATTTTTTCTTTTATTCTCCACCCCCCATTCCACCACCCTGGTCCGGTAGCAGCCGCTACTGTGTCCAGATAACTCTAAGTTGACTGGCAGCTCACATGACTTTCAAGCCCCGCTGAGGCACTTTTTTAATGCAGATTTATCGAAACCTACTGAATGGTTTTAAACCAAACCAAGCAAAGGCACGTCCTTTAGTAAATTTCTACTTTCAAGCCAAGTTTAGTACCATTTTTTCTGTACTGGACTTAAAGTCCTGTGGAATTTACACTGGGAAATGTCACCATTTTAACCACCCTCACCCGTTTTTTTGACCCCGCTTGATGGATCTCCATGAAATTTACCAAACCAAACCCAAATTGAATGTTGGATGACTGTTTGTTTTGGAAATTTTCATATAAATTCATCAAATGGCAAGGAAACTCTGACCTAACCATAAACACACCCACGCAGATGCTATATAGCTGTATATATACATATATATATATATGTATTCACGAGAGCAGCATCAGTATTGGCATAAGTGCCCTGAATTTGCTCTCCCAGTGAGACTGGAAGCCTGTGCCTGCTGTCTCCAACTCAGCAATGCAGCCTGGGTTGGAGCCAGCTTCAGTGCGCATGTCGGTTTGGCCGTCTTGAGACGACCAGCCAAACCCACATGCACCGGGATACCAGTGCATACCACTCTCCCTCCAGTGACTGTCATCCCCTGGCCCCACCCACAAGCTCCAGCGCTCCCAAAGACATCTCAACCCACAGTAAATCTTTGTGAATGTCAGCACGGGCCCCCACCACAGTCCCTATGCTGAGCCCCCTGACCACCACCTTCAGCGCCTCCCATTCCACAAGTCTGGAGGTGGCAGACCCCCAGTTCTCAGTGAAGTAGTGTATTAGGGCTACACGTGTGCTTTCCCTAAAAGCCTGATCTTCCAACACAGAGAGTTGGAGTCGCCAAGTGAGGAGCGGCAGACGGGGAGTGTCCCATTCCAGATGAACCTGTATGGGATGGTGGTCCAAAAAGGTTTTCCCCAAATACTCGGCCCCATTACCTGTACCTGTAATGTGGTGTGGCAGCGGATGTGGTCCAGGCACACATGAAGATCATGTGGGGCCGAGTAGTGAGAGTATTCCCTGTCCGAGGGTATAATTCTCTCCAGCTATCATGCAACGACCAGTGTGCCAGACATTGCGCAAAGGAGGTGGCTGCCGAGACCGTCGGAGAAGACGGGAGTGGGGGATAGAACCTATCTAACTGTGGGTCCGGGACCGTGTTAGAATCACCTCAAAGAATCCAGGGTACATGCGCCCATCGTGTTAGTGTGACTGTGAGGTGTGCTAGAGCTGCTGATTGCGCTGTATTGGGCACATATATGCTACCTAAAAGAATAGGCTTTCTGCCAAGGTGGCCTTCAACCAAAACATATCGGCCCCATGGGTCTATCTCAATTGCCGTGTGGCAGAACGAGACTCCCGGGTAAATCCAGATGAGGGTACTTCTGGCAAATCTGGAATAAGCGGTGCATGAACACTGCCACCGCCAGCGCTTTTGTAAGTGTGTGTCCTCGCCTTTCGCTATGTGGGTTTCCTGTAGCATTGCTATTTGCGCACCCCGTCATCTAATGTACTGCTGAATGGCATGTCGCGCATCGGGCCCAGTCCTCTCACATTCCAAGTCAGCTATGCAATTTTAGACATTGTCAACTTACATAAAGGGTCGAAGTGGAGCGTGGTGGGTGGGACTGAATGGTGCAGCGATGTGTGGATAAGGAAGGGGCTCCAGCGAAGGAGTCAACGGCCTGCATTACCAAGCATATGCACCATACCTAGTCAGATTCAGCTGTGCTGCGTGACCTGTGTGAGTAGAACTAGTGAAACCCCACTCAACTCCCATCCCAGGGCAGATCCCAATGGGGAATCCACCCACACATTGAACTAACTGTCCCATCTCAGGTGAAACTTTATCTTCCACCCTCAGGCAATGACGTTGTCTCGATAGAGACTCCGGGGGGTGGGGCAGGGGCAGTGCTGCAGCACCAGTGGCCAATCGAGAATAGACGGTCTCCGGAAAAGGAAAGTTCTGAGTCATTGATGGAACCCACGTCTGCTCTGTAGTGAAGGCTGGCTGATTGGTGTATGTGCCCGTAGAAAGCAATTTGGAAACAAGGAGATCTCCCCTACTCTAGGGCCCCCACTTGGTGAAGAGCGGGTAGACGTATCTTTGTCCATTACCATTCAGGGGAAGGGGGAAAGGGGGCAGATAGGGCAATTACAGAATGGAATGGAACAACAGGTGGTGTGTGGGCATGTGAGTCAATCGACCCACATGCAGTGAGCGGAAAACGAAAGACCTGTATCAGGCCGTCCGCAGTTTGTCGGGTCTCCTCAGGAAGCACTCTGCACTATTATGTGAGATTCTTGATCTGGCGTCCAAAGGGGTATCAGCAGCCCGCGTTGATGAAGGGGAACATCCGTCTGCCCACCAGGAGGTGGCCTGGGATAGCACCTGTGTCTGGTCCTCTTTTGCTTGCTCCGGCTTGGGGGCACCCCCTAAGCGGTCTAATCGATCCTCAGGCAGGCTGCAACTTCCCCTCCTCCTCTGGCAATCACGCTCAGGTGCCCAAGGAGATAAAGAAGAGGGGGTGCCCTCGAAACGATGCTGTTCCACGCAGTCTTAGGCATCTGAGGGTTCAGTGAAGAAATAGCTGGTGCCATTCACCATGACCTTCAGTTTTGTCGGAAAAAGTAAGGAATAGCGCATTCCTGCTTGACAGAGATTCCTTTTCATGCCCAGGAGCAAGGCCCACCTGTGCTGGACCACCATAGTGTAGTCCTGGAAAATAGAGATTCGAACATATTCAAAGAGTGTGGGACCAATGTCTCTGGTGGCCTGAAGTATGGCCTCCTTGTCCCTGTTGTTCATTACTCTTGCTATTATGGGGTGGGGGTGTGGGTGAGCGGTTTTGTGGGTGTGTGAGAGGTTTTGTGGGTCTGTGCGTGGGTGTGTGAGTGGCTGTATGGGTGTGTAAGTGTGTGTGTGTGAGTGGGTGTTAAAGTGGAAGTGGCTGTGTGGGTGTGAGTAGGTGTGTGAGTGGTTTTGTGGGTCTTTAAGTGGGTATGTGCGTGGCTGTATGGGTGTGTGAGTGGGTGTGTAAGTGGTTGTGTAGGTGTGTAAGTGTGTGTGTGTATGTAAGTGGGTGTGTGAGAGGCTGTGTGGGTCTGTGAGTGGGTGTGTGAGTGGTTTTGTGGGTCTGTGAGCAAGTATATGAGTGGCTGTATGGGTGTGTGAGTGGCTGTATGGGTGTGTGAGTGGTTGTGTGGGTGTGTAAGTGTATGTGAGTAGGTGTGTGGGTCTGTGAGTGGGTGTATGTGTTTTTTTAAAATTGAGGTCTGGATCTGCGAATCCACCTGAATCCATGAGGATCCGGTGGATCCATGCATCCTTGTGCGTTTAAAAGAAAAGATTTTGGACAAATTCTTGCCCAAGAGGGATCCCTCACAGACCCCTCCATCAGTCCCATGGGGTCAGGGTACCTCTACCCTGAACCCTTCTATCACTTTTACATTTTATTTTCCCCTCCAGGGAAACATGTCCCAATGAACAAAATGGCAGCCGCAACTTTCCTCTTAGGTTGTGCCCAGCCATTGTATCAGAGGAGGATCTGTGGCAGATCCACATCTCTAGATATACATAAATCTTTTTACTATAACTCCAAACTACTGAACAGATTTACACTAAATTACAAAAAGCACTCTTTCTGGACCAAGATCTAGCTTTCTGCCAAAGTTGGTTTAATTCCATTTAGCGGTCCGGGCTATAGTCATGCCTAAAACCCCTATTGGAACTTGCATGGGGATAACATGTTTTGGTACCCCCTTTTTCTTGGCCCCCACTTGACGGATTATCCCCGAACTTTCCAGACAGCAGCTGAAGTGACTGGCAAACTAGTTTTAAATATTTTGTGAAAATTCGCCAAACAACGGCAAAGTTATTAGCAAAACAAAAAACACTTGAACTATGGAATCTAGGTCCTAGCTATACCTACCCACTGTCAATCACCAGTAGGTAATCTATCTATATATATATATATATATATATATATATATAGATGAAAGCGAACCCAACGGCGGACCTTCCAGTCTGCACCTCAATCTTTGTTTCAGAGAATTTCGAAAATCCTGTGCACAATTCCTCCAGCACCTGCCATTGTTCAGTGCCACTGTGTCCCAGATCCTTGGTTAATAAAGCATATGGAGGTGCACCAGGCAAGGAAGTCCAGTCAAACGTGTTGTATCAAAAAAACGTGTTTCATTCCAACAAACAATAGGAACTTCATCAGGGCTTAATCTTCTATGACTGTAGATACCATGGTAAGTATCCGTTTCCTCTGTATCTGAAGAATCATGTTTCTTCAGATACAGAGGATACGGATACTTACCATGGTATCTATACGTGGGGCACTGTGATGCCTAGGGGAAATCCCCAAGTAGCCAGCACGTTTAGCTGGAATAAGGACTATGATTATTGCTTGTGATCTTCACGTACAGTCATAGAAGATTAAGCCCTGATGAAGTTCCTATTGTTTGTTGCAACGAAACGCGTTGGCTGGACAGTGCATATAAATAAGGATAAATAAAAAGGATGAATAAAGAGAAAATAAAGGCTTTTTTGATACAACACGTTTGAATGGACTTCCTTGCCTGGTGTACCTCCATATGCTATATATATATATATATATATATATATATATATACATAGATATATATATATATATATACATACCCACAATTGTACTGTAACATCAGAAAGTCAGACGAGCAGTCTGTCTTTAATGTCTATTTGAGCACTTTCTGAAAACTTTCTGAAAACTTTTCTGTTTTCATGATTCCTGACCATTGCACGGTGATGTTACTGCCTTTTAGCGCTGGGAGGCCTTATGGTAGCCATGCGCTCTAGAAATGCATATTCATTCATTCATTCACTTGGCACTTTAAATATGGGGTGGAAATGACGAAAGAAACATGTGATCAAGGCCCTGCGAGGCCGAAACTCGTCATGGCAGCACAGCAAAAATAAATAACAAGCACAAAGAAAAAGAGGAGTCCGTTTCCATCTTTTGGGCGTAATACCAGAGACAAAGAAGGAGAAAACTTACGATATATATATATATATATATATATATATTCCACTTCTCCTATACCCATAGAGAAAGAGGGGTTTCGGTCTCCCTACCTTACTCATGGGTGTAGCAGGCAAATCAACTTCAAGTTGAGTGCCTCCATCTTTCTCTATGGGTTTCAGAGAAGTGGATTATATATATATTTTCCAAACGTCCCCAGCGAGTGCTGGTTTTCTTTCAACGAAAAAGAAAAAGGAGCGACAATAAATTGCGGAGCTCACCACCGCACACAAGCACCCGCCCGAGAGTGCTTCGCATTGTGGTGAGAAGCGAGCGTTAATATATATATATATATACATATATATATATATACAACTTTTGCATCGTTTGACAAATCTTGGCGAAAAGTTCAAAACTAGTTCGCCGCGATAGTTTTGGGGTGATCCATCAAGGGGGGGCCGAAAAAAAGGGGGGGTCCCAAAACGCGTTTTTCGATGTTAATTTCAATAGGAAATTTTAAACAGGGCGTCAGCCCGAGCTGCTGAACAGAATTACACCAAATTTGGCAGAAAGGCAGCTGTTGATGCAGAAAGCGGCCTTTTTATTAAATGGTGGAAATTCGTTAAGTAGTCGCTAAGTTATTTAAAGAAATTTCCAGTTGTATATATAGGGATGCACTAATCCGTGACCCCTTCCGATCTCGTGCTGAGATCTGATTGGCTACCAACACTTCAAACCAGGAAGTGTTTGCAGCCATCTTGTGACTCGGTTGAACTGAGTCAAAGGAAAAAACAAATTTAAAAAAGAAAAGGGGGCAGGGTAGAAACACCCTGACCCTCTAGGACTTTGGGGGGGAGGGGTGTCCCAGAGGGACACTGAAAGGCCAAAAAAGCATTTTATTTAAAAAACCATTTTGGCGAGAGTCACGCTGGATCCGCGACTCCCACCAAAATTTTTAAAAAAACAAAGCGTGATCTCCCGTGCTTTATTTCTAATTGGTCCCCGGGTGGGCCAGGTCCCGGGGGCATGTCCAAGTATGTAGGAGGGGGGCGCACAGGGCCCCCTCCTAGGGCCTTAAAGCCCCAGGGACCGCCACTTCCTCACAAATTTTTATAATTGCCCCCGCAGCCCAGGGTACCGCCATCTTCCCGGGGCAAAACATGACACAAATGTGGGGGAGCCATGCAGCCCCCCCGCAGTCCTGGAGACCGCCTCCTCCCCGGGGCTAAATATAATATAAATGTGAAGGGCTCCAGTCCCCCCCCGCAGCTCTGGGGATCACCACCTCCCGGGGAAAATGGTAAAAATTTAAGTGGGGGGCCACGCTGCCCCCTGCGACCCCGGGGACCAACACCTTCCCGGGGCTGTGTCCTGTAATGGAGGGAGGCTGCGCGGCCTCCTGCCTGGAGCCATAGAAGGCCCTGGGGACTGCCACCCCCCAGGGCCAGCTCTAGCAATGTCCCGGGGGTTTCCGCCAAGCCATAGCAAACTCTGCTCTGGTTTGAGTAAGCGAGAGCAAGTAAAAAGCTCTTGCTTACTCGAAGCAGATCAGAATTGCTTTTGGACAGAGGGAGCTGCATGTTCAGCAGCTCCCTCTGTTTAAAGCAATGCTTGCTCCCGCAGGACATGGGGAGCCGGCATTGACCACGGAGGCCTTCCGGCTCTCCCTGCGGTCCCCAACGTGAGAAACTGGGTGCCTTGTGTGGGTCCAGGGCACCCAGTAATGTGGCCAGGCCCCAGGGTATGGGGTCCCAGGGCCAAAATCAACCCGGGGAAGGGGGGCCACGCGGCCCCCCTTCCTTTATTAAAAAAAATAATTAAAAAAGAAAAAGCCTGGCCCTGGGGGATGGGGTACCCAGGGCCATAATAGGCCCAGGGAGGAGGGCCACACGGCCCCCCTCCCCGTTCTAAAAATACCTGGCCCCAGGGGATGGTGTCCCCGGGGCCAAAATCGGCCCAGGGAAAGGGGGCAACACGGCCCCACCTTCCCTTATAATTTAAAAAAATTGAAAAAACAAAAGCTACTGGCATGACGCCGGAGCCCCACCCCCTTTCTGCACCACTCTGTGCAATTGCGCCTCCTGGCGCACTGCTGGTTGGGGGATGAAGTCCCCTTGGCTGCTGAAGGTCCTTGGGGCCAACAAGACCTCCTGTTACCTCCAGTAAGTCCCACGCATTGGAGTTGCTTAGAGGTGTTCGGAGGTCATGCCCACTTTCTCCACCACTCTGCAAACGTGCCTCTTGGTGTGTTGCTGGTTGGGGGATGAAGTCCCTTTGGCTGCTGAGGGTCCTTGGGGGCCAACAAGACCTCCTGTTGCCTCCAGTAAGTCCCACAAAGTGTGATTTCTGAGAAGTGTTGGGAGGCCATGCCCCTTTCTCCACCACTTTGCAAACGCCCCTCTTGGCGCACTGCTGGTGGGGAGATGAAGTCCCCTTAGATGCTGAGGGTCCTTGAGGGCGAACAACCCCTCCTGTTACCTCCAGTAGGTAACACAGTAGGATTGCTGAGAGGTGTTCAGAGGCCACGCCCCCTTTCTCCACCACTCTGCAAACGCGCCTCTTGGCGCACTGCTGGTGGGGGGATGAAGTACCCTTAGCTGCTGAGGGTCCTTGGGGGCCAACAAGACCTCCTGTTACCTCCAGTAAGTCCCACACAGTGGGATTGCTGAGAGGTGTTTGGAGGCCACGCCCCCTTTCTCTACCACTCTGCAATCGTACCTCCTGATGGGCTGCTGGTTGGGGGATGTAGTCCCCTTGGTTACTGCGAGTCCTTGGGGGCCAACAACCCCTCCTGTTACCTCAAGTAAGTCTCACACAGTGGGATTGCTGAGAGGTGTTCGGAGGCCACACCCCTTTCTCCACCACTCTGCAACGTGCCTCTCGGCGCACTGCTGGTGGGGGGAGGAAGTCCCCTTGGATGCTGAGGGTCCTTGGGGGCCAACCACACCTCCTGTTACCTCCAGTAGGTCCCACACAGTGGTATTGCTGAGAGGTGTTCGGAGGCACACCCCCTTCCTTCACCACTCTGCAACGTGCCTCTCAGCGCACTGCTGGTGGGGGGATGAAGTCCCCTTGCATGCTGAGGGTCCCTGGGGGCCAACAAGCCCTCCTGTTACCTCCAGTAAGTCCCACATAGCGTGAATGCTGAGAGAACTTCAGAGGCCACGCCCCCTTTCTCCACCACTCTACAAATGCACCTCCTGGCGCACTGCTGGTTGGGGAGTGAAGTCCTCTTGGATGCTGAGGGTTTTTGGGGGCCCAGAAGCCCTTCTGTTACCTCCAGTAAGTCCGATACAGCTGGATTCCTGAGAGCTGGTCTGAGGCCACGCCCAGTTTGTCCACCACTCTGCAAACATGACTACTAGTTAAAAAACCATAGAACTTTACTTAAAAAACCAAAGGTTACAGGGGCGTTATAGTTAGGAAATATATTTGGAAAAACCTTACAAATTCACTTAAAAAACCCAAGGTTACAGGGTTGTTATAGTTAGCAAATATAATTTAAAAAACCTCAGAAATTCACTGAAAAGAACCAAAGGTTACAGGTACGTTATAGTTAGGCTCGGATTTCACTCATACAAAACCAGTGAAATTTGGCAGTTATAGTTACCTGAGCTTACTATAACTTATGCCCCCCAATGTACTGCTTATGATCTCACATATGACATCACTCATGACATGGTGAGTGACATCACTCATGACATTACTAATGACACCTCAAATGATATCACTGATGACATTATCCAGAGAACCACTCACACCACTACATAACCTCTCATACACCTACTCACATACCCATACTACCACTCACACACCCACTTACTCATTCACAGAGCCACCCACACACTCAGTCATTAATACAGCCACTCACCCATACACCTACTCACACAGCCTCTCAATCACCTATACAGACAATCACATAATCACTCATCAATTCAGCCACTCACACACCCACTCATTCATACATACAGCCTCTCAACACAACCACTCACACTCCCACTTATATACCCATTCACACATCCATACAAGCACTCACATATTCACTCACTCACCCATACAGCCACTCAGCAGTCACTCTCCAATTCAGCCATTCCCACAACCACTCAGTTAACCAAACACCCACTGAAACAGCCAATAACTCACCCATACAGCCACTCACCCTCCCACCCATACAGCCACTCACACACCCACCCACTCACACATTCATACATCCACTCACACACCCACTCACTCACCAATACAGCTACTCACACACCCACTTATTCACCAATACAGCCACTCACACACCCAGTCACTCACAGATACACACAGGCACCCAGCCACTCACATAATATATGTTTGAAATAGTATCACTCATTAGTAGTACACAAGGTATACTAATTTAACTTTCGTAGTCCCTTAGTATATATTTTAACTCTTAAAAACTTTTACGAAACACTCACAATCACTTGATGATGTCATCAGTGATGTCATTTGAGATGTCATCAGTGATGGCACTGCCCATGTCATGAGTGATGTAATATGTGAGGTCATAAGCAGTGCATTGTGGGGGTTCAAGTTAAAGTTAGCTCAGGTAACTATAACTGCTGAATTTCTATGGTTTTGTGTGAGTAAATTCTGTACCTAACAATAACGTCCTTGTAACCTTTGTTTTGTTTTTTTCAGTGAAAAAAAATATATATATATATAAATATCATATCACAATCCTCTCCTGACAGGAAAGGACAAACGGGTCGCACTCGCGTAGAATTTTGCAACTTAGATTTATTTTCTCCTTACATCAAACGGGAACACAGGCAACAAGATCTATTGGGTAATACCGAAACGCGTAGATCTTGTTGCCTGTGTTCCCGTACAGCTACACTCTAAAACATAGACCGCATATTCAGTTTTACATGTCAAATGTTGAGTAATAGCACGCAGAATGTTATTAAAAGCAGTGCAATACTCCAATTTATTTATTCCATATTTACAGTCCTTGCAACTGGTACATTTAAAAAACCCTTTTCTTGCTGTGAGCCATACACCCACCTCCTGGTCCTCAGGATTATTACGTACCAGGACACTACTCATAGATGCTGTTTTTCTGTATGTGATGGTTGGTTTCTTCAATAGGGATTGCCCAATAACGGGGTTATCTAGTATGATGGGCCAGTTCCGTCTCACTATTCCTCTGATCTGCCTTTTTTGCCTAGAGAATGACATAATGAGACGTGTGGGTTCATTCTGTATTGCCAAAGAACTGCGAGATCCTGCCTCCAGCTTATTTCTGTATATTAATAACTCCTCTCTGGGTTTTTGTTTAGATTTTGCAATGGCTCTATCCACTATTTTGTCTCCAAAAATCTGGCCTTACTTTAATTTTGTTTATTTTCACATTCGCTGTCATTACTACAAATTCTTCTTATTCGGAGCATTTCCCCATATGGGATGCTATCTATCAGATGACGGGGGTGAGCGCTTGTTGCATGTAATAGTGCATTTCCCGCCGTCTCTTTCCTGACTAGGGTGGTGGATATGGCATTGTTATTAATGGTGATTTGTACATCAAGAAAAGTTACACTCTCCTCACTTATACATGATGTAAATCATAAGTTGTTATCATTAATATTTAGTTGCGCTATAAATTCATTCGCACTCCTTTCTGTTCCGTGCCATATGATGAATAAGTCATCTATATATCTTAGCCAACAAATTATGTTTTTCTGACAAATATGACCATATTGCTTCTTGAGGACCAGCTCCTCCCACCATCCCATGAACAGGCATGCATAACTGGGGGAGAAGCTGGCCCCCATCGCCACTCCTAGCACCTGCTGATATATTTGATTCTTGAAAAGGAACAAATTATTGTTCAAACAGAAGGTCAATAAATCAATAATCATTCTATTATGTTGAACATATTGTATGGGTCTACAGGATAAAAGTGTTCAATGGCCCTTATTCCATCTCCATTTCGTATACAGGTATACAAAGACGACACATCAAGAGCTATCATGCAATATCCTTTTTGCCATTGTATATTGTTAATCTTTTGCAAAAAGTCACTTGTGTCCTGAACATAAGAGTCTAAGCCACGTACATGCTCCTGCAGAAAATAGTCGATATAACACGACATATTTTCAAATGGTCCATCACAGGCCGAAGTTATAGGTCTTCCTGGTGGCTTAAGTCTGTCCTTGTGTACCTTGGGGATAAAGTAGATCTTCGGGATGGTAGGATGCTCTTTTCTAAGATATTTGTATTCATCAGAACTTAACATTCCCAAATTTTTCCATGCCAATAACTTAGTCATATAACAATCCTGTGTGCTTCTAAATTTTTGGAAGGAGCTTTTCCTGTAGCACTCTGTGTTGTTCAATTGTCCCATCGCCTCAATCATGTATTCCTTTAGGGGCCAAAGGACAATATTTCCCCCCTTGTCCGAGTTTCTTATGACCACATCTTTTTCCTTTTTAAGTTTGTCCATCAGTTGCCCATATTTTCTTTCATGATCTGTAATTTTCCTTTTATTTTTATTGATATTTATATTAAGTTTTTTTATTTGAGCCACAATTTGGGGGCCGATTCTGATGCGGGTTGGAAAAGCTTCCCGACCGAATCGGTTGGGAAATGGTGTCCGACACACTCGGATCGGGAAAGTCCAACCGGCGGAGTAGGATGCATCCGGATGCTTCCAGATACGATTTGGTTGAACTCCCATTGACTTCAATGGGAACATTTGTTCCTAACCGCATCAGAATTGGGCCCTCGGTCGGGAAGACACGTTCCCGATCCGATTTGGAAGGAGCAAATGCCGTTAGGAGGCCTTCCTAACCGCATCAGAATCAGGCCCTCGGTCGGGAAGCTTTTCCAACCCGCATCAGAATCGGGCCCTAGGTCACGAAAAATGTCTATGGAGTCTCTCGGCATTACAAGGGTAAATTTTGATTTTACTTTGAACTTTGTAGTTGGTTTACTGCTCATTTCCATATCAAGGATTCCACTGCCCTGTGAATCATTGAGATAGTCATAATGCGTATCACATTCCATTGTGGTAGTGCTTTCCTTCTCTAAATCTTGTAATACTTTTAGCACATTAAAATCCGCAGCTGTGAGATTGGAAATGCTGGCAGTATTTAATGCTGATGAACTAGCCATCTTTCCTTTGTTTGCCAGTTGTAACTGATGATACTTCTTCAATTTTAATTTCCTGATAAACCTATAAATGTCAGCTCTTGTCTGCGTATAGTTGAAATTCGTCTCAGGACAGTATGAAAGGCCCAAGGAAAGCAATTGACGTTCAGCTGCACTTAAATCAATGTTTGATAAATTGATGATAGTATTGGCATTTATAGATGTTTGCTCAGATTTTTGTATCAAACTCAATTGCGCTTCCAATTTCCCCGTCCCCGTCCCCTTATTGGACGTTTGGAACTCGCGCTTTCTAGCTGCTTTTCTCCTCTCCCTCCTACTTTTGGTCCTTCGTTTTTTGTCGATACATTCCTAGGGCGCAGTGTTTCCCTGCGACTGCGTCTGATATATTCCAATTCCTCTCCCAATGTTGGTTTAATGGAATTTTGGGTTGCACGGTTTCTTTCCCTTTGGCCCTCAGTGTCGGATTCGCTTTCCTGCGCTGAACTTAAATCCGAAATTGAGGTTGCCCCAGCCAGGAAATGATTTGTATTCTCAAGATTTGTTCCTTGATTTGTTTCTTGTGTCCTTCTGTCCTCTGTTGCCTTTCTAAACGTGTCAAATTTGCGTGCAAATGTGAAGATTTGCCCATTGGCATAATCTTCTTTATCCCTCCTGAATTTGTATGTCTTTCTTTGTTTGATTTTGTCCTCCTCCTTATTCAATCTGCCAGTCATTTCATCATATAGTTTCTGTTTCTGCTGGGAATCATTGTGCGCCTTCATTTCCTCATTCAGATTGTCGATCTTAAGCTGGATTTCATGCCTGTCACTATCGGCATATTTTACTGAAATGGCCACAAGCTTTCGTGAGGATTCCAGGTTGCATTGCGCCCATTCTACCATCATTGCAGGGTTTGGCGTCTCATAACTTGGGGCAATCATTATGCGTAATCCTCTAGGGATCCTTCCCACATCCAGGTATTTCTGTAAAGATTTTGACTCCCACCACTCCGACATCTCCTGGCGCATTAATTTCTCTAGTGCCCGAAATTTATCTTTCAGGCTTCTCAATCCCCCACTTGCTTCTTCATTAGCACTTGCATTAGCATCCAACTGCTCCGGAAATGTTTCTGAGAACATTTCCTCCGCAGCGGACTCACGATCCCTTAGCGCTGCAGCAGACATGTTTTTGGCGGTAGTAGCATTCTTGGTTATATCGGCGTGTGATCTATAACAGTCCGATATGGTAACGCTGTTAATAAAATCCCAACAGCACACCTCCCCACCTGCTATAATGCTACGATATCGTGTACCTTATTTTCGAGTCTTGGGTCCCAGTGCAGCCACCTCACGCCGCCGCACTCGTCCGAGCTGCCACCGCGCCGCGCTCTGCCTGAGCCGTTCCTCTTCCTGGTACCGATGTCGTAGCAGCAGGGGGCTTCCGTGTATCCGTTTTCCGGCACAATTCAAACGTCCCCGGTTCCCAGTCTCACCGAAGCCTCGGCAATACACGGTACTTCCGGAACCTTGATTTCTTTATCACGGAGCCGTCACTCGGAGAGGGGGTCCACTTAATCCGGAGGAAATCAACCCGGATAATATAGCAGAATGTCATAGCTTAAGTACTTTTAACATCTCTCAAATAGGTACAAGCCTAGCCATTATCAAATCACATATCCAAAAATATCATATATATATATATATATATATATATATATATATTGCAATATCTGCTTCTTTGGCCACGCCTTGCAGAGTTCCGCAAGCGGCAGAGTCTGTTACGTCGAACTGCTTGCTTTGATTTTTAGCGCTGGGACTTTGTCCCGCACTGTAAAATCTGTGCAGATGACACTACGTGTTGCGCCAGAGGGCACTGCTGCTTTCTGCCACTCAAGTAGACATTCTACTCGAGCAACAGCTTCTTCAATGCGAGCGACAGATTTCTCAACGTAAGCGGTCGCGACCTGTCGCACTTGCCAGTGTTGAGAAATCTGGCTGGGAGGAAGTCTAGCATGCGATTGTTTCTCACGAGCACTCGCCAACTTAACGCTGGTGAGCCGCTCGAGAGAAAAAAGCTCCATGTCACTACGCAGAGTTTTGCGGACCTCTGCGAACTCCACCGGTGGAGCGGAATTCTTTGCCCACCCTTACTCCTTTGCCTCCCACTTCACATATGCTTAGAATCTGGCGCAGGAAGGAAGCAGGCGGCAGAGCTCCAACAAATAAAGGAACTGGAACAGGCAAGTATCGTAGAGATCAACAAATGGTGGGAAAGTGAGACCTTAAAAAAGTATCTGGCCTGTAAACGTATTCCAAGGGATTTAAGGATCTTCGTCCTCCCTACTCTAAGTGACCCGGACCTCCTCTCTCAATGGCAGACTGACACAACGGAATGCTCTATGAAGCTTATAAACACACTCATAACACATGCAGAGAGAAGACTGGTGCAAGCAATGGAGAAGTCCAAAGACTTAGAAAAATCCTTGGAAAAATTTAAGGAATCTGCTGAGGGCATTAAATTACTCGAGGAACTTGAAAAAAAGCTGTACAAACACGAAAAAGAAGTACAGAATAAAAAGATAAATTTCAGCGTGACAAAATCGACCACGCCACAGGGCGAGTCTACACCTTTTCCTGAAGATATGACGCAAATTATAATAAACAATCGATGGATCGGGTTCAGGTACTGGAACAAACAAGGATGTCAAGCGCAGAGAGTTCGGAGATCAGCTCGGGGGAGGAAGGGCCAAACAACAGTCATCAAAGGATGGATTTTTCTGGGGAGATGCGTCTCCTCTCGATGACTACGCGGGTAAAAGGCAGAGGCACACAACAAAAGAAAGAATACCAGCAACAGAAAGAAGAACATCAACAAAAAGAACAAGACGGAGTGGCAAGAGGCAGAGGCAAAAAAAGCAAAGACACAAAATGATTACAAGAGTAAATGATGACCATAGCACTCCAAAAAAAGATAAACTGGTCACCAATCTGTCATCTAAAGTCTTGAACTTAAAACACCTTAATTTACTAAATAAAGGACTGACCTTCTCCTCCGCATCCGGCATGAACCTGGCAACTACAAGGGTTGATTTGTATAAGTTTTGGCGCAAATTGAAATTAAAAAACACTTTATCAACAATCCACCACCAAGGAAAATGGAACGAGAGACGTTGAGCAATCAGACACCTCTAACTATGAGTGATATAACAACTCTGAGAACCCTTTACCATCAAGAAAGGGAAGGCATGGAACTACATATTACTGCTACCCCAGAAGAAATCTCTGGTGCACAATTATGTGAACGTATGTCCATTGACACCAACTCATCTCTTAGTAGCAATTGCAGGACGCGCTCAAGGTTCTGCCCCCAATTACCTCCTGGAAACAGGGTGGACATCTTTCAAGAACTGATCACTGAGGGACTACGTTTCATATACATCAAAGAAAAGAAAGATAAACAACACAGGAGACAAAACATGACCCAGGATGACCATTGGGCGCTAAAAGATTTACAAAAGGACAACAATATTATAATCAAGCCATCGGATAAGGGAGGAAATATTGTGGTTATGGACTGCCAAAAATATTATCTAGAAATAAAAAGACAACTGAATGATGTAGATAATTATGAAAGACTCAAGGAAGATCCAACACCAAGTATCATAAGAACTTATCACAACATGCTTGTGAACTGGCAAGTGCGAGAACTGCTGGATGATGATGAGTTTGAATATCTTCTAATAACGCGACCCACCACTCCCACACTGTACGTCCTACCCAAAGTCCATAAAAGCTTGGAGAATCCACCGGGACGCCCGATCGTCAGCTCATGTGGCTCCCTCTTGGAGAACACATCAAGATTCATTGACATATTTCTCTTTCCATATGTAGAGAATCTTCCATCATACATTCGCAACACTACGGATTTTCTTAAACACATCGGAGGAATACCATGGAAGGAGGACTATGTCGTGGCAACTGTGGATGTGGTCTCCTTATATACATCTATTAATCATGAAGATGGCATCAAAGCTAGTGAATTTTTCTTAAGATCACGCTCATTGAGTCTCCTTGAACACAAATGATTTTAGAAATGATTAATTTCTGCCTCCACAACAATGTGTTCATATTCGACAACACATTTTACAGACAAAGGAGAGGAACTGCGATGGGTACATCTTTCACACCTACGTATGCCAATCTGACCATGGGTTTCTGGGAAGCCGAATATGTTTGGTGATAAGAACAGAGCAATGACTGACAAAGTGGTGCTATGGGTGCGTTACATAGACGATCTATTTTTAATCTGGGAAGGAGCTGAGGAAGAACTGGAACTCTTTTTAAAATCTTTTAATGAGAATGTGTTTCATTTAAAATTTACTTACATCATAAGTCAACAGGAAATTGAGTTCCTAGATATAAAAGTACATATTAGAAACAAGAAAATCTGCTCCACCTTATGTCGTAAACCAACAGAGTGCAACAGTATTCTAGTAGCTAACAGCACCCTTCCCAGATCATTAAAGTGGAGTGTACCTTACGGTGAATTTCTACGTGCTCGAAGAAACTGCTCTGAGGAGGAAGAATTTGTGTCACAATTGGATACAATGATGCCAGATTTTTAAGAAGAGGATATAAAATATTGGTCCTAGAAAACGCTAAGTCACAAGCCTTAAATAAAAGGAGGGAGGACCTACTATATCCCAAATAACTGGCTGGCAAAGATGAAAGTAAAGACGACCTAAGGTTTATAACACAATTCAACACCTCCAGTGGCCCAGTTAGAAACACCCTACAGCAACATTGGAAGACACTCCGACATGATGAAGAACTAAGATCTTGCACCTAAGACTATCTCAGCATCACTTACCGAAAAGCCCCCTCTTTGAGTGACATTTTAACACACAGTTATTTCAAAAAGCCAAAACAGAGAGATACTGTTGGCAATTGGCTAAGAACGAGTGGGTTCTATAAGTATCATAAGTGCAAAGCCTGTAGGTATGGATGTAATCACCAGGACGTAGAAACCTTTAAGCCCGGGCGTAGTTTGCGTAGTAGCACTTCACATAGCTACGTGAAGTACAGCTTCAACTACACGTAGCTATGCAAATTGCGTAGTGCGTAGCTGTGTGCTTGACTGCACTGTACAATAATTACCAAAAGCAAACTTGTACAGTGCAAGTTAAGATAAAATAAATATCTCTGTCTTTATATGCTAAAAATGCATATAGTCATTTCACTAAAGTGAAAACAAAAAGTTAACAAGCAGTGAGAGAGGTGATGATTTTGGTATCCTCACTAACTTAGGGAGAGAACCAACAACCAAGCAGATGTCTTGAAAACAAAAAGCACATCTTATTGAACGATTCCTCCTAGGACCACTCCAAGCACAGTTATGGGCAAAATACAATCCCAACCAAAGGCTCTGCAAAGCATTATGGGACGAGATTAGCAGTGGGCAGTGAATATTATAGTGTCCAATATCAAAATAATTCTACAAAGAGCTGCAGTTCAACTAGTCGTCACTGGGTGTCGTCCCTCAAGAGTGAAATGCAAAAGTATTGAAAACCTTTCATGAAGCTTTTGCATTTGACTCGTGAGGGACGACACCCAGTGACGACTAGTTGAACTGCAACTCTTTGTAGAATTATTTTGATATTGGACACTATAATATTCACTGCCCACTGCTAATCTCGTCCCATAATGCTTTGCAGGGCCTTTGGTTGGGATTGTATTTTTGCCCATAACTGTGCTTGGGGTGGTCCTAGGAGGAAGGGACCACCATTGAATCGTTCACATGATATGCTTTTTGTGTTCAAGGCATCTGCTTGGTCCTCCCCCTAGGTTAGGGGGACTCCAAAATCATCACCTCTCTCATTGCTTGATATGTCAAAATTCATTTTTGTGAATTGGTTATATGCTTTTTAGCATAAAAAATTGCTTTATCAAAGCATTTGAAGGAGTTTGTTATTATTATTATTAAGCCTGGGCGTAGTGCTAGCTGTGTGCTTGACTCACTGCACTGTACAATAATTACCAAAAGCAAACTTGTACAGTGCAAGTTAAGATAAAATAAATATCTCTGTCTTTATATGCTAAAATTGCATATAGTCATTTCACTAAAGTGAAAACAAAAAGCAGTGAGAGAGGTGATGATTTTGGTATCCTCGCTAACTTAGGGAGAGAACCAAGCAGATGTCTTGAAAACAAAAAGCACATCTTATTGAATGATTAGGTGGTGGTCCCATCCTCTTAGGACCACCCCAAGCACAGTTATGGGCAAAAATACAATCCCAACCAAAGGCCCTGCAAAGCATTATGGGACGAGATTAGCAGTGGGCAGTGAATATTATAGTGTCCAATATCAAAATAATTCTACAAAGAGCTGCAGTTCAACTAGTCGTCACTGGTGTCGTCCCTCACGAGTCAAATGCAAAAGCTTCATGAAAGGTTTTCAATACTTTTGCATTTCACTCTTGAGGGACGACACCCAGTGACGACTAGTTGAACTGCAGCTCTTTGTAGAATTATTTTGATATTGGACACTATAATATTCACTGCCCACTGCTAATCTCGTCCCATAATGCTTTGCAGGGCCTTTGGTTGGGATTGTATTTTTGCCCATAACTGTGCTTGGGGTGGTCCTAGGAGGAAGGGACCACCATTGAATCGTTCACATGATATGCTTTTTGTGTTCAAGGCATCTGCTTGGTCCTCCCCTAGGTTAGGGGGACTCCAAAATCATCACCTCTCTCATTGCTTGATATTTTATTGTCAACATTCATTTTTGTGAATTGGTTATATGCTTTTTAGCATAAAAAATTGCTTTATCAAAGCATTTGAAGGAGTTTATTATACTCCTGCTACGCTACGTTTATTAGTACAGTTATTCACTCTGCTACGTGCAATTTGCGTAGTGCGTAGTAGCACAAACTTTGCATGCTTCGTGAGCGTAGCAAAGTATTATGCCCAGGGTTAGAAACCTTCACCGGAGAGAAAAGAAAGATCAGAGAAAGAATCTTGTGTGAAACAACACATGTGGTCTACATCCTGGAATGCCAGTGCGGGAAGAGTTATATTGGCAGTACCATAAACAAACTAAAATTATGAATTTTGCAACACATAAGTGCAACAAACAATAAAGATTTCTCGTATGCCATGGCGAAACATCTTTGGAAGAACCATGAAGGAGATTTAAACAAGTTATCATTTTATGGGATTAAACACATACCCTGGGAAATAAGAGGAGGTGATTGTGAACTCTTACTAAGAAAAGCACAGTCCAAATGGATTATAACTATTGGAACAGAGATACCATGGGGACTTAATATGGACGCAGAATTGCACAATTTCCTTTGAATCTCACAGTCCATAGCCATAGTGTCCCATGATATTTGAATATTTGCATGTTATATTGATGGCTCTTATGAAGAAGGAAGTAACATGTATTCGAACAACTTTTAATGTCACTATAACACTTTGCATCTGGGGCAATGTGATCAGATATTTTCTATGAAACTACTGGGCTGACTATACAATATCAGATTGACCATAGTATTCCTTTTCAGACACTTAACCGACTGAACACTGTGCACTTTAATACTCTGGGTACAAGTATAACACTCAGTACCCCCTTTTAAGCCTAATTACAGACCTTATGAGATAACTAGCATAAAAATAGGAGAATAGGCTGTCCACATGTTGTTTACAAATTCATCTCCCGGCTAAGCACAGAGCATTTTAATATTTTTTGCCACCTTAAAGTTTTCTGGGCTACTTATATTAACAAAAAGAATATTTACATCGATCCTGTAAGTAAATAATCAACTTAGCACCTAGCACTTTAACATTCTCGGGAATCTAGTACCTTGCCCTTCATGGAATTAACATTTGGGCGTCCACCTGATCTCCTACATGAGCGCCTACCAGTCCGACACTATGCACTTTAACCTTTAATCTCCAGAGAGAAATTATATATGATTATCTCTTTCTTGGAGTCTGGTTTAGCCTAGCACTGTGCACTTTAATAATAACCTCTTCTCCACAACTTCTAAGGTTTCTGGTATCAACAGTGTTGTTACAAACCATATCCTGTTGACCTGAGCCCTTATTTAATCTAATATTATGCATCTTAACATCATATCACCCCATTAAAAAAGTTATTAGCTCCCGGTATTAACTATCTCTCCTAGACCATTTTGCTGCTAACCTGACTTTTCTTGAGTCCAACATCACGCACCTCAACAACCTGCTATGTGCTTCAATGGTTAATGTTATCAATGAGGTCCTAAATAGTCCAATTTTCTCATTTTATGCTTTATATTTTCCCTTTTTCTTTATGTTCAAAGCCTTTTTACTACATTGTGATTCTTAGAAGTTCATGTGAGCATATGTGACAGAGGTCTGTTGGACATTCACAACCTGACAATATTATTGAGGAAAAATCAATTCAATTTATACTGTTGATGTCAGAACAAGCGCAATAAGAGTGTTCTTTTCTGAATCATGGAGTACTTCACCAGGATTATTGAAACACTTGATTTGCATATCGTTCTGTATATTGCATACATAATGTCACATATTACAAAGCAGACACTATGGGGTACTTTACCGTAGGTGGGAGAGAACATGCTTTGTATTGTTGCTCACACGAATATCTCAACATGTGTGTAAATATATGAAGTATGGCTTTTTGCAACATTATTACACCGCTATTGTCATCAAAGAGAACAAACAACTTATGTTCTTTTAAATTCTGCTTTTAATGGTTGTGGGCGGGACCAATTGAGTCCCTATTTATAGACACTCTGTACAGCACACTCTATGACCCTGACGAAGGCCTCAGGCCGAAACGCGTTGGTCTCTATTCCCATTTGCACTTGCACGTTGCTGAAATTGAAAAAAGAAAAAGAACTCTAAAAGAACAAAAGCGTTTTCAGAAGAATGCCGGATCCGCTTGCCTCTTTGACCTGCTCGGTGCTGTCTTCCTGTGCCCTCGATGAATGGCGTATGATGTTTAGGAGGGTTAATGCGGGATACGAGTATATATATATATATATATATGTTTCAAACGATCTCTTCCTCTGTGAAGTAGACAAGGGGACACAACGGGGCCTCCAGGAAACCATTTATTATCACAACGGCATAACGCGTTTCGGCGGTAAGCCTTTTTCGAATGCCTCTGACACCTGAGGTTTCTTTTGCTGTTCTCCTTTTTTAAATGTGCTCCTTCATTCTCATTGGTGGGAGCACAGCTGACCCAAGTTCGCCTGAAGAGTATTCACGCAGCACCTCATCATGGACTGCAAATCCCATCATGCATCTTACTTTAGACTGGGAAAAATGTCTCCTTCAGCCCATTGATTTTTGTGCTTCTCAAGGTGAGTGCGAGCTGTTTTATACAAACGTGGTCGTATTTACAGATCTTTCCATCACCCCGGCATCCATTATGGCAATGAAACAGTCTCCTGGCCCCCTACATCCAGCCACAAATGCCAAACATGAGCATACCCGGAGACCTTGATACAGTGAACACGCCTCTCCGTGAAGTCACGGACTGTTCATTCACAGCAGTACCTCTGCTCCCTTTGGTTCCGGCGGTCCCGAGGCTTCCAATCACTTGGAATTACTTCTGTTTCTGTTTATATATATAGATATATATTGCAAAATCTGCTCCTTTGTAGGCCTGGGTGGAATTCGCAGAGTTCTACTCTGCGAAGTGCTGGAAAAACTCTGCCACGCACTGCAGAGTTCCGCAAGCGGCAGAGTCTGTTATGTCGAGCTGCTTGCTCTGATTTTTAGCGCTGGGAGTTTGTCCCGCACTGTAAAATCTGCACAGACAACACTACGCATTGCGCCAGAGGGCACTGCTGCTTTCTGCTGCTCAAGTAGACAGTCTACTCAAGCAGCAGCTTCTTCAATGCGAGCAACAGATTTCTCAACCTAAGCGGTCGTGACCTGTCGCGACTGCCCGTGTTGAGAAATCTCGCTGGGAGGATGTCTAGCATGCGATTGTTTCTCACGAGCACTCGCCAACTTAACGCTGGCGAGCCGCTCGAGAGAAAAAACTCTGCTCCATGTCACTTCATGGAGTTTTGCGGACCTCTGCGAACTCCACCGGTGGAGCGGAATTCTTTGCCCACCCTTACTCCTTTGCCTCCCACTTCACATATGCTTAGAATCGGGCGCAGGAAGGAAGCAGGCGGCAGAGCTCCACCAATTTAGTGATCCTTTATTAATTACAGTTCAAACACTGCAGGTAAAACAGACAAACGTGTTTCGGCCGTAGCCTTCAACAGGGTCAACACATACACACACACACATATATATATATATATATATATATATATATATATATATATATATATATATATATATATATGTACACACACACACATATGTAAAACCCTTGGCCTTGTGGGGGTACCGGAGGCACCCTCCTGCCGTTAAAAACTGTTTATTTGTCTTTTTACCAGCATTGCGGAACCATGGTAGTACCACGGTACAGCAGTAAACATTTTTTTTTAAAAGGTCGGGGTCCAGCCCACTTCAATAAGAATCCCCCGGGGGAGGGGAGGTGGCAGCATATTTATTTGTTATAAATGTATGGAGAAGGGGATGTGCGTGCCCCCCTCTCCGAGACAGTTATTGGCCCCAAGGACCCTATTCCCTGGGGCCTCACCAAATATACATTTTTTATATTAAATACATTGCGGAGAAGGGCCTGTTTGTGCCCACCCTCTCCAAACCACGTATTAGCCCCAGGGACCTGATCCCCAGGGCTGACAATGAATAATGCTCCCACCTCGGTCAGGAGTATAGAGGCTCCCGAAGGGACACCTTAAGGATTTGGGGGCCAAGC
Organism: Calotriton arnoldi; assembly: GCA_963921515.1. Lineage (NCBI taxonomy): Eukaryota > Metazoa > Chordata > Amphibia > Caudata > Salamandridae > Calotriton > Calotriton arnoldi. Next base: position 377,273 of record CAWUFW010007316.1, read on the forward strand.
ATAATGTGGGGCCCTATGCGCTGAACAGTTCTGAATTTTTTATCCATATTCAGCTCATACACGCCCTCTGCAACTACGGTCAGATCATTGGCAATCCTTTTCCTTGACCAGCCTCCAACTGGGCCCATCCCTGGACAAACAGTCTGGCCATCAACAGAAAAGCAAAAAGGACTAGATGTGTGAACACGATAGCTGCATGTGGACTGGTGCCTCACTTTTGGGCCTGTGCATAGAGAGCGTGTTTTTTATGTTGACTGCACTCCTGTCTCAGCTCTACGAGGAATAGGGACTCTAACTCAGGTAGTACTAGACTATGATTGCAATGACCCAGCAGTGGTACCAGATGGCCACTGGAGTCATGGAGAGAGCACATAATGCTGCTCTGCACAGTACTTTGACATTTGGCCTGCCCTCGGGCCCTACCTTGGCGAAGCGGTCTCCAGCTGGAATGTGCCAAAAAAGCAGCCAGGCCATTGATTCAGCCAAGCCTTGTGGGGTGTAGCTACTCTGTCAGCAACATTTGGGCATACGGTGCTGATCAGTGCTTTTTCTTGCTGCACTGCCTAAGCCTCGTGGGACTGGCATTTGGAGTCAGGTAGCACTAGGCTGTGTTCGCACTGGTCTAGCAGCAACTCTACAAAGTTGATCAAGTCACAAATGAAGCACAAATACCAATTACCACTGCACAGTAAGTGGCATATGCTGCATAAAAGCAAAGGCCTGTGCAGTTGAACTGGGACTATACACTCTAAAAGGTTAAAGTGCTTGCTGACTCTAACCAGAATCAGCCTGGGATGGCTAAAAAAAAGAAAGTAGGTAAACAAACTGATTATTTGAAAATCTATTTCAACAATAAGAATGGGCCCTGACAAAGTCAACTGCATCCCAAGGCAATTATGCTAAAAAACCATTAGGTTTTTAAGAAGAAACCTCACCCACCAACCTAGTTGGTGGCATGCTTCATCATTGGGTTCCCACCTAGCGTGCCGAGTGCATCCTAGGTGTGCTTCAACACCTGATTACAGCGGAGTGGGTATTTTTGTGAAAGACAGTGAAAAAAGTGAAATTTAAAATTGCCTCAAGGATCCCCCTCCAAACTAGGAGGACTTTTAATTGCAGGGTCCTGGGGCAAGGTTAAAAACTGAATGCAGATGTTAGGAGATATAATTGATCTTAAACATCCTTAGGTTGGTCTATTTGAAAATCTAGACAGTCTGGGACTGTTACAGAAGCTTAACAAGGTGGCCACTTTAAAAGTGGGGGCTCTGGGCCAGAGCCCTTTTTGCTCATGCCTTAAAACGTCTCTGGTGGGAGCACAAAACAACCCCCCTGTGTGGGCAGAGGGAGCAGAAATAAGCTCCCACCGGCTCGGAGCACATTTACTGTTGCGGGCACCCACCGACACCCAGGATGGATGCTGGCTGGGGAGCCGGCAGGGCCACAAGGACCTTGGGCCTCACCCCTCAACCCCCAGTGCTGGAAAGCCACACGAAAATGGCAGAGCTGTGCACGAGTGGACTATGGGTGCGCCAGGTGGGTCCAGGGCACCCAAAACATATTTTTTTTAAAACACAGGGTGTGGCATCACGGGAGTGGGCTCCCTGTGCCGCCCAAAAAAACAAAAACAAAAAGAAATCTTGGCTGTAGATGCCCTCGGTGGGTCCGGGGCATCCATAATAAAAAAAATGCATGCTATATCTCATAAAGATAAATATTGAAGGAATGAATCAAAATCCTACCTCCACCACTTTGATACCTCCTATGTGCCTCCCAGGACACCTCCTGCTGGCACTGCTCTCTGGAGAGGCTCATTGAATATATTGGGTTTCTTGATCCCTGTTGCAAACAAGAAAAATGTGCCGCCCATCCTCTGCCTGGATAGTAAAAGGCAGCTAGTTTTGGTGCAATGGCCCCTAACCCCACTGGCCCTCGGTGTCACTGCACCTGCTGCACTATTGTAGGCTGCGCTCCCGGAGAAGCTTCCTTCACCTCTGCCCCCAGCACGGATCTCCTGAGCTGCACCCAAAGCTTCTTTCCTGCGTTGGTGGTGAGGGAGAGGCCCAGTCCAGCCTAGCACCTGTAGTCTCAGTCAAACAAGTCTGACAGCGTGAACTGCAATGCATTTTAATCTTGAAATGATACAAATTCATTTGCAAAATTAGTCACCCCATTCTCTTTGTCTGAACTTGTGTGGCTGCTTTTAGCAAATAAAATTCTTGCATTTCAAATGTAAAACGCAAGCAATTATTATTATCCTGAGAACAACAAAGTGAGTCATGGGGGACAATGGCCCGATTGACTCCCCTAATGGCTCCCTTCACCACTGCCCGGGAGGTGGATCTGTACCTGTAGATTGGGAATGGAACAGAGAAAAACTGACAGTAACCTCTGCATACTTGCCACCAGGAGTACAAACGTCCACATCAGCGCTACTAGGGTACGTTAGATTTATATATTTTTTAAAAAAGCAGAAAACCGCATTATACTAGGGGGTGACTTCAACTGACCATGAATGATATCTTATATAGAGCCACCACTAGGCATCAACAGGACAGAAGGAAGGGACACTTGCCTCATTTTACTAAGGCCATGGGACTGATAGATATTTGGAGAAAGGTCCTCCCACATGAACGTCAGCACTCATATGCCTTAAAGTCAAAGGGCTCATATTCCAGGCTGGGTTACGTTCTGGTACCGTGATCACAAGTCCACAGATGCATGACGCGGGGAATATTAAACTACTCACCACTGATTACTAGATTAGTAACCTCCATGAGTAGGAGACCAGGGGGGTGGATCTGTAGGAGTTAAAAATAAAGTAATGCTAAGGAGCTTCAGGACAAGCAGTCGTAGAACAAGAGAAGTAGCAGTGAGAGACAATCTGGAGAACTAGACGGCATAAGGATTGTTGAACCTATCGGTGGAACTATCACATTGCATAGCTCTGGGCAAGGAGGACTACAGGCAACTGGTAGAGAGGGAGGCGAGAGCACAATTTCTCTAGAAGCAATATTATCTATGTGATATGGGACATGAAGGTCGCAAGTAACTGGCCTGGCTGTCTAGTAGAGTGGAAAGCCAAAGATAGGTACATCAGATGGGACTAAGCACCGGAGAACTGGTGTAATCGGGAGAAAGGATTACACAAGCCTTTGCACAATATCACAGTTTAGGCTGAGAATGGAATTATCGATAGAAGATGTGGATAGATTCCCAAATGACCTTCCACTTAGAAGGCTTGCAAGAGAAGACAAAAGAAAATTGGAGGAAGAAATAAGGTGGAAAAATTGAAGAAGTAATAAAGGATCTCAAAACCGGTAAATCCCTTGAACTGAATGGACTCCTGGCTGAGCTCTGTATAGCGCTCTGTTGCCCTTTGGCTAGGCTTTTTAATATCTATTTTCAATGGCCCTTGGCCATAGCTTTATAACTTTGATAACACTCCTTCGTACAGAACCTATGGCAAGAGTTAGTGTAAATTAAGCTATCTCTGGGGAGTTCCAGTTGAGGAGAGGTACAAAACAGAGCTGCCCTCTCTCACCCTTATTGTTTGTAATGGCCCTGGAGATGTTGGCGAATTGGGTAAGAGGGGATGCGTTAATAAGGGGGCTGAGGTTGGGGCCATGAGTTGCAGGATACCATCTCAATGTTCACCAATGACATCCTCCTTTATATGGCTGACCAAGAACTCACGATTCTTAGACTTTTAACAATTTAATGACATTCTTGGCTGACCACAAGGTGGATATCGCACTCTGCAGGGGCTCCTGATCTCCCTGTTGGGCCAGGCAGCACTATATAAGATCCTCACAATGCCTAGATTTTTGTACATCCTGCAAAACATTCCATTTGAAATTTCATATACATATTTCAAGGAGGTAGATTACTGGACTAGACCCTTACTCTGGAATGGGGGTACGCCAAAAATAATGACAACACTTTGTATGGGGCCGTATGAGGGAAGGATAGATCTCTCCTATCTCAGGCATTACTATTAGGCCTCCAAACTGATAATTATGACTGGGCATCCAGTCTTCAGCAGGATCCACAACATCAAGCTGATAGACGAACAATGGAACCCGGGGTTACTTGGAGCATAATATGGAGGGGAGGAGCCAAAGACGGATCTGAGTCAAATGACAATGATGATAAAGATATGGGAGGCAGCCAGTCGGAATATGGGATGGGAGAGTAAACTCACACTAGAGACCCAGTTATGAGACTCCAGGATTCGAAAGAACCCACAGCCCCTGCAGGGCAGTGGTGACAGGTGATATTTTAAAGAGGTGGGATAGAAACAACTGAGAAGTATTGCATCGGGCAAGTGTTGGGTTGTTTCTTTACTATCACACGACCAGATTTGCAGGCTGTATTTATATAGCACTTCATACCATTAACTTCTAAGTTCTGTAAATAACAGATGTTACTAATACCAAATTAAATTGCTCTCAACGTGCATCAGACTAAGGCTGATGAAATGCTGGTTTGGCCTTGCGTTGATTCCAAATCATGGCATCTTACTTCCTTTATGCATCTATATACCTTCCATGTACTTGGATCTATATATTTATTACTTTTCTCCTAAAACAAGCATATTCAATGCACTACTCTATTTCTCATCCTATACTTCTATCAATATCTTTAATCGACATATACTTACCTCCTTTATGCATCTATATACTTTCCATGTACTTATGGATCTATATATTTTTTACTTTCTTCTAATTCAGCATATCCAATGCACTACACTATTTCTCACCCTATACCTCTGATAATATATCTTCTCCCTCAGCTCTCTGACTCATCTCAAACTTCTTTCTACTACTCTTTCCAATGCACTACTCTATTTCTCACCCTGTACCTGTATCAATATATCCTCTACATCCACGCTCATTTATCCCAAACCCCATACCACTACTATGATCCCCAAAATAACCCTTTCTAGACTCTCCCCTACTCTACCCCTCCTTGCGTCATCTGACACCTCTTTTACTATACCGATCCTCCAAAACAAGCCTTTCTAAACTCTTCCCCTCCACATCCCTTTTTACTCATCCCAAGCCTCCTCCTACTACTATGACCTCCAAAACAAACACACAAAAAAATCTAAATCCTTCACTCTTCTATCCCTCCACTATCCTTTCCAATCAAAATAACAGACCAACATGTCCACTTCTCAAATTTCATATTTTACTATACTAATTCACCACTAATCCTTTATGGGTTCCAGAGTAGCGTGCTACTCGCCAAAAAAGTGCTTCAACACCTCATCAGGGGTAGCAAGCACTATATCAATGCAAACCTTTTTCCCTCGTCTATCCCTCTGCAACCCTTCTCTATCCAAATAACTGAATAACATATCCACCACTCAAATTACTTTCATATTTCACTATACTAATTTTCAACACTAATCCTTGATGGGTTCCGGAGTAGCGTGCTACTCGCCAAAAAAGCGCTTCAACACACCATCAGGGGAAAAATGCGCTATATAAATGTAAACCTCTTTCCCTCTTCTATCCCTCCTCTACCCTTCTCAATCCAAATAACTGACTAACATATCCACCACTCAAGTTACTTTCATATTTCACTATGCTAATTCAACACTAATCCTTAATGGGTTCCAGAGGAGCGTGCTACTCGCCATAAAAGCGCTTCAACACCCCATCAGGGGTAGCAAGCGCTATATAAATGCAAACCTCTTTCCCTCTTCTATGCCGCTGCTACCCTTCTCTATCCAAATCACTGAATAACATATCCACCACTCAAATTACTTTCATATTTCACTATAATAATTTTCAACACTAATCCTTTATGGGTTGCAGAGTAGTGTGCTACTCGCCAAAAAGCACTTCAACACCCCATCAGGGTTAACAAGCGCTATATAAATGCAAACCTTTTTCCCTCTTCTATCCCTCCGCTGTCCTTTCTCACTCCAAATAACTGACTGATATCCACCACTCAAATTACTTTCATATTTCACTATACTTATTCACCATTAATCCTTTATGGGTTTCCGGAGTAGCGTGCTACTTGCCAAAAAAGCACTTCAACACCCCATCAGGGGTAACAAGCGCTGTATAAATACAAACCTTTTTTCCCTCTGCCATCCTCCCGCTATCCTTCTGAATCGAAATAACTGACTAACCTATCCACGACTCAAATTACTTTCATATTTCACTATACTAATTCAACACTAATCCTTTATGGGTTCAGGAGTAGCGTGCTACTCGCTGAAAAAGCGCTTCGACACCTCGTCGGGGGTAGTAAGCGCTATATAAATGCAATTACAATACAATACATTACAATACATCCCTCAGGTCACACCAGATGTCAGCATTGAATGTTCAACTCGCCGAGCCACCAATGTTAACTTTTTCTAGCAAAAGTAAAATTGATGCATTTGACTTTTCAAACTATGAACTTATATATGCACTTCACGTGTAAATTATCCAGATGTTTGTTGTATTGCAAGTAGATCACTAGCAGTGATGTGGCTAACAGTCATTTGTGCTGCATTTTGCCTCATCAAAATGTTTTTACTTCAATAGTGCAAACACATAATGCATACTCTCTGATGGCATATGAACTTCTGGGAACAGCTTATGGCAGAACGCAGAGTTTCACATAAGGCAATGGTTATTTATGAATGTTGACATCTTGTAGCTACTAGCTGCTATTTCTAAGAAGAAGCAGGTAGGCTTAATTGAGAGGCGAGGGACTCCATGTAGTCAATGTGACAGGTGCTAATCTTCCAAGGCATTCTTTTACCGTTCTCATTTAGTCAATATGGCACCTGAGCATGTTTTATGGGTCTCATACACACTTGCCAGGTCCCCCTATGTCACATGTGTCCCCTTCAGCCAGCCCTGGGTTTTTATCTAAAAGTTAGTTACCTTCTGGGACTTGTAGTTTCACTTTTGAGCATTATAAGTGTGTGGTTAAGAATTCCCAGCATGCAAAGTGCCACACCACATGAGACTACATGGGAGCTGTGCATCTATGGCAGAATGCAAGCATGGATCAGACGCAGTGGCCACTTTGTAAAGGATACCATTTCGAGGCAACACAGCAGCAAGTGTCTGAAACTCGGAAAATGCAAAGTGTCGGGTAGAGGATGTAGCCTAACCGCTAGGCTTAAAATTGGGGAACCGGGTTCGAGTCTCGGCAACGACGCTCAATATACTGTGATTCTGGGCAAATCACTTAATCTCCCCGTGCCTACAAAAAAATTAATGTGTCCTTGTGTAAAGCAATTGGTGCTCATGTAAAGCGCTCTGATACCCGATACCTTCGGGTCAAGTTTGCATATATAAAACTGTGGGGGGAAAAAACACGAAGATGCTGCACAGATACAACTGTTAACTCAAGGACCAAAAAACATCAGACCTAACATGCTGGTTAGGTTAAACACGTTAGTTCTACTCATTTTAAATAAAGCATTCACAATACATATATCAAGTATCAGTTAAAACAGTGTTATTCAAAGTACGGCCCAACTGACCTTCACATGAGGACCCCTGGTCAACAGCAGCACTGGGCTGTTGTTCACTCGACTCCGCACTATTATTTAAAAATGTTAAATTAACAGGCAAGCATTTGTTTAAAAGTTAATTAAGTTAAAGATAGGAATTAACTAGGGTGTCCTGCACCCCTAAACTTTAGGATCACCTTCCTTTTTAAAAACATCTTGCAGCCAAAGCGTAAAATTGTGATAAAGTCTCTTCAGAATTCAAAAGTGTATACCCTTAACATGCAGAACCGTTTCACCTTAGTACATCAGATTATCAGTGCGTTGAGAAGTATTTTTTAAAAGTGATAGTTTTCAAAAATAAATTTAAAAACATGAATTTTTCCCCCACCCTGACAACAATGCCAATCGTGAACTATGACTCAAGTTGGTTGTTATGTGCACGCTATGGATGGCCTAGGTTCCTGTTATACAGGAACAACATTATAGTTTATTAAATCAAACACAGGAGAAGATTTTTGTACAGCACACATCCTGAATTCAATATGTGATAATAAAAAAATGAGAGAAAGAAACATAAAAAAAATTGCCCAGGATTACACAATTTGATTAAGTGGGGAAGCCGGGATTAAACCCAGGTTTTCTGGTTTCACATTGAGCTAGTCAGCCAGTAGATGTATATGCTTCATTTCCCTACACCCAACTTACCGTCAACTCCCCAGGCCCCAAACTCCCCACCACCACCCTGCTGGCATCAGTGTGGCCTTCAGTCACATCACAGATTAAACTTGTTGGCCCCTAGGAAAATGTTTGTGAGTACACATGAGTTACATTATGCATTTATTTACATAAATAATAACGGAATGATCTCAGGTATCAATAAATATGTATGCGTTTTGCTGCAAGAAGAAAATTTTTAATTAAAAGCACAAGTGAAGTTTTAACAGTGGATCATTGGTAAAAAAAATATATTAATATAACGCTTTTATGTACTCTGTTTGCAACGATAAGCTGGGTAGGTCTGGCCTATAGGGCAATCAGGCAGTGCCCGATGGGATGGTCTGACAGATCCGCCAGTGTGTGTGTGTGCCGTTTTTTTTAGTAGTTTGTGGGCCTGTTATACGGTAAGGTGGGCCAGATTTTTCTGTTCATTTCCTTAATATTTCCTCAAACATTGCGGGCAATAAATACAAATGCATGTAGTCTCCCATATTGTGCAAAATATCCATGCTTATCTTTACAAGTTCAAAACTGGCCTGATTTTCAAATGTGGCCCATTAAATTAGCTATCAGAATCGCTAACTTTCATTTTGGTGGCCGGGCCTATTTTTTGAGCCAGTCCGACCCTGATCTATGTGATCTTAAGAAATGTAATTAGGCAAGTAATAAAACCACTGGACTGTCCTTGAAAGCAATATGAGATGGCATCCTTAATTGTTGATATGTTAGCAGCTCTGAAGAACCGAATGACCTTACATAATGTATTTGAATTTGTAAAATCTTGGGACATATACTGATGACATCGCCTTTTGCGATGCTTACACACTGCTGCCTTCACCCCACCCCCGCAGCATGCCAAAGGTGATGTGGGGTCTGACACACAGGGCTTCAACGTGCAACCAAGCTTAGGTTCAATCAACACCACTTACCAATATGGCACTGCCTCTCCTCATGTGAACCAATGGCTGTAGAAAGGAAAGCCCTGAGTGATGATGTCATCAGCATGCCAAAGAGAGTCCACGCAATCAATCAATCAATCAATCAGGGAATTGTGAAGCGCGCTACTCATCCGTGAGGGTCTCAAGGCGCTGGGGGGGGGTGCAGCTCCGAGTCCGTCGAAGAGCCAGGTCATGAGGCTCTTCCTGAAGGTGTGCAGAGAGGGGTAGTGTCTGATGTTGACCGGGAGCTCGTACAAGGCCTTTGCTGCAATGTAGGAGAAGGCTCTTCCACCTGCTCTGGTTCTGCGGATGCGCGTGGTTTCTGCTAGGGCGAGGTTGCAGAGGACGCAGACGCACATGAGCGGGAATGATTGTCGTGCGAGTGTCTGACTGACTGCATGATAGTCAATCAGTCCTCGGAGCAAGGGTTAGACAACCCGGCGTTGAAGTGTTGTAGAATATTGTATTCAAAAGAATGAAAACAAACCTCAAATGGGACCTGCAGACTAGAAAGGGGAGCCTAAAAGCCCTAATGCCCAAGCTGCCTCTGCTCCATTGGGGTTCCAAAAATGGGATCGGCTGGGAATTTCAAAATTGGGGGGCTTCTAGGGCCCAGTTTATCTCAAGGCATTTGAGTTAGCACCCACACTACAGTATAAGTACCTTCAGATGAGGCATGCACTCCCAAACTATATGGATCTTCTTGAAGATATACAAGATGAATCATTGCTCGATTACAGAAAATGGTGACCCCCTTACTTAGGCACATCATTTCGCAAGTACGCAGAACCCTCATTATAACTGTCAGGGGACATTGGAGACACTTAAATCCAGATGGCAGGGTGACATAAGGTTAATGGAAGAGGAGGACTGGAACAAAGTTTGTAGACAACCAAGAGAGGCTGCAATAAGGGCGGGCCTAGATTGGCACAACTAAAGATTTTACACTGGGCATAGTACATAAGAATGGAAGGACAGATAAGGAAACATGCCTTAGAGGATGCAATGGAAAGGGAACAGTCATTCACACTCTATGGGAATTTCCCGAATTACAATCATTTTGAAGAGTGGTGACCCAAGCTATATTTGCCATGACAGGAGAACCATTAGAACTATGGTCACATCTGATTTATTGAAAATTTGGAGTGACATAGCTCTGCCCAAATGTACATAATTGCTTTGTAATGCTGCACTGGTGGTGGCGAGAGGGGATACAGTCAGGCTGCGGGGTAGCCACTCCATTTCCACGTTGAATCAATGGGACAATAATATGGAATAGCGTATGCGGCAAAGGAGGTGGTGTATTAAGCATGAGGATGCCGCAGAAATTCAACAACATCTGGGGCCCATGGAAGGAATTCCATTATGAGATATGATCACTAGAGAAGGAAACCCAGGTAAAGAAAATACTGTATAAGTGAGATTTGTATGGTGTAGCAAGAGGAGCAAGCGAGGGTTTGATATGCGGCCTATGTTCAGATCTTTTGACCGAAAACAGACACTATATGTTGAATGTACACATGCAACATATAGTCTGCTGTCATCGGGATAAACACCTGTTTGACTTCCTCTAAGAAATAATACCTGTAACTTTGCTTTCTACCTGTTTGAAAACAATATAAAGTGATAAAAAAAGAACTTCATTGAACAAAGTTGAGTGGCAGAGAGCCAATAATGGCTGGTAATGACCTTCTTCTCTAGCATTCCAAAGCTTGTATTTCTGCCTCTCCCCGTTTAATTTAAAGCATTCTATTATCACTGGGTGGAATGTTATAGGAGCATTACATCTCCTGGTTGCGGCTCAGGGCGATATCCAGGGCCACTGGAATTATGCGGCAAGTGAGAACCATTTACAACAGGGTTGCAAAAAAGCAAATTATGCAGCGTAACGCGGCACATTTTATGATAGTATTACTTCATTATTTTGTCATTTTTAATCATGCAAACTGTCTGTGCAAATATTTCACCTTATTAGTATCAGTGTAGCAATCAAATACAGCAATAACCAAATGAAAAATAACTAGTCAACCTTTGCAAAGGGCCTTCCACTGTACAGGAACACGTCATAATGTTTCTAGTACCATTTGATCATGTGAGCTAGAATTTTTTTTTTGTTAAAATCTTTAGAGAATGCACCAGAAAATAGATTTTTGGGTAAATTCATAATTATGTTGAAACGCTGTGACTGCAGATTTGCATAATTCCATTGGCCCTGCATATAACTCTGGTTCTTTAACAACCGGTAGAACCTTCTGCAGCAGGTTATTTTGCTATATTATTGGCAAATAAGTTCTAAATAAATTCAGTATGACAGTGTTTTATTAATTCCCCTTTGATTAGACCTACATTGGTTTTGGGGGCCCCTCATCAACTCTTATGTCTTCCAACAACAGATCTGGGCACTTCATCGCCATTTAATGTCAGTTTTTATATGTCGATGGCCTTCCCATTTCAATTTCCCCAAACCTTGATGTAAGTTACAACTCGGTGTGGGCAGATAAAATTCTCAATAGGTTTTGCCATCAGGTGGGTGAAATACTTCTCTGACCTCGCTCTGCCTTCACACTTGGTAAGTACCTCAAGATGCTTTTCAAAAACACAAACCCTTCAAATTTTCCATCACAACACACTTACACAACCATTGCGGATTTGGTGCATGTCAACCAAATTAGTTTGTGTGGTCCATAAAGAAAATGAAATACATTTTTCAATCAATGTCATTAATTGAATCTTTAAGTATACGCCACATGTCAAGTGACCCTGAAGAGAGTTTCATAATTTGCAACGCAATACTTTTAATCCCATTTTTATCGCAGATTCACAAAACCCAACTACTTGACATTTTTTAAAATATGTTGCACACCTCAGTACGCTAGCACAGAGGTTCTTAACCTTTTGAATTATTACTGGAAGCCATGGGCACTGGCCTAAGCAGTTTCTACTATTTGAACCTCAACACAATACACACAAAAATCATAAAACAAGTATACATCAAAATACACACATTCTGAAATATTTAGTACACATACAAAAAAATATACAAAAATTGAAATTTTATTTTTTGGGAAGGTTGGAACTTTTCAAAATGAGTTTTTATTTCTAAAGGCGATATGCGGTGCTGCAGCCTTTCATTTGTCTTTTTTGCTTCTAATGCGTGTTCTCATTTTGTCAACACATACCATGCTTCATTTGAGGCCGCCAATTGTCCATACTAGATCCTGTTTGTGGTACTTGTGATGCTCTCACAAATCAAGCCGAGGAAACAAACTTACTTCTTACCCTCCAATTTCAAATTCCTTCACATTTACAGAACATTCACTTTTACATTTTGCTTTTTTACGCATATATACACTATTGTATTAATTTGCTAATAATGTTTAATTTTCTATACAGACGGGGACCCCCACGTAGGCGTTGCGGATCCCCTGGGGTCTGTGGCCCACAGGCTAAGAACCGCTACTCTAGAGCACTGCATTTCCTGACATTGACATTGGGGCAACTCTAGTGCAGTCTTGCTTTTCAGACAAGCAGGGAGCCTGCTGCAGACAGCTTTCATGTTGTAAATAAACAATTAGCACTGTCATCTTTCTCTTTCCTGCTGTGCCTCATTTGTATGTGTGTGGGGGGTTTATCTGTTTGCGCATACATTTGTATTCTTCTCTGGACTGTACCTTCAGCCACATTCTGATATACAGAACGCATTAAGTCTGCTTTCTCTTCCTTATTTGTCCCAACAACATGCAGACATGCAAAATAATGTGTTCATCTTTAATCATTGCAGCACAGGATATACATCAGATTGTGTGCGAGAAGAGGCACATGCAGTGGAGAGGCAGAGGAGATATGAAGGCAACAATAGGTATGTTGAACATCTGCTTCTTGGGGTGCACTTCACCTTAATATTCTTTGAGTATTTCTTAAGGCCCTGATTACGAGTGCCCTGGAGGAGTGATGCTGTTTATTGCACCTGATAAAATCCGACTCCCTGACAGGGTCAGACCAGCCTATGGGGCGATCAGGCAGTGAACAATGGGCTGCTCAGACAGGTCAGTGTGAGTGCCAGTTATTTGGCTGCTGATGAGCCTGTTTTATGGTCTGCTGGGCTGGTTATTACTGTTGATTTCCCTGATGTTACCACAAGCATTGCCTACAGCAAACCCAAATGCATGTAGTCTCCCATACCTTGTATTGCAAGTTTAAAACTACACCGATCTGTAAATCTGGCACACTTTTTTAGCTATCTGATTTGATAATAGGGGTCACTTTTTTTTGGTGCCCATGGCTATTTTCTGTCCCACTCCGACACTGCTCCCTGAGGTTCAGAATATATTGGGTGAGATAAATTGCACCCATTTTACGTTTCAGGGGAATAACATATAGATTTTAGTGCTTCGAACACCAAAATCCACGTCGCAGTCTTTCCACCAATTAAATTCTGGCTGGTTTCATCTGCTGAGCAAACACAAGGAGACATCTGCTGAAATTTAATGAAGGGCGCAGGCTTTATTGCGCTCGGTAATTACGAACCGTGGTAAACTCTGCACAACTTGCAACACGGGTTTGTACAAGAATCGGAAACCTCCAGTCCATTTAGAATCAGGGTCTCAGCGGGGAGGCTGGGCGCTACAAAGAACTGTTAGGGAGTAGAAGGCATAGAGGAATAGGGCTGTTCAGCAGAAGCCTGGGAAAAGTTGTATGTGAGATGGTGGTGAGCTGAGATGGTTGGCTAGATGAGTGCTGTCAGGAGGTTAAAAGGCGCTGTAATGAAGGCCAATGGGAGCTAAGGAGAGTACTGGTGGGACATGAAACTAGTGAAATGTGAGGAATGGGGTAAGCTGATGGGGTATGATTCTGAGTATCCCGTCTAACGCCCTCATTACAAGGTCTGTTTGAAGACCCTAGTGGAAATACTGAACTGGGAATTACCAATAACTTTGGGTATAGTAATAACTAGAAGCAGAATTACTGCACCATTATGTGTTTTCACACTCAGAATAAGGAACGCAAATTTGTGTATCCCCGCAAACTTTGGCAGTGTTTTTCTTCATTTTGTAAACTTTTTCCAGATAATTTCCACCTGCCAGGTAAAACGTGTTTTATGAAAAACCTAAAATTGCAGGTTTTACCAGAAATCTCGTACTACTTGTTATTCAATTTCTCTATTTCTTGCATGCCCATCCTCATTGCTAGTCTAAAAAGCCTGGTCTACAAACCGTACAGCACTCTGCTGCCTTAGGCTATGTTGATATGTCACCTGAATAGCAAAGCTAGAAAATGGAGGTATACAAATATTGACAAGAAAATATCAAATCCAAAATATTGAAAGGTAAGTATAGATTTTCTATGCCTAACTTCACATATATGTACATTGACTATATATATATTCTTAATTGATTCGGTAAACCAAAGGAATAGCGGGCACTCCAGTGTGTGTGCAATTCTCTTTGTTTTCGTTATGTTGCAACCAGTTACAACCACTGACACGTTTCAGCTTACAAAAGCTGTTCTCAAAGTCAAATGTATATATATCTTCAAATACATAGATGTGGAGCTAGAAATAGCACAGCTAAACTTCATCTTTATGCATTAACCTTTAGATATTTTGGTCTTCGATTTTTTGTACCTTGATTTTCTCAGCCTCGATATTCAGTAGTACAATAACCAGGTCAAGCTAAACAAATACCACATAAATACGAAGGGCTTTGGAATGAGACAAGGACACCTGCGATTCACTAGCCATAGAAAGACTGCCCTAGTTGCTGTTTTCCAAGGACAGCATAGGTCCAGTAACCTAGGCAACATCATGATCCTGAAACTGATTACATCAGAAATTCTTTTCGTCTCCAAACTCAGGGGGCAGGGTGAACACGTGAATTATTCTACAAGAGGTAGTGCTGAAACCAAATGGGATTTGCAGCCAATGCAGATATTGACTTTGACTACACTGCTTACTTGGCAGGTCTGCCGAAAATGAACTATGCCAATCATAACAATTCAGCTCGACACGCAGGCAAGGATTTGATACATTACAAGTGCATTGGGACTTTGCCCAGCCTATCCCGTTCTTTTCTAAATACATTTTATTTCCACCTGATTTATTATACCATAGTGAGTTAAGAGAATAAACACATTTTTAAAACTAATTGGCGGGTTAGTTTTCTGTGTATTCAATGAACCACAATTATGTCACCAGATACCTAATTTAGTGTATACAATTCATATTTTGCTTGCCACCTGAAAGCATACCTTGACTATTACTTATAAGATAATGTAACAAGTAAGGTTATCGAAAGTCACTGAGGAGTCCATTGCCATGTAGAGGCAGAGGCCATACGCCAACTGCCTTTATAAGGTTACAGAACTCCAAAACGACTTAAAACATGGGGTCTCTACTTGCACATTATTAAGTTGTTCTTTTTTTAATTGCACAGGCTTGCTAGGTAAGCTCACTCATTTTCATATGTAGGGTAGGAATTCGTCCAGTTCTGTTTTGCTTTGAATTTTGGAACTTGTATTTGCTTCTGTTGTAAAAGCTGGACTACAAGTCTTAGATTACGCAGTGGAAAAAGGCATGAATATGTGTTACACAGACCAATCAGAAGGAACAGTGAATTGTTTTTACCTAGTGCATCATACCTCACAAGTGCTGTACCTAACAATTTACCATTATTTTTTTATTACAAGCACATTCCGATGTAAGATCACGCCTATAATAAGAAATGATGTAATCAGTCCCTTATAATAAGGAGTTACTATTGATTAGTGACGTCATGGCCAGACTGCTTGAGCAGCAGAAGAGAATCTGTGCATGCCGGCCCATTCCCTGAGGGGGGCAGTCAGACAGAAGAGACTACCCAAACTATTCCGTCATCCAGCCACGAGGCTGCGCGTGCAAGTCCATGCCACAGTAGAGTGGCATAGAGTGCAGTGGCATAGAATAGAGTGGTGTAGAGTAGAGAGGTGTAGAGTGAAATGGCGTAGAGTGCAGTGTCAAAGTGTAGTGGTGCACAGTAGATTAGAGTGGCGTAGAGTGGATTGGGGTAGAATGTAGGGGTGTTGAGTATGGAGGTGCAGAGTGCACTGGCGTAGAGTGTAGTAGAGTGGCATAGAGTAAGTGTTGCAGAGTAGAGTGCAGTGGCTCAGAGTAGAGTGGCACAGAGTTCAGTGGCAGAGTGCAATGTTGCAGAATAGAGTGTCAGAGTGCAATGGTGTAGAGTAGCGTGGCATAGAGTGCCTTGGTGTAGAGTGCAGTGGCTTAGAATGGTGCAGAATAAAGTGACGTAGAGTGCAATGGTGTAGAGCAGTGGTTCTTCAACTTTTGACTTCTGGGGACCCCCAATTAATCGTAACTATCCGGAAGGGATCCTGACATCAGAGCAAAGAAATCACTGCTTGTGCCTCGCATCTGAAAGCATTAGTGGGGCGCTATCGGCGGTGCCCCAGCCACATCACGCGGTGCTGCTGTAGTGCATGGAGACGTTGTGGACGAGCGCGGCCCACTGCGCCTCGGTGGTGCGGCCTACACCGGAGTCGGCGAGACGGAGGAGCCGGCGGGATCCCTGGCGATCAGATCTACTCGTCCCTGCAGGGAGGAGCGGTTGCCAGACTTCGGGCGAGACTGCTGGAATCATCGGTGCCCAGCCCCTTGGGGGCTTGTGGTGGAGGCGGTGTGGGGCATACGCGAAGCACCTGTCTTGAGCCTGCCGGACGAGACCTAGCCCCGGAGCCTGCGGCTGTGACCCGGCGACTGTGTGAGAGCGGAGTGGGTCTGCCGTTCCACTAATTGGCGCCGGAGTGCGCAGTACATCGTTCACGACTGCCTGGAGCAACCACTCATCTCTGGATTTTGATCTGGGGAGAGCACTGGGCCTGGAACTGAGTGCTGACTGTTGCTGCCTGGGGAGTTGACGGAAGAGAGGCGGGCTGCCGTGACACGGCGGCCTGCACACATTGCGCCCATTAAGAGTGCGGCTTGGGCCCTGCTGTACCACGCCCTTGTGCGGCGAGTTGGCTCACATGCGCATTCCAGGTGCGGCTGCGACTATTGGGTAAGTGCGACTTCTGTGTATCGCGCAGCAGCAAGAGGAGATCTCCATTTACCCTGCGCTATATAAAGAATTCCCAGCAAGGGGCCAGATCTCAGGAAAGGCTCTGCAACTTACGCAAGCCTGCACGCCTACTAACCGGGACCCGAGGCTTGAGAGGTACTCTCCAGTGAGCGCATATTTGATCATCGGAGAGGACTGGCCGCCGCGTCCAGTTTGGGACCGGGTGGCGGTCTTCCATCCCCGCCTTCATCTCACGGTTCTCCCTCCTGCAGACCCGGGGACTACTGCTCTCGGCCTACCAACTGTCTATCGAACCGGCTTCAAATTTTGGTTGAAGCGCAGGTGATGTTGCTCGGCGACTCTCGTCTCCCGTGAGCTGCGATTTGAAAGAAGCGGAACCTGTGAGCGATCGTAGCGTGGACTCGCCCCCCCCCGTCAGAATGGGTAAGGTGGATAAATCTCGGCCCAAGCTGCAGTTTCAGCAGGGAAAGACGAGAAATAGGGAGGTGGACGAGGCCCATTCTTCTGATGGACAGAGGGACACGGCCGAAGAGTCGACCGGAGACATTCGTCAAATTTTTTCTGCCATGCAGAAAAGCCTGTCCACTATCGACGGGAAAATTGACTCATTAGCCTATCCTATGGACCGAATGTCAGAGCGGCTCGACAAACATGCCGAGCTCCTCGATTTTGCTTTTCTGGATATCACCATGAAGGTGCAGGAGGCCAGGCGACAGTTCGCCCCTTTGAAGCGCAAACTGCGAGACTATAACCTAGATTATGCAATGCTATACCCGGCCAGGTTGAGGGTTACCATGTACGGCAAATCAAAGATTTTTCTAGACCCCAAGTCCTTACAGAAAGCCCTCAGGGAATACTCTAAACCGGATGAGCGGAGAGGAGAGTCGGAGAGGCTGGCCAAGGTGACTGGTGACGACCTGGAGGAACAAGACTAGCATGGTAGGTTGATGAAACTCCTGCGTGGCCTCTGAAAGGTAGGTGGTAACTGGGACTTCTTGCTGATTTGCCCTGATGGGGGGGTTTAGCCCCCGACATCTGGAAGACCACGGGGACATTGTTGAGCGAACATTGGAGACGGCACCGGACGAATACTGTTACAGTCACTGCGACATTGGACCAATTGAAGGCCATTATTGATATATCATAGACTGGGGGGTAGGCCTTGGGAGGGGGAGGTGGGGCCCAGCCTTAGTTGTTTCAAGGCATTGCATGCCGATATATACTGGATGCATATTATATGTTTAGATGGCAATACCCTATCTCTGCCACAATGGGGTACTTGGCGACGAAGAGGCAACATCTGCCCCTGTGTGTTACCAGCCATATGGTGTTATGCCAGATATCTTTTGATTTGGGGTGGGTGGGAGCTTCGACCATGACAAGTTGGGGATCACATGGCATGGGTAGGGGGGGGGAAGGTTTAACGGTTTGTTGTTCTGATCACAGTGTGCTCAATGTATTTATATACTCCACTAGTGGTGCATCTCTGCAGACACGAAAATTGGGTAGCATGGCAGACATAAATTGTGCATGTACAGTTACGATAACCAGCTATAGTGCAGGGCCAGGGTAGCAAAGTGCGGTTCCTAACATGGAACGTTAGGGGTCTCAATGACTTCAGAAAGGTACTGTAGGAAAGCAGGATCTGCTTCTTTTGGTTACCCCCACTTTTTGCTTTTTGCACCCACTGTTTTGACTAGTCTGGCTGGGATCCTGCTATTCAGGACCTTAGCCTATCTGCTTTCTCCCTTAAATTGCAACATATGTACTTTGGTACACTCCAAATTGGATACTGTGGTACCCTTATAAGTCCCTAGTATATGGTACCCTTGTACCCAGGGTATAGGTACCCCAGAGGCCTCCCATGGGCTGAAGCATGTATTATGCCACCCATGAGAGGCCATGCAAAATGGAACCTCAGGTCTGCTACTGCAGCCTGTGTAAGTTGGTGATTGCACCACTTACTTAAGATATAGGTTCACTATATCTATATATATCACTACACTTAAAACTTTGTAAGTTTAGGGCTCAACATAGCCTCCTTTCTTTTTTTCACTGTTTCGATCTTGACATTGTATACGAACTGGGGTTCTTGGGGGTTTTATTATAACCACTGCTATGGTATTTTACTTTTATGTTTAGAAAATGGCTCTCTCCGACTACTCCCCCTTATACTCCCCTTCTTCCCTTTTGCTCCCCATCTCTTCTTCTCCTTTTCCTCTTCTCTATCTCTTGGTCTTTTCCCACTTTTCTTTCTCTCCCTCTCTTCCTTCTTCTCTATTAATATTGTTGTTTCTTTTTATGGTTTGATGTTTTTGTCTATCCATTTTTCATGCAAAATCTCAATAAAACAGATTTGAAAGAAAACTTTGTAAGTAACCCGGGGGCGCTAGGTGGCGCACATGCAAGATGGCCGCACTATCGTGAGGCTCCTGCATCTCGGCGCATTTACCCTCATATTTATCCTTCCCGGCCTATATTAGGGCTGCCCTGAAGATGCCCCTTTATCGGTGATGCCCTGAGGGACGGAGGCTGCCGGTTTGCGGACATTATCGCCTGACGCTGTACCGCTGGTGACTGCGCGCTCCCGGACCGGAGAGCGGCATCGCACTGTCTGGAGCTTGCCCTGGGCAGGGGAGAAGTGCGCGAGCTCCGTGCGTGCCACGAGGTGCCCAGGCCTCGCGTGAGCGGAACGACTGCATGGCGCCCTGAGCGTGACAGTGCGGATTGCCGACCGGACGACGGATGGCGCTGTGAGGCGGCTGGCCCTGCCATCGGGCAGTTTGCAACTACAACAGCGGTGGGTACATGGCGCCGGAGTGAGTGGGATCGCACGGGTGGCGGATCGGCCATAGGCGATACAGCGCGTTGCTGGAGGGCCTGCTGCGGGGGCGGAGACTTATATGCTACACACAGTGTCCGTGGATGCAGGAACACACGCAGTTACGTGCGCATTGCCTAATGCATGCTTTCCTCGCCGCCTGACTGGGCATACCATGGCCAGAGCTGGGCAGCTTGCTGGCGCTATGTATCGGCTCCGCCTGCCTGCCAAACACATAGACTCCTCCACAAGCAGCATCCACCTGCGCCCTAAAGACACACAACAGAGAGTCTGCCCGCTGTGCCCTTGCCCGTACTTGTCGGCTGGCCCCCGTGCGTGGTGCCCACTCCCTGCCCGACGCGTGTAATATCCTGCTGGGCCAGACTCTGTGCCGATCACGCTGTGTTGGAGGGGGACTTGACTGCGGCGTTGTGAAGGTTCGCGACGTTTCCCATCGCCGTGGGGATCTCTCTCCGGAGCAGCTCTATTACACTGAGGAGAGTGCTGCTGGCAGGGATTGAGGAGGAGAGACAAGCTGTTTCTACCCCTGCGAGGGTGTACCTGTGTGCTGAGGCACTTTACTATGCACACATAGGGACCTGCGAACAGTGATTTTGGACCAGGCGCAGGACATAAGGAATTGAGGCGGCAGGCCCCACTTTGAAAAGGAGGAGACTGAGCATAGAGATCCACCATGGGGAAACCTGATGCCCGTCAGCCGAAACTGACATTTGAGGCTAAACGGGGAACTCGCTCCCAGCAAGATGAGGCCGATGGCAGTGGAGAGGAGAGGGCGACCCAATCCTCCCCGCCCGCCACTGCGGAGATGACGGCGCTAATGCTAGAAGTCAGACAAGGCCTTCACACGCTCGCAGACAAAATGGACGCTATGACCACGCCTATGGACGCAATAGTCCATAAATTGGACAATCATGAAGAACGTCTTAAGGAGTCTGAGCGTCGGATCTCCGATACAGAGGATGCTACCTCGCACATTCAAGCCAATGTGACACAAATGGACAAGCTATTGAAACTCATAGCTGCGCAAAATGAAGACATCGAAGCCAGGAGCCGGCGCAATAATGTACGCATCTTAGGTATTCCCGAAAGCGCAAACACCGGCAGGATGGAGGAATACGTGGAGCGGATGCTACTTGCCGTTGTAGGGGCTGAGGCGCTTTCACTGCATTTCATTGTTGAGCGTGCACACCGCTCGCTGGGGCCTCGGCCTCCCCCGGGCAGCACTCCTAGGCCCATAATAGTGAGGCTCCTGAATTACAGAGACCGTGATGCAGCCCTACGAGTGGCCCGTGACAAGCGCCAACTTCACTATGATGGCTATGATTTCACCATGTATCCTGACTTCACGGCATCAGTGCAGGAGGACAGGCGCAAATTCCTCCCGATCAAGCAAAAGTTGCGGCAAGCACAAATCGACTACGCCTTATTATATCCTGCCCGCCTACGCATCACGCACCAGGGGAAACAAATGTTTTTCACGAAGCCCCAGCAGGCGGAAGATTTTTTGAAACGGCTTCAGCGCAGGAACCAGACATCAGAAGCCCCGGATGAGTCCTCCCGATCAGTATCCCCAGGGACAATATGAGATCCCAGATGCCATAATTTGACGGGCGCTATTTGCGGCACAGGACCCTGTATTAGCATGTTAGACAGGGTCTCTTGGTTTCTATATTACAGGGCACAGCCTCACCACATCTCTTTGTACATCTCCCTTGTTATGGGTATGATATGCACATCACTGGGAAAATTAAATATTTATCGCTGAGAGCCCTCACCCTCTCGGAGACATGGTCCCCATCTCGGTGTCTCTTCGAGGGAAGGGTTATACGTGTTTACCCCTAGAAGGTTCCCCTAGCGGGCAATCCCCCTTTTTGAAATGTTACTACATCTTGATGGGATGTTTACTCTTTGCGTTTCGGGGTTTATGGGTAGGGGGTGGGATAAGGATATCTGGCATGATTGGGATGCTTCAGTGGGAGGGGGAGGGGGGTTCTGCACATTTCAATGTTTATGTACTGCGATTATGTAAACCACGGCAGATGGTAATACAGATGGATCATAGTCACATTTCATCCGGTAAGAGACAGGCAGGTCTCCTTGTGAATGTCGAATTGATCAATGGGGGATGCTAACAGTGACCAGCTGATAAAGATAATTACCTGGAATGTTAGAGGGCTGGGGGACCCACGAAAAGGCCGCCATATACTGGCATACCTAGACAGGCATAGGGTTAATATCGCAATGCTCCAGGAAACGCATATTGGCCCAGCGTCTCCTACCACATTTGCTACTAAATGGGCCGACCATAGGATATTTGCATCATACTCCTCGTATGCCAGAGGGACAGTTATCCTTGTTAAGAAACACACCCCGTTTACCTTAGTTGGTTCACTAGCCGACCCCGATGGTCGGTATTCCATTGCATGGGGGCGACTAGGGACAGAATCCGTCACCCTGGTATGCTGTTATGGACCTAATGTGGACGCCCGGAGTTCTTCTCTGTGCTTTGGGACAAGATTGTGGGTATAGGCTCCACTCATATAATCTGGGGGGGAGATTTCAATGTAGTACTAGATCCCGCAGTAGATAGGTCCAACCCGGCCCCACGACATTACAATAAATCACAGGACTTTCTCTGCAGACCCAGAGCGGACACGGGACTATTAGATGCGTGGCGTCACCTCCACCCCCTCAAAGCGGAAGGTACTCACTACACAACGCAGGCTGCTTCCTGGGCCCGCTTAGATTACTATTTGGTATCCCGGGGGTTAGGCCCCCTGCTTAAAGAAGTTACGCACTTAGCCAGGACATATTCTGATCATTCCCCGGTCCACATGACGCTTCACCTCCCAGGGCACAATGCACCTCGGCGTGCCTGGCGGCTGCAGCCGTTGACTTTGTTAGACACAGTGTTTAGTAGTGAGTTGGAGGAGGAAATACAAGATTTCTTCCGGAGGAATAAGGACTCTGTACATAGTGTCGCCACAGTATGGGAAGCATTTAAAGTTACAGTCCGGGGCTTCTGTATTTCCAAGAGCTCGGGGGTCCTTCGTGACATCCAGAGTACCCTTCGCAAGTTGGAACTGGAGTTACAGGCATTAGAGCGACAACTGACTATAGATGGTAACAAAGATACTCAGCATGCCATCTGAACTAAAATATCGGACTATACAGACACTGCGGCCCGAGAGGTGAGGTTTAGAGGGAAGCACAGGGTGGCCCGCAGGTATGGCGAGGGTGAGAGGCCTGGTAAGGCCCTAGCAGAGACAATACGGCAACCACGCTTTTCTAACTATGTGCTGGGAGTTCTGGGGCCAGATGAGGTCATGCAACATGACACTGCCGACATACTAGCTACATTCACGACACATTACTCGGCATTATATACTACGCAGCGACGGGGCGAACTGGACCTAGAAGACTTCCTGAGCGATGTGGCGCTGGGCTGGCTTGGGGACTCACAAAGCGAGTTCCTCTGCGCCCCCTTCGAGCTCAATGAGATAAGAGAAGCTATCATGAAGATGAAGTCAGGGAAAGCCCCTGGTCTCGACGGGCTCCCCGTTGAATTTTATAAGACCTATAAAGATCTGATGGCCCCGATACTCAGGGAGGTGTATGAGGATGCCCTTGAAACTGGTACTCTACCCCCGTCCATGCGGGAAGCACTCATCACATCGCTCCTTAAGCCAGGGAAGTCTCCGGTTCACTGTGACTCCTACAGGCCACTGTCGTTGATAAATTGCGACGCAAAGATACTGGCCAAAGTCATCGCAAACCGCCTGTCCCTGCTAATGGCACAGCTGGTTCTCCCGGACCAATCCGGCTTTGTGCCGGACCGATCCACTTCACATAATTTGCGCACCCTGTTCTCCATTCTACAGAATATTGCCCCTGAACTGCCGATGGCAGCGGTTTTCTTGGACGCCACCAAGGCGTTCGATTCTGTTGAATGGGATTACCTCTTCGGCGTGTTGCAGAGAATGGGCTTCCCTCCCCTGTTTTTATCCTGGATGCGGTTGCTGTATCAGTTGCCAACAGCAAAGGTCCTCATCAACGGGCACTTGTCTGCTGCGTTTCCACTTTCCAGAGGCACCAGGCAGGGGTGCCCTCTGTCTCCCCTGCTGTTCGCCCTTGCTGTTGAGCCCCTGGCGGCTAGATTAAGGCAGAAACATCAGGACAAGGCTTTGTGCTGTAATCTCCGACGGATCCTTATATCGCTCTACGCAGATGACGTGACACTTTATGTGCGGGACCCGCAGCACAACTTGAATCCCCTGCTGCGTGAATTTCTTGTCTTTGGCCAGCTGTCCGGGGTACACATTAATTGGGGGAAGTCACAATTGTTTCCACTTACCCCTGCAGCAGGCCGATTTCCGCTGGATTTCCCCTTGGAATGGTGCGAGAGCGATCTACGATATTTGGGGATTCGCATATCGAGGGACCGTGCGGAGTTGATGCGACTCAACTACGGCGCAGCACTGGAACGTATTGCAGGTTATGTAACGAGGTGGAATTGCTTGCCGCTCTTTTTGGCGGGGAGAGCTGCACTGATTAAAATGGTGGTGCTTCCACAATTGTTATATCTCTTTTTAAACATCCCGTATGACCCCGGGCGGTTCTTTTTCCGGACTCTTCGCACAGAAATGATTAAGCTCTTATGGGGGGGCAGACAGCCGAGACTACAATGGACTGTGCTCATGCGGCCCTTTGCACACGGAGGTTTTGATATTCCTGATTTTGAATTATATTACACTTGTGCGCAAGCTCATTACGCTGCGTATTGGTTCCATTCCCCTCGCTATATGCCGCAAATCGCAGCGGAACAGTGGTTAGCAGACCCTTTACCGCTGACTGGCTTAATACACGCGCCCCCGAGTACACTGGACATGGCACCCACCACGCTCACCAGTACCATTGAGGCATGGCATCGCATTGGGAAAGCGCTACAGTGTCCGCTGCTCTATTCCCCCCTTCTCCCGCTCTCTTATCATCCTCGCATGCCGCTGCTGCAGGAAACAGGGTTCCACAAATTTAGAGCTCGTCTGAAAATTGCCACGTGGGGTGACATATATCATAATTAAGGCTCCCTGTTTTCCGTTTTTACTGATTTTTACAGATAAATACAGACAGAAAACCATTTATTTTCTTGTCTGTATTTATTTTTAAATGTGGATAAAAACGGAAATTTAGTGCTTTTTGAGTGATTCTAAATACACTTTGCCATGACTGTCCAGCCAATAACTGTGTGGATTGATAGGTAAGGGGGTTAAAAAAGAAAGGAATTTTGGTAAAGAGGCTTAAACAGCAGTAGCTATGCACAAGGCTGATACTGAAATGTGCATATTTTCATATAAGTGCATTGATTTATCTTCTGCTGGTGTTCATATCACTAAAACCTGGCAGGCATTGATGCATGACTGCATATTTATTGGTTAAATAAATGTGGAAATATACAAGTTTCAGTTTTACTTTTTCCACAAAACCCATAATAAATATGGATAAATACAGATAAAGTTGACAAAAAATAAATATGGATAAACACAGACGGAAATGACAAAAAAATAAATACCATAAAACCGGGAGCCCTAATCATAATGGAGAGTTTCGCACAATAGACCACCTTTTTCAAGAGACACAACCCTCTCCTCTGGACAGGTTTCTTTATGTGCGCCTCCGGCAAGGGATACGGGCTATCACTCAGGAATTCCCCAAGGAGCCTAGGGCACTGGCCCCCTTACATATGATGATAAACACCTCCTCTTCAGGACACTTGGTCTCTAGGCTATACCGGGCTGTGCGAGCCCAGCGGGAATACACTGCTAACTCCTCACGCATGCATTGGGAGACTGACTTGGGTTGCGAGATCACGGATGAGCAGTGGTCCTACTGTTGTATCCAAACGGAACAAATTACTGCCAGCAATAGATTGCGCATCATACACTATAAATTCTTACACCGCCTTTACTATACTCCTGTCAAACTGTGTCGCTTCAAGCTCAGAGACGCTGATAATTGTGAGAGATGTGGAGGTCCGGGGGCTGGATTCCTACATCTCTCCTGGGAGTGCCCTACAGTAGGTCAGTATTGGGAGCAAGTATTTGAAGCGCTAGAATCTATGACATCACTGCAATTTGAGCGTACCCCTCTGCTGGCCCTATTGGGTCATACGCAATATGTCCCTAGAACATCCCGTCGCTATGTTGCGCTGGCATTGTTGATGGCAAAGCGTAGAATAGCTTGTAGATGGGGGAGAGGGAGGGCGCCCAAGTTCAAGGACTGGCTGAGTGATCTTATATATTGTCAAGAGCAATTAACGGTGTATGCTGAACTGCTACCACGCATGTCTAGACCCAGGGATCTTTGGGCTCCCCTACAAGGATATCTCCTAGCGCACCCTCTGGGGGACACATTGGATACCCCGCAGGGGCAACCGTCTTGCGGAGCTCGCCCATAGATTGAACAAGTTAACCTGTAATATTTCAGGTGACCGTGATACCTTTTTTGTTAAAACACCCATCCGATTGGCCTGCAAGAAGGGGGGCAATGTCTTGATAGTGGTATCTTCAATGAGATACGAGCTGCTTACTGTGGGTTCCACTTTCACAGACCGGGACAGAACGGCGAAAATATATGAGTGTATATGCTTTGTTTCTGCAGCCCCCATACCATAGGTTCCTATACTATTGGTAACTATTGTGAGAAATGTTCCCTAGGGTATGGCTGATGCTGTCTGCTCTTATGTTATCTCATTAGGTAATGTCATAATACTCCTGATGCACCATTTCTTCGATATGTAAGCTGTGGTTTACTCATCTGATTACCATGTAATGTGCTTGTTTTTTTTTTGTTTTTTTTGTTTTGCTGAAAATCAATAAAAATAAAGTTTTAAAAAAAAACTTTGTAAGTAACCCCTATAGCAGGCCTTAACAATCCTGAAGGTAGAGTGCTGGGTTTTGCATGAGAGGGTGCTCCTGCATGAGCAGGGCCCCTTTTCAGTCTTCGAAGACCATTCTCCCAGGCTGTACGTGATACTACCAGACTTATAGGTAGAGGTGCATTATAACCTCGCGGTAAATGCTATCTCGAAAACGACTGCAACGAAGTATGTCGTGTTTGGTGTCAAACACCTTGGAATCATACCTCCACACCAGTAACTGGTGTGGGAGGTATGATTCCTCCCCTCAGAACCGAGGTTCTGGTGGTACCTAAGTCTACCGGTACCAACCTTCTCGAGCCTTACAGCACAAAATGGATGCTGCCAGCCACAGACACGAGTCTGCCCTCCTGCTGCTGAGCCAAGCTCGAGCAGGGGAAGGCAGCACAATAGGCATCCTGTCACAGTGAGGTGTTACCACCTCCCAGACAGGATTTAGTGTATTGGGGCTGGGTGGGTGCACTGTCTCAGTGCCAGAAAGTCTGCACGAGGGGCACACTTGGTGTCCCTGTGCATAGTCCAGTTCAAACCAGTTCTAGGAGCCATCCGCTCCTGCTCTGGCGCGAAACTGGACAAAGGACATGTGTGTGGCCACCCCCCTGTCCTGTCCCTCGCCTAGGAGGGTCCCAAGAATCTGTCCAACCCTTTCCCGTGGGTATAAAATGGGTTACCTGGCTACAGGACATTAGATTTTACGTGGACAAGATGCTGCAAGAAGATACCACTACATTTCGACCGTCTGGACATGCTGGACTTTGCTGGACCTCCCTTGGGCTCGACTTCGTCTTCCCTTGCCGTCCCCAGTCTCGCCACTGTCCGTGATCCATACAGGCTCCGTGCAGGACCCTGTGGACCTCCAAGACAACAGAAGAATCTCCCTTGGAGTGAAGGAGTCACTCCCCTGCAAACGCAGGCACCGTAACGCATCTGACCAGTTTGCTGACCCTGAGCTCCTGCGGACTCCGAAGGCTCCAGCAACACAGGAGGTGGGTTTCTGAATGTCTCCGAGGTCGAGCTGCCCTCTTACAGAGTGTGAGGCAGATATCCCTCGTGGGGATCGTACAACCCGTACCCCTGTGCACCGCGTCCATTTGCAGCAGCACA
The DNA here is from genome assembly GCA_963921515.1 of Calotriton arnoldi. NCBI lineage: Eukaryota > Metazoa > Chordata > Amphibia > Caudata > Salamandridae > Calotriton > Calotriton arnoldi. Next base: position 405,348 of record CAWUFW010007316.1, read on the forward strand.
TGCCTGTTGTCGTGCAACAATTCTGTGCATTGGGCCATTTGTAGCCCTGACCCCAGCGCATATTTTCTGAGAAGGACTCCGGCATCCTCGCACTCTGTGTTCTGCTAGCTGGTATCCTGTGAAACCACCTGAGGTCCCCTTGCGACTCCTGTGCCTTCGGCCTGTGGGTCCACTTGAGGGTCAACTTTGCTTTATTTGGGCTCCCCTGGTTGCTCCAGGTCTGCCCTGACTCCCCTTGCTGTGGTGAGTCTCCTGGTCCTTGCTGGGCTAGATCGACACTGAATTTGACCATCTACGTTGTTGCCGTTGCCAAGGTTTGATTGGTGCTCCAGCCAGACACCGATCCCTCAGCACTCAACATCCTTCGTGCGACAGCTCACCTCTGGCTCCTGGTCGTCCTAGACGTCTCCGGGTCCTCGCAGCTGAAGAGTCAAGCTCACCGTCAACACACCTGAAGCACCCGACATCGGTGGGCATTCGTCTACCGAGCCCCTGGTCACTCCAAAGTGACCCAGACTCTGTCCCCTATGCTTTCAGGTTCTTCTAATCTAGAATCCATGTTTGGATTCCACAGGACACTTTTCTTTCTTCCAGCAGCAGCATTTCTTTGTCGACATACAAAGAAAACGACGAGGGTTTCCGATGCCACTTCGCACCTATGCACCCGGCTGGGATAGGTAACTCTGGTACAAAGGTATCCACGGGTGGGGTGGCTCTCCAAACCCTTAAGTTCCAAGGGCTGTCTTCGTAATCTGCTGGGAAGGGTCCTTAATCTCTGAATTTCCAACCGCGACTTTCCCATTGAATTGTACGGAGCACGCGGTCATGTTCTGACACTGCACCCGTCCTCCGTGGTGTCAATACTCACACTCATTGGGTGGTTCCTTGGGGTCCCAGCGATTCTACACCTTTTAGACTAGGTTTAGTCCCGAGTGGTGGTTCTTATACCACTTATTTAGTATATGGTTTGGTCTCCCCCGGGAGCCCACTGTGTATTGTGCTACTTACGTTTGATTCTTTGCAACTGTATTATTTGATTTGTATTCTATCCTCGGGTAGAGGATACTAGAGAGTGTTATATATAATAAATACATATTTTTATAACTACTGTGTGGTTTCCCTTTCATTTAACCAATACTATAAGGTTACATTCTGGTAAAACAAGGTGCTTAACATTCCTTCAAGACTTAGCCTGAAGGCTGCTCTCCATAGCTACCACTAGGATAGCTTTCAAAAAGTTATCTTTGACCTAATCACCATAAGGGTTGTTTGGACTGGTGCAAGGTGCACACTTTAATTAGTGGACAGCATATACCAGGCCAACTTCTCACAGGTACGAAAAGTGTTAGCTTACCTAACGGGACACGGTATAGATGTTGCCCTTTTACAGGAGACCCACTTGCCCACAGACAGCAAACTGCTAACGCGCGGACGACTGCATGGCCCTTTTCACGTGGCTGGCTTTTCCACACATGCAAGAAGGGTACTCACTTGGGTTAACCCTAGATCAGGGATCACCTTAGAGCATGGGTACTCACAAACTTTCTCTCGGGGGCCAAATTTAGAGAGTGGTTTGTGGCCGAGGGCCGCACCGGTGGGGGCGGGGTCAGTGGGGGTGGGGGGCAGGGCTAGGGCAAGGAAAAAAAACAGTGACCATGAGGTTGAACACAGGCCCCTGCAGCGGACGCATTCGTCCACTGAGCCACCAGACCCGGCATACACACATCTATCTATCTATCTATCTATCTATCTATCTATCTATCTATCTATCTATCTATCTCTATCTCTATCTTTCTCTATCTCGCTCTATCTCTATCTCTCTCTATCTCTCTCTCTCTCTCTCTCTCTCTCTCTCTCTCTCTCTCTATCTAGCTATCTCTATCTCTCTCTATCTCTCTCTAGCTACCTCTCTCTCTATCTGTCTCTAGCTCTCGCTATCTGTCTCTAGCTATCTCTAGCTATCTCTATCTATGTCTCTCTATCTTCTATCGCTCTATCTTCTATCGCTCTATCTTCTATCTCTCTATCTTCTATCCCTCTATCTTCTATCCCTCTATCTGTCTATGTCTCTATCTGTCTCTGTCTCTATCTGTCTATCCCTGTCTCTGTCTGTCCCTGTCTCTGTGTCTATCTGTCTGTCCCTGTCTCTGTCTGTCCCTGTCTCTATCTGTCTGTCCCTGTCTCTATCTGTCTGTCCCTGTCTCTGTCTGTCCCTGTCTCTATCTGTCTGTCCCTGTCTCTATCTGTCTGTCCCTGTCTCTGTCTGTCCCTGTCTCTATCTGTTTGTCCCTGTCTCTATCTGTCTGTCCCTGTCTCTATCTGTCAGTCCCTGTCTCTATCTGTCAGTCCCTGTCTCTGTCTGTCCCTGTCTGTCTCTATCTTTCTGTCCCGGTCTCTGTCTGTCCCTGTCTCTATCTGTTTGTCCCTGTCTCTATCTGTCTGTCCCTGTCTCTATCTGTCAGTCCCTGTCTCTATCTGTCAGTCCCTGTCTCTGTCTGTCCCTGTCTGTCTCTATCTGTCTGTCCCTGTCTCTGTCCCTGTCTCTGTCTCTAGCTGTCTCTGTCCATGTCTCTGTCCCTGTCTCTGTCTCTATCTGTCTGTCTGTCCCTGTCTGTCCATGTCCATGTCTCTGCCTCTATCTGTCTGTCTGTCCCTGTCTCTATCTGTCTGTCCCTGTCTCTGTCTCTATCTGTCTGTCCCTGTCTCTATCTGCCTGTCCCTGTCTCTATCTGTCTGTCCCTGTCTCTATCTGTCTGTCCTTGTCTCTGTCTGTCCCTGTCTCTGTCTCTGTCTGTCTGTCCCTGTCTGTCTGTCCCTGTATGTCCCTGTCTCTGTCTGTCCCTGTCTGTCCCTGTCTCTATCTGTCTGTCCCTGTCTGTCCCTGTCTCTGTCTCTATCTGTCCCTGTTTGTCCCTGCCTCTGTCTCTATCTGTCTGTCCCTGTCCCTGTCTCTGTCTGTCCCTGTCCCGGTCTGTCCCTGTCTGTCCCTGTCTCAACCTGTCTCTGTCTCTATCTGTCTCTGTCTGTCCCTGTCTCTATCTGTCTGTCCCTGTCTCTGTCTCTATCTGTCTGTCCCTGTCTCTATCTGTCTGTCCCTGTCTCTTTCTGTCCCTGTCTCTGCCTGTCCCTGTCTCTATCTGTCTGTCCCTGTCTCTGTCTGTCCCTGTCTCTGTCTGTCCCTGTCTCTCCCTGTCTGTCTGTCCCTGTCTCTGTCTGTCCCTGTCTGTCAGTCCCTGTCTGTCCCTGTCTCTGTCTCTATCTGTCTGTCCCTGTTTGTCCCTGTCTCTGTCTCTATCTGTCTGTCCGAGTCCCGGTCTGTCCCTGTCTGTCCCTGTCTCTGTCTCTATTTCTGTCCCTGTCTCTATCTCTGACCCTGTCTCTATCTGTCCCTGTCTCTATCTGTCTCTGTCTCTATCTGTCTCTATCTGTCTGTCCCTGTTTGTCCCTGTCTCTGTCTCTATCTGTCTGTCCCAGTCCCGGTCTGTCCCTGTCTGTCCCTGTCTGTCCCTGTCTCTGTCTCTATTTCTGTCCCTGTCTCTATCTCTGACCCTGTCTCTATCTGTCCCTGTCTCTATCTGTCTCTGACTCTATCTGCCTCTCTGACTCTATCTGTCTCTCTGACTCTATCTGTCTCTGCGCCTCTATCTGTCTCTGCGCCTCTATCTGTCTCTGCGCCTCTATCTGTCTCTGCGCCTCTATCTGTCTTTGTCCAAACTAGGAAGCTTCCCAAAAGGCCCTTTTAAAAGTCAGCTGTGAAAGCGCTTACAGCTGACTTTTAAAGGGCCTTTTGTGAAGCTTTCCGAAGGTGCCCTGATGTCACAGGGGCCGGCAGTAAACACAGAAGATGGCCGCAGGAGCATACGTAGTGAATACCTATTTAATACGTATTCACTACGTATGCTCCTGCGGTCATCTTCTGTGTTTACTGCGGGCCGTGGAAACTGCAAGGCAAGGTCCGTGGGCCGCCAATGAAGGCCTGCCGGGCCGCTGGCGGCCCGCGGGCCGTACTATGAGTACCAGTGCCTTAGAGGCTATTGAGTCAGATACGGGGGCAGGTATGCAATCTCCAGGTGTAAGGGGCGGGGAATGGACCTTCTCATTGTTAATATTTATGGTCCAAATTTTGATATCCCACAATTCTATTGAGATCTGCTGGAGCGTTTGCGAGACGATACCTTGCTGCCGCAACTTGGGGCGGGGACTTCAATTGTGTTCCCGAACTGACATTGGACCACTCTGGGGGCCCGGCCTGACGCCCGTCGGCTGCAGCCAAAACTATTATTGATGCTATTACTCAATTAGATATGGTGGATGTCTGGCGTGCACGCTCCCCGGTGGTGGGAGGTTTCACCCACTATTCGGCCCCTCGTAACCTCCATACTAGAATAGACTATTGGTTCACCTCCAGAGCCTTACTCACCCATATTCGAGACTGCATGACTCACCCTCACTCTTACTCAGACCACTCGCCTATATTGCAGGACATTGAGAGCCTGCAGAAGAGACCCGCTCCATTCACGTGGCGATTTCTGCCATACTCGCTACTAAACAGCGTTTTTAAATCTGAAATGTCGGAAGCCATAGAGTCTTTCTTTGATACTAATATTGGCTTGGTAAGTCGGTTTGCCACGGTCTGGGAAACCTTTAAAGTCTACGAGGGATTGCCATTTCAAAACACTCGGGGGTCCTCCGAGCTCTGAGAGGACGACTAGATCTTCTTGAGAAACAATTGGCTGATCTGGAGCAGGGGGCCTTGGCGAGGGGGGACGATCAGACTGCGGAGGAGTTAAAAAAGACACTAGAGGAATACCATGAAACTGCAGACAACGAGAATAAGCATATGGGGGAATATGCGGTCGCCAAAACATATGGGGAAGGGGAAAGGCCCGGGGCAATCTTAGCGGCATTATTACGCAGTAGACGGGAGACGGCTGGAGTCACGGAATTGCGTGCAGCGACAGGGGAGATATTAAGAGACCCTGCTGATATAGCAGACAGATTCAGTCAGTACTATTCAGATCTGTATCGCTCCAGAGCGTCAACGGATAGCGCAGCTATAATAGACTACCTAGAACACATCAAATTGCCATGGTTGGCTGATGAGCACATGGAATATCTTATGAGACCGCTTGATTCTTGGGAAGTCCTCACTGCATTAAAGACTATGCGCTCTGGTATCGCACCGGGGCTGGACGGCCTAACCGTCGCATTTTACAAGAAATTTAAAGAGCTCCTGGTCCCCCACTTGATTATCTTGTTCAAGGAGATGGGCGAGTGTGGGGAGATGCCCCCCTCCATGCGGGAAGCCCTGATAGCCACGCTCTTGAAGCCGGGCAAACCACCCAATGAATGCTCCTCGTTCAGGCCCCTATCGCTACTCAACGTGGACACCAAACTATTTGCTAAAATGTTGGCTACTCGCTTGGCCTAGCTGGTGCCCCAACTGGTTGGGCCCGGACAAGTGGGGTTTGTCCCGGGACGCAATTTGACTTACAACCCGCACACTGTGTTTGGTGCAATACAGCACACTAAAACAGAGATTAAAGGTGCAGCGGTCTTCCTTAATGCAGAGAAGGCCTTCGATTCTGTGGAATGGCCCTTCATGTCATCTGTATTGAGGAGGATGGGTGTGGGGGAAGTCTTTTTACAGCTAGGTGCGGTCCTATATAATTCTCCTTCCGCCAGGATTAGGGTGGGGTACTCAGTGACTGCCCCGATCAAGATTTCTAGAGGCACTCGTCATGTGTGCCCGTTATCACCTCTGCTGTATGCTATAGTCGTGGAGCCACTGGCGTGTGCCCTCAGAGAGTACCACGGGCATCGAGCGATTCGCTTCCCAGGATATAAGTTAATAGAATCCACTTAGGCTGATGACACACTTCTGTATATTAGAGACCCTGAGTCCAATTTGTCCCCGGTGCTGAGAGAAGTGGTGAGATATGGTGAGTTCTCCGGCCTTAAGATAAATTGCACTAAGTCTACAATTTTCCCATTGACGCCGGCTAAGGTGCCTATTGAATTAGACTTCCCACTTTCTTGGTCCACCGAACCGGTGCCCTATCTGGGAGTTCAGGTTCACACGAACTCTGAGATGGTATTCAGCGAGAATTATGGTAGGGCAATCGCCAAATTAGAGGAGGATGTGGAGCGCTGGGTCCACTTGCCATTGTCACTCTTGGGCCGCATCTCCCTGATGAAGATGGTGGTGTTACCTAGGTTTTTATTCTTGTTCCTTAATGTGCCGATGGTGAAATTTGTACTTGTAAAGATGGTGCTCCCTACACACTTCTTCAAAGTTATTAGATCGTTACTGGTGAAATTGGCTTGGGCTGGCAAGCAACCCCATGCCCAGTGGAATATTCTCACTCTCCCTTATACTATGGGGGGGCTCCAGATTTAGAGCTCTACTATAGGGTGGCACAATGCTCGCATACTTACCATTGGGTTCACCAGCATGCAGCCCTGCCACACCTGCAAATTGAAAAAGTGGCGCCAGCACCTGCCACTCTCACAGCACTGCTGTTTCACATCCCATCTAGGCATGCCGGTATTCTAGACTCAATTAATGCTACGGTGCATGCGTGGCACAACCTGTTGAAGAGACAGGCGGCCTCTATCCTATACTCACCCCTGACACCGTTAAGAGTGGTGTCAATGGTTGCCTACCTGCAGGGAGAGGGAGGTGGTTAAGGCATTGGGGACACTTAATATCACTAAAATTGGTTACTTGTTTTTGAAAGGCAAAGCTCGTAACTGGGCTGAAATCGAAGCTGAGGGTCATAATGCTACTCCTCTGGCGCGGTTTCACTTCTTCAGGGTGAGGAATGCTCTCCGAGGGCTACTCGGTGAAGACATGATGGAGCCGCCTGAGGTTGCCCCTCTTACTTTCCTACTGCGCACAGCTTCCCCCAACAAGACAGTCTCCAGCATTTATAGCATAGTGCAGGATGATTGCAAGAACTTTTACACTAAGGCTAAGCTGGAGTGGCAAAACGATCTTGGCAAGGTCCTTGATGACATCACTTGGCGTTATTGCTGTGAATCTACACAACGCATCTCCTTAAACGGACGACATCGACTTGTACAGTTTACATTTTTAAATAGAATTTATTACACTCCAGCTCGACTGCATAGATATGGCCTCCGCGGCGCCGCAGAGTGTGAGAGATGTAGAGCCAATCCAGCGGGGTTTATGCATGTTGCCTGGTTATGCCCGGATATAGCTAACTTTTGGAGGTTAATATTTCTAAAGCTGAGCGACATTATAGAATTGCCACTATCCCTAGACCCACTGTTGGCCTTCTTAGGACACTCTAGACAGTTACAGAAGGATACACACTGCTTAGTGGACATGGGCTTACTGATAGCAAAGCGCAGAATAGCAATTCGATGGGCCAGGGGGCCGGTGCAGATTGGTCTAAAGACATGATATATTGCAACACGCAGTCCGAACTGTACAGTGAACTACTCCCACCTCAGAACAGTCCCAAAAGTTTCTGGCCCTTATATCAAAGCTACTTAGCCAGAAGAGAATCGAATGTGCCTGAGTGAAGGGGAATTGCCTAAGGTGATTGACAAAGTCATGGACATGCCCTTTGGATCCTCCTTTGAAGAGTCATCTGTTATATGCAATGTATGCTACCACTATACGAATGCCCTATCTTGCCTATTGCTGTTTAGGAATCTATTGAGGCCCACGATCGGGTACGCATTGCTTAGAAAGAATCACATGCTACTTTACAGTCTGTGCTGTCCTAAAGTTTTTACACTTGTATTAAGTAACATGATCAGATCACCATTCTTGTACACTGTGGCTGTTTTTGTTTTATTGCTTGCAGCAAAATTCAATATATAAAATAAATAAAGGAAATAAAAAAATAAAAAAATCATTACTGGAATCCCGGGACACCCAAATCATTATTTGGAATTCAGAGACCCCCGACTGAGTCATGACTGCTAGCTGAGGGACCCAGCCTAAGCACTGTTGATGATTTGAACCGCAAAACAATGCACAAACAAATACAGAAAAAACATTCAAACAAATACACTGATTACACATTTTATTTAATTCACAAAGACTTATAAGTACAACAAATCACCATTTTAATTTTTATATGAAGGTTGGAGCTCTTCTAAATTCAATCGAGGCCACTCATCATCCATCCTATATTCTGTTTGGTGCACTTGCACTGCTACCACGAATCAGTCTGAGGATACTAATTTAATTTTTAGTCTCCAATTTCAAATTCCTTCACATTTATAGTCCGTTTAAAAATTTTCAATTGTACATTTAGCTTCTTTATTTATTTACACTTTATTAATCTGTTAATATTATTTAATTTGCTAAGTAAACATGGACCCCATGAGGAGGCTTCACCGACCCTCAGAGGCTCCCAGACCACAGGTTGAGAACCACTGCTGTAGAGTAGAGTAGAGTGCTGCAGAGTTGAGTATAGTGGCATAGAGTGCAGTGGTGCAGAGTAGATTGGCACAGAGTGGAGTGGCGTAGAGTGTATTGGTGTGGAGTGCTGGGGCATAGAGTGCAGCGGTGTAGAGTAGAGTGGCATAGAGTGCATTGGGGTAGAGTCGTGCAGAGTAAAGTGACGTAGAGTGCAATGGAGAAGAGTGGCATGCAGTGGCGTAGAGTAGCGTGTGGCAGAGTAGAGTATAGTGGCGTACAGTGCAGTGGTGCAGAATACAGTGGTGTAGAGTGTACAGTGTAGTGTTTGATTTGTTTTGATCGTATTAAAATATTTGTTTCCACCACACTTCAGAATTACCCCAAAAAATGTGCTTCATTTATACTTTCCATATTCTGAAATACCTGCCAAGTTAATTTACAGACATTTAAATCTTGATTTGTGCTAGAAAAAAATAACATTGTACAGTACACCCCGAGTAGCCAGCATGATTGTTCCCTAAATTCTCTTACTTTGAAGTCAGAGAAAGAAACGTAAACACCCAGCTCCCTGGACGCCAGAGCCTGACATTTAACCCCGGTCTCAGAATGCACAGCAAATGTGACAAGATAAGAACAAGATTTAAAGGCCTGTTTACATAAATCCAGTACTGGTGGAAGAATACAGTAAATAAGATTTAGGAAAGGAAAGGGATGAACTCAAGCTGGACAGCGTAAAACAAATAAAGCCAGCAAATAGAAAGCAAGCAAATGTAAGTTACAAACCACAAAGCCAATGGTTAGCCATTCCCGGGGAAGCTTTCCGAATGTCTCCAAGATATTGTTACCAAACCAGACAGCTGCGCCGTCTGGTAGACTTCTACCTAAAAAGAAAGATAAATGGGCAAATACATCAAAGGAAGCATGGGGCCTGTATTCTTCAGTCCCCATGCCTTCTTACCGTCTTTCTCCTTTCTCCCTGCAAAGCCTCAGCCTTGTCACACCTCAGCAGACCGACCCATCGGGAGTAACAGGCTCCATTACAGTTAGGAATTCAGCAGGAACACCATAGATCTATTTTGTTTCATCTGTACATTTCGACTGCTAAAAGCAGGTGTAACTTTGTGAAGCTAAACAATCGCCAAGGGATTTAGGCCCAGACTTTCTTATTTCCTCTGTAACTCCAGTTTACCTCCTTCTGGGACCTACCAGTCGTAATGGGGTACAGGCGGAAGAGATGGCGCTCTCCGTGGTGCTGAAGTAGAGGCCTCGCTCTCTCTAGTTTCCAGGAGGCATAATCTCGGTGCTCAATGACACACAGATAAAATAGCCTTGACGCCATTATGTTACCTACCGGTCACTTTTATTGCTTCCTTCCTTTACTCTGAACGGCAGGGACTCACTTCACACAGTCTAGTAGGTACCTGTTGCACAGGCACAAGGCTGACATCACATCACAAATCGCTCTCTGTTACCTAGACTCGGCTCGTTAACGTGGGCGCTCAGTAAGAGCCAGGGCGACAACTCTTCCACCCCGGCCATTACCGACAGCTGACAGGCCAAGGAATCATTACCGAGAGCGGGAGTCATGGCTGGGCTGAGCCCCGTCTGTCTGAGCTGGTGCCTCTCACGCACACCCGGCTCTGCCTGGGGGCTAAAGTTATTGCCATTCCCCTGCCCAGCAGAGTGTTTTTCAGTCAGAAACGAGTGCGTGTAATTTGATTTCCCGTGTAAGGCCTTTCGTTCTGTCGGTCAGATGTGCTGCGCGTGCCCTCCGCGAGGCACTCCGCGGGGAGCGCGGGCAGGACGGGCATTAATCACGCAGCCTGACTTCGGATCTTCGGGTGGTTAGCATTTCCCGAGCGTGGCCGCTATTTTCTTCCAGCTTCACTATATCTTGAGCAAAAAGTGCACAGCGCTTGTTAACAAATGAGCAGCTCCCCTCCGCCGAGAGAAGGGGATGCGGTCAGAATAACGAGAAGGGATGAGTGCAGCTGCAGGCCCAGAGCGCACGGAGGGCTGACACCACGTCATAGGGTTGGGGGGGATGGGGGTCTTCATGCGTCGCAGCTGCGACCCCTAGCTTGTCCCTTGCGACCCCTGGCCTCAGAGGTGGTACAATCAGTGCCTTGCACACGGGGCTTCACTGTCCTTCTTTTCTGTCAATTTGTTATTCCACTAATAGTGAATAATAGTACATTATCCACTATGAGTGTAATAAAATGGCTTTTTAGTACTATTTATTAGCTGCAATATGACCTTCCCTGGCAGTTCAGGTAAGTAAAGAACTGTGGGGCCTATTAGCAATAACCGGCGATAATTATCGCTAAGCGCAGTTAGCGCTAGGATAATTATCGCCGGTTATCGCAGGTTTCTATCGCGGAGATAGCGTGCTATCAGCAACGCTTATCTCCAAAGCGATAGAAACCCTGGAGAACAGTGTGAATATCGCTTGAAAACAAGCGATATTCACACTGTGACCAGTGTTAGCTAGGTGATAGGGCGAGGGGGATTTAGCCATGTAATCCACCTCCCATTGGATTACATGGCTAAGTCAGGTCTGGACCAGGCGTTAACAAACCAGCGCTAAACGTGTTTAGCGCTGGTTCGTTAATCACCTCCCCTGCCTCGCTAATAGGCGATAGCGACCTTAGCGACTGTTTCCAGTCGCTTTTAGGTTGGGAACGCCTACTTTGCATGCCATTAGCGATAAATATCGCTGGCATGCAAAGCGGCACCCAACCCGGTCGCTATCGCCTAAAAGCTGTCGCTAACAGCAGTTAGCGACAGCTTGCTAATAGGGCGTTTGAATTATCGCCGCTTTAGCGGGAAAAAGTCCCGCTAAAGCGGCGATAGAGCCCTTGATAATATGCCCCATGGTGTGCTCACATGTGTTTGAGAGTGTGTTTATATGAGAGAGAGTGCATGTGTGTATGTGTAAGCAAGTGTGTGTGAGTGAAAATGAAGGTCAAAGGGTGCTGGCTGTCACTTCCGCTACCCCTGGCTATTTGGTGAATGGCATCCATGGGGAGCCAGTGCCTATTGCAGCCAGGTTCACAAAATTATTGATGGATTCCAGGTCACATCACCCAATTTTGAATTCTGAGAAGAATTGTAGGTAGAACGGGAGTGGTTTGTCACTTGTCAAATGTAAACAATTTTAACAATTTTGAGATGGAACAATAGTCTTATTTCATTGCCAAATCTCTGCACTCAGTGCTTAAGTTGTTAATGAATGAGTGCCTGTGCCCAAAGCTCCGCTCAGGAGCCCGCTGCTGGCGCTATTCAATGTCAGCAAGCAGAATACCAAGGCTGCATAGTCTTCAATTCACCTCATACCTCCGTAATGCAATCCCACACACGTCCTTCCCCATTATCTCACTCTTGCAGGGTTCTGCTTTCTCCTTTGTGATGGTTTTCCTATTTTTCTCTTTCTCATGCTTTCCCCTGTGTGTGTTTATGTCTCTCATGCACTCCGGAAATGTCCAATCAGGAAAAATAAGAGCCAGTCCCCAAGAATGAGTGGTGGTGGGCTTCACCAGCAACCACCGGCTCAAATTAAGCACTGTCTGCATTCATATTGGCCTCCCTCCCCTGTACACTGGCCATTTTGCTCAGTTCCACATTTGCTCAACATTGGTGGCTGGTGATCTCTTTTTTAAGTGGGGGCGGGGGGGACTAAATACTTGCCCTAATTTCTACCTCCAGTGTGCCGAGCACAACAATTCTTTACTGGTGCCCCTCTGCCACATGTTATCAGCAAACCTTATCCTAAGAATTACATACAAAAAGCCAGTGAAACAATTTTGCTATGGTTGCCCCCACACACTCATTGGGAGCCCCCATATGTCTATAAAACCTCCTCGGGTCTCCAAAAACGCGCAATATTGTATGCCAAAAAATGTGAAGGATTAGGAGATTATAGTCTCATTAAATCCCCAGCCAGGGGGAGATCCCTTTCAGGATGAAAACCCTCACCCACCATAGGTGGCATGCTTCATCATATGGGTTTCTCCTCCCAGTGGGAAACCTAGTCCCACTGAGGGCTACAACTCCCTCCCTGTGAGGAAGGAGCTCTGGGATGTTTTGTTTGAGTAGTAAGAACCTTCTCTGGATGCTAAAATCCCATATGTGAATCTCAGGTGTGGTGAAGGCGCAGCGCAAAAGAAATAAATGCGTGGATGTGCAGTGGTGAAATTAAAACTGCCTAGTGGGGCAAAAAACTTTTTATTGGCTTGCTCGTACTGGTAGGATTAAAAAGCAGTGCAATTAGCAGTATTGATTTAAAACTGCTATATATCATAAACGGTTGAAATGTTTCAGCCTAAGTGATCTTAAACAAGTATCGAGGCTTTCTTCAGGACCAGACTAAAAGTAAAGCTGCTGCTCGTGATCAATGTGACGAAAATATAAAGAAAAGATACACAACCAGTAATCCTTTGTATTGTTGATTGGTATTACTGGAGTTATCCAAAGTTATTGGATAAGTGACCACACCTCTACCTGGCAACAGCTCAGGGAAAAGGGGCCCCACTCTCTCCGTCGGTACCCCGTCTCGGTACTGGAGCTGCAACCGGAGGTTTGTGGTATAATTGTATTGTATTAGGGGATATTCTCCTCGCAGGTCTATAAATTATCTCCTTTGGACCCTCCCCCCTTTTGTTGTGTTAGCCCCCATATGTCAACAAGTACCTCTAGCAAGCAAGAGTTAGTATTTTTCCACATATGCCTAATACCGTCAGTGCCCTCTCTTATACCAAGAAGTGCCTCCAACATACCCACAACAATTATTTTGTCATGGGCACCTTAACATACCATGAATTATCTCTAATATGGTAGTGGTTGTATTTTGCCATTGGTAACTTCTCCCCTATATGCCATGGGTGCCATCCCTCATAAACCAAGAAGTACTGGAGTATGTCTGGGCCAGCAGCCCACTTTTAAGCATATCATGCACACTCTCATACATTTACTCGCGCACTCACTCACACTTGCATACACTCACTCTCACACAATTTCTAACTCACACACTCACAAACTCTCATAGGTACTCATTCTTACACTGTCACAGACACACACACTTGCCCACACTATAACAAACACTCACATACACTCTTTCACGATGTCACGTACACACTCACATACACTCACTCACACTCTTTCACATACTGTCACTCTCAGACCCTCTCACACTTACTCCTGCACTCATACTTTGGCTCTCACATATACTCACTCTAACACATTCTCACAAAATCTGACTCTCTCTCACACTCGGTCACTAGCATTCCCATTTTTCTGATTCACTTATATTTTGTTAGAAAAGCTTGCACTGCTGCTATTCCTGTAAACTTAAACAGAGTCCTATTGTCATGCATTACTGCTCCAGGCAGTTCTGGCTTTTTAGCCAGCAATAATTTAATTTTGTGATTTTCAGCCACTACCTACGTTATAAAAACTACAAATTCCGGCATTACTGTGCCGAAAAAGCCAGGACTGAATGAAGATGTCACACAGGACAATTGATTACTTTGTAACTCTGCAAAAGGTTTAAAAAATCAAGTTTGTGATTGTCAGCCTTTATTCTTGGAAGCAATCACAGGTTCATCAGTGAAGTGGTGAAAGTAAAGCGACGGCATTACATGTGCAGATGGTAGAACTCTAGTGCTAGTGGGAAAACATTCACACTCCAATAAAACAATGGAGCTTGCTGAAATGCCTACCAGAATGAGAGCCGCCACGGGGTGTGGGCCAAATGTTACAGCATCAACTGTAGCCACTAACCTCCTGTGTTTACGCTATGTATCAGAAGCAGAAGAAAATTAATGATTCTGAATTGAGAAGATGAACAGAAAGCCTCACTGCTGGAGCCTTTTTTCCCATGAAGAAGCCAGTCTCCATTGAATTTTCTGGAGCCCTCAGCTGAAATATTGCTGGAGCCCTAGTGCCCCACAGACGGTGGCGCCTGTGCTAGTACCTTTGCACAAAGATAGTACCTGCACACCACCAGAGGGCCCTAGACAGCACTCTGGTTGACTCTAGTGCCTGGGTATAAAAACTGTAGCCTGGAGTATGGTGTTAATCCAGGTACCTGTGCATACAGATAGTACCTGCACCACACCATGCAGGGGATGGGGGGGCTGTACATGAGGGCCCAGTGGATTTTAGTGCTTGGGTACAAAAATGGTAGGGGCACCACAGAAGGGGTCTGTACATCAAAGTCTGGGTGTAGGCTGGGGGCCCGAGTACCTGGGTACAGAATACCTGCAGCACAGGAGAGAGCTCTCAGTAATTGCCCTGGGATGAGGAGGTGGAAGCGTACTAGCACCTGAGTCCAAAGGTAGTACTTGCACCACCGCTAGGGGCTCTACACCGTGGTCTGAGGGTAGGAGATTCCTAGTACCTGTGTACTACGAGGGTACCTTGACTACCACAGCAAAGTAGTGTACACGATGGTCCTGTGGAGTGATGAGGGTGTACTACCTGTGTACAAAGAGAGTGCCTGCACCACAGAAGAAGGCTATACATCATGGTCTGGGGCTTTCTAGGACCTGAGCACAAAGAATATGCTTAGACTGCAGCAGGGAGTGGGACACAATTGTCTGGAGGGGGCATGGATGTGTGCAAAGAGAGCACCTGCACCTCTAGAGTGGCTTAACATGATGGTTTGAGGGAAGGTCCTGAGTACTGATACATTGTCTGCATCACAGCACACGATACACAATGGTCAAGGGGTCCTACTGCCTAAGTACAGAGTACCTGCATCACAGCAGGAGGCTGTACAATAGGGACCGGGGCTTCCTCGTTCCTAAGTATGAAGGGAGTACCTGCATCACAGCAGGAGGCTGTACAATAGGGACCGGGGCTTCCTCGTTCCTAAGTATGAAGGGAGTAGCTGCATCAAAGCAGGAGGCTGTACAATAGGGACCGGGGCTTCCTCGTTCCTAAGTATGAAGGGAGTACCTGCATCACAGCAGGAGGCTGTACAATAGGGACCGGGGCTTCCTCGTTCCTAAGTATGAAGGGAGTACCTGCATCACAGCAGGAGGCTGTACAATAGGGACCGGGGCTTCCTCGTTCCTAAGTATGAAGGGAGTACCTGCATCACAGCAGGAGGCTGTACAATAGGGACCGGGGCTTCCTCGTTCCTAAGTATGAAGGGAGTACCTGCATCAAAGCAGGTGGGTGTACAAGATAGGCCGAGGGGTTTCCTGTGTTTGCAAACCAAGGGAATATCTCCACTGCTGTAGGGAGCTGTACCTAGGGGTTGTGTGTGTGGGATGGTGCATAATTACTGAGGATAAAGGAGATATGCGCATCAGAACTCATGCTGTACACAATGGCCAGGGTCTAATATCCGAGTGCAGGAAGAGCACTTTCACCACAGCAGGGGGCTATGCAGTATGGTCTGATGGCTTAAAACAACCTGCTCCACAGCAGAGGGCTCTACAATATAGTCAGGAGTGTCATGGTACTGTTAAAAACCATCTGCCCACATGATCATTTGAAGTCTAAACATTTTTATTGACGAAGGAAAAATATATCTGTGAAAAATAGAAATGGGTGAGAAAGGGATCCCCCTAGACCGAAATGAGCATAAGCTGCAGACGAAGAGGCGAGACATAAATCTATCGTTTTTTAATATGAGGCTGCAATGGAGATCATGCGATGAGACTAAAAGGAAGGAGTGACACATGATTCTGAAGTCATAGGAAAGTATGCAGACCGTGAAACAGATACATGAAAGTAAACTGTTGTGGCCTCTTGCTATCTTATGTATTCTCCCCACAGTCTTGATGTTCGCTGCTGCTCAGCCAGTGAGTGAGGTTAATGTATGGTTGGAATGTTGAGAGTGTTTGTGCTTGGATGAGAGGTCAGTTGGAGTGAGAAGGGCTGAGCAGCAGGATACTGCTCATGGTGGGACTTTATCTGTAACCTACAACTAACCTAATAGACCTACTTCTTTTATAACCTATGAGTATCCATCCTTGATTGTAACATAAACTTTGGCAGCTGAGAAAGCAAATTGGAAATCTCACACTTCAAATGCCAAGTATGGAAACAAGGCTTTATACATCAACAATGAGCACTACTTGTAGGCATGGTTAGCCTAAGCAGAAAGATGGCTGCAGAAGTTACCGTTACCCAAAGGCAACAGTCCAAATCTCACAAACCCTCCCTTATGCTCAGTATTATTGTGTAACCCCAAATGCAGATCAGTTATCATCAACCAATTGACTTCCTGGGACACATCATCCCTAATATACTTAGGTCATCCATAATCCTATTTCTCATCAGCATCATCATCATCACTTTCAGGTTTCTTAAAGGGGGAGAAGGGAGATGATTCTCTACGTGAAGTGAGGTGATTCACAGAGCACACACAGACTTGGATAAGGATACAGAGCAATAGGAGGATGAAAAAGATCTCCAAAATGATCTCCAAAACCTTCATTCCCAACCCACCAAATATTCCCCGCACCCAAGGCTAATCACTAAATCCATCACGATTAAAGCTGCCACTAATTCTATATAGTTCCTTTTCCAGTGAGGAGATTTAGGAGAGTTTTGCCGTATTGCTGGGACAAATTATGAAGGGTTGCAGGATCCAGATCAGTCCTTGGGCAACCAGATAAATGTCCAGTTGCAGCAAACAAAGTTGTTGCCAAGTGGTACAACATGGGAGAGGTTGCGAGATAGAGGACTCCCAATGGTAGCTGAAAAAAGCAGGGACTGAGTTCAGAATCAGGTTGGGCAGTGAGGTGAAATAACACTTGTTATGGTCCACATATATACTGCCATTTCAGGGGTCTTAATTCATTCCACAGGCAGCATGAGCAAGGAGAACAGCAGATGATTTGCTATGTTGGTTAGGGAAACAGGAACTTCCAGTCAACAGGGGCTAACGGAGGGAAACATGGTCACATTTATTGGGGTAATGCCCATGTAAGTATAAGCCAAGCATTTCTCTTCATCAAAGGGAGTGGGGACCCTAGGTATGCAGACAGGGGCATCAACGGGCACAGATCCAGCTTGGAGAAAGGTTACGACTTTGACGCTATTTTCCAGACGGTGCAAAATGATGTTTTCACTGATCCAGAGGTGAGTGACAGGCAGAGTGCTGTCAATATCTGGATGCCTCCCACATGGCTCTTCTAAGCGAGCCATGCAGTGAGCCAGATAACAAGACTTCCAACAAAGAAAAATGGTCATGCCCATTGGGAAATCAAGTAGATGAGAGGCTTACTGCTATCTAGGGGATAAGTTGTACTTGTGGGCAGGAGGAAGAGTTTCATCATGGTGGCAGGAAGGCTGGTGGGTGCTGGAATTAGGAGTCCACCATTGAGCCAAAAAAACAAGGTTTCGTGCAGTGGCAGGAACAGGGTGTTTGGGAGCGTCTTTGTTTTTTGAGAACATAAGCAAGAGCAGGGTTGAAATTTTCTGTCTCAGTGGTCAGTTTGCAGTGGGAGGCACTTTGCAGCACTTCACATCAGTGTTTTTGGTGAGCAGGACTTGAAAGGGGTCAAGCGAGTGGGGCTGGAAAGTTAACTTTATTTAGTGTATATGCATAAAGACCCAGCCCCTTGGCTGTAGGCAATGGCCAGCTATGGTCAGGCAGGTGGGAGAGGGAACATGGACCGGCTTGCAGCATTGAAGCTGTATTGAAATCTCACATAATCCTTCAGGTGCAATTTAAGTAAGGCTGGAGACAATTGAGAGCTAAGCAGAGGCAGTATGAGTCGTCCCCTATCAGTTTCATAAGCAGTTAGCTAAATCCTCTGACAAGCAATGGCTCGGATTGACCAGAGTGCCAAGGGTAGCGCTGTCAGGCTCTGCGAGTCATGCTGTGGTTCCAATGAGAATCCCACTCCTCCCACTCCATATCTAACGATTGAAACACCAGTGATTGGGTCATACAGTGAGTCAAAGGGGAAAATGGGGCAAGGAAGTGAGAAAGAGAAAAAAGTGCTGATGCTCATCTACTTTAGGTTTTTGGTAGGAGAACAGTAAAAGTAAGTGGCAAAGTAGGAAGTGAATCAGAGCAAACAAACAAACATGTGTATCTTACAGAATCGTGGGTACAGAAAGTTAATAGATAAGTACACAACATAGGAGAGTCCTACCAAACTCCATAGTGGCTAGTGCTATGATGAGCGCAACACCAACGGTGATACAGATGTCAAACCCCAGGATGCCACAGAGTCTGGGAATACAAAAAAGGGTAAGAGACAAGCAAACAAAGGGAACTTTGCCTAGACCCATCACACAACGGAACCATACAAGGGTAACACAAGCAAGGTGCAGGAATCAAACAAAATGATGAACTCTAAAAACAGGAAGCCATGCTACTCTCCGAAATGTTGCCAGGCAGCTATTGCATGTTCATCTGAGGCTTATGAATCCCTCTGCCTAAAAAGCCCGGAAGTGAAAGGTCTGACCCAGAAGTGAGCACACTGCTAGGTTAAAAGTCTAATCTTTCCAAGACGTTGCCAACAAGCTGTTATCCACATACTCCATCTCCATAGACTGAGACGTCTGGGGATTTGTAGTTTCTGTTCATTCTTCTTCTCTCCTGCTTACACAGTCCTTTATACCGGCAAAATGATCATTCAAGTCTTTCCTTATCCTAATCCTGACAAGTGCATCAGGCCACTTGAATCCTGCTTCTGCATAAATGTTAGCTATCTTGTTTTTCAAGGTGGAGTTGAAATGCTCCACCATCCAGAAGGACTCAAGGTGGTACATGCAGTGGAAGTGTTGTTTAATCTCTAAAGCTTTGACAGTTCCTGAACTGCAGAGGATATGAAGCGGATACCCCAATCATTCTCTAGCCAAAGGGGAAGCCAAACCTATGTTTGAAATCCCTGCTCAGCATTTCCATAACTGTAATTGCAAGTGGATAAGCTTCCATACAACCAAAAAGCATGCAGACCAAAACAAAAACCTACTTGTAGGTACAACATTTGGACATCTGAATGAAGTCCATCTGAATATGGACAAAAGGTCCCCATAAAGGTGGGTGGGCAACAGGTGTAGTTTGGGTTCTGTTGTTGGAAGGTAACAGGAGCACCAAAATAATCCTTTAAAATATGTAGCATTCATAATGGGGTTTTTGAAGAAGTGAGGAAGTTATATTAAATCCAGAGGAGTCCAAAATTGGGGGCCACTTCAAAAGTGCACTTTGAGTCTGCGAATATGTTAACACTTTTCTGAGCAGCAAGAATACAGGCACGTGCAAGAGCAGTCAATTCAGCAAACTAAGGAGAGTGTACTTGACTTAACACTGACTTTCAACTACTTCATACAGAGTACATATCACATGTTGGGCCACTAGTGAGCTGCAGTCTTTACTAAGGCATGACCCCTCAACAAAATATACAAGATCACAATT
Source organism: Calotriton arnoldi (assembly GCA_963921515.1). Classification (NCBI taxonomy): domain Eukaryota; kingdom Metazoa; phylum Chordata; class Amphibia; order Caudata; family Salamandridae; genus Calotriton; species Calotriton arnoldi. Next base: position 425,135 of record CAWUFW010007316.1, read on the forward strand.
GGGTATTGGTGCATCAGTTATATAAATATGGGATCTAGACAAGTGGGCGATGACAGTGAGCCAGTCATGTGGCTTCCAGTCCTAGAAAATGGGAAGCAGAGAGACAGGACTCTGGACAGGACATTGGATTAGGTGATATGATGGGGTATCAGCAGAAGAATTTCATATAATGACAATGCGTCCATTGATAGGTGTTGAATTGTAGTGGTTAGGAACAAGGAAACTATAGCATGGGATACAGGAACAGTAAGGATAGAGAATTATATTCTTGTGAGCCTCCACAAGGTAGCAACTGCCACTATAGCTCACAAGCATGGTGGTAGTCCTGCTGTCTCTGCATCAAGGGCAGAGGAATAGTAGCCTAAAGATTTCTTTTGATGTCCGTGACTCTCCACCCCTAACGCAAAATTAGCTTTTTATGCTGATACAGCATAATGCTTTGTAATAGGCAGCATTCCCAGAGCAGAGATGGATAATCCTTGCTTCAGAGTCACAAATTTTGACTTCACCTTCTTGGACCAATGCAATTGTTTAGGACTTTTTCTTTACTAAATCATGGGGAGGTGTAACAATGCTCGCATATCATAATATCCACTGTATGCAGCAATATGCCATCCCCAGTGACAAGGGTACCTGAGAGACAGTGACTTGTGTAAGCAACTTACAAATGATTTCAGTGTGTTGTGTGGACGGGTGCCTCTCTTCTGTTGAGATGCCTTGGCCTAGATATGTAGAAAAGGCCCTCTTTTGGAATGATAATCCCCCCTTAGGGTTTTGGACTGCCGCAGCTGTTTTTTCGACTCTGTAGTGCACTTAGGCCTTGCTGTCAAGGTCCCAGTGCATGTGCTCTGACCCCTGTGTGTACAATTGGCTAATACCTGATTGGCTTGGTTAACTTACTCATATAGTATAGGGTTCAAGAGGGACCTAATGCTGGCAAGTTAAATGTCACTAGGGGACTGCTGTACTCAATTGTGCCACTGCTACAGTGCCAAAGGTGAAAACGTGACTCTAGGTCTGCCACTACAGCCTAGTTGGGCCGTGTTAAAACTGCCAAATTGACATGGCAAATTAAACCAATTTGCCAAGTCAAAACCTTCCTTTTTTAATATTAATAAGCCCCCCCCCCCAGGAAAGGCCTTCGTAACCCAGCAGGCAGGGTGCAATAGTGGCCTCCATACTTTCAACATGTTACCACAAAATGGCACCTCGGCCGACCGCACTAGCATCCACTGTTATAATGCGTTGCTGACCACTGATATAGGATTTCAATGCTGGAACTTTAGTTAAGATTTCCTTATCTCTACAAAAACTTTCTGTTCATCCAGTTCCCACACAAATGTTTCTTTTTTTCTGAGCACCCTTTTTAGTGGTTCCATAAGGGTGGCATATCCACAGACAAATCCAGAATAATAATCACTTAACCCTAAAAAGGATTTTAACTCCTCTTTACTGCTAGGAGGGGAAACGTCCCTTAGCACTTTAAGCAAGTCCTCCTTGGATTTAACACCATCAGCGGATATGCAGTGTCCCAAGTACTCAAGGCTGCTGGTGATAAATTAGCATTTGTCCTTTGACACAGTCATACCATGTTTGCATAATTTGTGTAGCACTTTGTTTCAAATGCAATTATGTTCACAGACGTTTTTTGCAAATATTAACATATCGTCCTGGAAAGCTAACACACCAGGTACATCCTTGAAGAGAATAGACAGAAGTTTTTGAAACACACTTGCCGCACTAGCAAAGCCAAATGGCAAAAATAAGCATTTCTAGGCCCCAAATGGTGTAATAAATTAGGTGAGTGCCTGTGACTCTTCTTTAAGGGGTACCTGGGGGTAGGCTGCTTTGAGATTGATGTTATAAACATTTTTAGCCCCTTCTAAGGTATATAGCATTTATTTTTGGTAAAAGGTAGCAATTAACTACAATTTTCTAATTAAGAGAATGTAGATCAGCACACAGCCGAATCTGGCCATTTTTTTTTTCAGTGATAAGAACCGCACTAATCCATTCAGCGGCATTGACCGGTTCAATGATCTTCTCCTTACACAACTGATCAAGATGTTTCCTTAAATCTTCCCTAATGGATAAAGGAACATCCCTCACTTTGTGCTTCACTGGTACAGCATCAGGTTTCAAAACAATCTCACGCTCAAACCCTTGAACAGTCCCTATGTCGTCCGAAAAAACTGTTTGATATTTGGAAATATTATGGTCAATATTATCATCATTGGCCTCAAGTGAGATGACTGGGACGTTTGTGCCCGGTCTCAAAACAATACCCAGTCTCCCTTGATCAATCCAGCCCATGATGTCCCTTCCATTCACAGCCACATAAACCTTAGTAAATATTTCCCTGCCTGAAAATTGCAATATATCTTCAAACCTACTGTCTCTATCTCAGACTCACTATAAACAATGGCTCTTATGTTAACCTTTTTAAGCGAGGTATCCCACCAATACACTTTGAAAGAACATTCAGATAACATAGTAACAGGCGAACAAGAATCCACCATGACTCTGATATTGACATTACCTATTTTAACACTACAATATGGCCCATTCTTCCTGGCCACTAAAGCAACCTCATCAGTGGAGGATGCATCATTGGTCAGCTGTTCATTACCGTCTTCCTCATTGGTACCCACAGTCAAAATTGTCAAAGAATTCATCTAATTTTCAAATTGGTTATAAATTCTGTTGTTCTATTTCAGGAACTCAACTCACTTTAACAGTTGCACTATTGTTGCATACTTTCATGAAATGACCAATGTTGTTGCATTTAGTACACCTTTTCTCTTGAGCTGGGCATCCAGGATTGTTTGCCAAATGACTAACAGAGCCACATCTATAACGCACAGCAGATTTTAAAACTTTGAGTTTGTGGCTGTCCTGTAATTTATTTCACCGCCTTCACACTCATACTTTCCACACCCCCAGAAGCACCTGACAACACTTTTACAGATTCCAAAGAGCGCTCTATGCCTTTAGCAATCTTAACCGTTTGATTAAGAGTAGGATTATTAGCACATAAAAGGTGTTCCTGAACTTTCTTAGAATTACAGTTTAGAACAATTTGGTCTCTAAGATACTGATCTTTGGCATTCTCAAATTTGTAACTGTTAGCCAAGATCCTAAGAGCAGCCACATGCTGATCAATACTTTCGCTGGCTGCTTGCTTTCATGAGTAAAAATTGAATCTCTCCAAAACAATGCTAGGTTCATCTGTGAAATGTAAAGCCAATCTTTTTGCAGCTTCCACAAACACATTCCACCCCGCAGCATCTCCTGAATCCTCTTCTGGGGATTGAATTTCAGGCAAAATATTGAATATTTTTTGTCCCTCAGTCACAAGACAGTTGTACAAGATAGCAGACTTCCTCACAGCACTGTAATTATGCCCATCAATCGCAACCAAAAAATATATAAAATACGTGTGGCCAATGTTTCCACCATTTTAGGCTTCACTGGTTCAGCCAAAAAATGAAGAGGTTGATCACATTTCCACTTCCAGACATAGTGCAACTCACAAGAAAAAAATAGCAGAAAGAGAAAACAAAAATTCAAACAGAAGAAAGAGAAGAGAAAAGGAAAAGAAATTGTTACCACTGAGCAGTGCCAAACATGGTGACAACCCAATGAAGCTCCTGAAAGTGAAGCACACCAGTGATTTTGATGATAACATGGAAAAGCACACCCCCTCAGTCGGTAATTTGCACACGAGCGTGCATGCAGGTCAAATCACATTGCCGTTGTTGCCTGGAAACAAGGCAGGGTGGGTCACGTGTAGCCGTGCACACACGCCGTGCACACAAGCCGGCTCCAAAGCTTCGTTGGAGCCTGGAAACAGGCCAAGCTCAGTGCACAACACGCGCACAGCACCTTAACAACAGCACGTGAGCCTCTGCAATGCTCAATGATGACATGGGAGCGTAATAAAGCGTCTCTCGAGTGACGTCAGCTCAGTCCCCCAATCAGTAACGCACACACAAATCAGGAAGGTGCCGATGTAGGAAAAGGCACTGCAGCATGGAACAGCGGGCCAGGAAGACACACACCACAGCAGGGATAAACTGTAGACAGGCTTTAAAGAATTTACTCCTTCCGAAAAATACTCTCCTTTCTTGAATCCTTTCCCAGTCTTTGCCAAAATGTTGAAGAGTGCCGGTCCAATAAACACGCCAAGTAGTTCAATCCAATACTTTATTTAAGTATTAAGAATCCAATGTAAGGAGCCCATCCACAAGCGTCCGCCCAGTTCTGCTGTTCCAAGATAACTGCCTAACGGACAATCGTCCTCCGAGGCTGGAACACAGAACATGACAGCCCGCTGGGAAGATGCACTTCTAGTTTACATGACACATAAAGAACAGTGTATGTGGGATACAGATAGTGGAACATGACCTCATAGTGAGGGTATCACAAGTAACTCATTCAGCAAACCCCTTGGATTGCCACATGATACAAATAATATTAAGCTGTATTGCATCTTTGGTAGCAAACCGCACCAACAGCTTCCTGAGCACTCTCCGTAGTCTGGACAATACGAGAAAAATGTTCTAACACATCTTTCAAACAGTCAAGATAATCAGCAGGAGATTCACCCTTATTCTGTTTACAATTACAAATTTTGACCCAGTCTATCTTGCCCTGACATACATGCAGGGCTGTATTTGCCAGTAGTTCTCTTGGACCGAAAGAGAGCAGCTCCATCACTAGTAGCTGCCAAGGCCAATTACTCTTTTCTAAGAAATGGCCCTTGACTCAACTTTGAACAGTAAGACGCAACAATGTATTTAGGGTTATACAAGTTGCAATTCATCTCAGGATTTCTGAGAATGATCATGAGTATTGGGATACTGTCACTTGATATTCATTAGGTCAGCAGTGGATTAAGGCACATGGATGGAGACATGGGACCCTGCCCTGGGGCCAGGGTACTCTTGCAAGGTCAGGAGGGCACCTGAGGGATGAAATGGAACACCTTAGTAATTGTCACTGTTTAAATGACGAGGACTTTAGATGTTAGAAGTGAATAGTACTACTATGTAACTAATTTACATATATATATATATATATATTTAACTTGCGCCTCTGTCATGCACTGCTTATGACCTCACATATTACATCACTCATTACATGTTCTATGACATTATTTATGACATCACTGATGACATCTCAAATACATGAGAACATAGTTAAACTCTTCAAAGAGATTTGATTGGTTAATATTCATTTGAAAAATTGTTTAAGGAAGCACCCACCATGTTTCCTGTTTTTGGAAAAACCATTTCATAATCTATTATCTGTTCCTGTTTCCACCATGACATTTCTATTTTTTGTTGTTTGTGCAGGTTCTGTTTTGTTAAAATGTCATCATCTTCTGACAGTGGAGAAGAGACAGGGCCTTCAACATCAATTGAGCCCCCTAAAATATCTATAGAGCCATTATTTGGGATTTCTTTTTACAATTCCTGAGGGAGTCAAAAAGTATCCTCAAGAAAAGTAAATTTCAAGCTATGCAAGAAGGAGTTTTCTCGTGGGACGCAAGAACAATATTCATTTGGAACAATTAGCATGTGGTGTCAAATGCACCCAATGCACCCCACTAGGATTGCAAGAGCCATGCAAAAAAAGTGGCAAGGTATCTTCTGCAGGAACTAGTATCCCACCAGTACAACCAGGGATTTCTGTTCCTCAACAAGCGAAGGCACACCAGGCTGACTTGAACCCTGCTTACTTATACAAAGCATTGTATTACCAGCCGTGTGGCACAATAAGTTTAGCATCAGAAATTAGCAACAGTGCAAGAGACAGCCTTGCTGCTGCCCGTAAAGTGCCATTCAAAAAATACATTTTTTCCCACTTTGTTTTATGTTCAACGTTTTAGTCCTTTCTCTCTTTGGCTTGTTTTTGCTGTAGATTTTTCCCCTTGAAAAAAACGAAAAACATCAAAGAAATCTAAAAAGGTTTTGTAGAACAAAATAAATTTAAAAAACTGTTTAAAAATAAAATAAAAAAGACTCTCAAATGAAATTTTAAAAATATTTGTAAAGCGTGACTGTCACTCAAAAGAGAGCATCCTAGTGTACACTGAGGACTACTACAATTTCTGTAATAATAGTTTGATGAATGTTATATTAATGAATTACAGAATGCATCAGGAACTAGGTAGAGCCAGGTTTTCAATTATTTTTAAAAAATGTATTCAGATTCAGTGGAACACAGAGTACTAGGCAGCAAATTCCTAGCCGTGGAGCCTAGTACTGCAAAGGACTTTCCCCCTCAAGACTTCAATCTAAAACAGGGCAGTCTCAAGAGGTTGGCAGTAGAGCATCTAAAAGTTCGCTGGGGCTGATAATCAGTAGTGGCTGGTTTGTTGAAGAGTGGTGGGATGGGGGAGGGGTCGGGGGACGACAGAGGACAAATGACAAAATGAAAAATAAATAAAATAAAATAACTTGCCTGCAGCCGGCCGCGTCGCGTTCTTCTGCTCCTCTCCTCTGCAGGCACAGACTCCACTGCTTCCAATCCTGATGCTGCTCTCATGCTGCTGAAAGCAGCATCAGGATTGGCCTGAGCGCTCTGAATTTGCGCTTCCAGTGAGACTGGGAGCCTGTGCCTACTGTCTCCAACCCAGCAACGCAGCTCAGGTTGGAGACAGATTCAGTGTGCATGACGGTTAGGCCGGCCTGAGACGGTCAGCCAAACCGTCATGCGCACTGATCACAGTGCACTTACCGCTCCTCCTACAGCCTGTCATCCCCATGGCCCCACCCCTAAAGACTTGTCAGGAAAGGAAAAATAAAACGATAATAAAATGTGTTTATTATCGTTTTATTTTTCCTTTCCTGATGCTTTGAGGCAGTTGGCAAGGGGAGGGGTGACACTCCTCCGCCATAGCGGAGGAGTGTCACTGGTGACGGCACCCAATGAATGGTCACTGCGGAGAGGGAGCCTTGCAGGGGGTGCAGTAACTACACACCGACTGGACTTACAGCAGTAAGGCAAGCACAGTGCAATGATTACCTAGGGCTCTACATGCTCGTACACAAGACTGGTGGTGCCACTACCATAGTGGATCCCCAGTCAGAGCACTGCCTGTGGAGAAAGGATCTATGCAGCCACCTAGGATGACACCAGATTCTTCCATTGCTCCATGCTCTTGTACAAGGGCACCATAGTGTGTTTGGCTCGAGGGACAGGAATCATACCGAGGATGCAGGAGCTTGTAAGGGCTCTGTGGATGTGCAGTGGTGGGATAACAATGTGTATGAAAGGTGGTCAGAATAGAGGTGCTTTTTAAGAGCTCTTACTGGGAGAGCACTGCATGGTGACACTGAAGCCTATGAATGCCTGAGAAGTGTGATGCCAGTGTATGAAGCATGTCAGTGTAGAGCTACATCGTGAGAGCCCTGTGAATGCCTCAGCGTTGGATATCACTGTATGAAGCACGTCATGGTAGAGCTACATCGTGAGAGCCCTGTGAGCGCCTCGGCGTTGGATATCACTGTATGAAGCACGTCAGTGTAGAGCTACATCGTGAGAGCCCTGTGAGCGTCTCAGCATTGGATATCACTGTATGAAGCATGTCAGTGTAGAGCTACATCGTGAGAGCCCTGTGAATGCCTCAGCGTTGGATATCACTGTATGAAGCACGTCATGGTAGAGCTACATCGTGAGAGCCTTGTGTGCGCCTCGGCGTTGGATATCACTGTATGAAGCACGTCAGTGTAGAGCTACATCGTGAGAGCCCTGTGAGCGCCTCAGCATTGGATATCACTGTATGAAGCACGTCAGTGTAGAGCTACATCGTGAGAGCCCAGTGCACGCCTCTGCGTTGGATATCACTGTATGAAGCATGTCAGTGTAGAGCTACATCGTGAGAGCCCTGTGAGCGCCTCAGCGTTGGATATCACTGTATGAAGCACGTCAGTGTAGAGCTACATCGTGAGAGCCCAGTGCACGCCTCTGCGTTGGATATCACTGTATGAAGCATGTCAGTATAGAGCTACATCGTGAGAGCCCCGTCAACACCTCAGCGTTGGGATATCACTGTATGAAGCATGTCAATATAGAGCTACATCGTGAGAGCCCTGTGAATGCCTCGGCGTTGGATATCACTGTATGAAGCACATCAAGGTAAAGCTACATCGTGAGAGCCCTGTGAATGCCTCGGCGTTGGATATCACTGTATGAAGCACGTCATGGTAGAGCAACATCGTGAGAGCCTTGTGAGCGCCTCAGCGTTGGATATCCCTGTATGAAGCACGTCATGGTAGAGCTACATCGTGAGAGCCCTGTGAGCGCCTCAGCGTTGGATATCACTGTATGAAGCACGTCAGTGTAGAGCTACATTGTATGAGCCCTGTGAATGCCCCATCCTTGGAATGCAGGTGTATGAAGCACAACAGTATAGAGCTATCGTGAGAGCCCAGTGCACGCCTCAGCGTTGGATATCACTGTATGAAGCACGTCAATGTAGAGCTACATCGTGAGAGCCCTATGAGCGCCTTAGCGTTGAGATATTACTATATGAAGCACATCAGTGTAGAGCTACATCGTGAGAGCCATGTGAATGCCTCGGCGTTGGGATATCACTGTATGAAGCACGTCAGTGTAGAGCTACATTGTGAGAGCCCTGTGAGCGCCTCAGCGTTGGGATATCACTGTATGAAGCACGTCAGTGTAGAGCTACATCGTGAGAGCCCTGTGAGCGCCTCGGTGTTGGATATCACTGTATGAAGCACGTCAGTGTAGAGCTACATCGTGAGAGCCCTGTGAGCGCCTCAGCGTTGGGATATCACTGTATGAAGCACGTCAGTGTAGAGCTACATTGTGAGAGCCCTGTGAGCGCCTCGGCGTTGGATATCACTGTATGAAGCACGTCAGTGTAGAGCTACATCGTGAGAGCCCAGTGCACGCCTCTGCGTTGGGATATCACTGTATGAAGCACGTCATGGTAGAGCTACATCGTGAGAGCCCTGTGAATGCCGCGGCGTTGGATATCACTGTATGAAGCACGTGAGTGTAGAGCTACATCGTGAGAGCCTTGTGAGCGCCTCAGCGTTGGGATATCACTGTATGAAGCACGTCAGTGTAGAGCTACATCGTGAGAGCCCCGTCAACGCCTCAGCGTTGGGATATCACTGTATGAAGCACGTCATGGTAGAGCTACATCGTGAGAGCCCTGTGAATGCCGCGGCTTTGGATATCACTGTATGAAGCACGTGAGTGTAGAGCTACATCGTGAGAGCCTTGTGAGCGCCTCAGCGTTGGGATATCACTGTATGAAGCACGTCAGTGTAGAGCTACATCGTGAGAGGCCCGTCAACGCCTCAGCGTTGGGATATCACTGTATGTAGCACATCAGTGTAGAGCTACATCGTGAGAGCCCTGTGAATGCCTCAGCGTTGGGATATCACTGTATGAAGCACGTCAGTGTAGAGCTACATCGTGAGAGCCCTGTGAATGCCTCGGCGTTGGATATCACTGTATGAAGCACGTCAGTGTAGAGCTACATCGTGAGAGCCCTGTGAGCGCCTCAGCGTTGGGATATCACTGTATGAAGCACGTCAGTGTAGAGCTACATCGTGAGAGCCCTGTGAGCGCCTCAGCGTTGGGATATCACTGTATGAAGCACGTCAGTGTAGAGCTACATCGTGAGAGCCCTGTGAGCGCCTCAGCGTTGGGATATCACTTTATGAAGCACCTCTTGGTAGAGCTACATCGTGAGAGCCCTGTGAGCGCCTCAGCTTTTGATGCCAGTGCATCGTGCTGATCAGAATAGTAATGCGTTTACTGTTATACACCTATGGTATGTGAGGTTAGTACAGAGTTCCCAGACAGCTCTGTCAGTATACCTCCACCTTGACCTGCGATGGCACCGCCAATTAACTACACAGGGACCAAGGCAGGCAGCTCTTCCAAATCAATGCTCCTCAAACCTGGCAGGCAGCAGCCTCTGTACGTCCAGTATTAAGATGCACGCATATTCACCAGGGGACCTCAGACCTGACAGACTGACAGACTGGAGCATTTTGTAATACCTGTATGGAGAACTTGTCTGCTTGTTTTGAAAAAGAGGCCAGAGATCTGCGCCCAGCAGGGCCCGTGCAAGACGAAATGTGTACTGGAGCAAACATTAAAAATACGCCTCGCTGCTCCCTTATTTTTGACGGTTCCCTCCCCTCTTCTGGTCTCTTTTCTCTCTCTCTCTCTCTCTCTCGCTCGCTCTCTCTCTCTCTTGTCTAACTAGCTCTTTCTCTCTCCTCCTCGATCTGGCTCTCATTTTCACTTTCTAATCCCTCCTGTGTCACACCCCATTCTCTTTCCATCTTCTTATTTCACCGTAGTCTCTGTTTTCACCCTCTTCTCTTACCCACCTGTCCCTCACAGTCTTCTCTCTGGCAGCCCTTTTTCTCTCACTCCTCTAGCGTAGCCTACTGTCAACCTCCCACTCCCGCTCTCGCTTCCATGAATCAAAGAGTTACACGTCCAACTCACATCAAAGATCACATGTGATGTCACATATGTCTATTTTATTGACAATCATCGAATCCAAATCGGTCCGTGGTATGACCTTTTTTAGATTCACATTCAAGGTCACGCAAGTGAAGATCAGTAAAACAGTGGTGGCTGGCATCTACAGGGAGGGGTGTGTGCGCGAGATCGCAAATATATATATATGAATTTTTTTAAATGTACCCGAACCGACGTCCTCTGCTCTGGACCTCTTCTGAACAGGATGCTGCAGTGTGGGCACCAATCCTGGCACTGCTCTCATGCTGTGAGAGCAGCACCCTGATTCGACGGAGCGACCTCACTCGGCACTCCACAGTGCTCTGGAGAGTCTGGAGGCCCGCACTTGCTCTAACCCAGCTGTCTACAACTGGGTTAGAGGTTACAAAGTGTGCTTGTCTGGCTGGCCGTCACAAGACGGCCAGCCAAAGGGACATGCGCACTTTAAAAAGTGCACAATCAGCCTACCCTCCTCCCTGCTGCTGTCATTCAGCAGCGCCCCGCCCCGACGCTCGGATGAAAAATAGAATGGTAATGTATTACCATTTTATTTTCCATCTTTGGGGGTAACTTAAGTGGGACGACGCTACAACGGAGGAGCCTCCCCTGCTGATAATGACAGACCTGGTCCACAAGATACTTAGGGCCAGTAGACCTAAAGGCTCTAAAAACTAGCAAAAGTATTTTTAAAAGGATTCTTTTATGGGGGCGTGGTTTCGGCGCCGGACAAGATGGCCGCCTGAAGGGGAAGCTCCGTATCATCGGGACTTCTGAAGACCCGCCGGTGCGCTATTTCGCACCCTTTCCTCTCGGAAATATGAGTCTAAGCTCTCGGACGATGTCGGGAATCCGGTGAGCTGTTTCAAACATAAAGCGCACTGCGCTTCGTTATTTACAAACGCGGACGATTTTTCACAGGACAGCCGCCATTTTAGGTGCTTGCCGGCTACTCTGCATTCCTAAAAATGAACTACCTGCGTTACTCTCTCTTTCTCTCAACGTTTAGTCCCTATCTTATTGCACTCATGCTTGCAGCCAGTTTTTGATGGGAAAGCGCACTGTGTCTATTAAATCACAGCGTAGGTTGGCTTCTACTATGTTGCTCATTCACCTCAGCGTGCCCTCCATTTTGTCCTCAACATTCTGTCAGCTGTCTCACTGAGGGATATGCAGTGCAGTGTTTTTCCAGATCTCTCTTTTCTTATGGACTCTATGAATTTCCTATGAATGTTCTGGTTGGAGGTTGCTAATTTATAAATCTGGACATAATTTTGCCTGCATAATTTTTGAACAGCCCTTAGTCGGGCTCTTTCCAGATATAAGATATACTGTGCCTTCCATTATATGACAAGTGGAGTCAGTATTTTGGATAACTCCAGGGTTGTCCAACATCACTTCTCCTGCGAAAGTTTGAATATCACGACTCTTGCTGGTTCGTGCAACTTTGATGACTCTTACATATGAGTATACTGCGCAAGCCGCAATTTGTTTTTGTGATTAAAAAACGTACCCCATCAACGTCTTCTCTCTCTGCCTCCGCTCTTGACTTATCATTTACCGAGGGAGAGATGGCCGGAGTATCTTCAAACCGCAGCTCCTCATCACAGTCTTCATCTAAATCATCTCCGTCGTCTTCAGCTTCTAAACGTCTGAAGCAGGGCCCTCCTTCTCCTGACAAAACATCCCCTCCTATCTCCATGGAGTTGTTGTTGGAGGAGATTCGCGCCTTGCGGCCGTTTGTAGAAGAAACAAACAACAAGATGCAATTTCTGGAGGAGAAATGGTCTACAATGGAAACTAGAGTGTCTTCAGTGGAACAGCAACTTTCGGTGGTCCAGGGTGACTCCCAGAGACTCTCTTCTTTGGAACAGGAAGTTCGCGGTTTGAAACAACATACTGAGGATTTGGAAAACCGAAATAGGAGGAATAATTTACGCATTTATGGTTTACCTGAAGCTTTGGAGGGAGATGACCCTGTCTCCTTTTTTACAACCTTCTTGCCGAAACTCTTGGACATGCCTTCTACCACATCTCTCAGCATTCAGAGAGCGCACAGGCTTGGCCCTCGTCCCTCGCTCTCTACGTCCTCGATCAGGCCAAGAGGAGTCATCATCCTCTTCTTAAAATTTACGGATCTGCTTTCAGTTCTTTCTGCAGCTAAAGCCAAGCGACAAATTTCTTGGCTTGGTCAGAGGGTGTTTCTTTCTCAAGATGTCTCCAATGCTACGGCGGCTAGAAGGAAGGAGTTCCTTAATCTTCGTCCACCTCTTCGATTACTTGGAGCCAGATACGGTCTTTTTCATCCCTGCATGTTTAAAGTGACTTTTCAAAATCAAACTTGGTCCTTTGAAGATCCTACGGAACTCAAAAAATTTCTCCGCTCGCATTCCGCAAGTAACATGGACACTGCTGGCCCTCTAACGGTTGATTAATTTAGAGTTCTTTCACTGTAATGATACTCTTTTATTACATTTGAAATGTTCTAAGACACGGTTTACTCTGTTGACTTAGTCATGCAATCTCTGGTTCTATGATGTACTGCGTTGACCCCCTCAGGGTTTATTAGTTATCTCTTCGCTGCTCTTTTTATCTTCTTGTATTCTTATATATTTATATATTTGTTGTAGTTCACTCAATATTTTCCAATTAAGGCTTTACATGTTACTTATGTTCATTTTCTGTGCCTTTGTTGGATTCAATAGTCGCGTAACTTTTTCTTGTATATATAATACTTACCGTCTTTTCCTTTGTTACTCTCCATAGGTACGTCCGTACATGTTCCATATCATGGTTTTGTTTCCCTTCTCTTTTTTATCCCGATGTGGTTCGGTCTCCCGATGTTCGGGCGTCTCATCTTTTCGTGTGTCGTTCTTGCCCCAGCTTTCTTTCGTTTTTGTCCCCTCAGGTATGTTTCTTCAGTCGTCCTTTTTGGATATGTACTGTCTCTTCTTCTTGTTGTTCTCTTTTCCCTTTCCCCTTTTCCTTACACTCTTCTCTTCTCTTCTCCTGCCTGACTCTCTCTTCTTTATGTCCTATTTTCTTCTTTCTTATTATTTTCTGTCTCTTCTTCTACAGACGCTGGAAGATTTTGCTATTCTCCTAACTCTCCTTTATTCTCCACTTTTCTCATCTCACTTCTTTATTCCTAACCATACCACCTTATTACTGTCACCTATTTCTTCCAAATTTCCAACTGCTCAATCTTTATTTCATGCTCATGTGCATTTTCTTTACTTGAAATATACTGTTGTTTATACAATGTTAATCTTTTTCATTTAGAGTTATTACATGGAATGTAAGGGGTTTTAATAATCCTATAAAGAGGCAGAGAATTCTTTCACACTTGGCCTCATATAAACCTGATTTAGCTCTATTACAAGAAACTCATCTATCTGAGGCTGAAGCTCTTAAACTTAAGCGTAACTGGGTTGGCTCAGTATTGATTTCTCCCACTAACACAAAAAAGAATGGGGTTGTTATCTTATGCCATAAAAAATTGAAATGCACTGTTGTTACACAAGATACCGATTCCGATGGTAGGTGGATTCTAGTTAAACTATTAATTAATAATATCCCGCTTACTGTATTCAACCTCTATGGTCCGACTCAACCCGATCCCTCTTTTGGCCTACTGTTACAGACAAGTTCTTTCAGAATAATGACGAATTTTTTATACTTGGAGGAGACTGCAATCAAGTTGTAGACCCTTTTATTGATCGCAAATCCCAGGTACGTTTTATTCCCCATAAAACTCACAAACAATTTCTCAACACTATCACGCAGACTCAACTGGTAGATACCTGGAGGCTATGTAATCCAGGCCAATCAGAATTTTCCTTTTATTCCCCTCCACATGGATCCCTATCCCGGATTGACTACATATTTCTTTCTAAATCCTTGGCCCAAAACCTCGTCTCCTCCTCGATTGAGCCCATTTTGATTTCAGATCATGCTCCAGTGGTCGCTGACTTTGACTTACTCCTCCTCATTCTAAAATGTCTAGATGGAGATTCAATAATTATCTTCTACAAGATCCAGTTTTTCCTCTTCTTTTACCTCCTTTGCTGAAGAATTTTTCTCTATTAATGAAGACCCCTCTATATCTCCCGTTTCGGTGTGGGATAGTTTCAAGGCCACTGCTCGAGGTTTTATTATAGATTTTGTTTCTAAGAAAAAGAAAAAGTCCTTAAATAAACATAAAGCATTACTAGCTTCCATTAAACACTTAGAGCATCGGTTTTATACCTCCTCATCGGACTCTACTCTGCAACAACTTATTCGTGCTAAGATGGAATTTAATAAGATTTCTACTGATAACGCTTCCTTCACCATGCTTCGTAGCAGTGCCAGATACTATGGTGGTCGAAATAAAGTTGGCTCACTTCTTGCTAATTATTTAAAATCTAGAAGGGAGAAGACGTTGGTTGAGTCTATTCAATCTACTGATGGTAAACACCTTTTCAAAGATAAAGATATATCAGCAGAATTTACAAAATTTTATAGCGCTCTATACACTCCTGAGTCGCCTCCAACTGATACACTCATTAATGAATACCTCAGTACTATTCCTCCTCCTTCCTCTTCTGGTCTAGATTTCACTTCTCTAGACACGGATCTTTCATTACAGGAAATATCCTCCTCCTTGAATTCTTTAAAAAAGAATAAATCCCCTGGTCCTGACGGTTTTTCTGTAGAATTTTATCTCCATTTTACCAATCTGCTATTACCAAAATTTTTTAACCTTTTCCAACATTTTTGCTCCACGGGTGCAGCTAGTGGTACTTTTCTAGAAGCCTCTATTTGTATTATTCATAAGGAAGGCAAAGATCCCAAATTTTGCAAAAACTATCGCCCCATCTCCTTGATAAATGTCGATTATAAGATCTTTGCTAAACTCTTAGCATTACGCCTTGAATCCTTCCTCCCTCACTTAATAGGCCTCGAACAATGTGGATTTGTTAAAGGCAGACTAACTTCTGACAACTCGCGTCTATTTTTCAATGTTCTTAATAAAGCTCCTTCTTTATCTTTTCCTCTGGCGGCGATCTCCATCGATGCGGAAAAAGCATTTGACAGGGTGGATTGGTCCTTTTTGTTTAAATCTCTTCGATGGCACGGTTTTGGTACTAAATTCATTTCTCTTATCTCTCTTCTTTACTCTACCCCTCTGCTTCTACCATCGTGAATGGTCAAGTTTCGCAGCATTTTTCACTCCATCGAGGTGTTAGGCAGGGTTGTCGATTATCTCCCCTTCTGTTTGTTCTTTCTCTCGAACCTTTCCTTTCCCGCATTCGTCAAAATACCTCTATCTCTGGATTTCCATATGGAGACCATCATCTGAAATTATCCGCTTATGCTGATGACATTTTGCTTTTTATCTCCAATCCAGATTCTTCTATTCCCTCGTTATTACAAGAAATCTCCGATTTTTCAGCGGTATCAGGCTATAAGATCAACTCTGAAAAAACTGAAGTTTTACCACTTACAAAGTTTTGCCTTAAACAACAATTTGAATCTACTGGCTTTCATTGGAATAGTTCTAAAATCAAGTATCTTGGTATTTGGTTTTCTAATTCTATTACTGATTCCGTTAAACTGAACATGAATGTAGCCCTAGATCGTATCTCTAAACTCTTCTCATCCTGGAATCCTCTCTTTCTCTCCTGGTGGGGTCGTCTTGACTCCATTAAGATGATGATTACTCCTATTTTATTATATTACCTTTCAATGATTCCTATCTGTATCCCCGTAACCTTTTTTAAAAAAATAGACTCTCTTCTCTCTAAATTTCTATGGAAGAACAAAAAATCCAGAATTTCTTTATTTCACCTCAGGAAACCGAAACTCGTAGGAGGGGTAAACTTTCCAGATTTTCGACTATATCATAAAGCTTTTAGCTTAAAACAAGCTTCCCATTGGCTACACACGGAGTACTCTCCTTTTACTCCTCTATGGGTCATTATTGAACGCTGTATGTTTACTCCTTTCTCGCCCAAGGAAGTTCTTTCTTTTACTGTCAAAAATATTCTCACATCCCTTCCACTATTTAAACACACTTGCTCTTTGCTAAAACCCCATTTTCAACCACAATTAATGTCCAGGAATATCTTTCTGCTTTCTCCTTTGTGGCATAATCGTCTTATAACCATTAATAGTAGACCTTTGTATTGGGCCTCATGGAGGGTGAGGGGGATCGCCTGGGTTAACGATTTATTTGATGGCACCTCTCCTTGCTCTTTTCCTGATTTTCAGACTACATTTAATTGCCCTCGATCTTTTTTGCATAAATTTTCCATACTTATGGAAGTACTTCTAGGCATCTTTTATTCCCTCCCTTCTGATGATGCTTCAATCACTCAGGACTCACTTCTTAAAATCTTAACATCAAATCCAAAGGCCTCTTCAATTTATAAATTCTTTTACGCCTCAAATCCAGAACGAGATAAAACTAAGGTGGAGCTTGCTTGGGAATCAGACTTAGGTTTTCAGTGGAGCAATGAAGTATGGAATGGAATTTGGGCTCGGTCGCTAAGGATCTCAAGATCCGCTTCCACCACTCAATCTATGTTTTTCCTATATCACAGACTATATTTCACTCCCATTTCTATAGCTAACTTCACGCACATAGACGACAATAAGAAATGTTGGTCCTGTGACCTTCCATTGGCAGATCTTTCACATCTCCTTTTTTCATGCCCCCCTGTTCTTTCTTTTTGGACACAAATCTGGGATCGGTTGTCAAAAATCTTTAAATTCCACACACCCATATCCAATATTCTTCTCTTTATGGGAAGTTTATCAGAATCCATTCCTTTACCTGCCTATGAAAGAGGGTTGTTTGATCTTATGTTGGCTCTAGCCTTTCAACAAATTACGATGAATTGGAAATGTTTGACCAAACTTTCAATCAAGGCATGGTGGAACACGGTGTGTCAATACCATAGGTTAGATGTGGCATATGCCTCTCAATGCAATATACATGTAAATAGAGATGTTTTTTGGATGCCATTAACTACTTATTTAAATATGGTTTCAATTAATGTTTCTCAGTGTCGTTCTGAAAATTTCCAACCCCCTTGAATTCCTTCCTCTTTGTTTTATTCATCTTTCATCTTCCTCTATTATCTTGCAATGTTTTTACTCAACAGTTATATGTTCCTTTCATTTAATGATTCATATGAGCACAGCATTGATATCTATTTAGTATTTTATGATTGTAAATATACTTCATACCCCATCTTTTCCCTTTCCCCCTCTTTCCTTTACCTTATTTTCCCAAAATATAAATAGCTTTCTACTATGATTTGCTGCCTACTCTATTTTGCTTATAAGATATTTTATGCATTGTTACTCTTTAGGCCTGTAATGTATGTTATTGATTTTTACGGTTCAATAAAGCTTATTAAACTTAAAAAAAAAAAAAAGGATTCTTTTATGAATGGGTAGCCAATGCAGTTTTTTCAGCACAGCTGATGCAGAGCTCCGCTTGGGAAGCTGTAAAACCAATCTGGCTGCTATATGCTGTACCATCGTAAGTTTATAAATGAGGCGTTTTGGAGCAGCCAGCATAGAGACTATTACAATAGTTTAATCTTGAAGGGATTAGGACAAAAGCTACCGTTTTCCTGGCGGCCAGGGGCAGAAAGTGGATTTTTTTTTTTTTAGATTTTATAACATTGAAACAAATGCCTGCAATTGCCAAGGATTGTGAAAGGAAAGACCGGTCAGGGTCAAACTTGACCCCAAGGTTTTTTTGCAACCTTTACCATGGCTGGAGGGACAGAGTTTGGCCACCATTTTGTGGGAGAAAAGATGTTGGATTTACCGAAAAGAAGTATTTCCGTCTTGTATGTATTAAATTTAAGATGGTTATTCTGCATCCACAAAATGATGTCAGTGAAGCAATTCTGGAAGTTGACTTCTGAAGTAAGTTAACTTTTATCAAAAGACAAAATTAATTGGGTGTATTCATCATCATATGAGGTGGTGGCAATCCCATATGAAGCAATCAATGAAATGAGGGGGCCATATAGATGTTAAAAATGGCAGGGATGAGGAAAGAACCCTGTGGCACACCCATCATGACTGCTCTTTCTGGTGACAGAAATTGTCCAAGGGATACTGTTTGCCTTCTAGAGGTCAAGAATTATTTTATCCAGCCTAGGGATTTATGTGAACTCATTGTATTCTGGATCCACTGCAATAGAACAGCATGCAAGATGGTGTTGAATGCTGCAGAGAGATCCAACAATATCAACACAGCAATGTTACCCAAGTCTAAAGTCATTTTGATAGTTTCTGAAACTTCGAGAGAAGTGCTTACTCAGTTGAATGTTTGGGCCTAAAACCAGATTTTTGGGTATGGAGTGTGCCGTAATTCTCAAGGAAAGTCATAAGTTGTTGATTTAGAATTATTTTCAAAATTTTGCTTAGCATTGGAAGAAGGAAAATAGGCCTATGGTTGGACAGAGTGGTAGTGTCTGCTAGGGTTTTTTTTCCGTATGGGCTTAACAATTGCCAATTTCCACTCCGAGGGAACTTCCGCTTCCACATCTGATTAATGAGGGGATTAACCATAACAACGGCTTCATCCAATATGGATGGCAGACAAGGGTCAAGAGGAGACCCAGACTTACACATCAGGGTCGCTTGACAAGACTGGGCTAAAGAAACGTCCTGAAATACAACTAATCCTGCCTTTAGGGTGTTATTGACTTCCACTGGGAGGTAATTTTTCGATATGTCAATGCTCGGGGTGGAACACAAGCCTTGTTGGATAGCGAATATTTTGCCCTAGAAAAAGATTGAGATTTGATCACAAAGAGCCCGGGATGGAGGAATATTCCTAGCAAGCGCTTTTGGCTGGAGAAACATTTTTGAAATTTTGAAGATGGCTTGGCCTCTTAAATTTGTTATGTGAAATATGATTTTTTAGATTCCCAGGATTATTTGAACAGATTCCGTCAATAATGTGCCCTAACTTGTGGGTGGGGGCAGTTACCCTTTGGGAAAGCCTTATTATCGTAAGGGTGTCTGACAGATTAATTACTTCTGGATTGAGTGAATCATCAAAATGGAAGTTAAAGTCTCCAAGGGCAATAACATCGGTGTATTGGAGCAAAGAGGGGGCAAGTGTTGCCCCCAATGTGAATAGAAACGGATCTCCAGGACCAGAGGGATGGTAGAGCAAGCAGCCCGCAACAGACTGAGAAGGGTTGATTTTAAGGCAAAAACCTAAGCTCTCTGCTCCTTTGAGAAGTCGAAATCAAAGGATCTACATTGCAGTGAATCCCGAAAGATGATGGCTATTCCACCTCCTCGGCATTCCTCTCTGTCACGTCTTATGATTGTATATCCAGAGGGAAGGGCAGTGACAATGTCAGGGTTAGACCAAGGCTTTAACCAAGCTTTGGTGTTAAATAGAACATCCAGCTGATTATCAATAATTATGTCATTAACTTCTTGTGGGTGCTTGCTTAGAGATTGAGCATCTATTAGACCGCCAAACAGGGAGCAGGAAGTTGGGCAGATTTACGTGGCATGGCAGAGGGTGGCTCGCAGGAAAAACCAAACTATCTCTGAACCCAATACAAGCAACTGGGCCCATTAAACCATATAGGTCCTGTTAGAAAGGGGGGTCTCTAGTTGGCAGAGGTAGGTACCTTTGTCCAAATAGGAGCCCTTGCTTCTAGTCAGGGTAAAGGGGATACACTTCTAAAATAGCCCCTGCTCACCCCCTTGGTAGCTTGGCACGAGCAGACAGGCTTATCTCAGAGGCAGTGTGTAAAGCATTTGTGAACACATACAGTAATACAGTGAAAACACTACAAATGGACACCACACCAGTTTAGAAAAATAAGTAATCTTTATCTAAACCAAAACAAGACCAAACAACAAAATTCCACAATACAGTTATCAAGATATCCTCAAAAATAGGTTATTCACTCAATGAAAGTTTGTAGCAACAAATAACTCCACCTGGAGTTATTACCACGTCGTGACAGATGAAAACCCCAAAGAATCGCGCCGACCGCGAAGTGCGCGGCGTCAGGCGCGGAGTCAAGCAGACCCCCAAAGAACAGTACCTTGGAATAGATGAAAGCAAAGACAGTGCATGGCGTCGGGTAGGTGATGCTTCGTTGGCGCGGGCGGCGTCGGTTCCTTACGACCCCAGGGGAGGTGAAGCCTCGGTTCCTTACTGCGGTGCAGGGGAGGTGAGACGTCAGTTCCTTACTGTGTCGGGGAGGTGACATCATGGTGGCAGCGAGACGTCGGTTCCTTACGACGGTGCGGTGTCGATGGATTCAGGAGTCACCCACGTCGAGTATCGGCTCCGCGTTGATGAAGCATCGGCGTCGGTGAAGTCGGGGCTGCGGTGCGAGTGGGGACGTTGTGTCATGGACGTCACGAGCGGTGTCCTCGGCTCCAGTGCAGGCAGCGGCCTCGGTGACGGCTTCGGAGTCGTTGCGGCACGGCGTCAGCAGGCGTCGGGCCTACGGTGCAAGTCGGGGCAGTGTGTCGTGCTCTTCACGAGCGGTACCCACGGCTTCGGGGCAGGTTACGGCGTCGCTCGCCGGCGTCAGTGTTGTAATTTCCTTCTGTGGCAGCTGAAACAGCAGTTCCAGATGCAGAGAGACAGAAGAAATGAAGTCTTTGTGTCCCTGAGACTTCAGAACAGGAGGCAAGCTCAATTTCAAGCCCTTGGAGATCTTTTCCTCAAGCAGGTGACAAAGCAAACAGCAAAGTCCTTTTCTCCTTTCCTTGGTAGCAAGTAGCCACTGAAGGCCAACCCCAGACAGCAAACAGCACAAGGGCAGTATTCCTCCTGAGCTTCTGCGGCTCTTCTCCTTGGCAAAGGTTCCTCTTGATTCCCAGAAGTGATCTAAAAGTCTGGGGTCTGGGCCCCTCTTCTTATACACAAAAATCCTTTGTTCTCTGAAGGCAGAGAGTGTCTGTACCCAGCCAAAACCAGTTCTATACTCACTGGTGCAGCTTCCTGACAGGAGGTGGGGACAGCATTGTTGAAGGCAGACCAGGCCCATTCAGGTGAAAGGAAATCTCCTCCCCCTATTCTAAATGCAGCCCAGGTCTATTCAGCCCAGCCCTGACCCATCAGGCTCTCTGGAGCCACTGTCCCTCTCCAGCCCCTGTCATCCAAAAGCCAGTCATGCAGTACACAAACCTAGCAGAGGCACACTGGATGGTTAGGCAAGAAAATACCTACTTTCTAAAAGTGGTATTTTCAAACACAGAATGTAAAAATCACCCTCACTAAAAGATGCATTTTAACATTCTGAGTTCAGGCATACTAAACTTTATTTTCCTACCTTGTTCCCAGGGGTAGTTAAGTTTATAAATTGTTATAAACAAACTCCCCATTCTGTCCTATGGGAGCAGGTAGCCTTGCAATAGTGAAAAACGAAATTGGCAGTAATTCACTATCAGGACATGCCACACACACCAGGGCATCATGTCCTACCTTTCACATACACTGAACCCTGCCCACAGGGGTACCTTGGGCCTACCTTAGGGGTGACTAACATGTAAGAAAAGGGATGGTTAGGGCCTGGCAAGTGGGTGCACTTGCCAAGTCGACATGGCAGTACCAGACTGCACACAGGCTCTGCAATGGCAGGCCAGAATCACATTTTACAGGCTGCTTCTGTGGGTGGCACAATGAGTGCTGCAGCCCACTAGCAGCATTTGATTTACAGGCCCTGGGCACCCACAGTGTACTGTACTAGGGTCTGACTGGTAAATTAAATATGCCAATCATGGAATCACTAATCCATAACAACAATTTACAGGGAGATCATATGCACTTTAGCACTGATCAGCAGTGGTAAAGTGCCCAGAATCATAAAACCACCAACAACAGGTCAGAAATAATACAGGAGGAAGGCAAAAAATCCTGGGATGACCCTGCAAAAAGGGCCAAGTCCAACAGGTCCCAAGTATGACAATTATTGTTCGGATTAGACCTAAGGCGCTTTAACAAATCAGGGGTTAGGACTTTACCTGTTTTAAAACTAGTATAGTGGCTGGGAATGGACGCAGACAGGCGCAGACAGGCTTGCCTTTTGCACGCCAGTGGCGCACCGGCCGGGTGCGTCCGTGCTGCGGGCCTGCAGATAAAGGCAACTTTGGCCCCATCTACCAGGAGCAGCTAGTGTGGTACCTTTCAATAAAGTGTTCACAACCAATTAAAAGAAAATGTAATGGCGCAATTAAAAATGAAACTTACGTTTTACTCAAGTGTAGAACAATAATCCTCCGTCTCTAAAGCAGCCTAAATAGTAATGCCCCTGCTAGTGATCAAGTTTTTCAATGCAGAGTGCCTCGCACAGAGCATCTGCGTTCATTAGTGTTGGGAAATGTGGTGCCTAGCAGGTTGCGTCTACGCTGCGAACCTGCACATAAAGGCAACTTTGGCCCCGCCTCCCAAGACCAGCTAGTACGGTACCTTTCAGTAAAGTGTTCACAACCAATTAAAAGGAAATGTAATGGCGCAATTAAAAATTAAACTTAGTAGAGCAACAATCCTCCACCTTTACAGAAGCCTAAATAGACATGCCCCCGCAAGAGTTAATGCAGAGTGCCTCGCATAGAGTGCCAGCGTTAAGTAGTGTCGGGAAATGTAGTGCCTAGCAACTACAGAGCTACACTACAACCTCATTATCTGATATTACTGAATATTATTACAACTCCCTTTTTTGTGGAAGTAGGACTCCCACAGGAGCTGCTGAACCAAAATATCACTTTATCACCCTTGCCACCCTTTTACCTCTCAATTGATAGCTATCCTCAGAGTGTCAGGTGTAGGTAGTAGCGTGTGGGGAGGGACTGGCCTCTTCACTGACATTCTCTCTCGGATAACAGGTGTGTGTAGTAGGGTATGGAGAGGGACTGGCCTCCCTGCTGAGATCTCTCTCTGGGATGATGGGTAGGCATAACAGGGTTTAGGGAGTGACTGGCTTCTCCATTGAGACCTCTATCTTGGATAACAGATGTTTACATAGTAGGGTGTGGAAAGGGACTAGCCTCTCTGCTGAGACCTCTCTCTTGGATGACGGGTGTGCATAGTAGGGTGTGGAAAGGGACTAGCCTCTCCACTGAGACCTCTCTCCTGGATGATGGGTGTGCATAGAACAGTGTGGAAAGGGACTGACCTCTTCACTAAGACCGCTCTCTTGCATGACAACTGAGCGTAGTAGGGTGCAGGAAACAACTGCCTTCTCCGCTGAGACTTCTCTCTTGAATGATGGGTGTGCATGGTAGGGTATGGATAGAGACTGGACTCACCATTGACAGCTACCCACAGGGTGATGGGTGTATGTAGTAGGGTACAGTGAAAGACTGGCCTCTTGACTGAGACCACTCTCTGGGATGGCTGGTGTATGTGATAGGGTGTGGAAAGGGACTGGCCCCTCCGCTGAGAGCTCTCTCTTGGATAACAGGTATGCGTAGTAGGGTGTGGAACGGGACTGACCTCTATACTGAGAGCTCTCTCTTGGATAACAGGTATGCATAATAGGGTGTAGGAAGAGACTGGCCTCTCCGCTGAGAGCTCTCTCTTGGATAACAGGTACGCGTAGTAGGGTGTGGAAAGGGACTGACCTCTAAGCTGAGATCTCTCTCTTGGATAATGGGTGTGCTTAGTAGGATGAAGAAAACAACTGTCATCCCCTCTAAGATCTCTCCCTCTGAAAAAACGAGTGTCCGTAGAAAGGTATGGAGTGAAGTAGACCTCTCTATTGACTGCTATCCACAGGCTGATGGGTGTGCCTACGAGAGTATGGAGAGGAACTGGCCTCTCCATTGAGACCTCTCTTGGTGATGACGGGTATGGATAGTAAGATGTGGGAAGGGACTGGCCGCTCCGCTGAGATCTCTTTCTTGGATAATGGGTGTGCGTTCTCTGTTAAGACCTTTCTCTGGGATAACCTGTATCTATAGTAGGGTATGGAGAAGGACTGACCTCTCCGTTGACAGCTATCCTTAGGGTGATAGGTGTGCATACTAGAGTATGGAGAGGAACTGGCCTCTTCTCCTGAGACCTCTCTCTTGGATGACGGGTGAGCATAGTAGGGTATGGAAAGGGACTGACCCCTCCGTTAACAGCTATCTTCAGGGTGATGGGTGTACATAGTAGGGTGTTGGGGGGGGACTGAACTGCTTGCTAACATCCCTTCACAGGAAGACAAGCATCCAATGTAGAGTAAGGGGAGGGACTGGCCTCTCTGCTGAGACTTTTGTACAGAGTGACAAATGAGCGTAGTAGGGTGTAATGATGAAGTACCTCTACAGTGAGACTCCTCCCTAGGGCTATGGATGTCAATAGTATACTGAAAAGAGATTTTGTCTACTCCTCCTTATTTTTTTACGATCCCGCTAGAGTCCCATGGGATTGCAACTTTAAAAAAAAAGAATTATAACTTTCTTTCATCGCAGTACTTATGCCTAACAGACTTCCTCTTGTTTTGGGGCCAAATGCCTTTATTCTACCCCCTTATATACCTTTTTTACTTCATTCTCACAACACCAGCAATTTTTCATAATAAACAGTAATAGCGGCTATTTAATTTCTAGACGTCCAACAGCCAGCCAATCAGAGTGCTCACTCCCATGGGACTCGCAGGAACATCTCACGCCCATGGGAGCGAGATGCCTGATGGGAAAAAGTGGCCTCTTGACCAATTATATGGTTCCATTTTTCAATATGTGCTCCCGCGGGACACCTGCGATACTCTCGCAAACCTGGGTCACATAGCAAAGAGAAAAACACACAGTGCATTATAGTTTTAAACACAAACAACAGACACTTCTCAAAATGTGGCGTGGGGCACCATCTTGGAACAGTAGTGTAACCACAAAATAGAGTATCGGTGAAACACTTAATGAATATGACAAGAAAAAAATAAAAGAAAATACAGATATGCTGAGTTAAATGATCACATATGAATATTATCACATATGAATGATTATATATCAGGTTTATCATCAGACTGAGACGCTCATATTGTAAATCAGGACATATCTACCCTCGCGTAATAACAAGAGTCATTTAAAGAGACATATATAAATATCCGTGATCAAGGCCAGTGTTAGGCCGAAACGTGTAGGGTTTGCACAATAAATACCACGTTTGGCAATCCAGCTTGGTGAGTGCGCCTTTGTTCTGTGTATGTAGTAAACTTTGTGGATATTGTTGCATAAGCCCTTCGGACTCATATATATATGATTGCCAAATGTGGTATTTATTGTGCAAACACTAGACATACACGTTTCTGCCTAACACTGGCGTTGATGATGGATATATATATATCTGATAAATAAGGTGGAGGCAGAGCAGTAGGAGTACAAGCCCTAACCTCATCTCTCAAGTGGGTAATCTGGCATTTCAGTCTCTTATAGGTTACTTTCAAGCCCTGCATCAGAGACTCCTGTTTATGTTTGTTTGCATCCTTGTACCAATTTCGGAAAGCGACCCATTGACATCTTCCTAATTCGACCCATTGACATCTTCCTAATTTTTTGTTCTTTTAATCTTTTTCTAAGTTTATTTACACGCTCCAGGTCAAAGGTTCCTTCTTCTGGAAAGGACGTCGTCCCATTCTTGTTAGTGAGCCTAATCCTCTGTTCTATATACCTGTGCAGCTTTTTGCATACTGTTGTCACAACACATGTGCGAGGGTCCCTGTAGCTGAGCCTTTCTCTAATATCCTGGGGCTCTCCTATTCCTAGACAAGTTCATTCCTTCATCAATTGCCCAGGTGACATCTTCGAAAATTCCTTTCAAATCCTTACAGTCAATAATCACAACCAAACTTCACATTCCATAAATTTTTGATGCAATCTAGCACTGTCGAATGGTGAGTCGATTGCAGACTTTCTTCCACTTAAGTTCCCTACAAAGAATCCTCCGTCTTACCTTTGGTGCCTAGGGTCATTCAGTTCTACCCCCCGCTTCTGGCCAAGTGTAGGCACCTACCGGCCAAATGCATCAGATCAATTGGAAAAAAATTGCCCACATACCAGTTTGAAGTTTAAAAATGCTCAGCTACAATAGAAAAATATATCTGTGAATCATAGAAACAGAAGGCAAGCACCCCAAATGAGCATGAGCTGCACAAGCAGAGGCAAGACATTAGCTTATACGTTTTATACAAGGCTCCAATGGAGATCATGTGATGAGACTGAAACAAAGGTACATGATTCTGACGTAATGGAAAAGTATGCAGACCGCGAAACAGATACAGAAAAGTAAACTGGCAATTGAGAAAGCTAATCAGACATTTCTCACTTCAAATGCCAAGTGTGGAACTGAGGCTTACACGTCCTCGACAGGCACATCTTGAAGGCACTTTTACCATAAGCAGAAAGATGGTTGTAGCGTTACAGTTACGCTAAGGCAAAATTGTAAATCTACAGTGCAGGAGTACAACATCAGTACCAAAGCAAGCGGCTACATAATGTGGAAAGCTGGCTACCTAGAACCCGAGTACATAGAAAGTTCCTACAAGTTTTTTACAATATTCCGTGAGGTCCTAGTGGGTGAGCACAAAGAGTACCTGCACCAGGGCAGAAGGACTGCCATGATGGTTCTAAGGGCGGGGATGGGGGTGGGTGGGATCATAGTACATTATTACTGTTAGTGCTGCTACATCATACGATGAGCTGAGAATGTGAGCCATGTCCTATAAAGGTATATGCACCACAGCAGTATGTCTATATTGGGCCAGGGGGTCCAAGTGCTTGTGTCAAAGAACAGTGATAGTCTCAAGTCTGCGGCCCAAACCGTTCTTGAGACATGGTCAGGATCTGGGGTTCACACTTCATTGACAGCATTCAGACAATGGACTTATAGATCGTGGTCCGTGTGCTCTGGATTCTGTGGCTCAGGGGCTAGCTTGGTTACAGAAGGTAACCTGTTCTACAAAATAAACTGAAAGAGAAAGGGCGCCCTTATGGAGAGAGTGGGGAACATTGGGGAGATGATATTCTGTCATCTATAAATCTGCCATCTTGCTACACTGTCCTGTCCAACAGTGCACACTTTAACTGCCTGGACGGTATTCCGACTAGAGGTGGGCGAAGAATTCCGGTCCGCCGGCGGAGTTTGCGGAGTTTTGTCCGTGCAAAGTTCTGTGTAACTCTGCGAAGCGATGCAGAGTTTTTCTTCTCACGCAGCGTTAAGTTGGTGAGCGCGAGCAAGAAAAATCACATGCTAGACCTCCTCCCGGTGAGATCTTTCAACGCGGGCAATCGCTCCAGGTCGCGACCGCTCACGTTGAGCAATCTGCCGCTAGCGTTTAGGAAGCTGCCGCTCGAGTAGAAAATCTACTTGAGCAGCAGAATGAAGCTGTGCCCTCCTGTGCTGTGCGTAGTGCCGTTTGCGCTGATTTTACAGTGCGGGACAAACTACTGACGTGAGCAGCGCAACTTACCAACCTCTGCTGCTAACAGAACGCCACAAATCACGGCAGAGGTTTTGCGGTACTTCACAGAGTATCGTGGATTCCGCCCAGGCCCAATTCCCACAAATCTTCAGTGAAGGTTAAAGGGAGCACGTTACAGGGGGCTGATGGACTTTAGGTCACTGGGATACATATAGCCCAAAAACGATGAATTCACTGCCACCAGACAGAAGCATCACAGTAATGGCGTCAGTGAAGTATGCCCCCTTCAGAACAATTGCAGGAGAACCATTTGCGGGTCCACCTTTCCCCAGCTCGACACTAGGGGGGGTCATTATGATGGCGGGCGGATCGCCACTGCCGGAAGGGCGGTGGCGATCCGCCCGCCATCACAACATAATTTACCCCCGCCATATTACTATGGCGGGGGGTACCGCGGCGGACGGAAAGTCCGTCCGCTGGTCGGCAATCGTCACGATTGCCGGCCGGGTGGAACTCGGGCATAATATGGTGGCGGTGCCTGGAAGGCACCGCCATCCATATTATGATGCCTAGCGGTTCCGGCCTTTTCATGGCGGCGATGCCGCCATGAAAGGGCTGGCGGGAATTGCTGTGGGGGCCCATTGTGGGCCCCCGGGGGGGTGGGGTGCTGCACTTGGGGGGTACCTATGGTACCCCCCTACATTGCCATGCTCAAGGTGGCAGGCACCGCGCGGTGCCTGTCACGTTGTGCATGGCAATGCACGACATGCCTCTTTGGCATTGTGGCGGGTGCTGCTTACAGCAGCACCCGCCGCAATGTTGGAGATGCGGGATGCGACTGCCAGGGTGGCGGTCGCATCCTAATTGGTGGTGCGGGACAGCCGCACCACTGGCGGCCGGTCCCAGCACCGCTAGGGTGGCGGGCGGTCCGCCCGCCATCCTAATAGGCCCCTAGGTCTCTGTTGGGAACCCATAGAGTTTCAATGGTACGGATCTTTATTTAGATTAAGGACATCTCAGAAATGTCCAAACATATTGGGTAACTGTTAGGAAAAATAAAAAGGGAGGGAGGATGCTAGAAACAGCTGTGATCTTTCTCCCCAGCAGCTCTGCAGACATCTGAAGATTTTGTCAGCCTTTCATTTTCATTTTCCTTCAGATTTTCTTTTTCCTCTGAGATTAGATCATTTTATGGCCGCAGCAGCTTCCACACTCTGGAGGTTTCTCGTGCTGAAGGTGAGCCTTGAACTTGGTCTATCTGTTCCAGGCCCCCTTCTATCTGTCTGGGGCCTCCTGGGACATCTGTGTCCGCCGGACCCGCTCCCGCCCACCTTTCCGCTCTCCGGGGCTCCTGTGATGGATGACGCGCACTCGGAGGGTCACGCAGTCTCACGTAACCTTGACCTTCACGTGAATGAGATCTTCATTATCTCCAGCTCGCCGCAGTTGCAGCCCGCGGAGAGGCCTCATGAATATTCAGTATACGTGGAAACAGCGTTTTACAGCCTTGGATTATTTATGCTCTAACCAAACCTTCATAAATAAGCAAAGCCCTCGGACGTCTCCTTGGGCTGTGATGGGCACGAGGGATCTATTTACAACACAAGCAACCTACGCTCCGGCCTGGTTAGTCCCAGACCACCGGCCCTCCCTCCGAGAGGGAGCAGCTGTTAGACAGGGACTGGGAGTGAGGGTGGGAGGCAGGGGGTGCCTGTGTGGACGTCAGTTTACATGGGAACCTTGCCTGGTATTCGAAGAAGTGAGAGTGAAGGCAGTGAGAGGCCTGGCAGCAACTTGTGTGTGCCAGGATATGTTCTTTTCTGGCTGCACATCTACACTTCATAAGGTGCTATTCCTCATCAAATGCCAAGGCGAGCCCACATCACCCCCCGCCTCTGCATCCTGCAAGGCTCCCCATCAAGAAGAGATGCCACTTCAAACTGCTCACGCACGCCTACAAAGCCCTCCACAACACGGGACCCGAATACCTGAACAACTGCCTGACTTTCCACCATCCCACCAGACGCCTGCGGTCTGCCTCCCTGGCCCTCGCCACCGTCCCCCGAATCCATCATACTCGAGTCGGAGGACACGCCTTCTCCCACCTCGCTGCCAAGGCCTGGAACTGCCTCCCTATCCACCTCCGAACCACCTCCTTCCTCGCCCAATTCAGGAGCGGCCTCAAGACCTGGATGTTCAATTAGCTCCCCACACGCAGCGCCTGGATACCCCTGTGGTAATTAGTGCACTTTACAAATACTGATTGATTGAATGCTTGCACCACCCATTGCTCCTGCCAGTGCTGCCAAATGACAGTACCAACACAAGTATTAACCATCACACCTCATAAGTGTGACAGTCAGACTATTCCAGGTCCCCAAAGCTATAACAATGGCTTGGGAGGCATGTATTAGTCATTTTACGGTATATTCAATTAACAAACAGCTGTTGTGCTCATCTCTAAATTAGACAAGCAGGCCACCATGTGGCAGCTTATCATAAGCGGCGGTGTTGACAATTAGTGTTGACAATTAAGTGCTGGTGCCGAGCACCGGAAACCACTGGCTCAAATTAAGCACTGCCATAATTCTCCAGTCCTGCTGACCGAGAGGTCCAACTTGTGCTGCTACATAGAGACCAGCCTCACCTACTACCAACTCATCGAACTCATTTCAACTTCTGAAACCTACGTAACATTGGAAGGCCCATTATACTGAGTCAATGTCATAGGGTCCAAATTCACCCACTTTGTTTTAAATGAAAAAGGAACCTAAAACAAGCGTTTTATTCAACACGAAGAAAGAACAGGGAATGTTTTCTAACCATAAAGTAATCCTCTGTCACTAATATTACCAATGCCATCTTTACAGTTACTAAGGGCAGTAACAATTTTATAATTACATCTGCTAAGGTGTGCACCCTGAATATCGACCCCAGAATATCGGTGGTACACTTGAGGAAAAATATTGATATAAAAATATCGACAGGTACGTAAATCTAGATTTTCTATACCTAACTCCACATATATACACCTAAGCGGTACATATATCTTCAAGGTACGTAGATGTGGAGTTAGAACTAGTGAAGCTATACTTCCGTATATGCATTTCCCTTTCGATATTTTGTTCTTCGATATTCCGTCCTTGACATTCTTGCACCATGATATTCTGGGGGTTGATATCTCGTTGTACAAACCTCCACTACTTTCAACTGTACTAGTAGTAGTACATCTTGAATAATATTAATAGTT
The DNA here is from genome assembly GCA_963921515.1 of Calotriton arnoldi. Lineage (NCBI taxonomy): Eukaryota > Metazoa > Chordata > Amphibia > Caudata > Salamandridae > Calotriton > Calotriton arnoldi. The sequence continues at coordinate 456,308 of CAWUFW010007316.1, forward strand.
GTAACACACATTGTGTAGCTACCTCTATTAGGACTGCTACAAACAGTACTTCTACTAGTAGCACTACCCTATTACTATAATTAACCTTATTAGTACACTTGTACCACTGCTCAAGGTTGCACTACTAGACGTATCTCTTCTAATACAGAAGTCTAATAGGATAGTCACATTACTAATATTTGAACTACTACTAAGACTACTTCTATTGTTATTAATACTGGTGTGCTACTACCAAAACCAGTCCTACTGCTAGCAATGCAACTACAAGTACTATATGTAGTCAGGGAACTACTAGTGTTGCTGCTATTAGAAGTACTACTGCTAGGTCTAATACTACTGATACTAAAAATACTGCTCTGGTACCAGGACTCACTATTTCTTTAGTATTACTGCTCATCAGTAGCGGCCCGTGGAGGGAGTTCCGTGGGGCAGTGAGGTGGGGCGGGGGAGGGGCAGGGTGGGGGGTAGTAAACTCCGGCTCACGGCCGACCGGAGTAATGTAAAGAAATAAATAAATAAAACTAATTTCATTGCGCGCACTGAAACGCATTGGGCGTTTCAGGGCGCCCAATGAAATTAGTTTTAATTATTCATTTCTTTACATTACTCCGGTCGGCCGTGAGCCGGAGTTTACTACCCCCCACCCTGCACCCTCCCCCGCCTCACCGCCCCACGGCACTCCCTCCACGGGCCGCTACTGCTGCTCATATTAGAACTAGTAAATCTACAACTACCCTTTAATGGGGAGATCTCAAGTTACAACATCACACTTTATCATTCCCCTTTTTGATATATTTTTTATCACTAAGTCTATAAACAGGTAATTCTATTACTAAAAACCTCTGTGAATATTTAATTGTATTGCAGAATGTATATAGCGCTTCTTAAACCCAACAAGGCTGAAAAGCACTGACCTCCGGTTCCTGGTTGCTCTTTTTGGAGTGAATGGTTGATGGAGTGTTGGTTGAAGTTAGGCCTACATGGGAGATGTTTTTGAGCAGAGTGAGGTGCGGTCACTTCATGAAATCGATGCCCACATAAACGTTTGAACTCAAGTCCTGGTGGTTGGCGCTCCAGATGAGATGGTTCACTGAGATTGAAACGGGTCCTAACCAGGGTTCATTTTGCAATAAGAACTTGATTTCTTCCATGACAATGCGAGCCGTTAAGATGGACCAAGTCACTGATGCACTTCCCGTTACATTCCACACATTTTATTTCATATTGCTTGGTATATGCGTCCCTATTTCCTAGGACTATTTCCTTTTCAAAGCTGTTGTATTTCCGTAGTTTTGTGTTTCATGGAACATAAGATTCTTGGGTTATGCACACTGGGAACTCTAGGTGAGCTCAGAGTGTGGATGGTTGTTGATGATGGGGCACAATTGACAGCTCAGGACATGAGGGTGAAGGCAATGCGTGTTTCTGACAGCGCATGTCACTCTGCCATAAAGTTTTGAGACAACAAGCCCATCCAATCTTTGGCCTCTTTGCAGAGCGCACATGGCAAAAGGTTATGTATATGATACTGTATTAACGATTCTATTTGAAGTGTGTGAACAGGCAAACAGTAGTGCAATAAATGGAGAGTGCCAAAAGAAAAGGAAATGAAGCATTTGTGCATTTATCAGCGGGGGTGACGAATGCAGGTGAGGAAAGGAAGTACATGCAGAATGAGAACGTGGAACAACAATGATGTAGAGGAAGTGTAAGAAGTCAGAGAGATGAGTGTAGGAAAATGGCAAACTAACACACAAAGGAATATTCCAGTGGTAAGTGATGTGAAGGGAAGAATGGTGTAGTATTGTGGCAGATGTAGAGCCACGGGCGCTAGGACCTGGGACGGGAACCTGGGAGGCTGAAAAAGGAAAGGGTGGAAACGGAAAGGGAGGAGTCAGATGGGGGCAGGAGGTTCATGGAGGAAGGAAAGATTAGGAAGGAGCTTGAATAAAGTTACCATAATATACTGCTTCGTGTCCTTGTCGTCTGTACCAGGCAAGGGACAAGACAACTGGCGACGAAGGTGGACCCCGCCTGCTGATCGTGCCAGTACCTAACTGCGGAGTGCAGTGGGGTACCTACCCGTATACTAATTTGCCTCGGACTGCCTTCATGACGCAGCCTCGGGAGCCCACCCAGGGCGCGCCTTACTGCGGTGGTCACAGCTCCTTGCCTTGCTTTTCGTGGTCGTGACTTCGGGAGCCTACCCCGGTCGCACATTGCTGGCTGGTGCGGTGCGCGCTTCTGCACCGTGACGCGGTCAGGAGCCCACCCTGAGCGCGTGTTCGTCCCGCCTGCCTGCAGCTTACCGATGATCCTGCCAGCTGGATCTCTGGACCGGCCCTGCTCCACGGTGCTGTTTTCTCCCTCCTACTGTGTGATCTGCATCTTCACCTCACCGGCTGCATGCCCTGTTCTGGCCCCGGCCTCCGGCATGGTTAGCCCCACCCAGTGGCCATTTTAAAGTCAGGCAGGCTCCCCAATCAGCTGCCAGACACTGCGAGCGGCCATTTTGGAGTCAGGCAGTGATATCATTGCTTCTGGGACCTTTACAAATCAGTGCTACTCTCAGTTGAGGACACCACTACAGATTGCACTGCCACATTCTCTGGTGCTCTGCTGCTCACCTCCTCTGCTGAGTCACTTTGTTCACTCCTCCAGTCACTCACATTGATTACTGCCACGAACATACAGCATCAACGCTGGGTAATTTTCTCTTTTCTTCTCTGAGGACGCCTCCACCTAACGCTCATTCACGTTTGGCCGGCCCCCAACCATGTCTCTCTCACCGACTACCGGCCGACGCTCCGAATAACAGGACAGGGGAGCTACGTCACAGTCTCCCACCTCCTCGTCACAGGTGGTAGGACACACCCTTGCCATGCTGGGAGTTCCTTTTCTGCGCCCCCCTGGAACCGTTGCCTCTCGTACCTGGCGGAGGTATGGGTCTTCGCTGGCAGGAATGGCTGGAAGACTTTGAGGACTTCATGAAAGGCTCACAAGTGTCGGATCCTGGTCAACAACTCATTGCACTGCGCAATCTTGTTGGGAAAGAAGTTGGCCAAATAATCAAGGAGCTTCCAGCTGATGTTGCTTCTTCCTACCCAGATGTGCATGAAGTGCTCAACAGAAAATTTCTTCACAAATGAAACATTGACTATGAACGTTATACTTTCAATCTAGCCTCCCAACAAAAGGATGAATCTATGGAGAATTCATATCGCGCCTTAAACGGCTAGCACGTTACTGTGCATTTGACTCCTTCACGACTGAAAATGCTCTCCGCCTACACATAATTGAAGGGTGTCAATCTGAGTCCCTACGCAGACGCCTTCTAAAGAAGAGCTACTCCTTAGATGAAATTGAAGAAATGACGAGAGTCAACGATCAGGCAGAAGAACATCCAAAACGAATGGAAGCTGGAAAAGGTGAAAAACGGGAACAAGCTTTTCGAATTCAATCTCGTCACACGGAGCGTCACTCCTCTGCAGGTCGAAGACCGTCCAAGTCCAAGGAATATTCTCAAAGACCAAGTCGTCGTCGCAGTCCGGACCGACTGACAGGGGATGGGAGCGACAGCTCAAATGTTATCGCTGCGGTCAAGACTTCCCTCACACTGAGACTTGTCCCGCATTAGGTCAGAAATGTCGGCGATGTGGCAAAGAAAACCACTTTGAAAAGGTATGCAGGGCACCTCGCAGAGACACTCACAGGCAATGCAAACACTACAGCTCTCGACATCACGCTAAAGCAGTACGAGACTGCAGAGATACGTCCTCCAGCTCGTCAAGTTCGAGTCTCTATTCTCATGTCTCTCACAGATCGCGACGATCAGAATCTCGGGAATTAAGGTCCCTCACACCGATATCGCAAGAAAGTGAGGAATACGTCTGCATGGTCGCAGACCCGGACAGGCTCAAGAAATATCCAAGACTGCACCTCCAAATGGGTGAGCACTTAGCCAAGTTTGTACTGGACAGTGGGACATCTCTCAATTATATCTCAGTTGCAGAAAACAACAAAATGGATCCACGACCGCTCCTGCATAAAGCTGTGGTGCGAGTATACACATGGATGTCGAAGGAGCCCCTTCCATGCTTAGGACAATTTCAGACCTCCCTCACATACAAAGATAGAACTATTTCAGCTCGCATTCACGTCATCGAAGGGCCTGAAGCTGACTGCCTCCTTAGTTTGCCCACAGCGGAACGACTTCAACTGGTGGAGATATTATACCGAGTGGATGATGAACCTGACATAGTTCACAAGTTTCTGAAATTGTTTACAGGACTAGGAAAAATGACCAACTTTCAAATTCGTGTGCATATCAATGAACAGGTGACGCCTATAGCTCAACACCACAGGAAAATACCATTTCATCTTCAACAGTCGGTGGAAGAAGAGCTGCAGGATTTTCTTTGGGCAGACATCATTGAAAGAACTTCTGGTCCCACTCCCAGGGTATCTCCAGTAGTTATAGTACCAAAGAAAGGATCAGAAGGCAAAGTCCGCCTATGTGTTGACATGAGAGCGCCCAATACTGCCATTGAAAGGGAAAGACACCCTGGACCTCATATCAGTGATATGATCACGACCTTGAATGGTGCACAAACATTTGCCAAACTGGATCTTACCATGGCTATCACCAGCTCGAATTGCACGAAAGGTCACAATACATTACCACATTTTCGACTCATCAAGGTCTATTCAGGTACAAACGACTCAGTTTTGGAGTCTCTTTGGCCGCTGAGATTTTCCAGGAGGCAATCAAGAAGAGTTATGCATCACATTCCCAACACTCTAAATTATAGTGACGACATCCTCATGTTTGGAGCAACTGTACAGGAACACAATAAAGCACTGGATTGAGTATGTCACCCATGACTGGAAGCAAATCTAACACTCAACAAAGACAAATGTGAGTTTCACAAATCCACTTTGAAGTTTTATGGATACATCTTCTCGGGCACAGAAATGAGACCAGATCCTGAAACAATTGCAGCGCTGAACGACACCCCTCGCCCTCGAGATGCTGGAGATGTATGGTCATTTCTAGGAATGGCCAGCTACTGCGCACGGTATATTAAGGATTATGCCACTATCAGCTATCCACTGAGGAAACTGACCAAACAAGGTCACACATTGCAATGGACCACCAGCTGTGATCAAGTATTCCACTCGATTAAAACAGCCATTGAATCGGCCCAAAATTTGGCGTACGTCAACCCTCGTCGGAAGACAGAGATCACAGTGGATGCCAGTCCGGTGGGACTGGGAGCCATATTGGCTCAGTATGACAAGGAAAGTGACCAACGCCACATAGCGGCTTATGCCAGCCGCAGCCTGACGGACACCGAACGAGCATACTCCCAGCCGGAGAAAGAAAGTCTTGCAGTAGTCTGGGCCTGTGAGCACTTTCACATCTTCATCTATGGGAAACACTTCACACTCATCACGGACCACCAAGCTCTGATAACCATATTTGGAAATCCCCGAGCCAAAATGCCACCAAGAATAGAGCGCTGGGGAATTTGTCTTCAAGAATATACATACAATATCATCCACAAACCTGGAAAAGCAGCCAATCCAACAGATTGCATGTCGCGACATCCCAAGAAGTCATCAAGCTCGAATCCGTCGCTGGCGGAGGAATATATACACTTTGTTGTGGCTCAAGCAACACCACCTGCAGTTCCTCTGGAAGCCATCATTAAAGCCACAGCTGGCGATGCCACTTTACAGGATGTGAAACATCGCATTCAGACAAACAGTTGGAAACACCTAGAAGAGCCCGGACACAAGAATCAGGTTGATGGCCATGAGCTAGCTTCTTTCCGACATGTAAAAGATGAACTGTCCATTGCCAAAGATGGCCTTTTGTTAAGAGATAAAAGGATTGTCATCCCAAAGCAACTGCGTCAAGGCATTGTCAATTTAGCACATGAAGGACATCGAGGCATCGTAGCCACGAAGAGAGCACTGAGGGAACGGGTCTGGTTCCCTTCTCTTGATCAGATGGTCGAAGACTGCTCTCAGTGTCAGTTGGTCAGTAGAGAGAAACCACCTGCACCTCTACAAATGTCAGGACTACCGGAGGGTGTGTGGCAACATGTTGCTGTAGACTTCTTTGGTCCCATACAATCTGGCAAATACATCCTCGTCGTAATGGATGAGTACTCCTGCTTCCCCATTGCTCACCTCGTATCATCAACCGGAGCAGCCACCACCATACCAGTGCTGGATGAGGTCTTTGCAGCCTGGGGAATTCCCAAGGTAGTCAAGACAGACAATGGCCCTCCGTTTAACGGACAGGAATTCCGTTTGGACATCGGAAGATCACTCCCCTGTGGCCACAGGCCAATGGTATGGTCGAAAGATTTATGGCTACTCTGAAGAAGGCCATACAGCAAGCGGAACTCTCCAAGCGAGACGTTCAAACAGCACTGAACGAGGTGTTAAGAGCATATCAAACCACACCCCACAGCACTACAGACAGATGCCTAGCAACTTTGATGCTGGGCCGCACAGTGCGCACAAGAATACCGAATTGGGAAGACTCTACTTGTTGTAGGAGTCAAGATCCAGAACATGAGGAGTTAGCAGCAATAGACGGAGCTAGAAAATCCAAGATGAAAGAATATGCGGACAGTCGTCAGAGAGCCAAACCATCATCCATCAAAGAAGGGGACTGGGTACTTGTCCGACAAGAACAACAAAGGAAATCTGACAGTCGATATCAAGCTCATTCTCTGCTGGTAACGAAACAAAAAGGGACTATGATCACGGCTGCTTCCGATGACAAGAGGATAACAAGAAATGTTGCACATTTTCAGAGATGTAAGCCAGTCACAAGAGAGACATTAGAAGTACCAGAAAGTACAGCAAAAGAGGACATTCAGGTGACAGGAAGGGAGCACGTGTCTCCTTTGCTTTTGGCTGAAAGTAAAAGACCCGCTCAAGAGATGCTGCCTGCCGGCAACAGCGGATTCATCGGAGGCCTACACGTCTAATTGAAGAACTGTAACTATGTTCTTTTTTTTTTTTCCTTACTTGCCTTGTTCTATTGTTTGTTAATATCAGTTCAAATTGTGTAAGGAGAGGGGAGGTGTAGTATCGTGGCAGATGTAGAGCCACGGGCGCTAGGACCTGGGACGGGAACCTGGGAGGCGGAAAAAGGAAAGGGTGGAAACGGAAAGGGAGGAGTCAGATAGGGGCAGGAGGTTCATGGAGGAAGGAAAGATAAGGAAGGAGCTTGAATAAAGATACCACAATATACTGCTACGTGTCCTTGTCGTCTGTCCCAGGTAAGGGACACGACAAATGGGGATTGTTACTCATAAATGTGATATTAAATAAAATCAGTGCTAGCAAGCATTATAAGCCAAAATGTCTGACTTGTTTTAGGTGTATGTATTTGTTGTTGTGTGGTGTATTTGGATACAGAGCAGAAAACAGATAGAGGTACCAAAATACTGGTCAGATGGCACACTGTGTCAAGCACAGCCTTGTAGTTCATATGTTTTAAGTCTACACCCAAAATTACATAGGCCACGCCTCTTCTAATGGATTTGTTGTCATACTTCTTTGGCTGCACTCCTTTTGGAGACTGCCCTACCTATTTCATCCTACTTAAAACATTGCATGGAGGAATCTATGCAGGTAAAACTGCATGCCAGTGAAAAATGTATGGCATGTCAACATGGGTGCAAGCACCGATTGCTCCCCATTTGATAAACGTGGAATAACCATGTAGATCTGAATCTGAAGTTATCTCTGCAAATGCCCAGTTCCTAAAGTCTTGATGGTGTTTAGTGTGGAGTGTATTGGGATAGAGGTGATATGAAATTATTGTTATTATTGCTCTGCTCTCTGTAAATTTGTAAAGCGCTCTGATACCCGTAAGGGTCATGTTCGCGCTATAAAAAACTATCAAAATAAAATAAAAAAATAAAAAAGGAGCAAAGGGAATTTTGCAGGGAAGTGAGGAGAGTATTTCATTATTTCCCATTGCTGTAAACCTGTTAAACTTGGTCTAACTTTGTATTCAAGACCTCAGGCTGGACGAATGGTTTTGAAAGTCACAATAAGAAACTAGGCCCTTTTTGATATAAATATGTGTAAAATGACAGACGATGCTTTCAAAACACAGTTACTTGGGATTTAAGGTCCTGTTCATGAAGTGGCTAGTAAACACTGAGTTAGTGCTGGTGGTGGTGGTAACAGCATCACCACAGCCATTACTGCCATATTAAAGGTTACCAGTGGGTGTCCGGTATTACTCTTTACTCTTCCACCTCTACGTAATGTTCCACAATTGTAATACCACAGAGCAGAAAGAAGGTGCCAATATCTGTTGCTCTGTTTTTGAATGGTGTAAGATATTGCCTGGTTTGGACTAAATTATTTGCTGTGCATTGTTTATATGTACACCGGGGTGTCTCAATAAACGTATTTTATAAAAGAAAATGTCTAGTAATCAAATTACCAGGCATGTTTATTTTAGGGAAATAAAGTACCTTATTACACATTGAATTTATGGGTTATTCTTCAAACTGAAGACAGACAAAATCTACAGCCTCGGCAGAGCTGACTTAAATTCTGGCACTTCACATTGCAATCTACACTCTACACAGTTAGGAAGCAACTGGCTACATTCATTAACAGTGTATACTCAATAATCTAAAAGGTATTTACATTTCATGAGCAGATCTGTACCATAAAAATACAACTTTTCTCTCTTTGAGAATTCAATGTCACTTTTGGGTGAAGGATTTGGGTGTTAAAAGAATTATGTCCTTTCTCACATTTTTGTACACCTCATTTGCCTGGGCTCACACCCACTGTATTGCCTACCTTTGCACAAAGAGATGGAGTAATTCTGCCTCAACTCAACGAATTGTCACACCCATGCACAGAGGGCCACTGAGATAAGAGGACAAAGGGCAGATGTGTCAGCATACTTGAAACCCTTGAGCACTGTGTCTGGTACAGCTGTTTATTGACTGAGAACTGAAAACAAAGCCACAGGAAAAAGACCAAAATCCAAGGTCATGGGAAGCAGCCAAGAATTTATCAACCTTTCCTATAGGTGAACATTGTCACAGATGTCCATGCTATTTAAGGTGTAGTACCTTGGTACATAGGCGCTCTGAGACTCTTTGTGGTTGTGTTCTGGCCACAGACAGTGTTCGGCATTCTGTTTTTGTGGTGCCCATTAAGTTGATATCTCTATATAATAATAGAAGCAAACTAGGTAGAACACGAAACATTTTGTTTCAGAGGTTAGTAAAAATTAATTGTAAAATAAATAAACCTCATTTAAGAGAGATAACTATAAAGAAGGTACATAAAGGCCAGACAGCGTTGTGACAAATAACTATCACATCAAAAACCGACTGGTCATCCAATCAAAAATTCATCATAGACAATGATATAAATTATGGTGCTCATGAACCATTTTTCATAATTGGCACGCAAACTATGAGTCACTGATGTTTCGGCTCCTAATGCAAGAATATGCAGAGCCACCATTAGGACAAACAAATGTTTTCACTCGTTCAGTAAATGCAACTTGAATGCACAACGTGTGCCTTCTAATATGCAATGATCCCCTTACAAGTGGGCTGTTGGAAAGGAAATGTCCCCTAAATGGTAAGCTGGTGTGTACCACTACCCAAGTGACCCAACTGCATGTGAAACTGGAATCCTGACATTTTGTTGGCAAAACTGACACACTAGTCTAGGATGTACTTTGAGTCCTAGACATGTCCATGATAATTCGAAGTTCAAAAACCTTTTGCGACACCTGGCAGGGATCCCCAAGCATGCCATTTGACATGAGATTACTATATAGGTCCTGAGTTGTTGACATGAAGTGGTGGTGGCAGCATAGTAATTTTTGTGGATTAATATTACTGAACAGATCTTTTTCTGGTTCTGGTGGAGTGAGATGCCTTCTGGCTCCGCTCATGTAAAGCCTTGCTTGAAAGTGTCACCCACATCCTTGCACTGACCTGCCGTCTGCATGTTGAGTGCATCAGTGAGGAATGGTGTGAGAGGCTGGATTGGTATATGATGCTCACTTATGTAAGTGTAGCACCCTGCACCACTAGTTGTAGAGAGTCGGGGATCCAAGATACCACCCCTGGTGAGAGTCTAGGTGCCCCACGATAGTCGTATGCCAAGAGGATACACGGCCGCGTACTCAATACTACTCAGGGTATGTTGCGGTTGCAGTCTTGAAGAGGAAAAGACCCTTTCCAGTGGACCCTGAAGAGACCCCGTGGAAGACAGAAGGTTGAGGAGCTACCCCAACCATGGAACCCCTCGGATTCAGGATACCTACAACCACTATCGAGCACAATCGAGGACTTCAGGACGAGACCGCTGTTGTAGAAGGATGAAAGAGTCTGTTGGAAGCCAATGCGTGTTCGTGTCGAAAAGTACCTGAAAGCAGAGGGGACAGAGTCTATGCCACACCGGGATGTCCACGAGGCACGGAAGATGAAGGCCACTCGAGTTCAATGAAACTGATTAATGAAGAGGCTTCAAGTACGGGTACACAGAATCGGTAGCTCTGCCCGAGCCACCGGGATGCTGAAGACAACAGAGTTGGTCCGTCCAACCAACCGAGTTGGCACGGGTCAGTTATAGCGGGGACAGACTCATTGACAGAACCGTTCGATGCGTCCGACTCTGTTGGCACGAGTCGTCGTGGTAACCGTTGCGGTCACCAGGTGATGAAGCGGTGCAGCGACACGGTGCACAGGGGTTTGGTTGCAGGGCATTCTACGAAGGATGCTGGCCTCAACTCGACGAGAAGACAGCTCAAGCCTCGAGGGAACGCAGATCCACCACCTCTGTTGCAGAGCCTTGTGGAGTCAGTGGGAGCCCAGGTTCAGCAAACCAGTCGATCGTGTTGCGGTGCCTGCGGATGCAGGGAAGTTACTCCTTCACTCCAAGGGAGATTCCTTTGGATGTCTTTTGAAGTCCCCAGGCCCAGGACAGAACCTGTATGGAGCACAGACACTGATGGGACAGCGGGTTTGCAGGACGACAAGGTCAGGAGTCGACAGAGTCTTCTCCTAATGCAGTCTCGGTCCCAAAGCAAAGGACGATGCGATCAGTTTGGCACAGTCAGCATGACTTGGCCAGGCTGTCCAGACGGTCAAAGAAGAAGTGGAGTTGGATCTGAATCGAATCCCACGACGAATCTAGGGTCCCACCCACAGGTAAGCCCTTCAGTACCCTCAGGAGAGTGTTGGAATGATTCAGGGGTCCCTCCCAGAGGAGGGGCTGGACACTGGGGAGGATACTCCCATGTCCTTTGTCCAGTTTCACGCCAGAGCGAGAGCCAATGGCTCCTTGAGCTGGTTTGAACTGGAGTATGCAAGGAGGGCACCAAATGTGCCCTTCTAGCAGACTATATGGCGCTGGCAAGCGCCCCCACCCCGGCCTAATACACTAAATCATGTCTGGGAGGTGGTTACACCTCCCTGTGAAAGGAAACCTATTGTCTTACCTACCCCTGCTCGGGCTCAGCCCAGCAGCAGGAGGGCAGAATCGTGTCTATGGTCGGCAGCACCCTAGGTTGCTGTTAGGCTCCGTAAGATCAGTCCCGGGAGGATGGAGGGCCTCTCGGTGGGGCCCTACCGTGGATGGATTTATACCTCCAACACCGGATATGGTGTTGGGGTATGATTCCAACATGTTTGATACCAAACATGCCCAGGTTCGTTCCAGCTAGTTTATAGATGATCCTCGCATAATGACGAATGGCCTCTCTATATCGTAATGGCTGATTCACTTACAAAGTCTGGAGAAGGGACTCCGGGGTATGTAGGGGTGGGCTGCTCATGCAGGGCCACCCTCACACTCGTAACCGAGCACCCTGCCTTTGGGACTGAAAAGCCTGCTAGACGGGTTACTTATAGGTCTCAAGTGCAGTGAGTTTGAGATATAAGGAAACCTATATATTTTGCGAGTGGTGCATGCACCAACACACACAGGCTGCAATGGCAGACCTGTAGTGGTATTTTGGAGGATCCCTCATGGGTGGCATAACACATGCTGCAGACCATAGGGGACCCCTGGTGTACCCATGCCCTAAGTATCTTATTACTATAAACTAGGTGCCCCAGTATCCAAATAGGGATGTGCCAAGGTACTTACCATAACCAATTTAAGGAGGAAGCACAGTGACTGGGGTCCTGATTAGCAGGATCCCAGTCAGACTAGTCAGAAAACAGTTGAACACCAGCAAAAAGTGGGGGTAACCATGAAAATAGATCCTACTTTCCTACAAATTGATTTTGGCATTCCTCTTTGCTGTGGTAGGTGTATGGTTGCTGGCACCTGCGGGATCCATTTTGGATTGCTCCTAGTTTGACATGTGTTAAAAATTGGGTTTCTGGTTGGCTAGGGTATGCGCCTAAGCCAGGCATGACCCACCACTCTAGTCAGGGCAAGGGAGTTACACACTGAAGATAACCCCTGCTCACCATCCCGAGAGGCAATGTGTAAAGCGTTTGCGCAACACACTCACACAGCAGTGACACACTAGGCACACCACAAAAGCAACTCCACACAAGGTTATATAAAAATAGCTTTTGTATTATCCATAAAAACACATTAGAACATAATCACATATATTACACTGTGCAGCCAGGCACTTGTCATGACTTTACTGGGATTACATAAATCACTAGGCCAATCGGGCCACTGTCATAATCATTACAGTTAGGGACCAGTAGCTACTGGTAATATTGCACTAAGCACAACATGGTATTCATACTTCTAGTCAGCAGTGCACCTTAGTAAACACTTGCAGTAGAACACATATCATAAACCTCATGCCAACAGTGGGCCTATCGCCACAGATATCCACATCAGTGCATAATCAGCAGTGCACTATAAATCGCTTGTACAGTGCACACATCACCTAACCACATTTTCCCACCTTAGGCATATGCAGATCACCAATACTGCCCGTAACACTTGCAGAGTGCCCACATTGTCTTGTGAGGCAGTAAATCTCCACTCAGCGCGGAGCACAGGAGTCTCCGCTCCCCCCTTTAGGGAAATGGGGAAATGTCGTGGCCAGTTCTGAATCCAGGACCGCTACTGGGCTCGTCCCATGATGCCACTCAAAGGAAATGCCCCCAAGGGTGGGGAGACCTCACGTGGCCCCCCCCGCGGCGGTGACCCTCGCAATGGCAGCTGCCCACTACTGCACGGGGCAGCTGCTCCACTTGGTAAGTAGGGTGATGCCGGCTCGGCTCCTCACCCGGCCTCTTACCGGTCTCGGTACCGCACACAGACCGGCCCGCACTCCGAGTGAGTCGGCCTCATCCTGGACTCCCTCAGTGTCAACCAGCCGGGCCGCTGCGACCTTCGCGGCTTGGCTCCTCAGGTTGCTGGGACTATTCTGGGCCTCGCCGGGCCAGGAAGACATGGAGCAGCGTCTCCACTCTCTCTCGCGGACCTCTGGCGGTCCCCAGCTGGTGGGAGGCTGCAAGGCTCTGCTTCCTCTCGCTCGACTTCTCACGGCAGTGGGCCCCGCCCACAACCGTGCTCATTCACAGCTGGCTTCCGTTTGCTGTTCTATCCCTCGAGGGAGCCCCGCCCACAACCATGCTTCCCCTGCCTGACTTCCGGAGGCTGCGGGAGCTCCTCCCTTGACGGCCTCTCCTCAAGGCACAACTGCTCTCTCTGCGCCCGCCGTGCGATATGTCAGCATAAGCCCACGTCAGGGGCTCCAACCCCCAGGGCACAGAAATCCTGGAGCGATCCCCGTGCTGCTCCGGGTACAATGCCCCTCCCAGGCACTTCAGGGCACCAGAAGTAGAGCGCTCACCACGCGCTGGATTTAGAGGGCAAATAAAAAAATAAAGTGCTCAGCCTGTCTCCCACCTGACGACACAAACAGGGAGCATGCAGTGTGTTAGAAATGGGATTTCTGGTTGGCTAGGGCAAGCGCCTAAGCCAGGCAGAAACCACCACTCTAGTCAGGGCAAGGGAGTTACACACTGGAGATAACCCCTGCTCACCCCCTTGGTAGCTTGGCACGAGCAGTCAGGCTTATCCCAGAGGCAATGTGTAAAGCGTTTGCGCAACACACTCACACAGCAGCGACACACTAGGCACACCACAAAAGAAACTCCACACAAGGTTATATAAAAGATAGCCTTTGTATTATGCATAAAACACATTAGAATGCAATCACATATATCCACTGTGTCACCTGGCATAAGTATTACTTTACAGGGGACTATATACATTACAGGGCCAATCGGGCCATTGTCATAACCATTAGGATGCACCGTTAGCAAAGCAGCCAGTAACTACTGGTAAAACACTGTACTTAGTATAACAAATTAGGCATACATCATAGCATATTATGTAAAACATAATCAACAGTAGTGCAGTACATCACCACAACCCATCCTGCCCACCATCATTAGCAGTACATGTTAACCACTTACTAGGTGTACATCTTAACACCATAGCCTAAGCACATTATACATAGCCACCTTAGCAAGACCATAAACATGTCAATATGGCATAAACATCATTGCACGCATAACGCTGGCAGATTGTACACATTAGGGACATCACCTAACAAAGCCAGCAGTACCGTAATACAACATTGACAGGGTGCACACAGTACGTAAACCTCTTATCCACAGCCAAGCTCCCTCCGGCACAACACATGTGCATAAGGCCACTCACAGGGCTCACGGGCACCTGACTTATCCAGCCCGAGCACAGGGCACCGAGCTATTTTCCCTCCTACCCCCAAAGCGCAGCCACAGCGCTTCGGCGCTTACCATGGGGGCGCATAGCATTTACAGGAACAGGACCTCCGTCGAGGGTTGGTACCCCGTCCTGCTCTTGTGTGCCCCCAAGAAGATAGGTGCCAGAAAGGGGGAGGGGCGACCTCGCAGGGTCCCTCGCTCCCGGCCAGGTCTGCCCAATTGGATTAGGCAGTTGCCCACTACCACTCGGGTCAGCTGCTATTGCTGGGGAGAGGAGTTACTCTATCCCCACCTCTCGTACGGCCTCTCACCTGAGGCGGGCCGAGCAGTGCTCATTTCACGGCCGGGACACAGGTGAGGCTCACTTCTCCATCCTCCTTTCCTCCGCTGGAAGGAATTAGAATCCACTGGTCCCCGGTAACGGCCCAACACGAATGAGCCGGGGCCTCCCGCCCGGCTCCTTGATTGTGGAACACGGCTCGCAGGGCACAGAGCGAAGCCTCCGTTGGCCCCCGCCCACAACTCTGCCTGGCTTCCGGCCTCTCCCCTTCCACACGGGAGCTCCGTGCGAGGTCAGGCGCTCCGCCTGACCTCCTGTTGGGCGTTATCTCCTCGGCTCCTCGCAGCTAGGGCACTCCGACTTTGCCTGGCTTGGAGGGAACTCTTCAGTTGCAGGGACACAGAAGGGGCAGGATGTGGAGCGAAGTCTCCGCCGGCCCCGGTGTCTCCGGCTTTTCTCCACGATCCCCCTCTCAGTTGGTGTTGGGTCCTGCCGCGCACGCTGCGGCCTCCCGGACTCCTTCACAGTGGCCACACGTGGGGTTCTCCCTTCCTCCACTCAGTTTGGGCAGACACGCAGGGCTCTCCTCTTCGTCTCGGGAGCCCCGCCCACCAACAGGCCACAACTTTGCCTGACTTCCGCGGGGCTCTCCTCGTTCTCTTGAGAGCCCCGCCCGCAACCAGGCAATCTTTGCCTGCCTTCTGGTTTCGGCGCTTGTGCCAGATCCGGGGCAAGAGCCCTCTCCTCCGGCTTCAGTAAATGTAGTAACGGGTGCTCACACCTTCTCTCCTGGTGGGCAGACAGGGCGGCAGGTCGGCGTGCCGCGGAAGCTCCCCACACGCTTCCCTGAGGCACAATCCCACCCCAGGGCCCGAACACTCGGGGCACAAGAATCCTGTAGCGCCGCAAGCTCAGGGCTACAGGACAAGGTAAAGAAAATCCAGCACTCAGCCTGTCTCCCCCTTTAAGGCACAACCAGGGGGCAGGCAGCTCTTTTCTACAGTACCCTGGCAGGGGTAGGGCTGGCACAGGCAGGCCAGCACACTGGGTCTCCTCCGCAGAACAGCAGTCCCTTCAGCTGCCCAGCAGGGCAGCAGGTCAGTCATCCAGTGGCGGTTCCTCTTGCCAGTCCAGCAGCCTGCCAGCTGCAGGCTTCAAGTAAGCACCCAGTAGCACACAACATAGGGTCACAGCCCCAATACTTATACCAGTGCAAGTCTTTGTCCTATCCCCCTGGCACAGGCCTAAGCCCGGTCAAAACCAGTTCTGGGGGGTACCTCAATACATGTGTTTACAGTGGACGAGCCCCTCATTGTTCCCAGACACACCACAGGGGGACGGAGCCAGCATTGTACAAGGCAGGCACAGACCTATTCAGGGTCAGGGGCTACTCATCCCACTACTCCAAATGCAGGTAGGCCTATTCAGCCTAGTGCTGACTCACCCAGCCCCTGTCACTCCAGAGCCAGACATGCAATACACATCAGGCAGGTACAAAGACACATAGCACACAGAAATGCCCACTTCTAAAAGTGGCATTTCTAAAATAGTGATAATAAATCTGCGCACACCATTACACAGCATTTATTACCACTATTCCAAACATACCAAACTTGACCACTCTACTCCTCTCAGGTCAGGAATTACCACTGAAGCACATATCAGAGAATCCCCAATGCATCCCTATGAGAGGGCAGCCGCACAGTAGTGAGAAATCAAAATGGCTTTTTTGTCACTACCAGGACATGCCACACAGTTAAGGCACATATCCTACCTTTTACCTACAATGCACCCTGCCCATAGGGCTTGCTAGGGCCTACCTTAGGGGTGCCTGATATGTAGAAAAAGGGGGGTGACAGACATGGCACCCACTTTATGGGCCACGTCACAGCGGCAGTAAACTGCGCGCCCAGGCCCTGCAATGGCAGAGGCCTGAGACAGGTTTGAAAGGCTACTTTGGTGGGTGGCGCAATCAGCGCTGCAAGCCCACCAGTAGCATTTAATTTACTGGCCCTGGGTATATATGATACCACTGTACAAGGGACTGACAGGTAAATTAAATATGCCAAACAGGTGTAGACCAATCTTACCAAGTTTACAATAGAGAGCACATGCACTTTAGCACTTATCAGCAGTGATAAAGTGCCCAGAGCCATAAAACCACCAAAAAAAGGTCAGAAAAAAAAACGGAGGAAGGCAAAAGGTTCTGGGATGACCCTGCAAAAAGGCCAAGTCCAACAACATGGTACAAGATGCAGGATGGGAAACAGCTTACCCAGATATTGGAAATGTATGGCCTGCATTTGTGTAGTTTAAGGGAGGAACCCCAAACAGTGAAGTGTAGAAGGATGGAGACAAGGCTGCTTTTTGAAATTCTATGAGGACTTTTTAGTTTTGTTGATTTGTCCTTCCTGAGCCCTGCCATTTGGAGGATGCTATGGAAATGAGAGTCAGTCACCAGTTTCTGTTGTTAAGGCTAAAGATGTTTCTAATTCTGGTCTGTGCTTTAGCTCTATCCTGATTGCTACTTCACACTGGCTGATGACCGCTAGATGCAGAGCAGTGGCGGCTCCTCCGCTAAGGCAAAGGAGCATCGCCCCACTGCTTTTAAGCAGTGTCACTAAAGAAAAAATTAAATGATAATAACTCTAAGTTATTATCATTTTATTTTTTCCTTTTGTTGCGGCAGCTTTGCGGGCAGGATGGGGGGCTGCTCTGCTGACAGAGCAGGGGAGGGGAGGAGTGGTTTGCACTCCCTAAAGTGCACATGAATGTTTGGCCAGCCCTCTGGGGCCGGCCAAACATTCATGCGCACTTTTCATGTTCTCCATGCAGGCTGCATTACAGCCTTGCATGGAGAACATGCCCAGTCTCCCATTCTCTGGCTGAGCGCTGATCCACGGCACTCAGACCAATCACAATGCTGCATTGCAAAGTTGTGATTGGCTATCGGGAGGCTGGGAGCCGGGTGCATCCTGCTTCCTGCCCTGGAAGCGGGAAAGAGGACCGAGAGCAGGTGGCGGCGACGGTGGGCAGCAGAAGACAGGTAAGTCTGTATTTTTGTATTACATTCCCTTCCCTCCCCCCCACGACCTGCACCCCCAACGCCTTCAAATACCAGTCGCCACTGATGCAGTCTTCATACTTCCTTGAGCTCATGTTTAGGAAATCCCCTGCTAGGAGGCAGCATCATCACTGCCTGCTATGAGAACCATCACCTTGAACAAAGGCTATGTCTGCACTGCAATCAGAAAATCAAATTTGAAAAGAAACCACCCAAACTGATTTCTGGACTGTACAGAGTGGATCCACACACCCCATCTTGAAAATGATTACTAAAGGGAAACCCAAACCATCCCACTTTGTTCCTGTTTCCAAGTTCTTCTTGACCGATGAAGAAATGTCATCCGGGGTTGTTGTCAGGCCTCCCTGCTTGTCCCTTGTAGTGAACTGTTCAAGGGAACAATAACTCCTAGAGTGACATTGTGCTGTCTGGCATCTTTGCAGTAACCTATGGGGCCTCTTTTGCAGTAGGCCTGAGATGCTGGAGACAAGGACTTCTGAAATGCTGAAGTGGAGAAGCCCCCAAGGGCCTGAAGGTCCCAACTGGCAAAGTCTGGGATCTCTGCAAAGGCCTGTGATGCTGCTTGCTTCTTTGTATACTACAGTGTGATGCCCTAAGTGCCACGGGTATGGCCATAAGTGGCATCTGTGCTCTCTGTGGCACTGGAAACAAGCTACACCTGACTTAAGAGCCCTAACCAGACGAAACTAGTCTTAACTTACTTGTCTTCCGGTTCAGAAAATACCTGGCCTGGCAGTTCGGACGGAACTACTCTTATTCAGTGCTTAATTTGTACAAGAATGAGTGTCAGTGCCCAAAACTCTGCTCAGACGCCCAAAGTCAGTGCAATTAAATGTTGCCATAAGGAATACCAAGGCTGCACAGTCTTAAATCCAGTTCATGCTTTTTAGATCAATACTGGACACTCCCTGCCCATTTATCTTTCTCTTGTAGTTTTCTGCTTTCTCCTTTTGTGATGATTTTTCTCTTTCTCTTCCTCTGTCTTTCTGCTTTGTGTGTTTTCCCTTCTCGTACCTCGATAAATGTCTGATGCAGATAAATAAGTGCCGGTCCCCAAAGATTTGTGCTGGTGGCCCCCATTGGCAACTACCAGCTCAAATTAGCAATGCTCCTATTAGAGCAGGGTCAAGACTGATTTGCATGTGACTGGGTCCAAACTGAGGTGGGATGGTGTGCAAAATAAGGTTGTGTGATGGAACTCTGCATGTCATTACCACACATGCCTTTACCACACCGTCATTACAATGCATGCAGCTTTATCAGGCAAGTATAACCCATATATATATTTGGACATTGATAAAGGCATTCTGCCGAAATGCGTCTGTGTACTCTGCTGATCGAATAAATATTGGATTGATTCTCCCCCGTGAGTGCAGGTCTCTTTGGTTTTTTTAGCCTTGGAGATATATATATATATATATGTTCCAACAAAAGAGCCCTTGCGCTCTGACAGGGCACACGACGCTCTCCCCACCATCCGGTTGTAATGCCTTGCTGACGCTCGCATTCCTGACCTTCATTCAATATCCACCATGTCCGACGCGTTTCAAGGCTGTTCCGCCCTTATTCATGGACTCTGCACAGAGGGAAATGAAAACTCACCGTTACTCTCTTTCCGACCCTTTATTGATGGAAAGACCGCCCATAGTGGGCGTGGCACATTTCAAGGTAACCAGCAGCATGCTGGTAATTACAGTCCATAAGAGGTGAGTACAATAATAACCTTAAGTAGGCTCAGTCCCCCTGTTAGTTGCAGCTTTTAATCATCCTTTAGTAGGAGAGAAAGTCAGGTTTGCGTGCTATTGTTCACCTTGGGAGAACGTGCTTCAACGAAAGGAAACGGTTTCCCTTCTTAAGCCTTTCCAGTCTTCAACTTCACCTCTAGTCGAAGACAAAAATGGTGCTCCTCTCCACGGCCAAGGGTAGCCGTGCGATTATGTGTTCCAACAAAAGAGCCCTTGCGCTCTGACAGGGCACACGACGCTCTTCCCCACCATCCGGTTGTAATGCCTTGCTGACGCTCGCATTCCTGACCTTCATTCAATATCCACCATGTCCGACGCGTTTCAAGGCTGTTCCGCCCTTATTCATGGACTCTGCACAGAGGGAAATGAAAACTCACCGTTACTCTCTTTCCGAGCCTTTATTGATGGAAAGACCGCCCATAGTGGGCGTGGCACATTTCAAGGTAACCAGCAGCATGCTGGTAATTACAGTCCATAAGAGGTGAGTACAATAATATCCTTAAGTAGGCTCAGTCCCCCTGTTAGTTGCAGCTTTTAATCATCCTTTAGTAGGAGAGAAAGTCAGGTTTGCGTGCTATTGTTCACCTTGGGAGAGCGTGCTTCAACGAAAGGAAACGGTTTCCCTTCTTAAGCCTTTCCAGTCTTCAACTTCACCTCTAGTCGAAGACGAAAATGGTGCTCCTCTCCACGGCCAAGGGTAGCCGTGCGATTATGTGTTCCAACAAAAGAGCCCTTGCGCTCTGACAGGGCACACAACGCTCTCCCCCATCATCCGGTTGTAATGCCTTGCTGACGCTCGCATTGCTGACCTTCATTCAATATCCACCATGTCCGACGCGTTTCAAGGCTGTTCAGTCACTTATTCATGGACTCTGCACAGAGGGAAATGAAAACTCACCGTTACTCTCTTTCCGACCCTTTATTGATGGAAAGACTGCCCATAGTGGGCGTGGCACATTTCAAGGTAACCAGCAGCATGCTGGTAATTACAGTCCATAAGAGGTGAGTACAATAATAACCTTAAGTAGGCTCAGTCCCCCTGTTAGTTGCAGCTTTTAATCATATATAAGACCACACAGATTCTCCGTACTTCGGCACTGTCGTTTTGGCGAACAGAGAACCACGAACCACCGGAAATGTAGGCATTAATTTTTATTACTCCTCAAATGACGCGTTTCGGGCACCACTTGCCCTTGATCACATATCGGAGAATGCAGTTAGCCATCATTTTTTGTATGCTGTGTACTGAAACCACGTGGTAAAACAAACATAGTAAAAATAGTAAAAACACTAGCACACTGCTCCGCACTTGGTTGAGTCTGTTTTCTTATCAGTACCATTCTGACTCTTATACCCAACTCGTGCATCTACTTCACCATTAATGGCTTAAAGTGCACATATTTACAACATGGTAATAAATAATGCTGTATACATACGATAAAATGGAGTAAAAAACAATGTTTCTAAAAATTCATTGTTTAAAAACCCCATTATAAATGCATCTTAATCATATATATTTTAAATGCAGCAAAACTCCTTGATTAGATAATTAAAAGCATGTTTATCAACAAGGGTAAAACCATAAAAATTAATATTCTTTATGGCAGAAATCCTACATAATAACGAATAGCTCACCAGTTATTTTATGAGCAAAATACAGGATAAACATGTGCAAACCATCGTATGACATAAAGTAAACCTTCAACATGTGCAAATTATATGCCATCTATACTCAATCTTCAGATAGTATCATCCCTGCATAAATGCAGATATTTGTGGGTTAATCCATACTCAACCGAACTTCAACCATATAGATGTTGTTCTCATTTAATAGCATAGTGCAAATATCGCAGGAAACAGTAAAGTGCTATGTGCTAAAGGTGCTACCCTTTTTCTCTATTGACCTAATAAAGTGCAAGTGCTAAAAGTTCAAAAAGTACCATCATAAAAATATTTTTTAGCAAAAAGAATGTACATGATGCGAGCCTAGAAGAATGGAAAGGCCGCAGCGGGTACTAACTTATACTTAGAAAAATCTAATATTAAAACTACTCAAAGGGAACTAGGGTACTCATCCCTGAGGTGAGATCTGCTTACTTTCTCTTACTGAATTGACTCTTATAGAAAATGATGTAAGTCCTCCGTGTTGTTAAGGCCATATGGAAACTTGCTGTCCAACTCTAAAATCATTTTGGACTCCATCTGCCTTAGCATTTTCTCTCTGTCTCCCCTCTACGAAGTTTGGGAATGGCCGCAACTACAAAGTATCTCAAGCAGTTAAGATTGTTGTTGTGTTCTTGCTTGAAATGGCGAGCCACCGGATAAGTGGAATCATTATTTACGATGGCTCGCAAGTGCTGCAAAATTCTGACATGCACCTGCAGCTTGGTGCTGCCCACATATCTTAAGCCACAGGTGCATGTCAGAATGTAAATTGCGAACTCAGTCCTGCAATTGAAGTTACCCTGAATAGCAATTTTATCAGGGCTGAATGGAGTAGAGTAGTGCGTGGTATTCTCTCCAAACTTACACGCTCTACATGTAGAGCATTTGGAGAACCCTTGCTTTGGCATAAACATACATAAACCCTTACCACACAAACATTCACCCTAAACCCTAAAATTGCCCTTGCCACCCAAAACCCTGTACCCAGCCTAAACCCTAAAATTTCCCTTGCCACCCAAAGATCCACACCCACCCCAAACCCTAAAATTACCCTTGCCACCCACAAGCCCATACCTACCCTAAAACTAAAAATTACCCTTGCCGCCCAAAAACCCACACCCACCCTAAACCCTAAAATTACCCTTGCCACCCAAAAACCCATACACAGCCTAAACCTTAAATTTGCCCTTGCCACCCAAAAACCCGTACATACCCTAAACCCTAAATTTACCCTTGACATCCAAAAACCCACACCCACCCTAAACCCTAAAATTACCCTTGCCACTCAAAAACCCATACACACCCTAAACCCTAAAATTACCCTTGCCACCCAAAAACCTACACCCACCCTAAACCCTAAAATTACCCTTGCCACCCAAACACCCATACCCACCCTAAACCCTAAAATGATCCTTGCCACCCAAAAACCCATACCTACCCTAAACCCTAAATTTGCCCTTGCCGCCCAAAAACCCATACATACCCTAAACCCTAAATTTACCCTTGCCAACCAAAAACCCACACCCACCCTAAACCCTAAAATTACCCTTGCCACTCAAAAACCCATACCCACCTTAAATCCTAAAATTACCCTTGCCACCCAAAAATCCACACCCACCCCAAACCCTAAAATTACCTTTGCCACCCAAAAATCCACACCCACCCAGAACCCTAAAATTACCCTTGCCACCCAAAAACCCTCACCAATCCTAAACTTACCATCGCAACCCAAAAACTTGTACCCAACCTGAACCCTAAAATTACCCTTGCCACCCAAAAACCCATACACAGCCTAAACCTTAAAATTACCCTTGCCACCCAAAAACCCATACCCAACCTAAACCCTAAAATTACCCTTGCCACCCGAAAACCCATACCTACCCTAAACCCTAAATTTGCCCTTGCCGCCCAAAAACCCCTACATACCCTAAACCCTAAATTTACCCTTGACATCCAGAAACCCACACCCACCCTAAACCCTAAAATTACCCTTGCCACTCAAAAACCCATACACATCCTAAACCCTAAAATTACCCTTGCCACCCAAAAACCTGTACCCATCCTGAACCCTAAAATTACCCTTGCCACCCAAACACCCATTTCCACCCTAAACCCTAAAATTATCCTTGCCACCCAAAAACCCATACCTACCCTAAACCCTAAATTTGCCCTTGCCGCCCAAAAACCCATACATACCCTAAACCCTAAATTTACCCTTGCCATCCAGAAACCCACACCCACCCTAAACCCTAAAATTACCCTTGCCACTCAAAAACCCAAACCCGCCTTAAACCCTAAAATTACCCTTGCCACCCAAAAACCCACCCTAAACCCTAAAATTACCCTTGCCACCCAAAAATCCACACCCACCCAGAACCCTTAAATTACCCTTGCCACCCAAAAACCCATACACAGCCTAAACCTTAAAATTACCCTTGCCACCCAAAAACCCACACCCACCCTAAATCCTAAAATTACCCTTGCCACCCAAACACCCATACACACCCTAAACCCTAAAATTACCCTTGCCACTCAAAAACCCATACACACCCTAAACCCTAAAATTACCCTTGCCACCCAAAAACCTACACCCACCCTAAACGCTAAAATTACCCTTGCCACCCAAACACCCATACCCACCCTACACCCTAAAATTATCCTTGCCACCCAAAAACCCAGACCTACCCTAAACCCTAAATTTGCCCTTGCCTCCCAAAAACCCATACATACCCTAAACCCTAAATTTACCCTTGCCATCCAAAAACCCACACCCACCCAGAACCCTAAAATTACCCTTGCCACTCAAAAAACCATACCCACCTTAAACCCTAAAATTACCCTTGCCACCCAAAAATCCACACCCACCCTAAACCCTAAAATTACTTTTGCCACCCAAAAATCCACACCCGCCCAGAACCCTAAAATTACCCTTGCCACCCAAAAACCCTCACCAATCCTAAACTTACCTTCGCAACCCAAAAACCTGTACCCAACCTGAACCCAAAAATTACCCTTGCCACCCAAACACCCATACCCACCCTAAACCCTAAAATGATCCTTGCCACCCAAAAACCCATACCTACCCTAAACCCTAAATTTGCCCTTGCCGCCCAAAAACCCATACATACCCTAAACCCTAAATTTACCCTTGCCAACCAAAAACCCACACCCACCCTAAAGCCTAAAATTACCCTTGCCACTCAAAAACCCATACCCACCTTAAACACTAAAATTACCCTTGCCACCCAAAAACCCACACCCACCCTAAGCCCTAAAATTACCCTTGCCATCCAAAAACCCACACCCACCCTAAACCCTAAAATTACCCTTGCCACTCAAAAACCCATATCCACCTTAAACCCTAAAATTACCCTTGCCACCCAAAAATCCACACCCAACCTAAACCCTAAAATTACCTTTGCCACCCAAAATCCACACCCACCCAGAACCCTAAAATTACCCTTGCCACCCAAAAACCCTCACCAATCCTAAACTTACCTTCGCAACCCAAAAACCTGTACCCAACCTGAACCCTAAAGTCGCCCTTGCCACCCAAAAACCCACACAAACCCTAAAATTACCCTTGCCACCCAAAAGCCCATACCCACCCTAAAAATACCCTTGCCACCCAAAACCCCACACTCACCTTAAACCCTAAAATTACCCTTCCAACCCAAAAACCCATACCCACTCTAAACCCTAAAAATACCCATGCCACCCAAGAACAGTTGTGTTCACAGTGCCACAGGAACCAGGCTATGCCAGAATGAAGAGCCCCAAATAGGGCGAAACTGGGCTTGGATTGCTTGTGTTTCGGCTCAGGGAGGACCAGGCCTGGCAGTTCAGATTGAACTGCTTTTACTGGAGAAGGGTCAAGATTGATTTGCGTGTGGCAGGGTCCAAACTGAGGTGGCATAGTGCATAAAATAATAATGGACTGGGATGCTACCTGAGTTATTCTCGGTGGCCGAGAATAATCAAAGCATTCCATCCATCACTTTTTGTATACTTAAATGATGCTTGCTTCCGCAATGAGATCTGAGAGGGGAGACTGCCACTGTGACAGGGCATCCTCTAACAGAGACGCAGCCTGTGTGACTCATGGACGTCGATGCACCAAAATTCCAGGGGCAGTAGAAGTGACATCACATGCCATATGACACCCCCCCTGATGTCACAGGAAGTGACATCATACGAACTTTGAACTGGTGACATCACAGGAAGCGACATCAACTGCCCTTTGGACCCCATGAAATCAAAGGAAGCAACATTGCATGACCTTTGAGTTTGTACTATCACAGGAAGTGATGCATCTAACTTTTGGTTACTTACATCACACACAGAGGGTGGAAAATCTCTACAGATACAAAAGAAGTACCCTATTAACAAAAAATGCTTCAAATCCTATTGAAAATGCCATTGCATACATTGTTTCAGGTAGTATCTTCTGACATACAATTAAGATAATGTTGCATTGATTAAGAACCAAATAGTGTACAACAATGGAAAATACACTAGTTAAGTTGAAATCAGCCATTATCAATATCAAATAACATAAAATGGAAGGTTGATGCGCCTGTAATGTCCAAAACAAGTTCTCTTTATTATTTGTTTTTTAAACTAAGAGTACTATGTAATTAAATCTAAATCTTGGAACGTAGATATCAGTGCTATTTCATGCAGGTCAAGTTCTCCCAGCAACCTTCCTTTCCATGACATGGTGTACATACTTCTAATCGTGTGGAGCCGGAACCTTTCTAGGTTTACTATCATTCATTTCTTCTACAGAAAAAAATGCACATCATATAGTTGAAGCTGGTATTTGAGTGAAAAATCATGCAGCATTGCGGAGATTAATTAATATGATTACCTTGTTGCCAAGGGCATTGCAGCTATGGCTTTTATATATTACCTATGTAGAGGTATTCTATATTCACAAAGCTTTTTTTACATTACTGTAGGCAGCTATTCTTGATGAACTGAAGATATAGCTGCTTGTATTTTGCAGTTGGTGGCTCCTTGTATGATCATGTCTGATCTGTTAACTATTACAACACTAATAATAGTGCAGAAAAAACACACCTAGATATATGTGAACTAATTGACAAAACTGAACCCGATATTTACAAAAAGAGGGTACCATTTCAGCACGCTAAATTGTCAAACATCTGTGTGTGATTGTGATGTTGAAGAGAGAAATGTTTCATATTAAATTGTTTGTACTGACAGCTAATCCTAAACAATAGTCTCCATGAAGGACATCTAGATCACCCAAATGGAAATCCCAAACATATTTCGCAGACCCAAATAGAGAATCACTTAAAACCACAAATTCCATGTACGATTTCCTTATCACACTCTCTAATGATCTATGTGTGCAGATCCGTGTTATTTAAATGAAGATAAATAACTTAAGCCACAAAATTACAATCAATGAATGAGAATGGGTTAAGACAACGGGTCTCATCTCTAAAGTGCTGTGACATTAGTTTATGTCAAGAGCATATAAATGCATATGTGAAGAAGCTTGTACGTGCATGGCCAGCAATACTGCAATGGGCTTTCTAAAAACAAAAAACAAAAAAAAAATATTTGCAATTGCTGCCATGTTTGAGATAATGGATGCAAAGAGAGTGTGCCTTGGGAGAAAGCGAGGAAAAAATAATTAAATAAATAATTATGGAAGCTCGAGAGGGGTGAATTGGGTAGCAGAGGATAAAAAGAGTGCACAAAGGAAGAAAGAACAGAGATAGAAAAGCAACGCATTCACTGCAAATTAGTACTCAAAAGAAATTTTTTAAAACCCTTCTTAAGTATGCAGTACAAGGTGCAAAACTTGTGATTCAGGATAGCACTGTGTGTTTTAAATGAGGCACTGCTTTTATCTACTACAAAGTTTGGTTTTTCGGTGTCTAGGGCAGACCCACCTTATACCCGTCTCTAAAGGTGGTGCCTCCGGAACAAAAACATTATATAACTCAACATTTAATAATTTCATTGAGAGCATACAAGACTAAACACAATAACCAGCAACTACTCGATAATTCTTAAACCTATGGTTCCAGGCAGAGCAGCGTACTGCCCGGTGTAAAGCGATTGAATGCCTCGTCACGGGTAATAAGCGCTATTTTTTCCCCCTAGTTTTTATATAGCGCTAATTCGACCTGACTGTATGAGCGATTTAGGTGAACATCAGTTACATTACAGAAGTGCAGAGTCATTATTTTAGGCACAGGAAGATTAAGAGATTTGATCAGAATTACAGGATGTTGAGCCGAAGCCGGGACTCGAACCTGGTACCTCCGTTTCAAAGACAGTAGCTCTGGGCATAACACCACATTACCTCTGCGTCCCTCGTCCTCGACCCAGTCATAACACATGAGGTATATTCCAATGACAGGAAACAAAACAGGAAACGCTATTAGGCTCCACCCATCCTCATGCCAGGGGCTATTACACCATAGCCAGCAGAAAGCACTTCCTGTTTTGTTTCCTGGCGGTGGACATGATGGGGGACGCTGAGATAATTGCCGGGCTCTTACCTTGTTCTGGATGTCCTCTGGTTACCTCCTTTGCTGGGCTCTGGTGGTGCCTTGGGACATTCGTGGGAGCAGCTTGAGTCGGGACGCGTGCCCTCCTGGACTCGGTGAGTGGCTCCGTGTGCCTGGGCTGCTAGGCTTGGTCGGGCCTCGGTTGCCTTCTCCTTCTGGCCTCTGGTCTTGTAAAAGGGACGCGTGCCCGGCTGCGTCCTTTTCTGCTCCAGACCATTTCTTTTAGAGATACATCCTAACTTGCTGAGTGTGGTGCTGGAGCCAGATTGTCCTGCCTTCTGTGCGCCCGCCTGTGGATCAGGCTTTTGCGGCTGTGTCAGCTGGCACCTCCCGCAGTGTTCACTGGCTCAGTGGGGGTGCCGGCGTCTTCCTCGGCTGCTCATGGTGCAGGGTTGCTGGGGAGGATAGTGAGCTGCTGGGATCTCGAAGGTCTGCGCTCTTCATGCCTACGTCGCCGATGACGCCTTGTCCGCTCTGGTCTCGGAGTTGAGCAGGGTGGGGCCTAGTTGGTGCCTGGATGGGAGACCGCTTGGGAATAGCACGTATGGTAGGCTTTATTCCGGAGAAAATATTCGCCTCCCAGTGTGTAGGAAGGCTGTTCTGAGGTTGGTTTTGGGCCCGCTTCAGTGTAGTGCAGCGGGAGCCCCTCCTTTTGCAGTGTTGTCTACGGCAGCAGCTTCCTTGCTTCTTTGCTGCTGCGGCGTGATGTCATACATCACACCTTCCACATTCCTGTCGTTCCACGTGTCGGCTGTCAGCTGTTTTTGGGCTGACTGTCACAGCGTGCGCTGTGACTGGTTTAGGGCAGCTTGCTCGACTTTTTAAAAACATTTAAAAGGGGTGGAAATTTCTTTACTTAAGGAACTGTTGGTTGTTGTCCTCGATCATTTATGTTTGTTTCAATATAGGGAAACATTGTCAGAAGCGCAGGCATGTTTCTCCTGTTTCTTCTCCATCTTCCTCAGGGAGCAGTGTGGATTCTGCCCCTCCTTTGAAGCAGAGTAAATTGGATGATGACGCTCATCTTAAGAAGTTGATTTTGGAGACTTTGTCTAATATGAAATCCTCCTTAAAGGCAGCTGGTGTGCTCTCTGGTGGGGGTCATGACCTCTACTCCGATATTTCCAGCTCTGAGTCTTCTGATGGTTCCTCCTTGGGTGCAGTGGACCTTAAGGGGAAGTACATCTCTAAGGATATGTTTCCTGACATTCTTTCCCATGTCAGTGAAAATATGGGTTTCCCTGATGAGTAAGTTGCCAGCACATGCTATATAAATGTTTTTTTCATTTCATTTTCATTTCATCCAGGGATATGGTGTTGCAGCAGTTTCGGAAGCAGGCCAAGAAGTCTTTGCCCATTCATCCTTTTGTGATGGACGTACTTTTGAACGAATGGAAAGATCCTGACCACATTATGATGCTGCGCTTCATGTCTGAGATATACCCCTTGCAGATCATGCAGGATACCATTCCGAAGTCGGTTCATGTTGACTTTATTGTGGCCGGTCTGGTGGTGGGGTGTCCGTCCATGGCTGAGGATAATGTCCTGAGGGATGGTGCGGATAAGAAGATTGATTCTTCTTTGAAGAAGGCCTATGCGGGGTCGCATCTCGCCATGCGTTCTGGGGTGTATGGTGCATATGTTGCACAATCCGTATTGTCCGACTTTAAGACCTTGTTCGCCACCATACAGGAAGGTGGTCATTGCCCTGAATTGTTGGAGTGCATGTAGTGTCAGGCTGAGTTCCTCTCTGTCTGATATTGCTTTTGACTCTGTTCGTGCTTCGCCCTGTCCTGTAGTGCGTCCATTGCTGTCAGACGGAACTTGTTACTGAAAGGTTGGAACACTGATGTGGCTCAACGATCCATGGCTTTGCGATTGCCATTTACTGGTCCTCGTCTTTTTGAGAAAGACCTTGAGGAGAAATTACACAGGGTGCTCAAAGAACGGAAACATTCCTTGTCCTTTCGACATCAGCAGCATCTTAAGGAGTCGTTCTTTTCTAATGCTAAGTCTTTTCGTCAGCTTTCTCGCCTGCACAGGAATGTATTCAGGAACCAGAAGGGCCCTGGTAAGGGTTTCCAGCAAAAGTTTCAGAAGAAGCCTCTCCCAATGTGGGTCCTGGTAATCAGCGTTTCTGACTATGCCACCACCCGGCTCGTTCCTGCTGGGGTGAACTCAGAGGTTGTTGGGAGGTTGCACCATTTTCTGGTGGCGTGGCATCTCTCAAAGATGGACCAGTGGGTCCTGGATATCCTGGAGCAGGGTTTTCTGATCGAGTTCATATCCCCGCCCCCTGCGTCGGGCAGGGTGCAGACCCCGCTTCCAAAGGAGGTGTTCTGTCATCAATCCCTGTTGGACGAGGTTCAACTACTGTTTCAGACGAAGGCGATTGTGCCTGTACCCCGGTCGGAGTGGGGTCAGGGGACTTATTCTGTCATCTTTCTGGTGCCGAAGGTCACAGGTGGCTTTTGGATCATGATAAATCTCAGGCCTCTAAACAAGTTTGTCAGGAAGATTCCCTTCAAAATGGAGACCCTGCAGCGTGTGATACCATTGATTCAGGCAGGCTGGGTGATGTCTACCTTGGATCTTCAGGATGCGTATCTATATGTTCCTGTAGCCTTGGGGTACCAGCGGTTTCTGAGGTTTTGCCTAAGGGGTCGTCATTGGCAGTTTTGTGTCCTCCCTTTTGGCCTGCGTTCATCTTCCAGGGTCTTCACCAAATTGGTGGCTCCTCTTGTGGCTCATCTTCACATCCTAGGGGTGTCGGTGTTTCCCTACCTGGATGACTGGCTTCTGCAGGCCCCTTCTGCCCTGGTGATATCTCAGCATCTGGATTTGACCATTCGTATGCTAGAAAGCCACGGCTTTCTCCTAAATTTTCTGAAGTGCCATCTTCTTCCTGCCACCCGGAGGTCCTTTATAGGGGTGGACTTCGATTCTGTTCTGGGCAAGGTGTTTCTGCCTCCTTCACAGATGCTGCGTCTGCAGTCTTTGTTGGGGAGGCTGTTGTTTCGGACTTCGGCGTCCCTACTTCAGTGGTTGGAGGTGCAGGGGTCAAATGGCAGCTTCGGTGTTCACTGTTCCATGGGCCAGGTTACATCTTTGCCCCTTGCTGTGGCATCTTCACCGCTTTGTTTCTCTCCCTGTTCCGGATTTCTCCGTGGCAGTTCTGGTGTGTCCGGATGTGGTGACCGCTCTGCAGTGGTGGATGGACTCTTCCAATCTCTCCCCCTGTATGTGGTTGCAACCCACTCCGCCTGTGGTGTTGAAACAGATGCCAGTGCATCGGGTTGGAGTGCAACTCTGGGTCGGTGGACTGTGCAGGCTCGTTGGCGGGGCTTCAAGTCCTGCCACTCCTCCAACTGGAAGGAGCTATCTGCTGTAAAGCGGGCCCTTCGGTTCTTCCCAGATCGTCTGCTGGGTTGCAATGTTCTGGTGCGGTCCGACAACATTGTGACTGTGGCTTACGTAAATCATCAGGGTAGTACTCTCAGTCAGTCTTTGAATCTGGTGGCCTGTGCAATTGCAGGTTGGGGGGAGCTTCATCTCCAGGCCATTTTGGCTCAGCACATCCGGGGCTTGGACAGTGTGGTGGCGGATGCACTGAGTTGCAGGTTTCCGTTCTCTCTGACTTTGTGCCCATCTCCCAGGGTGTTCCGGTTGATTTGCCGGAGGTTTGGGACTCCTGTGATGGATTTGTTTGCTTCCAGGACCAATGCATTTCTGCCCCTCTTTTGTTCCCGGATTCCGGAACAGGGAGGGTGGGGGGTGGGGGGTGGAGGCCTTGTCCCTCACGTGGCCCCTTGGTTGCTGTATGCCTTTCCTCCTTTTCCTCTCATCCCTACATTTCTGTTAAAGTTTCAGAGGGTGGGGGCCCAGGTGCTGGCTGTGTTACCTCACTAGATGAGGAGGTCTTAGTTCCCGTTATTGCTGAGTCTGGCGGTGGGTCCTCCTTCGATTTTGCCGAGATGCCTGTCTCCCCTGAGGTCTTCCACTCCTCCCCTGCTGGTCCCTCTCACCTTAGCGGTCTAGAGGTTGAACAGCAGTCTCTAGGGGGCCGGGCTTTGCCTAACCACATTATTTCAGTGATGCAGGCCTCGCATAGGATGTCCACCTTGTCATCTTATTCTAAACATTGGTCTTCTTTCAACACCTGGTGTTCTGGTCTTGGTCTGTCATCTACTTCTTGTTCTGTCTCTGATATTCTGCAGTTTTTTATGGACGGGTTCCGCAAGGGTTATGCCTTGTCTACCCTGAAGGGCCAGTGGGCAGCTATTCGGGCTTTCCGAGATCCGGATTCCTTGCCCTCTTCGGACAGGCTATTGGTGTCTCGATTGTTCCGGAGTTTTTCCCTCTCCTCTCCTGTTGTTCGTTCTTCGGTGCCTCTGTGGGATCTTTCTCTGGTCCTGCGTGCTCTCCAGTCCTCTCCTTTTGAGCTTTTGTTATCTGTTGATCTCAAGTTCATGTCTTTTAAGATGGCTTTTCTGGTGGCCATTACCTCGGCTCGGAGGTTGGGTGAGCTTTCTGCTTTGCGTTGTCCCCCCCCCCTCCTTTTTGAGATTTGTAGACGATGCTGTGATCTTACGTTTGGATCCTGGTTTTCTGCCTAAAGTGCGTTCTAGGTTTCATACTTCTCAGGAGTTTGTCTTGCCTTCTTTCTGCCCTTCTCCTTCTTCTCCTGCTGATCAGTTGTTGCACACTCTTGATGTGAAGCATGCTTTGACCATGTATGTGGACCGGTCGGCGGCTTTTTGATCCTCAGACAGTCTGTTTGTGACGTTTGGGCTGCCTGGTTGTGGGCAAGCTGCTTCTCGGCTTACCCTGGGTCATTAGATAAAGTCTGTTATTTCTTTGGCTATCAGGGCTCTGGTTGGCCTTGTCCTTCAGGGGTGCAGGCCAATTCCATGAGGGGTGTCTCGGCTTCCTGGGCTGCCTTTCATGGGGTGTCTTTGGATGAGATATGTTGTGCTGGGACTTGGGCGTCTGAGTCTGCCTTTATTAAGCATTACAGGTTGAATTCGCTCTGGATGACCGTTTGAATTTTTGTTGTGGTGTTTTGCGTACTGTGGAGCCTGTTGCTTCCCCATGATTCTGTCATGCAATTACACATTTCACTGTGGTGCGCTTCCCTCCGGTGGGCTGTCTGGTTTGTTTTCTGGTGGTGTGCCAAAGGCCTTCAATTGGTTGGTTGCTTTGGTATACCTCATGTGTTATGACTGGGTCGAGGATGAGGGACGTAGAGATAATGCTATGATTACTTACCTGTAATCCTCATTACTCTTAGTCCTACTCATCCTCGACCCAGTCAAGTTTCCCACACAACCTCCCTGGGTCAGGCGTTTGTTGTGAATGGTATGTCAGGAAGTGCTTTCTGCTGGCTATGGTGTTATAGCCCCTGGCAGGAGAGTCGGCGCAGCCTAAAAGCGTTTCCTGTTTTGATTTCTGTCAGTGGAATATACCTCATGTGTTATGACTGGGTCGAGGATGAGTAGGACTAAGAGTAATGAGGATTACCGGTAAGTAATCATAACATTCTCTCATTTTAAGGCAAATACAATTAAATATCTTGAAGATGGGGAAATGTTCAGCGCCAGCACGCAAGAGGATCGGGAATACTCCGCTACTCGTCATCACCAACACCTGCGAGGCCCATTGTAACCCTCTCATGGAACCCGAAAAGCTGACGTGTGTATTCAGGGTGCAGTAGTGCATTAGTGTGTTATGGTCTGGAAGTGAAAATTGTGTGAATGTGTGTCACAAACACAACAGCCTAAGAATTCAGCTGAAACTGACCTACGTGGTCATTTCAGGTAGGTCTTTGTCGTCATAATCAGCAATCTATGGTTTGGTTAGGAGCCGTCATTATACTGATCATAAAGTGTCTGTGTACTGATTGGGAAAAGGCTGTGCACTGATCAGGAATACTGTTTGTGTACGCTGATGACACGGAGTCATCTAGTAAGGCTTTATTAAAGGTGAGGCAGTGCATTAATCAAGTACACAATATCCTCTATTTAAGAACAGCACACGTGTTCAAGAGCACGTGCATAGCCGTCGGTCTAGAGCTCCGAGTGTGCTTTATTCGTGCAAGATTCCTAGCGCCAATCCTAAATTAGCCTTTTGTAAGAAAACCAACGCAGGCCTAAGAAATGAATGACTTCCTCCTCGAACTTTAAAGAGAGTAACATCTTCAGTCGCTTGTCTCACATGTGACTTCTCGAGACTTCTTTCCAGACTCGATCACAACTTTTTAAAATCCCGACAACACAATTCACGACCTTTCACAACTCACTATTTTATACCAAGACACCGGCTTCCTTGTATTCTTTATGTCGTTCCTATCCCACAACTGCAGAGAGACTGATTAAATACACACGTTTTTCCACACTTTATACGTATATATTAATCATTTTATTACTCCAGAGAGGTGGACATTAACGAAAACAGATACAGGGGAAAAGTGAAAGCACCTCCATGAAGCATCTGAATATCGGAGCAAAGTCAATGAAGACACACACATAGAAACATGTAACACTATGCGTGATAGTCAGGTGACTCAGGGGAGATAGGTGGAAACACTCCCGGGCAGAGTGGCATTCTGCCTGGCTGCTGCAGCTTGTGACACCTGTGACTGTTTTTTTATTTCCACAATGTCACACTTAGTTTAATCCGAGTGCTGCCAGCCGCATGCAGTAGCAGTTGAAAGTTGCTTGTGTGCTTTCAGTACTGCGTGTCTCACCCTCGCTGAAGGAATCAGCCAGTGGGAAAGGGCAATATTTAGACACTCAGATAGTGCTTGGACAACACAGTGGTGAACAGCCCGGTGATTGGCTAATTGCAACGCGGTCTCTGCAGCCTGAGCAGGAGCTGTAATCAGCCAATCAGAAGGGCTGCTCTTTGTCTCCCTCTGTTGTACTCCAGGTATAATCTGTGTGGTTTAGGTACTCTGGGTCCGCTTGTCATAGCGAGGTGTTGAGGCCTGTTTTTGTTCTGAATTAACCACCTCTGATCCAGGGGTCGCAAAATCAGTGCCAGGGGTCGCAAAGGGCAAACTAGGGGTCGCAACTGTGACCCCTGTCGACCCCTAAATAACACCCATCTTCAGTGTACAGGTAAACAGGAGACCATGTTGAGAGATGGAGAGAATACGCCTGGCTGTAAAGAGAAGCAGCTGCACATTCAAAGGAGTAACAATTGCAAGTATGAACACTCTTGTGAGATATGAAGCAGAATGTGGCGGCTCCTCCATTGGGGCGTGGGGGCGTCGCCCCACTGCTTTCTCGCGGTGCGAGAAGGCAGAAACATAAACGGTCAAAACTACCATTTATGTTTCTGCCTTCTCGCATTGCGAGAAAGCAGAAGTGCCTCTGTGCCTGGTTGGGGGTGGGAGGGTGGGCGGTCCTGCTCGAGGGCAGGGGAGTGGCTTGCCCACTGTTGTGGGTACTGACTGTTTGGTCGGCCCTGGAGCCGACCAAACAGTCAGTACCCACAACAGTGGGCAAGCCACTCCCCCCTGCCCTCGAGCAGGACCGCCCACCCTCCCTTTTTCTCTATGCAGAGAAAATGTCCGGGCTGGGGCGCTGGCCTGCTGCGCCTACCAGCGCTGTGATTGGCTTGCGTTGCATTACTGCGTAGGGGAGGGAAGCTGCCAGCCCACCAGTACAGCGTGACCGGCCTGGAGCGGAGGCGGTGCGGTACCCTGGCACTCAGGTACGTTTAATTTAATTGTTTTATGTATTCCCCACCCGCGATTCCCCCCCACCCGCGACTCCCCTCCCTCCCTCCCTCGAGAATGCTGGCCGCCGCTGGACGCTGGGTACCTTGGGGTGAGTTAAAAACTGTGCATCTATAAATTCAAGAGTGTGCTGGCCCAGAGTTCACCGGATCATTCATTACCAAGGGCCGGATCTTTCTTTCACGGCGAGTTGAGCACAAAGCGGCGGGCCGCGGCTGGTTTCATGGTTTAAAAAAAACATGAGACACACTGGGCTTGCCAATCGTGTCTTGGCAGTTTACTTAATATAGTGAGTGACACTGACAGTCGCACTAAACACATCTCTGGATTTTTTCAATTGATACTGTTTTCTTGTCTGCTCTCAATGTAGTAGTTAAGTTTCTAGGTCACTAGATGTATTATTTGCTTTTCCCCTAATCCACCGAAAGAAAGAGTTTAGCCTGCTTGTCCTCGCGCAGCAGGAAATCGGTTTTCACTTGCGAGGGTTGGGCAATAAAACTGTTGTGGAATAATACCAGAGATGCGCGCCAGTTTAAACCCCTGGCACGTGCACTGGATTCCCGGCTTCCCCAGCTAGCCACATACTGTGATCCTGGGTAAATGATGGTATATCCTTGAGCCTCGATTCCCTCAACTGCAGAAACACACGAAATAAGAGTACTCGTCATCTGTGTTTCTTCACGTAGCCTCGATTTAAAGGTGCATACATCTGTATTTGGAGGCGAGCACGTGTTTGTTTATTGTGTACTTGTAAACTACCCCCAATAGACTGTTTGATCTTTGCCGGTGCAATTTCTGCTGAAAATGGTGTTTCCTGTGAATTTCCGGCCAAGCACAGGGCCCACTCCGGGGGCTGCAATAACCAGTGTAGTAAAGTTGGCCATGCCGGGTGAGGTGCCAGACCGAGGTTGCTGCTGGTCCGTGCTCCCCCGCTTTGATCTGCAGCCCAGGGGCCAGAATGCAGGCTGTAAAGTCAGATCACTTGTTTACATGGCTCTGTCCTTGCTCTTTGTTATTTCATTGCATTGGCCATTATTACGACAGCGAGCTGGAGAGTGAACGGTAAATTGTGCCGCACTGTGTTGTGGGGACGAGTGGGGGCTGGGGAGATCACAGGGGACGGGGGGCACTACCCACCACGACCAATGATAGAGGCATTTTACGCCCCACCTCTTTCAAATGTCACCAGCCGCCACCTCAGAATGACCTAAAAGTTAGCCACTGTTTGCATAAACCAATTACTGAACTCACACCTGTGCCGATTCTAACCCATGAGTTTTCCTTTCTTGCTTGGTCACTGTACTAGCAAAGGAACTACAGACACTGTGCTCAAATACTGTTTTGGGGCAGGAACTTTATCAATTGCGCTAGGACGCTGTGCTTGGTGTGGGAACGATAAGAATTGGTTAGTGTCCCAGTAGCTGAACTCCCTTTTCTGTGAGTGGTATTTTGTTTTGTTGTGCTATTAAAGTACTACTCTTTTTTACTCAGAAAAGCACCGGATTAGATAGTAGTTTGGTGAATTCTGATCTCTTGCCACCCCACACTACTTCCTGAGAAGCCTTTGACTACTCAACCACGTTACCCTGAGTGCAAGGTGCGGAAAGGTGTACTCAGGGGCGGCTCCTCTTCGGAGGAGTGTCGCCCCACTAGGTGGCAACAGAGTTAAACACTTGAAAAATAAAATGATAATAAACCAATTTTATTATCATTTTATTTTTCTTCTTACCTGCGGCTGGCAGCGAGTGCGTCATAGGGCAGGGCCATGCACTCTGTGCAACAACAGTGGGGAGGAGATGTGATGGGCACTACTAAGTGCGCATGACGGTTTGGCCGGCTGTCTTAGGCCGGCCAGTCATGTGCACTTACCATTTCTCCACCTGGTTGCGTTGTACAGCCAGATGGAGAAAAGCCACAGGCTCCCATTACCTGTCTGCGCGCCCAACCAGGGCGCTCAGACCAATCCCAGTGCTTTTCTTATGCTGGCAATAGCATTCCCATCATGTGAGCAGCATCAGGAATTGGCATCTGGGAGCCTGCGTAGTGTGATCAGCCCAGGACCGGACCAGCATCAGGATCTGGAGAGGAGCAATGCGGCAGGTAAGTTTTATATATTTATTTATTTTTGTCTGTCCCACCGCCCCACTGCCTTGGATCCCGTGCAGCCACCACTGGGTGTACTTGGCTCAGTTTTCAGAGCCATAGTAGATAGACCCTAGGACACCAGTGTAAACAACCAGAGTTGTTGCCCCTGCACAGTGCACGTTTTAGTAGTACAGCCAGAGTGAAGCATTCCATGACAATAATGAGAGTAACATTGTGACTGTCCAAATAGATTTGGTTATGTCACACCTCTACATGATTTCTATCACGACATGCCTCTCCACAGCACACACGAAAAAGGAATTGCTGAATTCTATTTAATCTATTCCAATACCTGGTCAGTATTAACGCTTTTTGTAACCTGGGCATGTTTTTAGACATACACCTCAAACATTTTCGCTCATTCCGCATATACAAATCCTTTCAAGGCAGCGAGTCATGTACAAAAAATGGGATGTTTAGCTCAGTGCTGGTGCTTGGTTCACGGGCACAGGATGCACAGGGAAAAACTTGAAGTTCTTCCTAGGGATTCTGTAGTATCATGAGTAACAGAACTTTTTTCAAACCGAAGATTGCGTGCATAACAGAGACCCAGAGAACGTTTGTGCCATGAAGATGTGGGAAAAGTGGTGAAGCCGATGAGATCTGACTTTTAGGAGTAGCCTCATCTAGTTGTCAGCCCTGGCGCTCTGGGAAAACTATGAAATTGATGCCCTTGTTTTTGTATATTATTATTTTTAAATTGTTTTCTTGAATTTAGACCCCGCTTAATTTGGCATCTTGGGCCAATGCTGCTTTACCTAAATGGAAAGGCTGGGTTTTCTGGTCAACAAAGCAGGATTGAGAGATGTGTCTAAATTAATGACTACTTTTCTGTCAAGAAGAGGGTTGGAAATCCATCCTTTTGTAGGAACAGTTTTAAATGCTTTCTTATTCGCTGTTTATTAAAGCCTCCAGAAAGAAAACTATGGAGTCAAATTGGCTAGTAAGAAGAGGAAAATGGATGCACTTCGAGTTTTTTGCTGCGCTGTAATAGTGGCAGGGCTTGATTTAAAAACACTCTTCCGTAGAATTAATCTCTCTGACACTGCGCTCGGGGCTTTGAAAGAGCATCTCCCAGCAGAAAGGCGGTGAGCTGTGGACGGCATCATCATGTCTGCTGGAAATATCTCCGCCGCACCATCCGCACCCGGGCTCATTTATCCTGACTTTCAATCCAAAAGCAGCCAGGAAACGAAATGACTTGGCAAATTGGAGAGGCTGGCGAAGCCGAGCAGAGCATCCGTCTGTGCTATCGACTGGCAGGTAGCGCGCCTTTCTGCCCCCAACAGAAATCCAATCTGAGGAAAGTTTGTGACTGGGCGCGAGTGACGTAGGACGCCCGGGACGTCGCGCGCTTCCTGGAGAAGGGGAGCGCGGAGGGCACGAGAGGCCCACCCGCCTGTGTTTATATCAATAACATTCCTTCTCATAAACGGAATTGATCGAAGAAGCTATCGAGCGCAGACATCGACCCCTTTGTACTCCGCTTCTTCCCCTGTTGGAAAACTTCGACGATGCATTGATCCGTGAGCTTTGGACTCCCTTCTTCTAATTTATAAACGTCTCATCTAGGGTGCTCGTATGTTCACACGTATGCACACACCTAGACGCGCAGTCCTCAGCGCACAAAAGAGACAGCTCTAGGCGCGGTTCACTAGCATTATTGCACCATTCTAGTCAGAGCAGTAATCCTGATGCTTACAGGAAGTAGTGCCCGAATGTAAATTACCAAATATGCGAAAATTTCAAATTTTTGCCCGGTAAAACCTGGAGGCTTTTTAACAGTGAAAATATCACACTTAAGTTTTGCTTCTCATAATATGGAATAACATGCAGTGTGAGTTACCAGGCGGGCTACCTCTCGTTTCCAGGTGAGGAACTCAGATTAGGGAGTTAACAGTCCACTTGATGAATACCACAGGTGTTAGTGTCAGTACACCGGGTCCAGTATTACCACTCGAAATACGAGCAGAATAAGCCGCTAGGCTTGCACGAATGCATTCCATAGTGGGTTCTGCTTCCAAATACCCTGAGGCCCTCATTACAAGTAGTTTACAGAGTCCGATGGGCCTAGTAACTGGAGACACCAGATCTGTCAAAATTACAAGTTTTGGTTTTTCACACAGAGACTTCGGCTGCTGAAATTACGCAGGCATTGTTGGGCACAGGCAATAAAGGTCAAAGTAGCAGTTCACATTACACTGCTGGCAAAATAGTCTTATGCACTCATTTTTGTCTGTTAATGTAATAACATCAGGGAATTAATTTAGGGGTCGCCAGGGATGTGCACTTTTTGCTTTCTGCAACTGGGACTGGGACCTGAGACAGTAAGCTCTTTGTTCTGTAAATCAAATAACTATCGCAGTACAATGTATTCTCCTAAATACATTTTGTAAACGAGATGTTGTCCTATTATTGTGAACACAATAAATGTGTTGTGATGTGTTTGGGCAAAAACCTCACCCCTGTGCTTTGAATGAGTTTTTAACAATGGTAAAGGATACTTTTATGTCAATATCATCGTTCGCATCAGTATATAGGGTATATCAAGTAACACAAGCGGACAAAACCACTATCGCCTTTTTAAAATATTTTTGATCGTCTTTAAGTAATTTACCAGTAACCTATTTAAAATGTAGGTGGAATATAAAATTAACATTTATCTATAACTGTTCTGCTATTATATAGTTGTGTGCCTAAAACCCTCTTAGCTTCAGAAATGTCACTTACTGTGGTGCCATCAGGATTAAGATCACGTAACATCACTTTCTGGAAGAATTTCTGTCAAAGATCATATGATGTCACGTCCTATGATGTCATTGAGTTAAAGGGTGGTTACATGATGTCACTTCTGATATCCCTGGCATTTTGGTGAATCGAC
This sequence comes from Calotriton arnoldi, assembly GCA_963921515.1. Classification (NCBI taxonomy): domain Eukaryota; kingdom Metazoa; phylum Chordata; class Amphibia; order Caudata; family Salamandridae; genus Calotriton; species Calotriton arnoldi. The sequence goes on from CAWUFW010007316.1 coordinate 497,157, forward strand.
CTCCATGAAAAACACTGGATGATGAATTCACATGGGAATAGTGAAATCCTCCTTTTTATGTGCTTCCATTTCATCTCTAAGTACAATGTCAGTTATACTTAAGAGGCAATCATAGACTTCACTTTTCTAGACACTTTGGGCCTCCCTTGCTATGCACGTCTCCCAGTGCTTCTATATTTGCCACACCTATTGTTCTTAATGCAAACGTTTTTTCTGTATGCAGGAAGAAAACACTAATTCGACAAGCCGATCCTTCTAAGCTATTTTTGAGTGGCATATGAAGAAGTCCATGCGACTTCAAAAGCAAATATTTTGTACCACCTTAGAATTTTGTTTTCAGTACGTCCATTAAAAGGCAGCGACGCCCAGAGTGTTTGGCTTTTTAAATGGCACTAATATGGGATAAAATCGTTTATTCCACAGCTCACAAGAAAAAACACGCATATCCAAAGCCAATAGCTATTGCCTTTCAGAAGAGTTATCTTTTGGCTTTGTCAATGCTTTTTTGTCAACATTATTTTGCATTAGCAAAAAAGAAAAAAAAATGCTTGTTTCCCAATATGCAACAGCAAAAACAAACAAAAAATGGCAGTGGCTGCGTCATCCCCACGATATAGGAGAGGTGCCCTTTCACCCAAAAAGGGACAGGGTCCATCATACGAACAAACACCCGATCGAGAGGACGGGCATTTTCAAGACTTTCCGAAAAAACTAAGGGAATACGAAAGGAAACATCGTGTTATACTGTGACGTTGAGCACAGTGAACAGGAAGAGAGTGGCCCTGTCAAGTTACAATAAATCTAATATAATAGAGAAACCCTGGGAATTAATATACCAGTGCCTTAGTAAGTGAACATCCCGCCAAAACCCATTGGACGAGTTCACTTCTAGTCAATTTTAAGTGGAAGCATAAATCATAATATATCCTAACCTATTGGACCTAAAAGGATCTAAGATGATATAACAACATCCCGAAGACCATCCTGAATAATTTACGAAAGGTGGTGGATCTTTTCAACAGACCCAAGACCAAATTACGTTGGCAATATCTTGTCCTGAAGAAGGTGGTGTGCATCAAGTTTTGTCCACTGAAATGCTGTGTCGATATTGTGTGATTTGCAACAGATGAGAAAATCTTATGATATCGGTTTTAATATATTTTATAATGTGTATGATTTTATTGAATGATGAAGTTTATTCATGATGTTTTTTATATATGGAGTTTAATGTATTTGCTTTACGATAAGAATTACAGTAATAACATTTTGTACCAGAAAAGATTTTTTAATAAATGAGACATCTTTACACATAACTGTGTTCAGTGTTGAGATAGAGGAGTGACTGTGTCTAAGGACATATTAAGATCTTACAGGATTATACCAAATCAATTTGAGGTGTTGAGGTAGAAGATAGACTGTGTGTAAGGATATATCAAGATCTTACAAGATCATACAAAATTAATTTACATTGTTTGAACAAAAAGGGACTCATTCTTGTTTGTACTGTAGTGGCTGCATCATGACATATATGCCCCCATGTCTCACCATGCATGTGCATGTATGCATCATGATGCGTCAGCCATTTAAAAAATATATATTTACTGTTCCAAGATAGCTGGTGCCCATCTTGGACAGTAAATTAAAAAATATGCACAAAATAGCATGAAAGAGAAAGAAGCGGACCTGTAGCAAACTACAGTTAACGATCTCTTAAAAAAATCAATAAATATATATATATTTTTAAAATAAAGAACATTTCAGAGAGGAGAAGGCAAACAACAGAGGAGCGAGTTGGGTGGGGTGCAAGTCAATGCTGTGATAGGTTAAATCGAAAATGGGGGGTGAGTGGGGAGCAGTGGAGAAGCTGGGGATGTGTTTGAAAAATAAATTAAAAGATGGAAGCAAAACAAGCCTGACTGAGAGGGATGAGAAAGCAACATTATGAGCTAGGGTGAAGAAACAAGAAGTGTGCCATGGGTTGTGAATTTGAGGGAGAAAGTAGCACACAAAGGAGAGAGCAAGAATACACATGCATTCCCGCAGTGTGGTGAATCAAAAAGTAGTTAATTGAATGCAAGCAGTGGAACGACAGAAGGAAACCAAACAAAATAAGGGACAAACATAAGAAGAGGAAGGAAAGCCATCAAATAAGAAGCAGACAAATGAGATTGACAAGAAAGCCAACCAATGGTAAGCAATGGGCTGACCCAAAGCCCTACTATAAGAATTGGTACAATAGGCCTTCGACAACAGTCAGCTAAATGCTAAAAGCTGTCCGTATTTGAAACCCAACAAAAAGAAAAACAGAGGCACATCAGAACAAAGACAAACAGTTGTCAAAGTTCCTTTCATATTTAAAACCACACACAGCAAAGCATAAATGTGTACTTAGACTGCAGTCTTTGATAGGGATGGTCAACACTTCTCTAAAAAGCCTGCTGCTTCTGCTTTGAGTCACATCAAAGACTCTGTCTGATCTTTCAACTCCATTTTTGTGATACAAACCTGTCAAAGCTCATTCACACTCATTCAGTGGTAAACATAAGACGTAGATAACATGCTGTGCAATTGTGTAATTATTACTTGTTCAGAAACACCATCAGGGGTTGTGTGCTCCTACAGCACAAGTTCCACATAGTGCTGAAAATGTGTTCTAATATTTCCCATCCTACACACAAGTCAGCAAAGATAGCAAAACAATGGCTTAGATTGAGTTGCCCCAGGCATTTGAAATTACCCAGTTTATTTGCTGCTCTGAGGTTTATCCCCTTTGGTGTAGGAACATGAAGTACCCCACGGGCTCTCTCGATGACGTACTGTGTGAGGATAATTGAGCTGTTATATTTCTTGTCATTGGGTTGTAGTAAGGTCTCACGATATCTGTTTTCAGTGGATACATGCTGGCACCCGGTGGATCTAACGTGAGAGTTGGGAGTATTTGTTGCTGTATGTACATTTGGAGTGTTGAGCATGCTTTGGAGTGTAACTCATTTAGTAAGACACAATTCATCTATCTGTGTATTTGCATCTTTCCGGGGACTGAAGTGGTGTGCAGGATTACAGCATCATGCCACGACCCAGAAAAGCATTTGGAGTATGCTGTGAAGCATCAGTGGTATCACATACCAAGCGACAGTTGAGGCTGGTGCATCCTTTCATTTGTAGCGTAAGAGACATGTGTGAAGCATCTTGATAGTGGGATATGTGGGGTCAATGCCCTCCATAGTGAGTGGGAAACCACTGACCTAGCAGAAGGCCCTCTGGGCTATACCCTAGTGTAAGGGTAAAGGGGACAAACCTTGCAACATGGTGATTCTGTTTGTAACTTGCGTTCCACATGTTTGTGAAATACCAAATGTGTCTACTGTTACTCTCTTGAGGGAATGTGTAGCACGGTATCGTAACTTCGCAACAGTTGATTCTTAGCTGCTCAAGCTTGGACCTTGGTTTCCAGCATATAATGGTTCCTTCTGCTCAATCTTGGACCTTGGTTTCCAATGTATATTGGTTCCTACTGCTCAATCTTGGACCTTAGTTTCCAGTGTATAATGGTTCCTTCTGCTCAATCTTGGACCTTGGTTTCCAATGTATATTGGTTCCTACTGCTCAATCTTGGACTTCTCCTGACATTAGTTTCTGGCGTCTATGCAGAACATGAAGGGTATTATAGGCCTATAGGATGCTCACTACTCCATGACTAAGAAACCAAGTGGTATTTTATGGCGTTTGAAATGCCTGTTGCATACATAGGCATAGAGACCTTTAGGGTCAGGAGACAGAGGAATGTAGGCGGGAAAAGGCACAAGGTAGACTTTGTAGGAGGGAGAGGGAAGGAACATGGAGGCACAGAGTCTGACTGGTGGACAGAAATAGGGCATGAAGAAAATAAAGGAACTAGAAGATAGTGGGACAGTGGCCGAAAGGTATATAAATGGAGATGGGCAGCGACTGAACAAGAGAGTGGAGGTAAGGGACGGAAAAAGGCTGAAACAACAAGAGAACAGAACAAATACTTAGAAAATGGTATTGAACAAGGAAACGGGATGGAAGAGATGACAAAAGAACACACAGAAAGGGGAAACTTAGAGAGGAGTATTCACAAAGGCCACAGCCTTTGGGCATGCCCTTTGCCCAGTAACAGTGCCATTTGCACCCACAGTGCTCACTCTGCAGTTACTGGGCATTCATAGGCCTTGAGCCCAGCAACCATGAAGGTAGCCGGCACACCGTTAAGCCTCTGGACATGCTTTTGGCTCAATACAACTGACACAGTATACTGATATGCTATCGTTTTTCATGTTATAAACCCAAATCATGGCTTGCAGATGTCAGTAAGCTACTATTTAGGCTTTAAATAGGCAACAGGATGTGGGAGCACACCGCTGACCTCTCAAGGCAAGGTTCGCCCCTAGCATTCTGGTAAATGCAGTTTCTTGTAGCTCGCTCCGATATTTTCGAGTGTTTCGCCAAGGTTGGCAAAGATAGTGCTGATTATTTAGGCTTGTAGTATTTTTCTTGCCAATTAAGTATGAGAGTGAATCCAAAAATGTGCATGTTTGGTTCACCAATGTGAAAGATGTTTGCCAACTGCAAAATGAAGGGAGCCCTGCCCGGTGCACAGAAGCTCATCTTGTTGGCGCCACACTCGGTCGGCTCCAGTCCCCCACCCGGAAGGAGGTGGGGTGAGAGGGGTGACCAGACATACAGTGCTCCCGTTTTTGTTTTGTGCACTGATGGGCTAGTTCAGTCTCTGTGTTTTTGGTTTACAGTGTAGCATTGGTGGCTGTTTTTAGGTCGAGCCTAGAGCAGCGCATGCGCTGCTTGCGAGACTTATAGTAAGGGGCTCCAGAAAGCTGACCAGACGCTCGTGCGTCATGGCCTTTTTCCTGCGGTTACGCGCGCAGGGCCGACATCTGTTTTGCATTATCGTGCCCGATAATGCAAAACAGATGTCTCGCTGTGGCACACGCAGATCGCTCGCTGTGGCGCGCGCGCGCGCACCACTCGCGTCGCCCCCCACCTCCTCCCCGCTTGTGCCTTCAAATGCTTGTTCTAACATCCCCCCCACGTTTCCCTAAGATTATTTAAAGCCGCGTCGCTGCGCCGGTTGTGGTACGTGCGTTGCAGGCTTTAATTTCTCGCCGAGAACCAGGAAAACAATAAAACGAGTCCATCTTTCACCTCTTCCGTGAATTACTGTAATATTACAGTCTGTCTGGATTATCTGAGTATTTTTTCATCGAGGGTTGAAACACTTTGTAAAAATAAAAACGCGTGTTGGGTAGGGTCTACTAGAGGTAATTGGTCAAAAGAGTCATAAAGTGGGTAACGTAGCCGTTCCATCATTGGTTGGCTGCCGAGTCGCAGTGATTGCCGAGCCGCGCCTGGCTGCGGGCAGACTCTGGATACATCCTGAAGTCCCAAACACCGTTGAGAATCGGAGGTCGCGCTTGCGTTTCAAATGCCGAGAGACGTGTATATTCCCAAAATGCTTTTTGTGGTGCCGGTCTCTTAAGAGGTTGGTCCGAGAAGTGCTGTTTGCGTGCTAAATGTGGCACCCTAGTGTAGATGAACCGCTGGCATATTAGATACTGCGTGCTCTGTGGTAACCCTGCATCCCTCGGGCTCTGCTGGCAGTCAGAACGGGCCTTATCAGATCAGAGAAACGGTGAGAACTGTGTGAGTATAAATTAGTGCCGGGACTGGTATTCTGAAACAGCAGGGTGGACCCTGCACTTTACACTTGCTGCACAAGGCACTTTAAATGTGCCTCATGATGGTGCTTTCAAAGAGTGACGTCGCCGAGGTAGGGACAACAGCAAACCCGAAGTTCTGTAATAGCTGCAGGAGGTATCTGCCCCCAGTAACTCCAGAAAGCACCAAGTACTGTTTATAGCACTTTAGACTGGCTGCTCGAGGCACTTTAAAGTAATAGCGAGAAGTGTTTAAAAGTTATACATTTGAGCACTATTATATTATTTCACACCTGTTGCATGATGCATTTTAAAGCTGTAACTTGGAGCATTTTAATTCTTAAACAGTTCATTTTAATTTGGAGACCATTAATTGCATCCAGTCTGCCGTCCACATACATCACCGTGTGAGTTCATCAATACAGCAGAAATCTATAATCACTGTTCGCAGATGTTACTGGTGTGTTTTACTATCATGTCCACAGACGTCCTTATTTTTAAACGCCAGCCAGTGACAACAGACCGATGTTTTATGGTGAATGGTCGTCACTGCGTCTCACATGTAAGGGCAGCAGCATCACCCCATGGCTTTTGAAGTTTGTCCTTCGGTCTGTCTGGGGAGTCCTCCCCAAGAACTGTGTGATGGTTTTGTCAATACTCACTGACATTTGGGAACAGGCAGTGTGTGGTTCTGGAGAGCGGACGAGGGCTCGCCGCAGCATGGGGATGTCCTGCATGCCCCCAGCCAGAGCAGCGGACACGCGTGCTGCTGCTGAGTTGCACCCGGAGCCCGGGGTCGTCTCAGTAAAGAAAGTCAGAAGGGTAAATCTGCCGTTTATATGGCGTTACTGGCCCACAAAATAATACAGAGGCAATTCACCCGATGTTACTCTGCTTTCAGGATAACTGAAGGCCACTCAGCCTTTAGAGGACTCAAACCGGTGACCTGCAGTTACTAGACTCAAACGTGTGACCAACCTGCACAGCTGGTGCTCAGCCCACTGAACTACCTGAACTCTCGATGGCAGCTGTATGCTTGAAGTACTACTCCACGTCCAGAAATACACTCCGTCTCACTTTAGAGGCTGCCTCTCCTGTAATTTCTGTAAATGTGACTTTCACCACAATCCAACGCTGCCACCGTCACCAGCAGGCTTGGGATGGATGCCGTGGCACCCCCACCCCTCCAGTGCCCACCCCTCCAGTGCCCAGCCCTCCATCGAAACAAGGTCCCTGCTTATTACAAACTAATCTCTACAGCAGAAGTTCAGGTCATTGGGCTATCTGAATGCAAGTCAAGCTTGCCAGTGGCAGAAACACATTTCTGCAGCCGTATCTTGACCCACTGAGCTGTCCTACTGTAAATGACACCTGGAGCCAACAGGTTATAAACAGATAAAAGAAATTCACAATATGTATATATACGTGGCTGTGATTAAAAACTAACACTTCAGATTGCAAGCAGATTCCTGTGGCAGGAGTCTAACCTACTGCAGATGGAACCTGGAACTTGCAGGGTACAAACGGGGCCTTGCAACAGGCGCTGAACCCACTGTGCTTTCTTTCGTACAGTAAGCAGAGCCTGGGAGTTGTAAGGTGCAAACAGATTCCCACCCACAGATCTATCTCGCTGTGAGCGGAAGGCGCCTTGCAGGTCATTGCACTTCTCTGACACAAGCCCACAACCCACCAAGCTAGCTTATTATGGACAGAATATGAGTAATATAAACATTGTTGCAGCAGGACCCAACGGCCTATCTTAGAGGCTGCCAGTGATCCGCGTGTAGGTTGTCAGTGACCTGTATTTCTGCACAGTGTGTCTTTAAAGCTGGTCATCGGGTGGTGTTACCTACTGTACTCTTTCCTTTGCAAAGGCACAGATGGGGTAAACTGCCAGGCGTGGGCAGAGTCCGAGGAGTACCTAAGAAACCCACCCCCAAAAAAATCTATTATTCTCAAAAAGCGCCTTCCTTATTGATACGCACTTACCATGACTTCTAGTGCGAAAGTGATTCAGCACCCACGCTAATGTGCTGCATAGCTAAATACATATAAGATCCTAATGGCGAGACCGATTGGCATTGCCAATGCTTGTTTGTTGTTGTGGAGAGAGAGGCTACAGGAGCCTGTTCCGGGGACATGATGAAACATGGGGATAGACTCCGCCACCGTCCTTCCCCAAGGATGTGACAACAAAAGGACTTGATCACTATCAAAATAAAAAATGGACTTCCCGAAGACTCTGACAGCTAGGACTAGTGTAATATATAAAGGACTAACATTAAATCTAACCACCTTTTATGAAGGTTCCCTATATACAGAATTAAGATAGAAAACAACTTAGGACTACAAGGGACAGCTGTCTGCTCTCCCCAGGTAGACTTAAACTCATTATATCTGGCAAGTTACCCCTTTCACTTACCAGAACACAACCTTCCACAAGTAGCTTCAATTACACAACTGTGCTCCTGCCCTGCTCCAGACACAACCTAGTCTGGATATTGCATACCCATAGGAATCCCCAGACATTATTCTTCCAACTGGATCACCATGCCACTGGTTTTTACTCTTACGCCACCTACCTGGCCCTACAAAACACTGACCCTATAACCCCGTTCAATTTGCATATACTACACAGCACCCTCATCTGGTCAGTGACTCGATTGCAAGGTAACAGTCACAATGTCCTACCCTACCCTAAACCCCTTGACACCACACTCGTGAGATTTGGCCCCAACTCATGAAGCAAAAAATATCCACAAAATCTCTCAAATAATGCGAAATAAAATTACGAACACAACCTACTCAAACAACTTCCCGAAAAATGATTAGCTGATACCTACTACAGCACAAGCAATGGCAACATGAAAACTGACCTCATTTTCTACTCCAAACGCCCTGCAAAATGGAGAAACATCTTCCTGCTACACCTACAAATTTCAAAAACAATCAAAATTCCCTATGGAACGAAACACACCTCTGCGCCGTCCACAAGCTTTAGTGGGGAAATCTTCAAATCTATCTTCAGGACAGGGAACATTCGAATTCAAGCAGCAGACCATCCCCTCACCACATCTGACTGACACTTCTTGTCTCTTCTCACATTATTATCACAAGTTGGTCCTGTTCTGCCTTCTACCCCGGTCGGTTAACCCTGAACTCATTCGCCTCCAGGACTCCACTGCCACATTTTGCACCATCGTTGCGCCCCTTGACACACTCCTTAGTCAAGAAAGCACCAGCCTGACCTCCACTGCCCCCAGCCTAGCTAACGACCACACTGAAATACAGCCCGCCTGACACACAAGTCGGGCATGATAGCGCCAGTCCCAACGCAAGATTTTACACCACTGAGCCTCCCCTGAACACAACCCGACTCCCTATGCAGGACCCACCCAGTCCAAACAAAACCCTCTACACTTCCCACATTGATGACACAGCTCTCTCTTCTATTGAAGACCTCTTACCTTTTATAGACTCTGAACCTGCTGCCTGCCCACCTATATACAGAACAGGAAGCCTCCCTGGCATTCTTCCCTATTCATGAGCCGAATAGAACAAAAACTTGATTCTCTAGCTAAAGACATTTCTCACATAAAAAACAACCTAGCTATCCAGGGCAATTTAACACAAAATTCCTCCCCAAGAATAAAGAAATGGACTCCCTATAAAGGAGTATCAAGAGATAGCTGACACACCTGCCGGATCGCCATTCCTTGAGCCACATGTCCCACAGACCTTACCGAGCTCTCAACCCCCTATCCTCAATAGAAGTGGAATCACTCTGCAATTCATACAGCACAAAAACCCCGCAAGTAAACCCCAAGCCTCCCTCCAGAATCCCGGTAATCTTGGGCACAGATCGAATAACTAAAGCGACATATTCCCCAGACTACCCTCTCAATACACCACTATCCAGACACAACACATGACGACAAATAGTCCTAGCCTCCTAACCTGCATGCTCCTTAACTACAGATCAGCAGTGAAGCACGCCACAGAAATAGCCAAAACTATACTCACGGACGTTGCATTTCTAACGGGAACCTGGCTCAACGAACACTCAACCCCAATTCTAGACATGTTCACACCACCTGGCTATGCCATCATTAGACGGGATAGACCACGGCGAATAGGGGGCAGGATAGCGATCATCCACAAAGAAGCTTAACACCTTAGAGACCTCGAACTACCCGACCTTTAAATACCTTGGCGTCGAACTCACAACTAAAAGCTCCACTCCTATCAACCTCCACACCATCTATCACCCCCCTGGGGACTGAACACTCTTCACCGAAGAACTAACCAACCTAATTACACAGTTCTCCCTAACTGACACCAAGTACTACCTGGGCGGAGTTCGGGGAGTTCCGCTATGCGGAACTCCGCAAATTGACAAAAAAACTCCACTGCGCTATGCGGAGTTCGCGAGCGGCGGAGTGCGTTAGGGTCATGCCGTTCGCGGTGATTTTGAGCGCCGGGTGATTTTCTACTCGAAAATGGTAGCGACCTGCCGCGACCACTCGCATTGAGAAATCCGACCGCCCGCATTGAGAAATCTCGCCAGGAGGTTGATTTTCCTTGCTTGCCAACGAGACCTTGGCAAGCGCGGAAAAATCTCGCTGGGAGATGGATTTGACGTTGACGAGCGCGAGCGAGGAAAAAAACTCAGCTCCAAGTTTTTGGGAACTCCGCATGCTGCATGGAGCGCATAGTGCGGAAAACTCCACAAACTCAGCGAACGGAGCGGAGTTCACCGCCCAGGCAAAGACCTGTTCCTAGGCGACTTCAACCTGCACTGAAATGACACAGAAGACGCTACAGTCTGTAACCTAATCAACCTGCTTGAAATCAATGACCTCAACAACTCTGTAACAAGCAGACCCACAATAAAGGCTCTACTCTAGATGCAATAATTGCTAGAAGTACCCTTGTCTCCTTTGATCCATCATGCCCATCGACTGCTCCGACCACCATCTGTTACTGATCAATCTCAAGGCTCACCCAATATCCTACCCACCGCTTCCAACAAAAACCACGCATTGTGCAAGGAACATCAAACAAATCCCACTAACGGAGCTGGAATCTAGGATCAGCCCCCAATTACATTTGCAACCTCTCCTTCACACAGTAGATGATCTCACCGTCCACTTTAGCTCAGCGATGACTGATGTTCTCGACCAAGTGGCTCTGCTCAAGCTAAAGCGATCAAGAAAAATCCAATTTAGATCCTGGTTCACTTAGACCTTAACAAAGAGAGGAGGCAACTAAGACAGACTGAAAGACTATGGAGACAGAAACCATCACCGGAACACCTTTCACTCCTAAGATCCGAACGGCTCTCTTTAAAGAAACACATCTTTAGGGAAAAAGCCACTTTCTTTTGCAACCAACTTGACTGTGCGAAGAACAGACTAAGGGAGCTCTTCAACATAATTAAATAGCAAACTATCCTTACCTCCCAGCATGAAACAACAGCCGCCAACGAACGCTGTGAAGAAATAGCCAACTTCCTCACTGACAAAGTTGCAAAAATTGAACGATCTCTCATCCTTGACACAAATCTGACATCCTAGCCCACCTGCTCCTCTGACACACAGTTCTACATGGAAACGTACTCCCTAAGACTTAACTAAAGACCAGAGTGACACAAGAAAAACTAAAGACAATAACGATCCCCTACAACTGAAAAACAATGTTAAGTGGACAGACTTCAAACCTATGACAGAAGGTGAAGTATTCAAAATAATTGCAAACTTGAAGCCCACATCCCACACTGCGGATCCCCTCCCCACCACCCTAGTACAGAATCTCAACCATACCATCTCCCCGATTTAGACTAAAATCATCAACGCCTCTCTCTCAGGCCGTGTTCCTGACTCCATCCAACTAGGACAAGTCACACCCATTCTCAAAAAACCAGGAGCTGACCCAAATGACCTCAATAACCTCAGGCCTATAACCAACCTCCCTTTCCTAGTCAAAACGATGGAGAAATGTGTCCTACTACAACTCAACCAACACATGGAGGAATTCAACCCCCACAACACATTCCAATCAGGATTCAGGAAAAGCTGTAGCACAGAAACTGCTGTGCTCAGTTTATCAGATGACATCCTCACATCCTTAGATGAAGGCGACTCCTGCCTCCTAATACTACTTGACTCATCAGTGGCATTTAATATAGTAAATCATCCAGCTTTACTTGAGAAACTCAAGAGCAGCACCGGCATCAATGGCACAGTCCTGAGATGGTTCACATCCAATCTGCAACATCGCTCTCAACAAATAAAAATCAACAATTTTCTCTCGAAGCCTGCATCAGTCCCACAAGTGTATCCCAAGGCTAAATCCTCTCCCCAGCCTTATTTAATCTCTTCATGGAACCCCTCCCAGTTATTTTGAACCAAGCAGGGGTCAAATATCACCTATATGCCAATGATGCACAACTCTACTACAAAATAAAATCACCCAGTGACATCCAGCACCTAAATGCCACACTAATTAAGATACAAACTTGGCTTAACACCAACCACCTTAAGCTGAAACCCAACAAGACTGAACTACAAATCCTCTCCCCAAAAATAATCCTTTACCTATCCAAATTTGGCTAAAAATTTGAATGCTCTAAACTGCTCTATTTGACTTTCTAACTCTGTAAAGTCCTTGGGTATCACCCTGGACAAAAACATGTCAATGAAGGAGTTCACCAACAACTCAGCCAAAGGAGCGCTCTATGCACTAAAACATCTCAAGAAAATCAAACCCTTTATTCCCTCTGATGATCTTAAGATGGTAGTGCAATCACTAGTTCTCTAGAAACTTGACTACGGCAACGCCACCCTAACTGGAACTCCGAAAAGTCACCTTGCGCCCCTAAGAGCTACTCACAATGCGGCTGCCAGGCACCTCACAGGAATTAAACTGTTTGATCACATCTCACCTGCCCTCAATAGACTCAAGTGGCTTCCCATTGAAGGAAGATGCATTTTCAAGACCAGTTGTATCACCCACAAAGCCCTTCAAACAAAAGCACACAAATACCTAGAAACCAGACTATCAAGAGCAGGAAGAGTCTGGGCATGGAGAATCTCCAGCTCCCTTCTTCTCATACCTCTTAACCTGAAGAAGAAATCATCCCAGGTATGTGCATTCTCAGGAAATGCCCCCAGGATATGGAAATCACTCCTTAAGGACCTCCGCTGCAACCCCTCTCTTTCTTGCTTCAAAAGGGACCTCAAATCTCTACTGCTTAACAAATACTTCAACTCGCACACAGGCTGAAACGCGTTTCCTAAAGATCCAATCCGCATCGACAAGATCCTTCGAGATAATAACCTGACTCTCTCAGTCTGTATTCTGTAACCAATGCCATTACCTTAATGCTGTATTGTTATAAACTTTTTGTGACTCTCTGATTGTTTGTGACCTGGTCAAAGTCTCAAATCCTCACATGCACCTCTAGTAAACTTATGCACATAACATGTAAAGCGCTTGGATACCTTTGGGTCTAGCTAGCACTATATAAAACAAAAACAAAAAATATATATAAGTCATGCCCATTGAGCTCCTGAGAAAAGACTAACTTGCAGGGCCTGACCAAAAACTAAGTCCAGAACTCAGAGACCGCTGGCTATAGTTGAAGGTAGTGTCTGTAGTATTTGGGACTATGGTGCTGGGATCAGGACCAAAGTGCATGTGAAGGTCAATGTCAAGGAAGTACTCTCAGAGCAAACTGGGCAGAACATGCCTTTCTTGAATTCCTGCTTTAACATCACCCTGGCACTCTTAGGGAGGTTGTCGCTGAGAGCATTCTGACTATGGAAGCTCTGCCATCTACTGAATCTGTCACATGAGCGACAGTGGACTCTAGGAGTTTCCCCCATAGAAGCCTCCTAATTGCAGTGGGAGTCAGATGAAGATGTTCTTTTAGATATTGCCTTCCTTTCCAATTATCAAATGACCCTAGCACTCTCAGTCTTTCTCGGAGCTATCAATATTTATAAGTCTCATGATCACCTGCTCTTAGGGCAATTGGGTGGGACAGTGGTCTTGTAGAGCTAACATTTCTTAGATGCCTTGTTTTGTCCTTACCCTGGCAATCTCAAGCGGGGATGGAGGTCTCTAAGATGTTGCCTTCCTTAGATACCTCGTTATCACCTGAATACAGGGATGCCTGCTGCAGAGAAGGTCCGTAAGAGCTCCCCATTCTTGGACACTTCATTATTAAGGGGTCCCTGTAGGGACAGCAGTCTTTATGGTGCTTGCGTTTCTTGGCCGTCCCGTTATCGTCTGACATTGATGCTTCTACAGTGGGAAAACAGTCTCTTAATCATGTTTGCACCAGGAGGTCTCCTTATCATCTGGTATTTGTACTCTCTTGTGGGCTCTATGCTTTCGTAAATGTCCTCTTCTTGCAGACCCAACCATTTTACCTGGTTTGCCTTAAAATGACATATTCAGTGCCTGTAAGAAACAAGTTACTTACCTGTAACTATAGTTCTCCAGTATTGGAAGCTTTCATAGATTCACATGCTTGAATCATTCCCCGTCGTCATGATGGGAGTCCCCGGTATTTTAAAATAGTAGTAGTAATAGTAGTAGACTCAATATAAATAGTAGTACCCTGATAGGTATAAACTAGAAAAGGGCCTAGGCCTCTCAGTTTAACAGCCTATCATGGTCATTATTAAAAAAGAACCAAAGTTCTGCCTCAACCAATCAGCAACAATCACCCTGTAGAACCCTCCAGAGGGAAGGGCAGCACCTCAGATTTTCAAGCACCAGTGCTAAAACCACTATGTCGCCAGTAACTACTGAGGTGAGTCTCCCCTGGGGAGGAGGGTGGGTCGCATGTGAATCTATGAAAGCTTCCAATACTGGAGAACTATAGTTACAGGTAAGTAACTTGTTTCTTACTCCAGTATTGGACCTTTCATAGATCCACATGCTTGAATCAGAATAGCAAGCAGTTGGTAGCACATTTACTATAGTCCTTAGAACTGAACCGAATACATATTAGTAATACATGTATGTGGTCATCAAATAAAGTATGAGATAACAATAAAAGAAAACATTAACAGAAATTCATGCAAATTGTAGCATGGCAAACGGTTAAACATATGGAAATGTGATACGAAATAAGAGGTAGGAGGGCAGACAGGGGTGGCTCACCTTAGCGGAACATATGACGAAGTACTGCTTGACCCACTGCTATGTCATTTAGAATTGATGAGGCCAGGCAGTAGTGTCGGGTGAATATGTGTCTATTCTTCCACGTTGCAGCCCTGCAAATATCTGGAAGTGACACTCCTGCAAACAAAGCTGCAGACGTCGACACTGCCCTCGTGGAGTGAGCTCGAACTCTTGCAGATAGCGGTCTTCCTGCTTTGTGATGACAGAATTTTATGGCACTTGCAATCCATCTAGATATACTCAGTTTGGAAAGCGGGAAACCTTTCCGTGGCGCACTGTATGCGACAAATAATTGAGATGTCTTGCGGAAAGATTGCGTGTTATGTAGATAAAATTTCAAGCAACGCCTGACATCCAGAGAATGCAGAGTCCTCTCAGCTGATGTCGTTGGATTCGGGAAGAAAGTTTTAAGTACCACCGGTTCGTTAAGGTGGAAATCAAAGGGAACCTTGGGAATGAACTTCGGATTTGGGCGTAGTAGAACTCCATCTGGTTTGAATTGTAAAAAAGGTTCCTCTATTACAAAGGCCTGGATCTCACTGACCCTTCTGGCAGATGTCAAGGCAAGGAGCAAAGCCAATTTCCAAGACTGGAACTTTATTTCTGCTGTGTGAATTGGTTCGAACGGGGGTTTCATTAACTGCGAAAGAACAGTGTTCAATTGCCACGACGGAGGTGGAGGTCTTACCAGAGGGAACATTCGAAACAGTCCTTTAAGAAATCCTCATATAACTCTAGACGACCACAGAGGTGGGGAAGAAAGAGATCTCCTATATCTGGAAATGGCCGCTAAATGAAACTTTATCGAACTATGAGCCAAGCCCGATTTTGCTAGTTGTAAAAGATAAGGTAAGATCTGTTCCGGAGAGGAGGACAGTGGGTGCATGCTCTCCTGACGACACCAGATGCAGAAACGTTTCCATTTGAGGCGGTAATCCTGTTGGTACTCTACGCTCGTGCCTTGGCCAGAACATCTCTACATTCACTAGAAATGTTCAGATGATGGAACTCATTGTATTCAGGAGCCATGCCGACAAATGCAAGTTCTTGAGATCCGAGTGAAGGATCTGACCCTGGTTCATTGTTAGAAGATTGGGTATTATTGGAAGTCGAAGGTGTGGAACCTGCGATAGAAGAAGCAGTTCTGTATACTAGTGCTGACGTGGCCACGCCGGAGCAATGAGTATCAACTTGCATGGTTCGGTTCTTATCTTCCTGAGAACCCTTGGGAGAAGAGGAATGGGAGGAAAGGCATAGGCAAAGATGCCGGACCATGCAATCGAAAAGGCATTCCCCCATGACCCCTGTTGGGGATGCCAACTTGCATAGTACCGGTACTTGCAGTTCTGATGAGTTGCAAATAGGTCCAATTCCGGTCTGCCCCAGATCCGAAAGATGCCCTGTAACGTTTGGTAGTGAATCTCCCATTTATGACATGATGTTGTCAGCCTGCTTAGAGTGTCTGCAATCGTGTTTTGACGTCCCGGAACGTGCTCTGCTCATAAGCGGATTCCGTGAGCTATGGCCCATTCCCATAAGACCTGAGCCTCCCTGGAGAGATGAAGAGATTTCGTACCTCCTTGCTTGTTTATGTAATGCATCGTCGTTGTATTGTCCGTCCGGACTAATACAGATGAGTTGCGAATTCTGGGAAGAAACGCCTGTAAGGCTAGATGCACCGCCTTCAGTTCTAGCACGTTTATGTGAAGTTGAATCTGAGTTTGATTCCACTTGCCGCTTACTTGAAGTTCCTGGAGAAAAGCTCCCCATCCTTCTAGGGACGCATCCGTCGTAACCACTAGCGGAGCAACTGCTTGATGGAAGGAAAGCCCCACTGACAGATGGTTCTTGTCTGTCCATCATCCTAGGGTTTTCACTAAGCGTGGAGTTACTCGGACGATATCGTTGAAGGATCCTCTTGATTGGACCCACTGCTTGGCCAGTTCTTCCTGAATTGGGCGCATCTTGAGACGGCAGAAAGGAACTAGCGGTATGCAAGACAACATCATTCCCAATAGGGATTTGTAAAGTCGGACCGAAATAAACTTTTTTCTTTTGATGGAATTTGCCAGATTGAGAAGCCGTTGTTGATGTTCTTCTGCAGGGCTCACCTTTAAGGAGACTGTGTCTAAATGAGCTCCCAGGAAGATTATTTTTTGAGATGGAATTTGATTGGATTTTTGTAGGTTGATCGTAAGACCCAATCTCTTGAATAGAGAGGTGCATACCTTTGTTGACTGTATTGCTGCTGTTTTGGACGGAGCCTTGATCAGCCAGTCGTCCAGATATGGAAAGACTTGATGTTGCTCTTGTCTGAGGAACGCTGCGACCGGCGCCAGGCATTTGGTAAAGATCCTGGGAGCCGACTTTAGACCAAAGGGAAGTACAGTGAATTGGTAGTGGCGTCCGGCTACCACAAATCTCAGGTGTTTCCTGTGTTTTGGATAAATAGGAATGTGGAAGTAGGCATCCTGGAGGTCTAATGTTGTCATAAAATCTCGTTGATGTAGGAGCTTCAGCACTTCTTGCAATGTTATCATTCGGAACGATTGCTTCCTCAAGTATAGATTTAGGTTTTGGAGGTCCAAAATCGGTCTCCATTGCTTTAACTTCTTTCTGACCAAGAAGAAACGGGAATAGAAACCTGTCCCCCTGCTGGATAATGGGACCCTTTTTATTGCTCCTTTTTGGAGCATGTTCCTGACCTCCTGTTGAAGTGCTTTGAGATGCCTGTGGGGAGAGATTTGTGGAGGAGTTGTAGGTGGTTTCTGGATAAACTCCAGGGTGTGTCCGAATTGTACTAAGCAAAGGACCCACTGGTCCGTAGTGATGGACTGCCATTGTTGGAGGTAATGGGAGATGTTGCCTCCTAGGCGGGTAGGATGAGTTGGATATAAATGTGAGGAAGGAAGAGATGGAGCCGGAGCCTGTGATGTATCATTGCCGACGGTTAGTATGCTTGCCAGCTTGTGGCGTTTTCCCTCTATTTGGTCTGATGTAGGATGATTGAGGTGGCTGCCTCTGTTGGTACTGAGGCCGGTACGATTGAGATGTGGAAGAATACGCTGGGTAGCGGTATTGCTGATACCCCCCTCTGTAAGATGGCTGTCCTCTTCCCCTAGAACCTCGAAAAGGAACTTTCTTGTATTGAAGCGTGGCCAATGATTTGGCAGTATCTGTGTCTGCCTTGATGGTTTGAGAGCCTCTTCCACCTGAGTACGGAAAAGAGCTTCACCATCGTATGGAAGAACCAGTATCTTATTTTGAACTTCTGGACGGAATGAGGTGGCTTTAAGCCATCCCTGCCTACGCAAAACTGCCGCTCCAGCCAGTTGCCTTAATCCCGTCACAGCGACATCCATAGCTGAATCAATTACCTCGTTGGAAGCTCTCTCTCCTTCATGCAAAATCTTTTTTGCCTCTTCCCTCACATCCTCTGGCAGCTGGTCGATATACGAAGCAATATCCGACCACATTTGGCGATCGTAGCGCCCTAAAATTGCCAGGGAATTTGCAGCTTTAACTGTTAGTGCAGACATCGCTGTAAACCTCTTGCCAATGGAATCCAGGCGCCTGCCTTCTCTGTCCGGGGGTGCAGATAAAGGTGCTGCAGGATTCTTAGAGCGTCGCTGGGCGGCCTGCGTTACCACTGAGTCCGGTTTTGGGTGCCCCGTGAGGCATGCTGGAGCATCCTCAGTGGTCTTATATTTCTTATCAAGACGTGGCAGTACAGCTGGCACCGATGCTGGGTTCTTCATTATTTTAATGCCTTCGTCCCAAATATAGTCTATTATGGGAATAGCTCTGACTGACTTTCGAAAAGGCTCTTTAAAATCGTATAAAAGCAGTCGGCTTGTTTGGATGGCATAAGTATAGCAAATCTTTTAGCTGCATGCTCCAATAAGTTGTGAAATCCCCCAATGTCCTCAGGTGGGGAATCTACCGGAGGGGGCGTTGGTGATGCAGGTGATGACATTCTGTAATCATCCCATTCCGAGGCCGTGTCATGCAATTCCCCCTCTTCATCTGAAGAAGCTGGTTCCTGGAGATGAACAGCTTGTGGGGTACCTGGGACCGATAATACAGCAGGAGTATTTGGTTGTACATGTGATGTCACCTGAGACAGTGGAGGTCTATTGGCTGGGTTTGATGGCGGAAAGTGTTGTCTGTAATCTTGCAGCATGAACTGCAAATCCGATAACAATGCAGAGGGCATTGTAACCATTTCTTCATGGGGCTGTTGGTGTCCTTGTGAAGCCTGCATAAAATAAGCCTGATCATAGTATTGTTGATCATCCTCCTCATCATCATATGGCTGACACTTAACATGTAGCTCTGATGGGCTATATGCATCTCCAAACATACCCCCATCTTGTTCAGAATCTTTATCATCCCCTTCCAGTAGATGAGTTGGTAAAAGGGGTGTAATTCTACTGGGCGAAGTGTGCTCTGGCGTAATTTCCACTTCCTGTGTCTTCTCCAGTGATTTTTTCCTCATAGACACGGTTATCGCCGACGATGCCTTCAGCAGAGATTTTGTTTCGGTCGTCGACGGTGACACCGACGACAACGATGACTTAGTCGACGGACGTGACTTCGACGACAATTGCGGTTTCGTCGACGGTAGAGATCTTGTCGACGCCGGTGACTGCTCCTTCGTCGACGGTTTCTTCGACGACGATATCGTCAACGGTGGCATGCTCGTCGACGATGACTGCCTCGTCGACCTCTGAATTTTCATCAACACTTCCGTCGACGACGACGACTTCTTCGACGGAACTTCATTTGACGACAACTTTGACTTTGTCGTCGACGACAAGTGCTTCGTGGATGATGCTGAGTCTTTAGGTATAAGAGGAATGGTAGACGAGATTGGACCCTGCGTCGACGATGTCAGGGATGTCATCGACGATGAAAGAGCCATAGAACAAGTCGTCGACGTGCCAACAGAGCAACCTCTCGTCGACGAGACGGTTGAAACACCTTCTTTCACCAGGAAACCCACTGAAGAAGAGGGTTTTTTGAATGTCAGTTGAAGTTGAGCTGGAGGTGTAACTGGCTCATAAACAGTCTTGGGAAGCTGCTCTTTTTTGTGAGAGCCCTGACTGCGCTCAGAGGAAGATTCATGAGAGGACTTCTTGGCGCATTTTTTGGCAGGTTCCTTATCTGACTGTGAAGGATCCCTGGTCCTTTTTGAGAGATTTTTGAAGCTTTAGAGGAAGTTGACTGCTCACTTTCTGAGTCTGAAACAGGGTCAGACCTAGTTTTTAATGGTTGAAGCCAAATTAAGAGACGTCCTTCTCGATCCCTCAGGGTTTTACAGAGCTCAGTGGAGACTCCCTTAGCACAACGTGCGGTAGAAAATCTGAGGTGCTGACCTTCCCTCTGGAGGGTTCTACAGGGTGATTGTTGCTGATTGGTTGAGGCAGAACTTTGGTTCTTTTTTAATAATGACCATGATAGGCTGTTAAACTGAGAGGCCTAGACCCTTTTCTAGTTTATACCTATCAGGGTACTACTATTTATATTGAGTCTACTACTACTACTACTACTATTTTAAAATACCGGGGACTCCCATCATGACGACGGGGAATGATTCAAGCATGTGAATCTATGAAAGTTCCAATACTGGAGTAAAACCATTTGCCTCAAAACGACTCATTTCACAGCTGTAACGACCTTGGGTAAATAGCTATAACTATTGTTTAAAAATATCAGTATATCATATTTTCATTTAAAAGTAACAACAAAGCTGAAAATGATTAATAAAAAAACCGTGAATACTAAAAGAGATAGGCCCTCATTTAGAGACTGGCGGGCTGTACTCTCTTCTGCCAGGAAAGCAGAGGGATGTACCCCGCTGCCCTGGGGGACTAGAGTACACCATATTTAGAGTTTTCCACCAGGCAGGCAGAGATTTCTGTGACTTAAGAAGAGTCACCAAGGCAGCTCCTCTGAAGACACCGAACTTTGCGGTACGGGTGCAAAGGTTTTTGTTTTTCCAAAACATTAATAGCCCTGAAGTGCTGGGAGAGTTTTTTTCCAGCATGTGGTGGTCATTAATCCTATTTCTTCTTTGGGACCGTTGAGATGTCTGCCCTTGATAGGGCGGGCGGTCTGACTTCCATTGACTCAGTCCCAATGCTAGTTGGTCAAGGGCTTGGGGGGCGGAGCCAGCAGAGGCTCCACGGGCAGAAACATGGCAGTTACTTCGACTCTAAATAGAACTAGGTAGCTACAAATTTGGCAAACAGGGCACTCTGTCACGTTTGTGGTGGAGTTCCAGCCGCGGCCGCTGCAGGTAAGAGCAGTGGGTGAGGGGGGATTTCGAGACACGACCAAGAGGGAAAATTAATTATTTATTTAATTTTCCCTCGTGGTCGTCTCTCGAAATCCCCCATCACCTGGCCCTACCGCTCTTACCTGCACCGGCCGCGGCTGTGGAGTTCTATGTCTGTCAAACTCCAAATAAGCCCCATTATCTTTCTAAAGCTTGAGGAAAAAGGAAAGCAATTTGAATATTTAACATAAAATTGTGTCAAAAGTAATAATGAGGTAGCAGTTGTTTACTAAGAAGCAATAACTCATTTCAGTGCACAGATAACGGCTACCTCGCTTTAAGATTAATTGAGTTATTATCTGAGGCTCACATTTTGTTATTAATAAGAAAAAAGTGGACATTAAAAGAAATAGGTAGGCTGAAAGAAAGTGTGCATCTAATGAGAAAAGGCAAATGTTAAATCAACGTTATACATATTCAGGAAAAAACGTGTTAATAAGAAAACAATATGAACATGTAATGAAATTTCACACAATGAAATCGAACTGTGTAATTATGTAATAAAAAGAGCGGAATTTATTAACAAGAAAAATGCAGCTACGTGTTAAGCTTTATTTTTTAAGGAGTAACTGTGGATCATGCTCTGTTAGTAACATATAAAAACTGTAAACTATAACAACGAATTGAATAATTGTTACAGTATAAACAAGAACAACCTGAAAACATGTCCTTCTTGAAGCAAGCTGGTGGCACTCTTAGAAACTGCAGTCTTTTTGATGTTCTCTTTCTTGTGGCGCTCCGGGGTGGGAAGAGTTGTACTGAGAACCTTCTGTCAGTGAAGGCAGCCCCATAGGCAGAAGTATTGTTTTTAGAGGAGCATGGCCCTCAGCTATGACCAAACATTAAAGCTGTGCACAATAGGCACATTCTTTCCAAAATACTTGTAGGGAAAAAGGTACAGTTTGCAAGGTTTTAAAGCACCTTTTGGTGTTTTTTTTATTTTTGGTGTGATTGGATGTACTACTAAATATTGACCCTTAAAATATCGTGGCACAAGAATATCGAGGAAAGAATACAAGATAAGTAGATAAGTGCATATATTAAAGTATAGGTTTACTCTTCCTAATTCCACATCTACGTAGCGTGAAGAAATCTATCTATCTATCTAGAGAGAATAGGTACATATATGTGGGGGTAAGGTGTAGAAAATGTATACTTAGCTACCTGTCAATATTTTGGATTCGGTATTCTGTCTTCAATATTCTGTGCAATCAATATTCTGGTTTCGATATTCAGATGCATACTGTGTTATTCTGTGTGATGCTAAGGAATACATGGATTTTTTAAAGGTACAGATTAAAACACACTCAATCCCCTTTCCACAATCCAACTTTAATCCTATTGAGTAGTTAGGATTTAAAGTAGAGGGTGGTAGAGATGTAAAGTCTGCTGACTTACTGCTTTGTGTATTTTCTAAACTGTGAAGCTTTCTGAAATGCAACGCTAATGAGGTTCTATTTTTAAAAAAAAATTAAGCTAGTTTCAGCTCAGAGCCCTTCCTCCCACACCTCTTACCTGAGTTGGTCGATGTCTGCCCTCCACACACAACGTTTTGTTTTGCTGGAGGATGTCCTACCTGGGGTATTCGACATCACAAAATATACACACATGGAAGACCCAAAGTGATAAATCTTACCTCAAGCAAAGTTAGGAAACTTAGGGCCTGATTTAGATTTCGGCGAACAGGTTACTCCGTCACAACAGTGACAGATATCCCGTCTCCCAAAATATAAATCCCATAGAATATTATGGGATTTATATTTCGGCGGACGGGATATCTGTCACCGTTGTGACAGAGTAACCTGTCCGTCGAAATCTAAATCAGGCCCTCAATCTGCTTCTTAAAGTGTGGAGTTTCCTAATTCCACCCACTTTGGAACTGAAGTTTTAATTTAACTCGCCACTAATTTAAAATAACTTTACAGAGAGTTTGGAGCATATCCATCAAAGACAGTTTGGGAAAATAATGCTGAACAGTGTGTTTAAATTTTTAGGGCTGCAACAATGGTGACAATGAAATAGAATTTAAATGTCATTTTACAGGGGAAGTTGAGAAGGTCCCACAATGGATGTCACTATTAGGCTGTGACAAAAGATGGATGGTTCAAATACATTTGATCAATGCACCAGTCAAAACTGCATGAACTTGAAGTAGGCTTTGACACTGGCATACACCTATCACAATTACAGACAGGTTGTGCAAAAGATGCTGTACAAAAGGAGACCTATGTCAGACATCGAACAACAACACAGGTAGGCATGGTGGATGATAGGTGATTGTGTGAGCCAGGGATGGGTCCATTTATAGGCCTGTGACATGTATGATGACACTAGTTCCATCTTCAGTTAGAGGAGCTGTAGATCAGGAGGCAGCAGCTCTGCCTCAAAGGCCCTGAATAGTGGTTTCACAGTTTGAATCCAGGATCATGCACGGTGATAACATTTCTCTTTGAGGCTGCTTGCATGGTACCACCTATTTGAATGCTACAGAGTCCCCCACTTCACTAACTATGGACATTCTCCTCTCTTTCACATGCAGTAGACTTCTTGCATAGAATCCTCAAGATGGCACCCTCTTTGTGCCTTACTTTGCTTGGACGAGCAGGAACTTTTCTCAGTGTTGAATGTAGAAAGTATGGAAGCTTGCCACGTGTACTAGAAATTGAAAATATTTACTTACAAGGGGATTGTTCAGTATTACTACAAGTGCAGATAAAAGTCAAGTTTCATGTTATGAAACAGGTAAGAGACTGCCATATTTAAATGTACAATAGAAAGTCAAATCATCTGCATAATTGAACCTGAACTTCTTAGCTAGCAAGTAGGTTTTACTTTCCAGCATCTATACCATCAAATGTAGACATGGCTGATATGGATTAAAAGGGAGGGCATAAGCACTTCTCACCAAAAGCATATAGTAACAAATAATAAGGGGGCGCCATTGTTAGCCAATTTGTAAAGAGCAACATGGAGCAAGTAGCAATGGTTAGACCTTAAACAACCACAATGCAAGGTGATTTTTGGATCTTACACTTACCAAGGATTCAGACCTATACTTGATACCACATCCTAACAACCTCATACAGAGCGTCTTTTACACAATGAAAACACTGTATCACATCTTCCCAAACCATGAATACCAACAGAAACTCTAAGCCATCTCCAAACTTGACCATGTCCATGTCAACAGCGTATACCATGGCACACCTCATTCGTCAAAAACAAAATACAACACACCTAATATGCTGCTGCTAGACTTGTCCGCCTACACCCAAGAGAACACATGACTCCAGTCTTGCAATCACTCCACTTGTTGCCTATCGCTATAAGGCCAGTGTTCAAGGCACTTTCCATTGTCTACAAACTCTCCAAAGAAAAAGTCCACTATACCAACAAGTTAAATTCAAGCAATACAAACAAAACAGGACACGGCACCAGGCTTGCATCACTTTTCACCGTACCACCTTACGATAAGAAATCCGTAGGAGGCACTGTTTTCTTAGTACAAGGCGAAAAGGTCTAGAACTCACTAACAGCCAGCATTCGAAGCACCCAGGAGCATAAACACTTCAGAATGTCATGGCCTTTAGGATAGTCCCATCATGTACATACCAATTACATACATTTTGTTCCATCCACACAACATAACGGTCCTAGAGGTGACCTTTTACCTAGTAGCTTACTTCTGTCTCTCCGACATCAGCCTCTTGGTACCCTATCTTAATCCCTGTACCTGACGTACATAAATATGTCCCCAGGCACGGCAGATTTATTCTGCATAAGGGTCACCACTTTTTTCATCCATGGCCAACAGCCAGCTGTGCATGATCATGTTTGTTTAGAAAAGGATTACCAAGGATTAGCGAATGTTTTCAAAACATATCGATTCTAGATGAAACCCTGGAGTGACCACTTTAGTATAAAAGACCCTCACTCCCCCTTACAGAATAGAAGAGAATTCCTTCCAGGCTGGACCGAGACTCTGCAGGCTGATCCTTCGACAGGCAGAGACCTGACATCCCTTGTGGGGTGCCATCCTCGACGCAGAGACGGGGTCCTTCATTCAGAACCATCAGGTGAGGGGTTAGTACTTCCCCGGGGGATTCTTGGCTCCATTAGGATCTATCCTGACATTTACATACACATGCTTCACCTACATAACTAGGCTAGGTACATTTAGGTAAGCTACGCACTATGGTAGAAATGTATCTGCTATTTACGATATTGGTGCTAGCGATCACATTTGTCTGCTCCTGTCTTTTGATTGTTGCAGCGAATATGCTTCATACTAGACTGACGCTTGACCAATAAATAATTATTGGAACCATTCCAATCGTCATTCTATGTGTATTCTGAGAAAATTAAGCACGAGTGACTGAGCAAAAGTTACCGTATTGTTTTCCACGATACCTGAGGAATCAGGGTTGTCATGTTCAGTGGTTGCCAGAAACTACACACACAGCTGTAGAATACAGGGGGGTGGTAGTGGCACCGTAGCTAGCTGGTCTAACAGCTGACTCATCCTGTGGGGGTGTCCAGAGTCTGTCTGCACACCCAACCCTCAGTTTAGGTCATCCAAAACGCGCAGGTCCTGGGGGGGTCCTAGGAACTATACGACAAGAAGACAGTTGACAACATTGCTGTTTCCTAGACAACTACATCATCCCAAATGCCAGCAACAGAACCCGGAAAGACAGTCGCACCCTCAGCCTCAATCTTCAGCTTACAATCCACAGATGGGAAACAACTCAACCAGCAACTGCTTTCGATAGACAGGTAAGTTAAGGAGGACTGACCTATGGTTTGCTGGCGTATTATATAAGAGATAAAGTACTCCTTGCCGTACATTATAAGGATCTTGCAAGTCACAGAGGAGTTCCCTAACCATATAGAAGAAGGACGCCAAAGGGCGAGTTCCTTTGTAAGGTTATGGAACTCCGAGGTGACTTGCAATATCCTTATCTTGCATGCCAGGGAGTATCTTATCCCATACAATACATGGCCACACCATCACCTTTCCCCAAAGACCACTTAAACCCTTGGTGCATAGCTCTTTCATATGAAAGAGTGAGCATGTTTGCATACATGAAGAATAAAAATAAAACCTCTATTGCAAAATTAAACACATCAAAAGCCTGTTAGATATTTGTTGCGAACAGATATTAGAAACAGTTCATTATAAGTCAGTTAAAAAAAAAGGCCGCAGTAGCTCGAAATGTGTGGAAACTTGCAGAAAGATTTCTCTATCGAAGGAGTGCAAAAAATAAACATATTCTCCCTGCTTGTCATTGTAAGCTATTATAATAGAGCAGAAGAAAGGAAAGCAATGTTCTGTTTGCATTATTTTAAACAGCTGCTTCAGTTATATTCCGTGACCTTACCTACCTTTTACCTCAACTGCTGGCTCTGACAGTAGGCCTTGTGATGTCTGAACTCAACTGTAATAACTTAGAATAATCAAATGTGACGTCTTTTCTTAAAAACCACGACTGGGTGCCCCACAAGTCGCTGATTATAAAGAAATTAGAGACAGCTGTTTATACAAGGATTACAGAATCCCATTTATTATATAGTTATGTACTTTCAAATATAACATTTCTGGTCCATACTAATACAATAGCAGTCAGCGGTCGGCAGCCAACTGTAACTTACACCTTACAATAACATAAGATGCATCTGTTACATGGGTTTCTGCATCACCAGTGCCCTGCAGCCAATAGACCAGTCTCCACCGACGGAACAGGCATATTTGAAGAGATCTGTCACACACTGCTGGTCTATCAAAGGACTTTAATCTAGTCCTCCACTGCATGTCCTAAATATCAATACACCATGGGTGCTTCTTTTCATCTCACAATGACATTCAAATATGGGATGACAGTAACAATGCCCAACCGAGCAGATCTCTCCACTTCCCTCTACCTACAACCATGCCAGCTCAGGCCCACAACTACACACAAAATGTCTGATTGGATAACATAGTACCATCTAGGCAGACTATAATCATAAGAAATACCAGGGACGTGCAGAGCTGTTCAAAGCTGCCAGTGTAATGAAAAAAACATATACTGTGCATCTGTGTCTCTTACACCTCATCATCCACCACACTCCTATGCGCTGTGTCCCATAACACAATAACCACACCCCTGTGGTCATCACGCACCATAGGGAAACACTTTCCACATAGGACCACAAAACAAAGACAAAACCCTTCCAACCACACATCCTATATGGCATAGCTTGCAGGCCATGTATGTAAGGTCTTCAGTGCCCCACTTAGGGAAAGTAAGCGCTATACAAATGCTGAAATACAATACAATTTTTATAATTTGTGCAACACCAAGGTTTGATCTGAGCCTATTAAAATCTTTGTCTCCATCACACTTCAGAATTACAAGAAAAAATGTGCATCATTTGCACTTTTTCATAGTTGCTGATATACTTTGAAATATTTGTGCAGTTCATTTATAGGTATTTACATTTTGTTGTGTATTTGAAAAAACTGACATCCTACAGTCTTACTTTTTGCATTCCCAGTACTCTAGTGAGATTGTCAAATAGTTCACTTTACAAAATTCTCTAACTTTACAGTCAGAGAAAGGAAAGAAAACACCAATCTCCATGTTACAAAAATAAGCAGCAATTTCTCAGAAGACATATCCTGACATTTGATCTTTGTCTTTGAACACAGAGTAAATGTGACAAGAGAAACACACCCTTTAAAGGCCTTTTATTGCTCATTCACCTTCTGAACTCCAGCATGGTTATTTTGGAGATGCTGCAGCCCCCCACCATCGCACCTCTACTTCCATTACCTATGTATTTATTTTTATTTACATTTATTTAATTGAAATGTGAAAACAGTTTTGGATAAACCGATTTTTTGACAAATGCCGGGGCAGCTGCCTGGTTCACTTGGGCGAGGCCAAAGATTCATATGGGCTGGCCCGGCCCTAAAATCCACACCAACCCCCACCCCTCCTGTGGCTACTGCACTGCTAGAAGGGCTTGTGACCAATTCACTCTGGTGCAGGCAGGCAGAAATGGTGGTCTCTTAGAGCAGCCCCATTTGAGACCTCGTGACTGCCTGTCCCTGGCACTCACCAGTAGTATTGGTGGTCTTTAGATTTTTGCAGCTAGTTGACTCTGGCACTATTAAGAGGAAAAGAGGAAGATGCTGGCTCTACATCCTCTGAGCAGCGCCAGCCTTCGCTCGGTGACTGCGAAGGGCAGAACCAATTTGACGTCCTCAATGCTGATGGTGTGTAAAATAAGGCAACTGTTTGTGTTCACAGGTCAGTCCCTGGCAGTTTATGTCACAGTGACTGGCTTCTGAACACAAACATCTCCACTCCTCCTTCTCCACCTCACCTGAATTGCCCACAGCTCAGCTGCTTCATGCCAATGCCAAGTCATGGGAGGGTTATTGGTGAGAGGGGGTTGGGGAGGGGCGGCAGGGCATGAGAGGGAGATGGGGAAGAGAAGGATGAGGCGAGGGAGTGCATAAAACGGGAGCCTGCATGCATGACCTTAAAGGAGACAGCTTGGGCGCCCCTCTGAAGTTTGGCGCCCTGGGCATGGGCCCAACCGGCCCATGACAAAGACCGGCCCTGCCTCTGAGGCTTATTGAACATCTTACCCTGGTACTCTCGGGGGTGTGGACGGCAGTCGATAAAAACTTACCATCTTTAGAGTTCTGATTATCACCTCATCCTAGCCCTTTCACTAGGGGTGGGGAGGATGGGTGGAGATGAAGGGGAGTGGGCTGCATGGAATGGGGGGTCTGGGGACGTCAGTCTCTAAAAGCTTGCCATCCGTAGAGTACTCATTATCACCTCATCCTAGCCCCATCAGTGGGAGTGAGGAGATTGGGGCAGGGGGCTGCAGGCTGTGGGAGATCAAGAGAGGTGGGCTGTCGTCAGTCTCTAAAAGCTTGCCATCTTTGGAGTTCTCATTATCACTTCATCCTGGCCCTCTAAGTGGGGGATTTGGGGGGCGTGCCAGTCCCTAAAAGCTTGCCACCCTTGCACACCTCATAATCACGTGACACTGATACATTCAGGTGGTGATGGAGGCCTATAACAGGTCTCCATGCAAGAAGACCTCATTATCACCCGCCTGCGGTGCACCGGGAGTGGAGACAGCTGTTTCTAAGCACACTCCTTCTTTTAGACCTTATGATCAGGTGTTCCTGGTGCTCACAGGCAAGGATAATATCAAAGTTTGGACCACACTTTTACCCTGACCTTTACATGCTCTTGTGGGGTTCAGTGATCTTGTGGACATCATTGGATCGTTTGGTATCATGCAGGAGGTCTCTAGTCACTTTAGGTCGTCAGAGGCTTTGTCATCATCTAATCCTAGTGCTGTTGTGAGTGGACGCATTTTAGTGTCTTACAGACAGCCGTCTGCTACTGATGGAGCAGGGTAAATGAATTTTTTTTAACCTCCTAATAATTTCGTCAAATAATTAATAAACATGTTCATTTAAGTAAATAACCAACAATGTATGTTACATGTAAAGGGTTAAAGGTAACACGCTATTTTGTGTGCAAATTAATCAACTTATAATTGTTTACGTGTCTAACATAACGTAATATTTGCGTACTAATAAAATAATAAACGCATGATTCGTGCTTTTTAAATAAAACGTGTGGTGGCAAATAAAGCGATGGTAAGTAAGGGACAGCTTTATATGTTGCTTTTTGCTAGGTAATACCTAATTGGGGTACGTAGAAAGACGGGAGGGAAACGAAAGGGTTTATATTCTTTATTTTAACAATATTTTGTTTATCTTTAAAAATAGTGCGCTTAGGCCTGTTGAGCAGCGATATAAAATGGCCGCCATAAGCTAGAGTACGCATGTCCAAGAAGCCGTGTGGTAGAGGAGAGAGGCTGTGGAAAAGGATGACCACGTGTTCGTGCTGAGAGGCTAAGACGGAAGTATGGTCAAGGCTATTGTGACCTTTCTGAGCAAATGTGTGCCAAGATGATCAGGAAGAAGCGGAGAAGTCAAACTGAATAAATGGACGGAACTGTTAAATCTAAAAAGTAGCAGAAAAAGATACAAATTGGACTGATCGAAACTGATGAGCAATGTCATGAACTGTGGGAAACGATGCAAGCATGGACATTCCACAAAGAACTGGTTAAGACAAGGAAGTTTGATTAAAAAAATGTATATGGACTTGAAGTGAATCAATGAGAAAGAATCACGCCATAGAGATGCAACATTTTTATTCAGTAAGCTAGAATTAGGGTATAAGAAGACCTACTCTTGGTGGGAGGGGTTAGATGCTGGAGAGTTAGATGCTGGAGAGTTAGATGCTGGAGAGTGAGATGCTGGAGAGTTAGAGGCTGGAGAGAGGAGATGCTGCAGATGGGTGAAGTTGCGGTTGCTGATGCTGACGAGCTGATGCTGCTGCTGCTATTTTATATTTCTAGTTGAGTATAAGATGCTGCTTTTGGAGAACCTTTTTATTCCTGATAGATTTTTCATTTAGAACTATTAGATTTTCCAAGACAGATAGATTGATCTTTTGGAGTTCTTGCTATGATAACCTTATTTTTCCATCTAATAGGTATGCATTGCAATTTCAATTTATTCTTATATTGATGATAAATGTAATAATCTGAATAATAAGCTTAAACTTATTTCTTGCTTCGAAACTTTATATAAACTTTATTATTCTTTAAACAAATGACTCAGTGATTCTTTAGCTCAATGATTAAGGTAAAATGTTAAAGAGTTTATTGTGATTGAGCTGGTCTTAATCACCATCAACTGATTCCTACTAGTTGGTCCATCGACCAATGAGCGGAATACCTTAAAAGCAAATGAGAAACATTATGTCATGTTAAAAGAGGTATCCCGTCTCCTTCCAGCGAATCGTTTTCTCCTAGGTTAAGGACGGAGGTAATCCAGGGAATAAAATGAGTAAGTGAATGTATATGCGGTGTTATGGGCCCCACCGTCATATGGATATAGTTTGTGTGTTGGAGAGATAGTTGCACCTGGATGACCGAAGCATATAGGAGAATAATTTTTATTGTTAGCGCTGGATCAGATTTCTTGGTAGCAGAGTTATGGTTACTATAGATTAGTTTGGTGATTATTGATTATTGATAAGTTCATGTCTAACACATTATGTTGAGTCGCGTTATGTCACATGTAAGTTTTCACGCTTCCGGGAAGTAGGAAGTGGAACACGTGTGGCAAGAGAAGTCACATGGAATGGTGCCTTGCCTGAGTTCATATTGGTGATAACACAGGTTGTGTTATGATAGGGACATTTTCCGTATAAAAGGTGTGTAAGTGAAATAGTGATCGGTTTTCTTGTGAAACTCTGGCCTTAATTCTCAGGAGCAGTATAGTCTCCACATGT
The DNA here is from genome assembly GCA_963921515.1 of Calotriton arnoldi. Taxonomy (NCBI): domain Eukaryota; kingdom Metazoa; phylum Chordata; class Amphibia; order Caudata; family Salamandridae; genus Calotriton; species Calotriton arnoldi. Next base: position 528,770 of record CAWUFW010007316.1, read on the forward strand.
GTTTTATCCCCAGAGAAACGGGTTTACCGCTTGCTCGAAAGAAGGGTAAGGTAGAGGGAAGTGCTACTTTATCGGCGAAACAGAAAATTCTGTGGTAGGGTAGAGGTAAGCGCTGCCTAATGGAAAATACAGAGTTCTTGTGTAAATGGTCAAAGCTATCTCTTTTGTTTAGCGAATCAGACAATGGAAATGTGTTTTAAATGTTGTAAACTAACGAAGAATTGTTGAAAAAGAAATTGCCGATAAATTTTGTAAAGGAGGGGTCAAGAGCAGAACTGACGTAGACAAAAGCTGCGCTGGGATTGGACAGTGCGCTAGTCATACGGAAACAGGAGCAGAACTGACGTAGACAAAAGTCGCGCTGGTATTGGACAGGGCGCTGTAGACAGAAATCGCTCTGATTGGAGCTTTGGTGTGAGTCGCGCTAGGATTGGTCAATTAGCCTAGTGACGTGCAAGTTTGTGATTGGAGTGTTAGTGTGAGTCGCGCTAGTATTGGTTGGAATAACGCATAGAGAACAGTGTTGAATTGCGGATCGTTTGAGGAGAGAAAGCGATTGTGAATCATGTCGTATTATGAGTATGGTAGAGAGAAAACGTCATGGATGTCGAAAGTTAAGAATTTCTTTAAGAAAGACAAAAGGGTAGTGACTAGAGAGGGACAAATAATTCCTCCGCCGAAATCACCAGCTTCGCACATGATGCTGAAATATGGATATCATACATGCATATGGTTAGAAAATTGGACAAAATATACCAAGAATGATGGAGCATTGGCTTTCCCTGAGAATGGTTCATTTAATGTAGCTGTACTACGGAATTTGAGAGAAAAGATGACAATGTTAGAACCTAGACCTAGACCGACACAGTTTGAAGCTTTAACTGAATGGGAAGATGAGATGTATGAACGAGAGAGATTCAGAGGATTAAAGAATCATGAGTTTGTGCCTGGAAGGTTATGGGGAGTAAATCATGAGGACAGAATAAAGCGTTGGAGATGTGCTAATATGACAGGAGGTTTGTTTCCAGCTTTTACAGTTGAGGAAGAAGCAAAGAGAAAGTGTACAGAGAAAAAGAAACATGTAGTTATAGAAAAGTATGGGTATGGTGGTAGTGAAACGGATGACGAATTGCTGGAAGATATTTTAAACAGAAACCCACCTCCATACCAACAGACTTCTGCGGTGGTGACACCTAATGCACCGCCAATGGAAACTGGGAGGAATAAAAATCCTGAACGAAGAGATGAGATAAATAGGTCACAAGATCAATTAAAAACTTCACAAAATGAAGAGATAGAAAGTGACAATGCAACTGAATTAGCAAAAACCACAAGAGAATTGACTGAGAAGATAAGAGCATTGACAAAGAATATGGAAGCTGTAACTGTACCAGTAACGATAGGTCCAGTAATGCCAATTTTTGAGAATCAGAAAATTGATGAACGTTCTTTAGTGATTCCCATGAATTCACATTTGCAAAGAAAAAGAGAAGGGATGGAACTGAATAATGAAGGTGCACACCATTTGGCTAGTACTTATAGACCAAGCCCACCTACTAATTTGACGATAAATGAGAATGAGATTAGGAGAATACCTATGGTAACAGAGTCTGCATCAGGGACACCAGAAAGAAGTAGCAATTGGATAGAATTAAATAGTACGCCTGTAGGTCCGACTCCAGATGAGTTAAATGAATGGATAAAAACGCTAAAAACAAAAGAAACAGAAGTAAAACCATTAGATGTAATTAGGTTAAAAATAGACATGGAAGAATTGATTTTAGGAACGATTGATACAGAAAAATTAAAAAATTATCAGGATGATGAGATTATGTTTTTGTGCAAAAGTCTTACATGGAGAGCTAGAAATTTACATGACAAATTGGAAGAGACAGCAAGTGAACTAGGAGTAGAGTTTGTAAAAGTGAGAACGTTGCAGAAACCATACAGAGTAGATTTTTGTGAGAAAGATATAGAGAATCTGAACACATCAGGAAGATTGACCCAAATAAAAGAGTTAATTGTTTTACTGAGAAAATGGGGTGATGTGGATAGATGGAGAAATAGATGGACGAAAAAGAACGAGAAAACAACAGATAAAGCATCTTTGGCTTTTGCAGTGACAGATAAGGAACCAGTTGTAAGGGAGTACCCGATGAGAGAAACTCCAGGTGGTAGTTATGTGCATGTTCCATGGACTAGACAGGATATACTGTCATTTACAAATGACTTCCCAAAATTGAGAGAGAAGCCAGTAGAATGGTACAGACAAGTGGAGAGATTTGTTAAGGTTTCAAAAGTGTTGTGGATAGACTTAGATGGATTGTTTGATATAGTAGTGCCAGCTGATTTGTGGACAGAATGTAAGATTACTATTGATTGGCCAACTGTAGAATATCCAAGGGATGCTAAAACAGGAGCGCCAGGACCAGAAGTGATGAGAAAGTATGACCAAGTAATTACCTTTTTGAAGAATAAGATTCCACCTAAAGAAACAGATTGGGTAAAAATAGACAGAACAACGCAGGAAAGTAAAGAATCAGTGCATGCTTATTACGAAAGGCTGTTGTTGGTTTTCAAACAGTATAGTGGTTATGAGACACTAAATGAGAAGGATATGAGTCATTTTGTATATAGATTTGTTTATGGATTGAAACCAGAGATAAGTGAAATGATTAAGCAGCATATGATTTGCTGGCAGAATAGCACAGTTGACGAAGTTTTGAGATATGCTAAGTATTGCAGTGATGATATTGAGAGTAGACAGCGTAAATTGAAAGAAAAAGCCATGTGGGCACAGGTGAAAGTTGCAGAGAAGCAAGAAGCTCAATTGAGTAATACAGGTAATGAAGCAGGACAGGCTAGATCTTGACCAAACATAGGTAAAGGAAAAGGACAAATGAGCATAGATGAGGCAAAGAAAAAGTGGCCATGCCACAATTGCGGAAAGCTTGGGCATTGGAGAAACAAGTGTAAATTTCCTCCAAAACTTAATGTGGAAAATCAATCATTAAATTCACAGGTGCAGAGTGAGGTAGTTACTCAACAGAGTCAGGTGCCACAACCACCACTTTCCAAGAGTGTTAACCAACAGAAATACAGTGCAGAAACAGGATTCTACGGAGGAGAACAGGTAACACAGTTGCCGCGTGCAGCTGCAATTTCTCAATATTGGTTACGACAGGATGAGGATGAAACGGATGAAAGTTTCTGACGGTGCCTAGGAGAGGGGAAGAGTGCGTGCTTGGCGCAACTCTAGAGGTAGATCATTCTGGTCCATTTGTGGATGGAGAAGTGAATGGTGCAAATGTAACATTCCTTGTGGACACTGGAGCTACCCGTTCTACTGTTAGGTCAGTGGAAATTCTAAACCTTCCTCTCTCAGGTGAACATATCCAAGTAGTTGGAGTTTCAAATCAGCAAATTAAGACGCCTCTTACTAAATTAGTGGAGGTAAAAATTGGTCCATTTAGTGAAATGCACCGATTTGTGGTATGCGATTGTAGTCCTGTGAACCTATTAGGACGCGATCTATTGTGCAAGATGAATTGCACTATCTATTGTACTCCAGATGGAATTGCATTTCAGACCCCAGATGAAGATGTGCTGTATAAAATGACAATGGTAAATTTAGAACCAGAAGTAAATGATTTGTTTCCTGTATTTGATGCAGAGAAAATCCCAATTGAATTGAAAAAGACAGTGAAAGAAGAAGTGTAGGACTTTACAGGAGAAGATATAGGATTAATGAAAGAAGTAGATCCAGTTAAAATAACCGTAAAAGAAGGAACGAGTTACCCAAATACGCCCCAGTATAAATTGACACCAGAAATAATTGAAGGAATAACGCCAGTAATAAATAAAATGGTTGAACAAGGGATTCTAAAAGAAATCATGAGCAGTCCATGTAATTCGCCAATAATGGGACTGAAAAAGCCAAACGGAACATATAGAATTGTACAGGATTTGAGGAAGGTAAACAAAATTGTAGTGCCTTGTTGCCCAATAGTACCGAACCCTGCTGTGATTCTATACCAGATTCCACGTGAAGCAGAATGGTACACAGTAATTGATTTATGTCATGCTTTTCTCTATTCCATTGCATCCAGATAGCCAGCCATTATTTGCGTTTAGATTTAGAGAGCGTATTTTGGCATGGTGCCGAATTCCTCAAGGGTACACAGAAAGCCCCTCAATCTTTAATCAGATTCTAAAGAAATCATTGGAAGATTTAAAAATGCCAGAAAAGTCAGTGATGGTTCAGTATATTGATGACCTACTGTTGGCATCAAAAACGAAGGAAGCATGTGTCAATGATACAATTGCTTTGCTGAATAATTTAGCAAAAAGAGGACATAAAGTGTCCCCATCAAAATTGCAGTTTTGTCAACAAGAAGTTCAGTATTTAGGGCATAAAATTGAGAAAGGAGTGCGAAAGGTAACGACTGAAAGAATAAAAATGATTCAAGGAATGAGAGCTCCAATGACGCAAAGAGAGGTAAGAATGTTTCTGGGAATGGTTGGATATTGTCGACAATGGATAAGCGGTTTTTCGCTGATTGCTAAACCGTTGCAAAAACTGACAAAGAAGGATGTTAAAGATCCTTTTGAAATGAATGATGAAGAAATGAAAGCATTCAGAGAGCTGATAAAGAAATTATGTGAAGCTCCAGCATTAGGAATGCCTGACTATGAGAAAGATTTTAAGTTGTATTGCAGTGAAAGAGATGGATGTGCATTTTCAGTCTTGGTACAGAGACATGGAACTATGAAAAGACCCATTGCATATTTTTCAGCTGTTTTAGACCCTGTGGCGAAAGCGTTGCCTGGATGTTTGAAAGCAGTTGCTGCTACTTGTGTGAGTCTGGAACAGAGTGAAGGCATAGTGATGGGATATCCACTGAGAGTATATGTTCCCCATTCTGTGGAAATTCTCTTGACAAGAACGAAAACCCAATACATGACACATAGTCGGCTGACTAGGTATGAAAAAGTAATTTTGAGTGCAGATAATGTGACCATTGACAGATGTATGAATGTGAATCCTTCGACATCTTTACCAGATGAAGAGAGTGTAATTGAAATGGATGAAGTAGATCACGATTGTCTGAATGTGCTTGAATATTGTACAAAACCGAGATCAGACATACGAGATGAGCCCTTAAAGGAATCAGATTATATTCTGTTTGTGGATGGCTCATGCTTGAGAACGAATGATGGAGTTCTAAGTGCAGCATATGCAGTTTGCACAGTAGCAACTGTAATGGAAGCATCTTGTCTGAAAGGGATATGGTCTGCCCAAGTCGCAGAACTAGTAGCTCTGATTCAAGCATGCAAGTTGGGAAGAAATGTACGGGTTACGATTGTGACAGATAGCCAGTACGGCTTTGGGGCGGTGCATGATTTCGGTCAGATTTGGTCACCAAGAGGTTTCTTGACGTCTGCAGGAACGCCAATTAGAAATGGGAGATTTTGTGAAAAAGTTGCTTGAGGCGATACAGCTGCCTAAACAGATTGCTGTTGTGAAGTGCAATGCACATAAAAATGGGGAAGACTACATAACTGTCGGCAATAAATATGCTGACGAGATTGCACAGTACTGTGCAAAGAATGTGGTTTCTTTAAACAGGAACCGAGAGAGAGAGCATATTTCTTGTCCTTTGCTTTTTACTAACCCTGTTGAGACATGGGATGAGGTGAGACAGTTACAGGAAGCAGCAGATGAGGAGGAAAAAGATACATAGATAAAAGCAGGATGTAGAAAACATGAAGAAAATGATGTTTGGGTTTACAGAGATGAAAGACCAGTTATGCCTGTTAGTATGATTTCTGACATGGCACGGTTGTACCATGGACAAGCCCATATTGGGAGAGATTCAATGATTAGACTTTTTAGACAAACATGGTATAATCCAAAATTCAGAGCCATAGCTGAGAGTCTTTGTCAAAGATGTCTTATTTGTCAACAGTTAAATCCAGGAAGGAAGACAGTAGTGAGTCTAGGAACAATAGGACGAGAAGGAGGTCCGTTCACTAGAATGCAAATGGACTTTATTGAAATGCCCCCGTGCAACAGACTAAGGTATGTCCTTGTAGTCGTCTGTTTGTTTTCCCGTTGGGTGGAAGCATATCCGACCAGAAGGAATGATGGAATCACGGTAGCAAAACTTATGCTGCGAGAATTAATTCTGAGGTATGGTTTTCCAGTCACGATTGAAACAGATAGAGGAACACATTTCCAAAATGAATTAGTTAAACTGATTTGTGAAGCACTTAGTATGAAACAGAAACTGCATTGTGCATACAGACCAGAGGCTTCTGGAATAGTAGAGCAAGTGAATGGAACAATTAAGAACAGGTTAGGAAAAATGTGTCAAGCTACAGGACTCAAATGGCCAGATGCCTTGCCATTAGTTTTAATGACAATCAGAAGTATTCCGGAAAGGAAAACTGGACTCAGTCCCCATGAGATAATTATGGGACGAGCAATGAGACAAGCACATGTACCTGTCGACAAACTACTGACTATAACTGATGATCTGGTGCTGGATTATTGCAAAGGATTGGCTGATGTGGTGCGTTCTGTGTTTCATCAGGTTGGACCGGATGCGACCACTCTTGAAAGAAAACCAGCTCACGACTTGAATCCAGGAGATTGGGTCCGCATAAAAGTCCACAGGAGAAGAAACTGTTTGGTTCCTCGCTGGGACGAACCACGACAAGTGATCCTGGTGACAACCACTGCAGTCAAATGTGCAGGAGTGAAACACTGGGTGCATGCCAGTCACACCATCAGAGTTCCAGAACCTGAAGATCGACATGTGAGTCGACATCTGGAAATATTGGATAACAGTTCAGCATCAGAAGCGGAAGAAGAAACTAACAGGGTGCCAGAATCTGAAGATCGACCTGTAAGTCGACATCTGGAAGACCCAACTACAAGTGCAACGACAGAAGAAATAGAGGAAATAGCTGAAGTTCCAGAACCTGAAGATCGACCTGTAAGTCGACATCTGGAAATATCAGATACCAGTTCAGAATCTGATACAGATCATTCCGATTGTGAAGAAATTCTGAAAAGAAATTGGAAATTTGAAAGCATAAGAGAAGAAACTGAGCCAGAAGATAGTAACAGTGAGCAACCAAGTACAAGTTGTGGTAAAAATCCTTCGGAGATAATATTAATAGATGAAGAAGGGAGAGTTACAAACAGAAAGTTAGAAAAATCGGAAGATCCCGAGGAGCAATAGGGACAGATAGTCAAACAAAAGAACAGGGAAATTTAGAAGAAGATAGAGAGACTGACACAAATTCGGAAGAACCTCGAGGAGGGACAGAAATAGGTGAACAAAGGAAGATAAGAAAAGAACCACAAGTAGAGGAAGAAAATGAAATTATAAGATTCAAAATAAGAGACAATAACGAAAAAACTGAAACAGAGTCTGAAGAAAGTGGAGAAAAAAGAAACCAAAAACTAGAGTCAAGAAAAAGGAATTGGAAAACAGAAAGAGAGGAAAAAGGAAGTGAGGCAAAAAGGCCAAGAAAAGGAGACAATTGGCCCAACGAAGTAAGAAAATTAAGATACAGAATCATAAGGTTAGATGGAAAAAGTGCTGAACAAGTGAATGAAATAAAGTCAGAAAGAGCAAGAAAAACAAGGTGGAAAACACTTGCAGAAAACGAAAAGAGTAAAGAAAGTAAATCCGAAGTATAGATCGCCTGAATGGTTGTATCTTGCTTTGACTGATATCAAAGAAGAAAAGAACACTCACGAGAACCCAGAACAAAGAAACCTGATGGGTGAAGGTGAGGTGCAACAAACTTAAAGAAGTTTAAACAGTTTCTACCGGACTTGACAAAACACTGGATCTGACGAATTTCTACCGGATTTGACAAAGAAAGAATTCTGAAAAGAATTAAAAGAAAGTACCAAGCAAAGACAAAAACATTGGAGTGCAGAGTGGCAAATAAGTCATTTCTGAGGTGTAGTGACACGGAAAATAAATAAATACGGTTATAAAACAAAATGGAGGATACTAGAGATAGAAAATGTAAATGTGAGTTTTTAAGTAGATGGTGTAAGATGTGCTGCTTTTGTACAGGATTATTAATGACAGTATGGGTGGTTTTAGCAATCACTATTCCAATTAGTTTAGCTGTAGTGGAAACTTCTAATAACAGAGAGAAAGAAAAAGGAGCTAACACTCAAGAACCAGTTATATTAAAAAGTAGTGCAGAATTACATAAGGACAAATCAATAACAGATTTTTCTAAGAATGTTTTTACTAAATTATTATATGAGTATGTAGAAACAATGGATCTAAGAGATTGCTATGTTTGTATGCAATTGCCTGCATCTGTAGCAGAGGGTGTGACTTATCATCACCTTCCTTTGACGTATGGAATAACATGTAGTGTTTTAGCAAGTTTATTTTATAAAACAGGTAGATTAGAATATTATTACACTGACGTAGATAAGATTTTTGCGAAAGTTTCTGTAGTTCCCGAGCTAAACAAAATAAAAGAGGGAAAAACGTTTGGTGAATATTTTTTAGAAGATATGATTTTAACATTAGATAATATAGTTAAATACAACCTTACCTGTGAGTTAAAGAAGGAAGAAAAAGTATTTTTAGAGATGGTTGAAGAGAGAAGAGTGAAATTTCAAAGAAAAGTGATAGAAGAGACAAAAACACCTCTTTGGGCGTCTGAGGAAGACAATCATGACAAGAAAAAGACAAATGCAGCTATGACTTTGGATTGGCCCCAACAGGGAAGGTTGTGCATTAGAAGAAATAAAACAAGATATGACAATTATTTTGAGGGTTCCAGTATTTGCCATGACAATTATCAAATTTTAGGTGGATGGGGATTCAAAGGGGAAAAGATCCAATATTTCCAGGGATCTATTATGTTTGCGGTAATAGGGCTTATTACAGGTTGCCGGACCATTGGTATGGGTCATGTTATTTAGGCCTGGTCTTTCCAAAGATTTTTCATATGGATAGAAAAGAAAAAGGAACACACAAAATGATAAATACCTTTAAACGTAGAAAAAGGGAAAGTTTTTCAGAAATAGTAGGTGATATTTTTGGTGCATTGATACCAGCAGTGGGAATATCTTTGAATGCATTTAGAATTCGGAAATTATCCACAGTGGTAGATCGTTTATCTACAGATACTGCTGGAGTGTTCTTGATGGTAAATACCGAGATGGTTGCCATGAGAGCTATGGTGATGCAAAATCGGCTTTGCCCTTGACATTCTTTTGGCAAAAGAGGGTGGAGTCTGTGGAATGCTGAAAGTCCAACATTGTTGCACTTACATTCCAGATAAAAGTGAAAATATACAAAAGTATATAACAAATATTACAAGTTTGCACAAAGAACTTGTTCCACTGGAGAGTTGAAAGTGCTTTTAGAAAACTTGGTAAAGGGTTTTCTTCAGTAATAAATTGGTTAACAAGAATGAGTGGATTAATAATAGGGAAAGTTATAATAATAGCAACCATGATAGTAATAATAATTTTAGTGCTGAAGCTTGTAATTACATGTATAAAGAGAAGAAAAAGACAGAATAAAATAGAAAAAGAAAACATGATAAACAAGAGAGAGAGAGAGAAATGGGTGAAATAGAGTTAGAAGAAATAAAAGAGAACATGTACAAGAAGACGAAGAGACAAGTTGAAAGGGATACAGTTGTGTAAACTAACAAAAGCAAATGGATAAAAGAGATATGCTGTCTGAAAGAATTGTATAACTTGGGTTTTGTGGTGATATTAAAAATCACCAAAGGGGGGAGTTGATGGAGCAGGGTAAATGAAATTTTTTTAACCTCCTAATAATTTCGTCAAATAATTAATAAACATGTTCGTTTAAGTAAATAACCAACAATGTATGTTACATGTAAAGGGTTAAAGGTAACACGCTATTTTGTGTGCAAATTAATCAACTTATAATTGTTTACGTGTCTAACATAACGTAATATTTGCGTACTAATAAAATAATAATCGCATGATTTGTGCTTTTTAAATAAAACGTGTGGTGGCAAATAAAGCGATGGTAAGTAAGGGACAGCTTTATATGTTGCTTTTTGCTAGGTAATACCTAATTGGGGTACGTAGAAAGACGGGAGGGAAACGAAAGGGTTTATATTCTTTATTTTAACAATATTTTGTTTATCTTTAAAAATAGTGCGCTTAGGCCTGTTGAGCAGCGATATAAAATGGCCGCCATAAGCTAGAGTACGCATGTCCAAGAAGCCGTGTGGTAGAGGAGAGAGGCTGTGGAAAAGGATGACCACGTGTTCGTGCTGAGAGGCTAAGACGGAAGTATGGTCAAGGCTATTGTGACCTTTCTGAGCAAATGTGTGCCAAGATGATCAGCAAGAAGCGTGAGAAGTCAAACTGAATAAATGGACGGAACTGTTGAATCTAAAAAGTAGCAGAAAAAGATACAAATTGGACTGATCGAAACTGATGAGCAATGTCATGAACTGTGGGAAACGATGCAAGCATGGACATTCCACAAAGAACTGGTTAAGACAAGGAAGTTTGATTAAAAAATGTATATGGACTTGAAGTGAACCAATGAGAAAGAATCACGCCATAGAGATGCAACATTTTTATTCAGTAAGCTAGAATTAGGGTATAAGAAGACCTACTCTTGGTGGGAGGGGTTAGATGCTGGAGAGTTAGATGCTGGAGAGTTAGATGCTGGAGAGTGAGATGCTGGCGAGTTAGAGGCTGGAGAGAGGAGATGCTGCAGATGGGTGAAGTTGCGGTTGCTGATGCTGACGAGCTGATGCTGCTGCTGCTATTTTATATTTCTAGTTGAGTATAAGATGCTGCTTTTGGAGAACCTTTTTATTCCTGATAGATTTTTCATTTAGAACTATTAGATTTTCCAAGACAGATAGATTGATCTTTTGGAGTTCTTGCTATGATAACCTTATTTTTCCATCTAATAGGTATGCATTGCAATTTCAATTTATTCTTATATTGATGATAAATGTAATAATCTGAATAATAAGCTTAAACTTATTTCTTGCTTCGAAACTTTATATAAACTTTATTATTCTTTAAACAAATGACTCAGTGATTCTTTAGCTCAATGATTAAGGTAAAATGTTAAAGAGTTTATTGTGATTGAGCTGGTCTTAATCACCATCAACTGATTCCTACTAGTTGGTCCATCGACCAATGAGCGGAATACCTTAAAAGCAAATGAGAAACATTATGTCATGTTAAAAGAGGTATCCCGTCTCCTTCCAGCGAATCGTTTTCTCCTAGGTTAAGAACGGAGGTAATCCAGGGAATAAAATGAGTAAGTGAATGTATATGCGGTGTTATTGGCCCTACCGTCATATGGATATAGTTTGTGTGTTGGAGAGATAGTTGCACCTGGATGACCGAAGCATATAGGAGAATAATTTTTATTGTTAGCGCTGGATCACTACTAACGAGAAAAGTCACGTACTAATTAATCTTTATTCATATTTAGGGAAAAAGAAACGTGTTAATAAGAAATCAGTGTGAAGCTATGGTCATCCTAGGAGGCCTCATTATCCCCAAGCCTGGCACTTTTTCCTGGTGAGAGTGGTCTGGTACCGTTCTCCATCCTTGGGGGAGAGTGAGGACCATCTCCTTAGAATGGAAGTCTTGTCATCACGTGACCGTGATGCTCCCAGGCGGAGACTGCGGATCTCTAAGCCTCTGTCTTTCTTGGCGGTCTTGCTATCATCTGCCCCTGGTGCTCTCGAGGGGTGACAGTCGTCTGTTTGAACTATTCTTCCTTGGATGTCTGTCTCACCTGTCCCAGGGGTTCTTAGGTGGGATAGAGATCTCTGAGAGCTTGCAGTCCTAGAAGCCTTGCTATCACCAGACAGTGGTGCTCTCAGCTGGTCTCAAATTTGTTCCATTCTTGGAGGTCACCAACGCTGGTATTTCTGTGTGGTGAAAATGGTAACCAAGTGTACACTATCCTTTTCTCTACAGAGGTTTCTCCCATATTGTCTACTGTTGGTCCCCGCCCCCTCATGCCTGCCTACCTGATACTTGAGAGTAGGCTTCTTCCAATTGGGCAGAGTGGGTCATCTGACCTAGAACCCGGCTTAGACCTGACCTCTTTCTCCCCACGACCACCAGCAGTGAGCGATGCCTTTGGACCATTTTACCCTACCTGGGCTGCTTCTAAATAGACAGCTTATGCCCCATCAGCATAATCTGAGTCATCACAGTGGTCTTGCCTAAATTGTTATAGAAATCGTTCCATAGTTAATAAATTATATACACATAATGGGTAGATTCTGTTCTGACCGGGAAGTTTCTTTCCTTTACTATTTAGCCCTTTCTGTTTTGTTGCCTTTTTGTCTTTTTTTAGGCTTTTCCTCCTTTTGTTTCCCCTCTAAGTTCCTGGCCCCTGCCTGATCCTTGTGACTAGGCTTCTGCTTGACTTGACTTAGGGAACGTGCACAGGCCGGCTCACCCCTGTCAGTCATTGTTCTGTATGGTTTGAAGCTTGCGGAGCAGGGATTTGTTGATCCGGGCGTAGAGGGCGTTTCCGTAGTCTAAACTGCTGGTTATGAGTATGTGGGTGAAGGCCTTTCTTGATTCGGGGAGGATCCATTTGAAGGTCTTGCGAAGGATGCAGAGGGTGTTGAAGCAGGTGAAGGCAACGGCGTTGATCTGTCGGATCATGGAGAGGGAGGAGTCGAGTATAATGCTGAGGTTCCGGGCATGGTCCGTGGGTGTGGGAGGGCTGCCAAGGGCGGTGGGCCCCCAGGTGTTGTCCCAAGCAGAAGGGGAGGATCCGAGGATGAGGACTTCTGTCTTCTCCGAGTTGAGCTTCAGGCAGCTGCTGCTCATCCAGGTTGCGACGTCTTTCATTCCTTCCTGCAAGCTGAGTCTGGAGGTGAGGGGGCCCTTGGTGAGGGAGAGGATGAGTTGGGTGTCGTCGGCGTAGGATACTATGCTGAGTCCATGCTCTCTGACGATGGCGGCGAGGGGGTCCATGTAGATGTTGAAGAGTGTGGGGCTGAGCGATGATCCTTGGGTTACTCCGCAGCTGATCTCTGTGGGTTTGGAGAGAAAGGGAGGAAGTCTGATTCTTTGGGTTCTGCCGGTGAGGGAGTCGAGGGCAGTCTCCTGTATGCCGGTGTCGTGGAGTCTGGTGGTGAGAGTGCGGTGGGAGATGGTGTCGAAGGCTGCAGAGAGGTCGAGCAGGATCAGGGCCACGGTGTGTCCTTGGTTGAGGAGCGTGCCGATGTCGTCTGTGACGGCGAGTAGGGCGGTCTCGGTGCTGTGGTTGCTGTGGAATCCGGATTGGGAGGGGTCAAGGATGGAGTTCTCTTCTATGAATTTCGTTAGTTGGATGTTGACGATCTTTTCTGTGACTTTGGCAGGGAAGTGGAGGAGAGAGATGGGTCGGGAGTTCTTAAGGTCTGTTGGATCTGCTGAGGGCGTCTTGAGGAGGGGCTTGACTTCTGCATGTTTCCAGTCGTTGGGGAATGTGTCGGCTTCGAGGGAGGCGTTGATGGTGCATCATAGCTCCGGTGCGATGGCGGCAGCAGCTCTGTAGAAGATGTGCGGAGGGCAGGGGTCCATGGGGGCTCCTGAGTGAATGCCTTTCATGGTCGATGAGGTGTCTTTGGTGGTGACTGGGGTCCAGGAGGAGATGGTAGGCTGGCTTTCGTTGCTGGGGGACAGAGTGGGTTTGGTGTCCTGTCTATTTGTCGAAGTTGTCGTAGAGGGATCTTATTTTCCGGTGGAACTAACAGCCGAGTTTGTTGCAGGGTTTCTGGGAGGGTGTGACGTCTGTGGCTTCGCTGGGCGGCTTAGTGAATTCCTGGATGATGTTGAAGAGTTCCTTGGAGTTGCTGGTGTTGGGGTGGATTTTGTTATGGATGAAGGCCCTCTTTGTGGATCTGATGAGTTGGTGGTATTCTGTCATGGCGTTCTTGTAAGTGGAGTGGTCTTCTGAAGTTTTGCTGTTTCTCCAGTTCTTCTCGAGACGTCTGCAGGTGCGTCTGGCTTCTTGGAGGTCGGTGGTGAACCAGGAGGCCTTCCTGTGTCGCTGTCTGTCGGGGTTGCGGAGGGGGGGCGAGCTCGTCTGCGCTGGTGGTGATCCATCTGTGAAGTACTTTGGCTGCAGAGTTGGCGTCGGTCGTGGTGGGTGGGGCTTCGCGATTGAGGGTGGCGTTGTGGTGCTCCTCAGGTGATCTTGCCCCAGTTCCTTCGCGGTGGGCGGGGTGCCGGTTTGGGTGCGGTGGGTTTTTTCACGTGGAAGTGAACGCAGTAGTGGTCCGTCCAGATGGGTTGCGTGGTGTGGCTGAAGTGGATGTTGTTACCTCCTGCGAAGATGGGGTCCAGGGTGTGTCCTGCGTTGTGGGTAGGGGTGGTGACGAGTTGTTTCAGTCCGAGGTTGGGCAGGAGGGTGGCGGATTTGGGGTTGCTGAGGTTGTCGAGGTGGAAGTTGAGGCCTCCGATGAATATGTAGTCCATGGAGGCGATGGCGTGGGGCGCGATGAGGTCGGCGATGGTAGTGGTGAATGCGGTTCGAGGTCCGGGAGGTCTGTAGGCGAGAGTGCCTCATAAGGTCGTTCTGGGGCTGGTCTGGATCTGGAAATGGAGGTGTTCAGTGGTGGTTGGGGAGTCGCTCGTGCTGGAGGTGGTGAGTCAGAGGGAGCTCTTGTGTGCGATGGTAAGTCCTCCTCCTGGGCGGTTGGGGCGGTCCTTACTCTAGATCTTGTATCCGTCGGGGATGGCAGTGGCGATGTCGGGCGGAGGTGGGGTTGGTCCATGTTTCCATGAAGAAGGCGACGTCTGGCGAGAGGGTACCGAGGAGGTCCCAGAGCTCTACTGCATGTCTGTGCAGGGAGCGCAAATTGAGGAGGATGCATCTCAGGGCTTCGGGCTGCTGGCGTCTGGCGTGGGGACGTCGGCCGTGACGGTGCGGAGGGTGGTGAAGGTTTGTCGGCAGGAGAACTGGCCATAGGTGGTGGCTGGCATAGACAGCTGGCAGTTGTTGTTCCTTCTGGGGTTGAGTGCAAGGAGGGCAGCAGAGTCGTAGCAGTGGGTGGTCGGAGAACCAGGGTCCCTGGCGCTGGTCGCGGTCAGGTCACGGACAGGCGCAGATGGGCTTGCCTTTGGTGTGTCTTCGGCGCGCCCGCTGCGTGCATCCGCCATTAAATAGGGAAGGGGAGAGGGAAGCGCAGCTGGGAGGCGGGAACCAGCAGGGGGGAGGGGCCGTGGGGGCAGCAGCAGCGGGTAAGAGGACGGCGAAAAAATCGGGCACGGAGGACACAGACAAGGGCACAAACAACAGGCAAAATAAACAGAGGCACAAAATTACAGGAAAAAGACAGACAAAAGACAGAAAACGGGCACAGACACAAGACAGACAACAGCAGATCGGCAGAAGAGCAAGTCTCTCCCACTGGACCACCAGGGATGAGGCGCAGGCAGAAGCCTGTGGGTTGAGGAGGGCCTCGAACACCTACCTGCACAGGGCAGCGGCAGAACTAGGTTAATAATACATTTTAAAAATAAATTTCCTTTTATATTATATATTAGAATATTTTATTAATTTTTGACAATAATAAACTTTAACATTTTCCCTTTATTTTCCTTTAGGGAGATCTTCCCAACGGATCTCAAACTACTTGTGAAAAGTTATTAGTACACACCAACACATCCATCTTGTCCAGGCCGATCGACACCGTTAGGTCGTGCTGTCCGCCCAGGTCTTGGACAAGAGGACCTCAGCCTTGTTCGAAAGTCTTGGGATTTTTCACCATTGCCTGTAATCCTCCATACTATGAGGCGGATGGACCCTTCTGTTATGAGCCGAGTGATTTGGATCGAGGAGGAGAGACTGAAAGAGGGAGAGAAGGATTGGAGAATCCCCCAAAAATTCCATCAGAAGTGGGAACCAATCTTGTGACCTCCAAACCGGAGTCACCAAGACCGATTTCGCCTGTTGCCTCTGCACTTGGGGCTAAGCCCTCGTGATCATCGAAAATGGGGGAAAGGCATATCCCTGCTCCTGTGTGCAATCCTGAAGGAACGTGCTGGTCTCCACTGCCAGTGGGTCCGGCCTCCAACATAAGAACCGGTCCACCTGCTAGGTCCATATGTGAGGTGAACAGGTCCACTGAGAAGGGGACCCACATGTCCGAGATCAAGGAGAAGAGCCCCAGGTCCAGTTTCCAAAGGCTCGAATTGTGGAGATGGTGGGAGTGCCAATCTGCCACTTGATTTGCCGGACCAGAAAGCTATTCAGGCTGTGACCGAAGTGTGATTATCCTGACAATATTGCCAGAAGTCTTTTGCCATGTTCGACAACGTTTTCGACCTCTGTCCCCCCCAGATGGTTGATGCACCTTACTGCTGACATGTTGTCCATCTTGAGGAGGATGCAATACTGGATTCTGTCCTTGGTCTAGCACCGGACCACAAAGGACCCCCCCAGGAGCTCCAAGCTGATGATGTGCAATTGTTGTTCTTCTTGTGACCAGCATCCTCCTGTGGAGAGTTCCACACACCAAGCACCCCAGCCGGATCTGCTGGCATTAGATTAGATAACTAGATCTGGGCTAGTCCTGAACATCGCTCTGCCGTTCCATGCATCCATGTAGGATAGCCACCATTGAATCTCCACCTTGGCCTCCTCTGACATGAGCATAATCTGGGAATATGTAAGTCCCTGGTGGGCTTGAGACATAGCAGAGCACGTTAGTGAAATGGCCTTGGGAAAATCGGCTGAATGGAGGCCGACAGCAGTCCCACTAGATGTGGTAGTTGCCGGACAGAGGTGTACTGCCTGGAGAGCGCCTGGCGCAGTTCGTGCAGAATCTTTAACAAATTTCTGGAAAGAAGACTCAAGGTGCCTGTGGAAGAGTCCATCACGAACCTCAGGAACTCCATGGTTTGGGAGGGGGTATTAGGAGAGACTTTCTCTCGTTGATCACAAAGCCTAGGCTTTCCAAGAGGGTCACTTTCACCTGCAGTTGCTGGGACAATTTCTTGGGGCATGGGCTCATGATGAGCATGTCGTCCAGATAAATGATAATCTTCATTCCCTGTATGCGCAGGTGCTTCACCATGGGTCTGAGAACCTTCATGAAGTACCAAGGTGGTGAAGACAGACCGAAGGGGTGAGTGGGGAACTCAAATGCCTAGTCTCGCCAGAGAAACTGAAGAAACCACCAATGTGGTGGGAAGATCGGAACAGTCAAATAAGCGTCTTTCAGATCCAGATGCACAATCCAATTGAATGGCTGGAGTACATCCCGTAGAAGATGGATTCCTTCCATCTTGAAATGGCGGTAAACCAGCCATTCGTTGAGCTCTTTGAGGTTTATTACTGGTCTTTGACTGCCCATTGCGCTTGTCGACCAGGAAAAAGTTGCTGATGAATCAATTGGGGAAACGGTGTAGCCATGCAGATGGCCCCTTTGTCAAGGAGATCCGTTATCTCCCTGTCTATGAGGTCCCGTTCTGTGGAGGAAAATGTTAGTGATCTGGGTCAAACGAGCTGTCGAGGCGCCCCATAGAATTAGATTTAAAAACCTCAGACGGTCTGAAGGACCCATGCATCTGTCGAGAGGGACACCCATACACAGTGCTTAATTTGAGCCGGTGGCTTCTGGTGCTCAGCACCGGCACTTAATCATCAACACCGGCGCTTAAGCACCAGTTAAGGACACATTCATTTTTGGTAGGCACTGGGAGATTAAGTGATTCGCCCAGAATAATAGTATGTTGAGCCATGCCGAGACTCGAACCTGGTTTCCCAGCTCTGATGTCGACAGTTCTTCCCATTACGCCACATCCCCTCCCGACTTGAAGGGTTTGCTGATTCTGTGTTAGGCAGAGCTAACAGGAGAAATGGGCTGGTCGAGGCTGCCTCCTGACGAGAGCCCTGGCACTTATTTGTTTTACAAATTAACCACTGCCCATATGTGGAAATAATTCACCAGACGGCCCCCTACTTTTATCTGGGAAGAAGGGCGAGTTGGAGTTGGCGGACTGTCCCCTGGCACCGCCTCTGCAGCGGAATCATTGGCCATTGGTGGGGTAGAATGTAGTGAAACAGGCTTGGTCCTGATACTGTCCGCCCCTGGAGGCTTGTCCCTGGGAGGGATGGTATGAGAGACAGCCGGCTGATCGGCCCTTGCCACGGCCAGCCCCATGGAAAACACAGGGTTGAAGATTCTCTAAATGGAAGGCTGGGCCTTATCAAGGGATGGAAAGGTGGTCCTAAATTTCCCTAGATCCTTAACAATGGGGTCACCGAAGAGGCCCCCTTGAGCCACAGTTCCAGCTTCCAAGGACGTCAAATCCCCCAACTTGGGGTCAACTTTAGTAAGGAGAAAGCGGCGATGCTCTGTAGAAAGGGCACAGTTCGTGTTCCCTATGAATATAATGGCCCTTTGAGCCCAACCGGAGAGGACCTCTGGAGATATCAACAAAACTGAAGCCTTGGCCTCTTCAGCCATGTCCAATATTTTCATCATGGGCACCACTGAGTCCAGGGGATTGTCCTGGTATGAGCGCCATGAATGATCAATTCTTTTTTGGGGTCCTTCATGAACTTGGCCAGGAAAGTGTCCATCCTGGCGTCGATATCAGGGGGTAAGGGCTACTTTGCCCTTGAGGAAGGGCGAAGGACATACCGCACATAGGCGGCTGTGTGCTTCTTTCTTTAAAGGTTTGCACTGGCAGCGTGCAACATACTTTGCCAATTTGCAGCTGGGACCCATTCCTCAGAGCATGGATGAATGATATCATTAGGGTCGAGCATGTCTGTCTCTGGACGAGAGAGGGGCTCAGATGTGCCGGGTGCAGAGCGGGGGAGTCAGAGCCTCGAGGGGCTTGCCTCTTCATTAGAATCCCCTTGGGAATCATCTCCATATCCGGGGAAGTAGGAAGGGGGACAAGAAGTGCCTCCGCCGGGTCATGAGGATTCGCTGGTGGCTGTGTCTGGGCCAGAAACGCCTGTTTAAGGCACCCAAAGGCATCCTGGTCCACGATGGAAGATTTGCGCTTTGGGCGTGAGACTTCCTGCTCATGGGGTGCCTGTGGGTGAGAGGTCCTCGCATACGCTTCCATCAAAACAGGTGTTATTCCACAGGGGCAATGGCCTATGCCGCAGCCCTGTGTATAGAAGGATCAACTGCTTCATAAAAGCTGTCATCCCAGGGGGTCCCAGGCAGAGCTGTAAATGTGGTACTGGAGGTCCAGTAAGATTTGGAGAGACCGGAGGCCTCCAAGCTGTGAGGAATCCAAGCCCCAGGGAAACTACACCCAATAGATATAGAGGGCTATCGTGGGACGGTGTCCCCTATATAGCCTGTTAGGCTGCGTTATTTGATTAAATACAGACCCCTGGAGGCGTTATCACCAATATAATAGCCTTTAGGGAGCTCAACTGGGCCTGCACGGCCAAACACGTGTAGTACTGACCCTGCAGGGCGAAATGGAAAAATGTGGATTTATATGAACTTGCTCGAGGCGTCAGAGTTTTGACAATGTGGCTGTTGTTGGATTGGGCTAACTATGGACCCCAGTGGCGGCATCAGTCTCCAGGCTACAGGGGAGGCTCTATGAGGCTGCAGCAGTACGTGCATCTCTGAGTCCCTGGGGAGAACAAAAGACGAGCGCCGTGGAGCTGAAGTGCGCTCTGTGTATGCGCTGCAAGCCACCTAGTGGTCGGGGGACCACAACGCATCACCCGCCCCCGGCCTCCTGATGCCGCACCGCCGTGCAAGGAGCACAAGAGCACATGACGGTAAATAATAAAAATACACAGTACAAATGTCTCTATAGCAAGAGAAGGGAGAAACACTTAGCTGCAGCTGCTGAGCAGTGAAGTAAAGAGGTAGCAGGGAAATTGAAGATGAACCTTATTGAGACTGCCTTGATATGATTGGTTGTCATGTTGTGATAGCCCAAGGACTTTTGAGAATATTATAATCAGCGAAGTAAAGATTATAAAGCATAATCCTCGCCTTCGGTCCTGACATAGTTTCATAAATTATTATCAAAAAAGTCAGTAATCACTTTACATTGCCAATCCTGCTAAATTATGATGCCACCCCCACACAACCAAAACTATACACTTTCAACCTGCTCTCCACAAAAGAAACCACAGAATACTTCAAGGTTAAAAACACCACAGACTTTCAAGCAGATCCATGCTGCCAAAAGTACTGAAGAACACCCTCCTAAAATCCTCTGCTGCCACACCAGTCATTAATTCATCCCTTTCATCTGGCGAGTTCCCAATGCACAAAAACCTATTACCTAAATGGATAACTAGTTGGACCTGATGAATTACAGATCTATACGATATATAAATGTTTACATAGTCACTTAAATAGGAGCTTTTTCTCAGATCTCTGCCTTCATTGTGAAAGCAACCTCCTCTCATTCAGACATACAGAATTCCGTAGAGAAAAGGGGTTGAATCTGCTTTTTTATTATCTGGGAGAATCTCTGGAACATCACTGACTTAAATAGAGTCTCCACCCTCATCCTTCTTGATCTCTCATCAGCCTTTACATTGTAGACCATCAACTACTGCTCCGAAGGCTAAGAGACACAAGCACCCAGGGTATGGCCCTTAACTAGATCATGTCGAAACTCACTGCTCAGCAACATTCACCCCTCAGAGAGGAGTCCCTCAAGGCTTGATCATAGTCCAACTTCTCTTCAATATATAACTGTCCATAATCCAGAAGCTCATCTATTCTTTTATACTTACCTGCTACAACTATGCAGAAGATACCTAAATAATCCTAACCCTGGACAACCCCCAGACCTGGATGCTTCAAACCTCAGCCATTGCTTCATGCAATGGAGCGCTGAATGCTAGAGAATCAAATGAAACCTAACATCCGAGATTCTAACTTGTGAGCACTGGCAAAAATGCAACCCCATCATTTTGTGGTTTTGGGAGACTGAACCACCTCAAACTACTTCAATGGATGTAAAGAACCTGGATGTGATCATAGACTCCAACCCTCACTCCAAACTTGCCTTAACCACGTGGCTAAATGTTTTTTTTTTATGCCATCAAAATTCTTTGCCTTATCTTTCCTCGCCTGGGTTTTCCCCGAAAAAGAAGGCCTTGGCAGCTCCTGTACTGCTACATCCAGACTATGTCAAAGGTCTCTTAATTGGAACCCCTAATAAACAAATCAGCAGACTTCAATATATTCTGAATGCTGCAGCCAGACAAGTCTTAAATCTGATCAGACACAATCACACTACAGTCCCTTCACAGACTACCAGTCATAAGAAGAAACATATTTCAAAGATCTCTCTACCACTCACTATGCAATCCATGGAAAATAACCTTTCTTCCTGCAAACCAAACTCAGAATCAACTGCCCCCACTCTTGATCATCCCCTTATTTTAAAATAAAACTGCATTGGTGAGAATTCTTTCTCTCTACAGACATGCCAGCTATAGATCACACTCCCACTAAGTCAGCAATCACCCAGATATCAGAAAAGCGATACAAAACTAAATAAAAGCAATAAAGACATGGCTGTTCCCTAAAAGATGTTTCAGCTAGGTGCTAGATACAAGATGTACTGGTAGGTATATGTAAATTGTGATCCTATCACTGACACTATATTTCAACTCACCTCAAGCATAAGGTGCTGCTGCACGTGTGTAAAGACATGACCGGAGAGCACCTCTGAGCCTGACACACAGTACCAAAAAAAGTACTACTCAAAGGCAGCACCTTATCCAAAACTCTTTGAATTAAGCACGGCAAATGGAGTAGCCACTTACTCGCTCATCCACAATGTGTTTTGGGCCCTCTTTAGTGTTAACCCCTTTGCTGCCAAGCCTCCCCCTCCCCTCATGCCAAGCCATTTTTGGGCTATTTGGGGTAGTCTGCGCTTAGACCCCCATAACTTTTTGTCCAAATAAAGTATCCATGCCAAATTTGCGTCCTTTTTTTTCCAACATCCTGAGGATTCTAAAGGTACCCAGGGTTTGTGGATTCCCCTGGAGGGGATTGAGACATTAGCCAAAATGCAGTCAAATGTTGTTTTTGTTTGGGGAAAAATGGAACAAAAGCGCTGCAGAAGAAAGCGCCAGACTTTTCCCCTGCAAATGGTATCAACAAAGGGTTTGCAGTGCTGAAAGCACCATCTTAACAGCTTTCAGGAACAGGCAGACTTTTGTCAGAAAACCAAACTTTTCTACACAGTTTTGGCATTTTACTGGGAGATAGCATATCTTTCCTATTTCTTGTGCTTTCAACCTCCTTCCATTTAGTGGTAGAAATGGTTGTGAAACCAATAATGGGTCCTGGAATGCTATACATTTCTGAAACGTAGACAAAATTCTGAATTCAGCAAGGGGTCATTTGTGCAGATCCTTCGAGGTTTTCCTATAGAAAGTAACAGTTGAAACAGATTTGTTTTTTAATTGAGTGGAAAAAAGAAACAGTCATTTTTGCCTACCTATTCACATGTAACTTCTTTGAACTATGGCAGATTTTTTAAAGCAATATACCGTTACGCCCGTTGGACCCTTCTGGTTGCGGGTATATATAGGACTTGTACGTTCACCAAGAACCCGAGGTACCCAGAGCCAATAACTGAGCTGCACCTTGCAATGTTTTTTCATTGTACAGGGTATACAACAATTCAATTGGTAAAATATAAAGAGTGAAAGATAGGTATCAAGGAAACCTATGTATTTCTGAAATCGGAACAACATATGGAGTTTAAAAGCAGTGGTTATTTGCACATCTCTGAATTTGTGGTTACTCATACTAGCACGTGAATTAGAGGAAAGTTTTCAAAATTACTTCTTTTTTACACACTGTCTTACATTTGGAAGGCAGAAATGCATAGAAAAACAACTGGTAAGAACGCTTGTTCTACTTCTCTGTGTTCCCCTAAGTCTCATGATGAAAATGGTACCTCACTTGTGTGGATAGACCTAGTGCCCGTGACAGTAAACGGCCCAAAACACAACATGGACACATCACATTTTTCCACTGAAAACTGACCCTTTTTTTGCAATGTGCCTAGCTATGGATTTTGGGCCCTAGCTCAGCAGGCACCTAGGGACATCTAGCAAGCCTGTACATTTGTGAAAACTAGACACCCAGGGGATTCCAGGATGGGAAGACTTGTGTGCCTCTCACCAGGTTCTGTTAGCCAGAATCCCTTGCAAACCTCAAAATTTGTCTAAAAAACACATTTCCCTCACATTTCTGTGATGGGAAGTTCTGGAATCTGTGGGGAGCCACAAACTTCCACCCACCCAGCATTTCCCCAAATCTCACCATAAACATGATACCTCACATGTGTGGGTAGGCCTAGTGCCCACAATAGGAAACGGCCCAAAACGCAACGAGGACACATCACATTTTTCCACTGAAAACTTAATCTTTTTTTTGCAATGTGCCTAGCTTTGGATTTTGGGCCCTAGCTCAGCCTGCACCTAGGAAAATATAGCAAACCTGTAAATTTTTTGAAACTAGACACCCAGGGGAAGCCAGCACGGGGTGACTTGTGTGGCTCTCACCAGGTTATGTTACCCAGAATCCCTTGCAAACCTCAACATTTGTCTTAAAAAAACACATTTTCCTCACATTTCTGTGTTGGAAAGCTCAGGAATCTGAGGGGAGCAACAAACTTCCACCCACTTAGCATTCCCTCAAGTCTCCCGATAAAAATGGCACCTCACTTGTGTGGTTAGGCCTAGCGCCCGCGACAGGGAAGGGCCCAAAACATATTGTGGAGGCATCAAAATTATTGATCACAAAATGACCTGGTTTTGCAAGGGGGTCACCTGCCTGTTTGGTCCCGTGCTTGGCGGCCATCTAGGGAAACCTACCATACCCAGACATTTCTGAAAGCTAGACACCCAAGAAAGTCCATAGAGGTATGGCTTGCGTGGATCCCCCAAAGTTTTCTTACCCAGAATCCCCTGCAAACCTCAAATTTAGTTTTTAAAAATAGGATTTTCCTCACATTCCTTTGTGGGAAAGTTGTGGGATCACTGGGCCGGCACAAATTTCCTACCACCCAGTGTTCCCTCAGGTCTCCCGATAAAAATGCTACCTCATGTGTGCGGGTGGGCCAAGTGCCCGCGACAGGGAAGGGCCCAAAATTATTAATAACAAAAAGGCCTTGTTTTGCAAGGGGGTAACCTGCATTTTTGGTCCCGGGCTCGGTGACCATCTAGGGAAACCTACCAAACCCAGACATTTCTGAAAACTAGACACCCAGGGGAGTCCAAGGAGGTATGGCTTGCATGGAACCCCCAAAGTTTTCTTGCCCAGAATCCCCTGCAAAACTCAAATTCAGCTGAAAAATCAAATTTTCCTCACTTTTCTGCGTGGGATCACCGCACCTGCACAAATTTCCTATCATCCAGCCTTCCCCTCAGTCTTCTGAGTAAAATTATTCCTCACTTGTGTGGGTGCCCAAAGCAGAGTCTGTTCAAAAACTATTTAAAAACTGCCCTTTTGGACCCGCTTTGGTTCCCCTCAGTTTTTCATTTTATAAGTTATTAGATTGACTCTGCTTTGGGCACCCACACAAGTGAGGTATCATTTTTATCAAGAGAGAGAGGGGATCGCTGGGTGGTGGGAAATGTGTGCCAGAGCAGTGATCCCACAACTTTTCCACACAGAAATATGAGGAAAGTGTGACTTTTTAGCTAAATTGAAGGTTTGCAGGGGATTCCATGTGATAAAACGCTGGAGGATCCAAGCAAGCCACACCGCCAGCCATCCATGCACACCACCATCCAAGCGCCATCCAGACACACCATCAGCACACCACCATCCAAGTGTCATCTATGCACACCGCCAGTCAAGCATCATCCACGCACACCACCAGCACACTGCCAGCTAAGTGCCATCTACACAAACCGCCACCCAAGTGCAATCCATGCCCACCACCAGCCAAGCACCATCCATGCACACCACCAGCCAAGCACATCACCAGCCAAGAGACAGTCAACGCACACCGCCAGCCAAGCGACAGTCCACACACACCGCAAGCCAAGCTCCATCCACGCAGACCGCTAGCCAAGCGGCAGTCCAAATGCACTGCCAGTCAAGCGCCAGCCTACATGAACTGCCAACCAAGCGCTAGTCCACACACACCACCAGCCATGCGCCAGTGTACACACACCACCAGCGAAACGCCAGTACACGCAGACCGTCAGCCGAACTCCACTTCATACACACACATAAACTTTCCCTGGTGTCAAGTGGCTTTCTGCCTCCCTTGGGGGCAGATGGGCCTAAATAAAAGGCTGATCTGCCCCCAGGGGGGCAGAAAATGGCCAACATATTGCCCCCATAATGGAGAGTGACCCTTGCCCAAGGGGCCGCTCCTGACATATAAATAAATAAAATCCCTGGTGTCTAGTGGCTTTCTGCCCCTGGGCCTAAAAATAAGGCTGATCTGCCCTCAGGGAGGGCAGAAAAATGGCCAAAATATTGCCCCCATAATGGGAGCGACCCTTGCCCAAGAGTCCACTCCCCAACATATCAATAAATTCAATCCCTGGTGTCTAGTGGGTTTCTGCCCCCCTTGGGAGCAGATCAGCCTAAAAATATGGCTGATCTGCCCCCAAGGGGAGGCAGAAATGGGCAAAATAATGCCCCCAAAAAAGGGGGAGTGCCCTGCCCTTAGGGGCCACTCCCCCACATGCCAAATAGCATATCCCTAGTGTCTAGTGGGTTTCTGCCCCCTTTGGGGGCAGATCGGCCTAAATATATGGCCACTCATAATGTCTAAAAAAATCCCTGGTGGCCTAGTGGGTGTATTCGCGCAACAGGAATGCACTGCAA
This sequence comes from Calotriton arnoldi, assembly GCA_963921515.1. Taxonomy (NCBI): domain Eukaryota; kingdom Metazoa; phylum Chordata; class Amphibia; order Caudata; family Salamandridae; genus Calotriton; species Calotriton arnoldi. Next base: position 554,615 of record CAWUFW010007316.1, read on the forward strand.
CTTCCTTCCCTGTGCCTCTTTGCTGTCCCAGATCCCCCCCCCCCCCAGAAAAAACTTACAGTTTCCTCCTACACGCTGGAAGCCAGCGCGTCCCCGACCTGCTTTGATGACGTCGGCACACCACGTCATCAGACTGCCGAGGGGGGGGTGGGGGGATGGGGATGGCAGTGGAAGTGCTTCTGCTGCCATCCCCGGTGGAGGCATGTAGGTGGGGGTCAACGAGGGGAGCGCCAGCGCATCCCCCGTGGGCTGGTGCCAAGACATAATAGTTACGTCCTCGGCACAGCAGCACCGCTGCTGAGGGCATAACCATTACCTCCTTGGCATAGAAGGGGTTAATAAAGGATTGTACTGCTGAATATCAACACCAACAATATCATGTCATAGTAATTTTGAGGACTGAATATCAAAGGAAAAATATTGAAAGGAAAGTGCATGTAGGAAACTATAGATTTACTATTCATTACTCCACATCTATGCACGTTGAGGATATATGTATCACGTAGGTACCTATATGTAGAGTTAGGTATAGAAAATTTAGACTTACTTCTTACCTGTTGATATTTTATTTTTAATATTCTGTCCTCGATATATTGTGTCCCATCGACATTGTTTTTTTCAAATATTTGTTTTATACATAACAGCATATATATTAAAAACAACCTGTCATAAAATGCCCCTTGACCACCACAGCCTCGGAACCCGGGCACGGTACAGTTGTAGAATCAATGTTCTCCTCATCATTGCCCGCTTTCTATGACTTCACCTCCCCTCCCCTCCCCTGTTCCTGTCCCTTGTGCGTGCGAAAAGTTCCATCGACATTGTTGATTCGATATTTAGGCGGCACACCTTAAGGAAGCACTATAAAATGCTATTAGGCAATACAAATATCACCTGACCATGTCACTATCAAGTGGTAAGAGTAGTCTCTAAGAGTGCCCCTTCCCTGAAGGCATCAGGATGCTAGCTCTCACTTGTGGTATCTTACTGCACAACAGCTTTAGGGATCTTGTTCTACCTTGAGCATGGTGCTCGTGGCAGCAGTTGCTAAATGCTTGCCATCCTAGGAAGTCGCATTAAATTTAACGGACTGCCCGTTAATTTGGGCCTCTTGTCCTTGTCCGTGAAGAATTCTTCCAGGGACGCCTTTTGTCCGTAATTTCGGACTTTAGAGCGAGTTGCCCCCTGCAAGCAGCCTGAGAGTTCTGTAACTCTCACTGCAGGGGCCAGCTTGCGCTCCTGCTGTAATCAGTGGCCTGCAGCAGCCCCTCCCTGACCTGGCACAGGCTGCTATCTGGCCATTATCATTCTGGATGTTGGCCTAATTATCACATACAGAATGATAATGGGCCAGTGACAACATTTGCTGGGCCTCCTCCTGCCAGAGCCCAGGGCACGGCAAACTGCTTTTGTTTATGGGCTCCTGTCACCTCACCAGGGGCCAATCTCTTGGGGGGTGGAGGTTTCATTTTGAGGCATGTTCCCCAAGTGCCTCCAATATGCAAACGCAGGTATTTAAATTTCACTCCGGCACACAACAGATGCAGTGGAAGGTTCTCTCAACCTAATATAAAATTATTGTGACTTGTGTTTGTGTTCGTTGTCTATTTACTTATGTAATATTGCGCACCCTCCTCTGATGTGTCTGTAAAATGTACCTTTTGTCCCGAATTTTTGTCCTGAATTCGGACCTTCTGTCCTGTATTTTTGTCCTGAACTTTGACCCTTGTCCTGAATTTTTACACTCACTGTCCTGAATTTGCACCCATGCCAGTTGGTCACCCTAGATGCTGGAGTTCTCAGATGGTCTATAAGTGCGAGTGGCCATTGGAGGTCTTGCTATCGCTTGGCACTCTCTGGTGATGAGAGATGTCTCTATGCGAGCACCACCTAGCAAGCCTCATTAGCACCTGATACGGTGCTCTCACGTCTTCTCCAAGGGTACGCCGTCCTTGGATGTCTCATTATAACATGCCCCTGACACTGTTAGAGTCCGGCTTCTGTGCAACGTCAGGCACCCTCTGAGGTGCATGGCCACCTTGTCCCTTCTTTGACTTCTATCCGGTCTGTTTTTATTTGATATTTTTTCCTTTTTTCATTGTGACTCTACAGTCCAGCCGTGCCCCGTAGCACGGAAGTACCCCGCGCAGGCGAACGTCCTTTCTGCCGTCATTCTGCTTCTGAGCTGAATAGATGCGGACGTCGTCTGTACACAATAGGTCGCTTTACAGAGAAAGTCGAATGAACGGGGTAATGCAGCAGCGGGGTGGACTAATACACGCTTAAAATTCCAGAGAAAAGGCTTATTTCATCTTGTCCCATGGTGTGTGTCTGTGCCTGTGTGTGCGCGCGCCAGTGTCTGCATCACAAAGCTTTCTCTACCACCATTAAAGGGTCTCTTTGTAGATTCTAATCTCTTCGCTTTCCTCCCTCCCCCGTACACCATAAGGGAATTCAAGGACAAAAACATGAAAGAGAGAAAATTGGAATTCAACATATATTGTAACAGGAAACGACGAGACAATTGAACAAGTGAATTACTTTAGAAAAAGTTCACAGTAAAGGAAGGTGCGCTGTGGCTCCGAACATTGGGGGATATGTACCAGGAAGTGGCGGAGCCTGGCATTAGCCTCCTTGGCTTAACGACACGCTCCGCCACTCCGGAAATGCAAGGCTGCACCATATTTACAAGAATGTGGTGCAGCCTTGCGTTTCCCCCTGCAATGACGCTAAGTTTAACAACTTAGCGCCAACGCAGGCACCCTTGCACCAGAGTGCAAGGGTGTCTGTGTGCAGGGGAGGATTGGTTATGTGTAGGAAGGTGTCCCTTCCTGCACATAAACAATCCTAAAATGCCATTTTGTAACTTTCATGTGTGCTGCGTCATGCAGCACACATGAAAGTTACAAAATTGCATTTTTTTAAAAAGGTTTGACTATGTACAGGAAGGTCTCAATAAAACGAGAGGGACCCAATACTACAGAGGAAGTGGGTACCAAACAAGACTAAAAGTCAAAAAGAGACCTTCCTCTGAGACACATAACATTGAGCATCAATATACTTGACATAAAAAAACGCACAGGCAAACAGTCACCAGCCTATAAACGAACAGACAGTCACCAGTATGTCAATAAATCAAATTTCTGCCCAACTCGGTAAGATCAAATGTACATATCTTTATTAGCCAAATTCATAAATGCCTTTCACTGAAAAATCCTTGTTAAAAACATGTTAATTCAGACACACAGTAAAAACAATACCGTACATAAATATCATAAAAGACAAAAAGATCATAAATTTCATATACATCAATACACAATCACATAGATAAAAATATTATATTAAAATAATAATAAAAGAAAACAGACGGGAGATAGAGAGAGAAAATACACAAATCACTGGCACTGAACACAAATCATTGATTAAAATAAAACCATAAGAGAAAGTGCTTCATATAAATTCAATTACTTGTCATAACTCCGTAATACACACAGTATACACAGTGATCTTCTTTAAAAAGGGCGTCAACGCGTTTCGGTGGGTCTCTAAATTGTATGACCACCACCTTCCTCAGGACAAAAAGATTACTCCCCGTACCAACATAGGTAAGACAATGTGTCTTGGTTTGTCTTCCAATATTAGACTAAAATCAATCATGGGCAATAGCCTCAATGTCTCCAATTCTTGTTATCATAAGCGCCACAAGGCAAAAGCGTATATCAATATCACCCGATAGCCAATGATAAATGGTGATTCTGTTCACAATCCTTTATTAGATCAATAATATTGAGCAGCCAGCTTATTTCAGAGACGAACTGAACTCGACTACTTCCAGTTGTTATCAGCACTCCCATCAACCCTCCAAATTTGGCTTCATTGATTGTCTGTGCTCAAACAGAAGCGCCAAGTTTCATACACTCTGGATATTCGGATATCTCCTCAAACGAGTATCGTTCACACAGCGACGGGGTCTCTGCCTCCGTACGTCAGTTTTCTTTTATTATTATTTTAATATAATATTTTTATCTATGTGATTGTGTATTGATGTATATGAAATTTATGATCTTTTTGTCTTTTATGATATTTATGTACGGTATTGTTTTTACTGTGTGTCTGAATTAACATGTTTTTAACAAGGATTTTTCAGTGAAAGGCATTTATGAATTTGGCTAATAAAGATATGTACATTTGATCTTACCGAGTTGGGCAGAAATTTGATTTATTGACATACTGGTGACTGTCTGTTCGTTTATAGGCTGGTGACTGTTTGCCTGTGTGTTTTTTTATGTCAAGTATATTGATGCTCAATGTTATGTGTCTCAGAGGAAGGTCTCTTTTTGACTTTTAGTTATGTACAGGAAGGGACACCTTCCTGTACATAAACAAACCATGGCATTTTGCTTTTTCCATGTGTGCTGCACAAGGCAGCACACATGAAAAAAGCAAAAACGAGGAGAAATAAAGCATTTCTCCTCGTTTCGCCAACTTAAGGCCAGGATTTTGCTGGTCTTAATTTTGGCGCTGCCTCCTATGTATGCCACCCTTATACATAAGGGGCAGCGTCAAATACAATGGGTGTTGCGGTGGAACGCCCACCACAACACCCACTGCACGCCCCTTTCACGCTAACCATATCGTGAAAGGGGGCCTTATGTACAAGGCAGCGTTAAGCCACGTTAAGTGGCTTAACGCTGCCTTGTACATAAGGCGCAGCCCCTATTGCCACCACAACGTCCGTAAAAGTGGCGTTGTGGTGGCGATAGGGGCTTGTACATATGCCCCATTGTCTGGTGGATGCTGAGGGGTGACACTAGTCATCACTGCGTGGCAGGTGAAGACCTGCTTTGATTGTGGTTGAGTGGAAGATGCACAGGGCCGAAGCATGAGAGGTGGCCCAGGGTATCAGTGGATGGAAGACCAAAGACAGCCAATGGACACTGTTGGGTAGAAGGTGAAAGGCAGAGCCAAGCATCGCTGTGAGGAAGACGAGCAGTGGCTCTTGGCAGGGTTGGGTGGAAGAGTGCCACCTCTGGGTGGTGGGTTTAAGGCAAGCGGTGGGTCTGTATCTCGTGAGATGGGAAGCAAGAGCTGACTCCATGTTTGGTTGGATGGGAGATGAGAGATTTGGGTAGAAGAAAGGCAGTTTGAATTGTAGCTAGGTGGAAATCAAGAAGTGATGTTATTATGTAGTGAAACACAATTTCAATGATGTTGTTGAAGTTTGCAGGCAAGTAATGTGGCATTTATTTGTTTAGGAGTTTTGTAGTGTTACATGTCGCCTTTTGATTACTTCTGAGTGATGACAGCGAGAAAATAAAATGCAGCTTGAAGACTGGTAAAGAGTTTTAGAGCCCAGTTGGGTGCAATCAGTAACGGTGTCCAACATCCTTCACTCGCAGCCCCCTATTCTGCGCTAAGTTCAGTGATAGACAAGTCTGAATAATGAAAAATGTTCTAGCTATCGTAATGGAAAGTTTCAATTCTAATAAGGACTCAGAAGTGAGGATTATGCTTTCGCTTTCTTCACTTTGTTCTCAGCAGCCATTTTTATGCATTTTAAGCAGAAACCACATCTCCCATTAAACACTGGGAATTGGTAAAAACAAACAACGGACAACATGGTCCAACAGTTCATCAGTGTCCAATGAGGTGACAGCGTCTGCCTCATAGTCCCTTGTCACTGTTCTTAGCTCCTCTTTCATCATGCGAGTCATGCCATAGCCCTTGTTTCCCGAATCCTGCTTCCCATTTTCCGTTCCTGGAAAAAGAGATAAAATTACTAATTTCCATCAATCCGCATAAACTTACAACAGTCATGACAATGAGAATATAACTCGATGCTTACCAGTCATGGGAAGGGTCTCCTGGATCAGCAATCCATGGGTGGCATAATCCTCGCCTCCAAGCCCTTAATAGAATTGAAACCTTCCATTGTGATAGCTAGGAAATCTTTCATTCTATGTCAGGACCGGAGGCGAAGATTATGCTAGTTTAAAGCTTACTCACCACTAAATGAACCATATCCAACACTGCTTAAAATAGAACCTTTTAAAGGTAGAAAAATCAGAGGACCATCGGCCACATTCATAATATCTTCCAGGCGGGCACCCAGACTGAATGCCTTGGAGGCCATGACTCCTCAAGTGGAATTTGCACCAAAGATTTTAAGATCCACTCCAGCCTCCTGCATAACCCATCATACCAAACGAGCTATGGTCGGGGAGGACACTGCCTTGTGCGGCTTTCTAAGGGCGAGTTAGAGCAGTCTGTCACCCGGGGGCCTGAAGTCCGCGGACATCTCCTCATAGGCCTTAAGGCATTGAACTACACATAATCAAAAAAGGCTGGGTATTCTGTGACTCTAGTATTGGATTTGGTGCACCTGCTAAGCGCAAGACACCCCCGAAGGGGGAAAAGTCCTTCTGGTAATGTCTATTGCCCGAACATCGGAGACCCTTCTGCATGAGACCATGCAGAGCATCATTGCCAGCTTTACCGAGAGCTCCTTCCTCAATAGGAACCTATTGGGGTGCCAGGATAGGACATGGTTAAGCACCTTGTTAATATCTCACAGAGCTGAATAACGTGGTTCTGGGGGAAGTGATAACTGGATGCCCCGTAAAAGGCGACCTACAAAGTGATGTTCCCCCAATGGGGACCCTTCCAATGGTACATGTCCTGCAGAGATAGCTGAGCAGAAGGTGTTTATCGAGCAGTATGCCATACCCTTCTATGCTAAACTGGCTAGGAAATTCAGTACTGAGACTATGTCAGTGCCCACAGGATCACAACCCCGTCGCACATACCAACAACACCATCTCGTCAAGGCAGACCGGTATCGCTTGATGGTGCTATCGGACCAGGCCTTTCACACGCCATTAGGCAGAGGGACCCCTCCAGCACCATCTGGTGCAGAATCCAATCGGGATTGAGAAGAAGAGTGGGAAACAGGTGGAGACGGATTGGAAAATCCCAAGAAAGTTCCAGAAGAACCGGAAACCAGACGTGAGATTTCCAAATCGGGGTGACCAGCACTACTTCTGCCCGCTGGCGTCTGATCTGGGCTGATGCCATCGTAATCAATCCAATTGGGGAAATGCATGCCATGTCTCCAGCTTTCAGTTCTGTAGAGACACGTCAGTGGCCGCCACCAGAAGATGCAGTTTCCAACTGAAGAAACATGGCAGCTGATCCAGTCTGGAGGCAAACAAGTCCACCGAAAATGGACCCCGCCAGTTCTGTATACTGACAAAAACTTTCGGAGGAAAGTTCCAAAGGCTGGCATCCCGGAAGTGATGGGACTGCCAGTCCGCTACCCAGTTCTCCTGACTAGGAAGGTATTTTGCAGTGACTGAGATCTGATAATCCAGGCAGAACTGCCAGAATTTGGTTGCCAGATCTGAGAGTACCTTGGATTGAATGCCTCCCAGGTGATTGATATACCTGATGGCCGAAATGTTGTCATTTTTAGCAGGGCACAGGACTGGATCTTGTCTCTGGTCTAACACTGGTCCGCAAAGGACCCGGCAAAAAAGCTCCAAACAGTTGATGTGTAATATCTGTTCTTGAGGAGACTACAACCTTCCTGTGGAGAAGTATTCACACCGACCGCCCCAGCCTGACCTGCTGGAATCTGACTCTATAATGAGGTCCGGAGCAGAGCCGAAAATTGCTCTCCTGTTCTTTGCTTCTATGTGGGAAAGTCACCAGAGAATCTTCATCCGAGCTTCGTCCAAGAGAGTGACCGACTGGGAGTTAGTGAGGCCCCTTCGTAGGAGTGCCGTCTTTTGTCACTGAAGGGCCAGATATTGCAGGGGTCCTTGAAATATGGCCTGGATGGATGATGACAAGAGACCCACCAGGCAAGCAATCTGTTTCAAGGACACTCTGTGTCAGGCTAACGTTCTCTGAAGCTCGTGTAGGATCTTTGAACTTTCCGAGAAGGAAGACTCAGGGTAGCCTCGATGGAGTCTATGACGAACCCCAGAAAAACCACCTTTGAGAGGGGATCAGAAGGGATTTCTTTTCGTTTATCACAAAGCCGAACCTTTCGAAAAGGTTGACTGCTATCTGCAATTGGGCCGACAACTGGCGGAGGTCCTGTACCTGGAGGAGCATATCGTTTAGGTAAATAATGAGGTGAATCTCCTGCGCCTAGAGGTATTCCATGACTTGTTTAAGCATCTTCGTGAAGCAGCAAGGGGTGCAGGAGAGACACAAAGGTAGGGTTGTAAATTGAAACGTTTGTTGTCGCCAGATGAACTGAAGGAACCTCCTGTGAGGAGGGAAAATCAGTATGACCAAATAAGCATCTTTGAGGTCCAGGCGGACCATCCAGTCAGCAGGACGCAAAACATCCTGAAGGAGGTGGATCCCCTCCATTTTGAAATGGCGGTACACCAGCCACACGTTGAACTCACGTAAGTTTATCACTGGTCTCTGAACCCCGTCGGTTTTGTCCACTAGGAACAGGTTGCTTATGAAGCCACGGGGGTGAAGGGGTGGTAGGACAAATAGCCCCTTTTTCGAGGAGTGAGGTAACTTCTGCGTCGACTAATTCAGCCTCCTTTTGTGAGAACTAGAGCAGTCTGGGGCTTGTAACCTGACACAGGGACCAACAAAACTATGTGAAACCCCTGAATTGTGTGCAGGACCCACGCATCGCTTGTGATTGACTGCCAAACATGGGAAACATTCGCCAGAAGGTCTCCTACTCTTATGAGGGAAGAATGGTGAACACTCCCTGGAAGTGGAGGTAGCGTTGAATCCCTTGTGCCCTCTGCCTCTGAAGCACCGTCCTCGGGTCGGGTAGAAGTTTTCAAAGCGTGCTTGGTCTTGATATCGCCCGCACTTGGAGCCTTGTCCTCTAGGAGTGTACTGGGCGAAGGACTGGCTGGCCGAACAGTCCCTGCCTTGACCAGCCCCACAGAAAACCCAGGAGAAAAAAAACCTTTTTAATAGAGGACTGGGCTTTGTCTATTGAAGTGAAGGTATTCACAAACTTTCCAAGTTCCTTAATAAAAGGCTCACTGAAGAGCCCCCCTTGTGCCACAGCTCCCGCCTTAGAGTCAGCGAGGTCTCCAAGTTTCGGAGCATCTACATTCGGTGGACAGCGCACAATTAGCATTTCCCATGAAGATGATTGCACGCTGTGCCCAACCAGATAAGACCTCTGTGGAGATATGGTGTCCCGAAGCCTTGGCATTCTCTGCCACGTCAAGGAACTTAGTTAAGGGGCCAAGGGCGTCCAGGAGCTTATCCTGGCACCTCCGCCAGGACCTGACTATGCCCTTTTTGGGGTCTTTTATGAAATTGGCCAAGAAAGTGGCCATTCTGTGGCCCAACTCTGGAATCAGGGCTACCTTCCCTTCCAACGATGGGTGAGGGCACTCAGCCTTAAGGTAATTATGGGCTTCCTTCCCCAACGAGGCTCTGATCTGCCCCGCCATGTAGTTTGCCACCTTCGTGGAGGGGGCCAACTTAGACAAACGGAGATGGAGGAGTTCCTCTGGGTCAAGCATGTCTGACCCATCATCAGGGGCATTGGGGCAAGCGGTGTAGGAGAGGGGCGCCAAGGCCTGAAAGGGCCGGCATCATCATCAGTGTCCCTACGGGCATCATCATCTTGGGAGGATAAACAAGGCCGGGTCTGGGGACCCTTTTGTCGGGTCAGGCGAGTCCTTCGGTGCAGAAGACTCAGCTTGGGCTAGGAGCGCCAGCCTAAGGCGCGCAAAGGCGTTATAATCAACCCCTGCTTCACGGGGACATTTGGCCAGGACTGGGTCGGTATCCGATGCCTGGGCCGGAGGTGGTGGGGGACCAGGGCAGCCTGCCCCTGGGAACTGGACATCTTTGCGCATTCACGTGCAATTTGCTGCACCATGCGCTGCTCCATGGGGGTCATAACCTCCTCCACCACCCTAGAGATTGAGGCATCTACTGCATCATAAAAGTCTTTATCCCAATGGAGGGAAGCCAGGAGATCACCTTCATACTGGACAACGCCCTCATCTTCCATGGTCACTGGCCAGGAGGAATCAGTCACCTCAGGCAATGGCAGATGGGTGAGGGGATCTAGTGAATCCTGTGTGTACAGACTTTGTTTATATCTTGACATGTATATGTATTAAGGTATTGCCAATGGTGGAGAAGCCAAGGCATATTATAAAAGCCTAACACTAATGAGAACTCCCTATGTTACAGAATATGAACTATGTGTATTGAGAACTATTCAAATCACGTGTTTGCTTTCTAACTTGCTGAAGGTAGTTATAGATCTAAGAACGCACGTTACGATTCAAATTCTGCTGTGCATTTATTTAAAAATATTTCTAATCCCTGTAGGTGCTAGGGAGTTATAGAGTTGTTAGTCACCACAGAGAGTGGGTTATACAGAGATTGGTATAAATACATCAGATGACATAGATATAGTGAATTATAATATACTAAGTAAAATAGCATACAATGGTGTGTTGATTTTTCTTATCTCTCTACAGATACCCACCGATGATTTAGCCGGTCGGGACGTAAGCATAAAGTCTATGCATGGTATGAATGGAAGTATGATGTGCAAGTAGGGGTAATTTCCCACTTGTTTGACCTAGAAAGGATTAGGCAATCTAAAGGGATCCTTAAAATACTGGTCCTGACAAAAGCCTCAGTATCTTCTAGGAAGTCTGTAACATATAGACCGCTAAGAAGGATATGTGGGTAATTAGACCTCACATAGTGTCCGCATTTGTTTTTAACACTGCCAAGGCAAATATTCTGATAACATTTATTGCAGGTATGCCTCAGGCAGTCTTTTAACTATTTACTGCAAGGATCCCTTGAAATATCTGTAAGTGCACCCTGAAAGTCCCGTGCCGGAGCCACCTAGATGGACTGGACTCGTAGGGGACCCCTTGTTTTGATTTGTATATGGCCTTACGCTGATAGTAAGCACTCCATCAGACCATTAGAATAAGCTTTGTAAGCATGTGAAAAGTAAAGTGAAAAGTAATGTAACTGTAAAATTCAATATGTGTGAATTGCCACTTCAAATATGCGACCTTGTATTCTCTGCCAACATCTACTTCCATTAATGTGTAGCATTTGCTGCTCTCCACGTAGGTTTGGTTCACTGTTGAAGGTTATGTCATTTTCGTGTTATTGTATACTGTGGTATGGTGTAATTCAGTGTGATTTCCTTTCTTGTTTTCAGAATGGGAGACCTCCGTCTTTGTGTTTGTGGAGCTATGTTTAAAAAAATGCATGCGTTTTTGTCTCTTTTTACTGTTGCCTTTATGCCCCCTTACCCTCTGTGACTGTTTACTGGGAGTGTGCGTGTGCTATTGTTCCTTGCTCTGCTGTCCCTAAACCTACACCCTCCTGTTCTGATGCTTGACCACTCCTGTTGCATGGATAGTTTCCAGTGTCTAGATCGGTTGTGCCGTATCTACGTTCTACTGCTAACATGTCTGTGTTCAATTATCCAGTCCATGGGCCTTCAGTTCTCAGTCTTTGCCTCCTCTTCCAGTTCCTTTTTCTCTCCCTTTCCTGTCTGTGTTCTCCTGCCTCATTTTGATGTGCTCATGCCTGTCTGCGGCTCTTGTAGTGTCTGCGATCTCTAATCTCCGTCCCTTGTTTTTTGCTTTAATTGCGTAATCCATTACCTTTGTGAATGGTAAGAAAAATGTTTTAAGAGTAGGCAATGGTTGCATGGGCCATTCCCTAATCGTAAAAAAAACGTTGTAAACATTTTCCTTTTTTAAACACATCCTGTTTCCCTTTTAGGAAAACGGGATGCATTTAAAAAAAATATTGCTCTATTTAAAAGAAAGCACATACACGGTGGTCCGCTGACCCAAGCAGGCCTCCTTGGTTGTGATTGCAGCCATTTGTAGTGGGTCGCAATTTGCGACTGTTAGAACTGGGGGTCTCTAGTTGGGAGAGGTAGGTACCTTTGTCCAAATAGGGACCCTTGCTTCTAGTCAGGGTAAGGGGGATACACTACTAAAATAACCCCTGCTCACCCCCTTGGTAGCTTGGCACGAGCAGGCAGGCTTATCTCAGAGGCAGTGTGTAAAGCATTTGTGAACACATACAGTAACACAGTGACAACACTACAGATGGACACCACACAGGTTGTATTATAAAAATAAGTATTTTTATATAGACTTAACACAAGACCCAAAACGACAAAAATCCACAATACTCTATGAAAAATATGACTGTCTATGGTAGAAAATAGTTCAGTTCAATAAAGATGGTAAATGCAACACTTTATGTTCAATGTACCTTTGGATGCGTAACGCGATACAAACAAAAGAGTTGCAGGGAAGGTGATGCGTCAGTTCCTTACACGCAAGAACGGTGATGCGTCGGTTCCTTGCTCCGGGGGAGGTGATGCGTCGGTTCCCTACTGCTTCGTAGGGGACGGTGATGCGTTGGTTCCTTACCGGAGAGGAGGTGATGCGTCGGTTCTTCACTGCTTGGGGAGATGATGCGTCGGTTTCTTACTGCGCTTCTGTGGCGATGCGACCCGCAGCGCCTCGATGCGATGACGACCCGGTGCAATGAAACAAAATGGCGTCTTCCTCTTGATGCGACAACAAAAAGGGCGATGCGTGCACGCCCGACGGCGACTCAGTGAATCTTCTGAGCCGCGACAGGCCCTGCGACACGCTTCTCCGATGATGCGATGGCGTCTGATGCGACGGCGACACTCTTCTCCGGTGATGCGAGGCGCTTCGGTGATGCGATGGCGACAGCGGCGGCACGCTTTCTCGGTGATGCGACGACAACTGCTGCGGCGGCGACACGCTTCTTCTTCGTGAGCGCGCTTCCAGCTCCCAGCGACACGCAGACTCTCAGAAGGCCCAACACAACAGTTGGCACTTCAAATTCCCAGCAAGGGAATTCAGGGGAGCAGGTGGGTGAAGTCTTGTATCCCTGAGACTTCAGCAGGAGGCAAGCTCAATCTTCAAGCCCTTGGAGATGTTCTGCCAGATGATGAAAGTAGGCACAAAGTTCCTTTCTTTGGCAATCAGGCAACCACTGCAGGCCAATCCCTCAAACAGCACACAGCATAGGGATAGTCTCCTCCTTCAGTTTCTCTGGTTCCTCTCCTCAGCAAAGGTTCTTCTTGTTTCCCAGAAGTGATCTAAAATCTTGGGGTCTGGGTCCCAATATTTATACTAGCAAATCCTTTGTCCTCTGAAGGCAGAGGGTTGTGTACCTAGTCCAAACCAGTTCTGGGTGCATTCTGCCAGTGCACAACTTCTTCCTTTGTCAATGTGGGCCAAGGACATCAGACGCACCACAGGAGGTGGAGCCAGCATTGTGGAAGGCAGGCACAGCCCTATTCAGGCCCAGGTGCTACTCCTCCCACCACTCTACGTGCAGATAGGTCTATTCAGCCCTGTGCTGACTCACCCTGTCTCCTGGAGTCCCCCAGCCCCTGTCACTCACAAACCCAGACATACAATACACAAGCTAGCAGAGGCAGGCTGGATGGTTAGGCAAGAAAATACCCACTTTCTAAAAGTGGTATTTTCAAACACAGAATGTTAATATCAACTTCACTAAAATATTTATTTTATCATTCTGAGTTCAGGCATACTAAATTCGTTTTTCTACCATGTTCCCTGGGTCAGTTAGGATTATAAGATGTTATAATCAAACTGCCCAATCTGGCCTATGGGGACAGGTAGCCTTGCAATAGTGAAAAACTAAATTGGCTGTAATTCACTATCAGGACATGCCACACACACCAGGGCATGTCCTACCTTACACATATAATGCACCCTGCCCTAGGGCCTACCTTAGGGGTGACTAATATGCAGGAAAGGGAAGGTTTGGGGACTGGTAAGTGGGTGCACTTACCAAGTCGACATGGCAGTACCAGACTGCACCAGGCTCTGCAATGGCAGGCCTGAGACACACTTTACAAGCTGCTCCTGTGGGTGGCACAACCAGTGCTGCAAGCCCACCAGCAGCATTTGCTTCACAGGCCCTGGGCACAAACCGTGCACTGTACTAGGGTCTGACAGTGAATCAAATAGGCCAAACATGGAGTCACTAATCCATACATCATTTTATCATAGGGAGCACTTGCACTTTGGCACCGATTAGCAGTGGCAAAGTGCCCAAAGCATCTATACCAGCAAAAACAGGTCAACAACAGTGGAGGCATAGCGAAAAAATGGAAGGGAGACCCACGCCAATGGTACCAGGTCTAACAGCAACCTACCTCAATATTTATGAAGGTCGAAGTATGAGTCACTAGGATTCTGTATTTTGTGAATCTACCTATTAATACATAGATTGCTTCTCAAAATAACAACGCATTTGGTAAAAATCGAAGCACAAATTACGTCCCTTTTACCTAATACATCCCTTTCATGAGGCCCTAAGTGTCAATGAGGTATTGTGGTGTTACATGTTCCTCGCCCCATTCAAGCAGCAGTGAAATAGTGCACTCGGGTGATAAGCAGATGTCAAGACAAAGAAAGACCATAGTCAGGAGATGCCCCAGATCCCTGCTCTTCCAAAATTCAGAGCCCCCGGTGCCTCAGATCCTAGCTGCCTCTGGGCAACATGTAAATGGTGGGCTACAAGGAAGGGGCTTGGTGCTGGGGATAATGTCCAACAAGGGCTCAACAAGGCTAATACGAGAAGCAAGAATGTCCTGCTTTATCTGGTTGGTCCTTTCTTTGGATGGCAGGCGGCGGCATCCTGGGAGGGCGTTTAAAGGAGCAATGTGTTGGTCATTGAAACTGGGAGGAGTGGAATCCCTAGCAAGTTCCTGAACAATGATACAATTATAATGCAAGGAAATCCAGCCTTTGGAGGCGTCACAACCCTTTAATATGTTTCGCTACAAGCGAGTTACATACAAAAAACATATCCACAAAACAACCACAAAGCATCCATTGAGAATAAAAAAAACACCAAAGCAGTTTCTGAACTGTTTAAAATAAAATGATAGAAGACCTTGGCACAGAACATGTGTCAACATGGGGCCTTGAGCGTGTTAAGATCTGGCTTAAGAGCAGTCAGTTATCAAGAGCCCTAAAGTGCGAAGAATGCTGCCAATACTCAGAAAGAGCATCAGGCCGACGGTGCACATCCTGGGGATTCACGGAACTATGCTACATGCTGGCACTTTTGTTTTGGGACGATTTTAAAAAGAGTTCACCCCGCTCGTAAGTGGTACTTAAAGAGGCGCCATAGGTCAGGCATATAGTGTTTTGCACTAAGTCGGTAGAATCTAAACGAGGCTTTAAACTCTTTTTTTGCTGGTAGTCAGCACCAGAGCTGCCACCTAGGTTGACAAGTATTTTGGACACTTTCGATGGGGAGGAGGTGGCTACGTTTTGTAGCAGAAGGGGTTTGGAGCACTTCGACCAGCCAGGTTCTTAATTCTAGTTGTATATAGTGCTTACTACCCCATACGAGGCATTGAAGTGCTTTTCGGCAAGTAGCACCACTATTCGGAACCCAAAAAGGATTAGTGGTGGATTAGTATAGGAAAATATGAGTAAATTTGAGTGGTGGACATGGGAGTCTGTTGGTTGGATTGAAAAGGATAATGAAGGGATAGAAGAGAGAAGAGTCTAGAACGTGTTTTATGGGAGATCGTTTGATGGTACCAAAAACAGTGCCATTTGATATCCCCTCTTTTACCTCGAAAAACACTGAGAAATAAATAGTTGCAAACGTTTCAGCCTAGAACAGTGAATCGTAACACAGATTTCCCATTTTCTTTCCAAAGAGCAAACAAGTAGTTTTGAACTTTTCTTAGGACCAGCAAACAAACATCCATGGCTTGGCATTCTGACTTACCACTCGTGGTGTACGTATTGGACAGCATAATATAATGGGAAATACATATAGAATGCTTACGTACACATGTAGATTAATTGGGCAAATGCACATAAAAGTGTATACAGACCACAAGACATTTTTGAATGTAAATGTATATTTTTCTCTCGTTTTCACGTTGCCGCACCATGAAGACTTTTTCTGATTTTGTCTCAAATCACAGTAGAAATATAAACCAAGTAGAACTCTTTTAATACTCCTTTATTACTATTGTAACAAATCTCATGTTTGTATGTTTCTCTACCTATTTCCCGGCTGTGACTGGCCCATCGAGAGAGAGTGACATTGAATCTAGTTGGGATCAGACCGGTATTGAACCCTTCTTTCAGCTATATACTGTTGCACAGACCTGTCACCCACAAAGCTCCATCCTGTTCGACTACAGCCGTGGACCATGATGGCACCAATGAATACGCAACCCCCCCAAGACACTGTCTTCCAGATTAACCTCACAGTCTTAGTAGTTTGTATCCTATCTGGGTGTACTGGCTTGGGAGTAGCCAACAACCTCTGTCACAGCCATGGGCCTCATGCTCTTAAGTACTTTGTTTCACCCATTCATCCAATCTCCGTTGCAGGATGATGGGGCATGGCCACTAGAAAATGGAAGGTACTATGGCAGTAGCATGGTCTGGAGTAGCAGTAAAGGCCTTTGGCACTTCCCAAGAAACAATCTTTTCATCTGTCAATAATTTGGTTTATGTTGCTTCTTATGAGAAAGGAAAGAGTGTTCTTCAATCATAGAGCTAAGATATTGCTGGAGACATCCCCAACTTTCGTGACCAGCACCTCTGGTGGAATGCATCATGCAATATGGGAGAGGTATGGCGCAGCAGCCAGAGTGGCTGACTCTGGGGCGTGGGGCTCACCGTTCGATCCCCGGTGCAGATGGCAGCTCAGCTCAACATCATGTGACTCTGGGCATTAGCTCAATCAATCTCTCCAACGGCGTCCGGATACTCTTAGGGGTGATAAGTCGCGCGTTACAAATATGGGATTTAGATTTTGGAATTTATTGAATGCATGGATAAATTTCTAGGCTGGAGGAAGGTACGCTGAAACTGACTAATTTAATATAAATCGTTTTAAGAAGAACCAAACTTCAAAGTGCACATGCGATGGATTTGTTCGATGACTCACCGTACGTGACACACAATATAAGTTTCACTTTTTGTGATAGTAAGTTATGTTTGAGGTTCGAACACTCCAAAGTGCTGTCAACAATATGTTTTGAATGAACCGGTATTTAACTGTGAGGTGCGACTGTATATTTTTGTTACGTGCCAACAGGGCACAATAGAAATATAAAACATGCTGCTTTTGACAAAGATATACTGTAAACCTTAAAAAAAAAAAAATTAGAAATCACTTAAAATACAAAATGTTGGTACAAAAATGGATTCTGACTTTGAGATATCAGTCTCACAATGTACAATGATAATAAAAAGTCACAAGTATTGATTCTCAGATACATATGGTTAAAGTGCAGTAACAGGTGTCACATCTCGTGGTGAGGGGCCATGTTATATGGAAGACCTCCATAACCAATGGACTGTAGGGAATGTTTATAAATCTTCAGGCGTAATTGGTCCTGTTACTCCTCTAGGTTTCTCTGAGTATCTCACCATGTTTAGATCCCTTCCACAACAAAACTTCTCCCAAAAAGATTTTTGGGTGACTAGGCAAAACTTTACTAGCACGTCCTTGTTCGAGACTGTATTTTACCCTTGGGCGGACCTCTGTTGAAATCTACCACATGCCACCAGGAAGCTCTTCCCTGAGGTGCCAACCATCAGACTTTCCAATAGAACACTCATCCCCATCCATACTTCTCATTCATTCAATTTTAATAGACTGGATCATCCAGAAGTGTCAATTGGAACATCTTCCATTAAGGCTGTGTAATGATGAATCTGCAAATGCAGTGGTAACCAAGTCCTATTTGGAAGAACCTATCCACACAGGTCTTCAGTGGCTCAACACCAGCTCCAGCACCAGTCCCATCTCTCCTTCTACATTCTAATCCCTCTAGCTTTATAAACATAGAACAGAGAATTACCACATAAAGAACAGTGTACATGTTACACAACGGCACACTAAGATAATGGAAATATATTACTATAGGCTGCTTAACTTTGGATCCAGGTGCCATGTTTGTGCATGCGACAAGATATATCTGCTAAGAATACTGTGACAAAGAGGGAGGTGCGGTTTTGGTGCTATGGCTCGCTGCTTCATTCTGTTTCTATATTGCTCCTCTTTTGTTTAGTTTAGTTAAGGCTGATGTGATCTCCTCACGTTATCTCTCCTAACTAACCTGCTGACACATACATCACCTTTCATCCTTTCATGCTTAAAAATCCATTGGATTTTGACTCCTGTACCTGTACTATTAAATAAATTCTCCAAACAATTGACCGCTGGATGTTAGCCAATCACCTCAATCTAAATACTTCTATTATGGAGATATTGGCATGGGCCAAATGGACCAACTATCAACTTTCATCCATCTGGTGTCCACTCACCCATTCAGCTCAAGTGAGGGGTGATTACGGGTGCCAGTATCTTCCTTGCACCACAAATAAATTAAGTCACCAAATGAAATTTCTACATGATGAGATGCCGCTGCCAAATTTTCCTACACTTTGCTCATTGAGCAATCCATCGGCTTGGAGCACTCTTTCTTCAACAGCAACTCCATATCTGTCACCAAAACAAGCCCTCTGAGTCCCAGCATGGCACTTTTATGGACTATCCCGTCTTTAAATCATCACAAAATGGCTGAAATCAGTTCTCCATCCAGACTGCAAATCTTTGGAACTTGGTCCCGACACGAATACAAATAATTGTGAATCACCTAAAAATCGGCACAGCACTAAAAACCTGTCTCTTCCCATCCACATATTTACAAGATGCTGATGATGAATTATGCAAGCTGCAACGTAGGTATGCATGAATGCACTTATTCTGACTCTAAGCAACACTTTGTGCTTATGTGAAGCAATGCGCATTGTACCAAGTTTGAAGCATCACTTTCAATCGTATGTGCCTCCCCCAGGATCTCCCATATAGATCACATTGCATGTAATATCCTTACAAACATAGACTATGAAACAGTGTCCTGGAAGATGGTGTAAACCAGAGCACTAGTAGCATTTATATATCACATCATACCCCTGATAAGGCTGCAGACCGCTTTTATTTGCAGCCTCATCAGGGTATTAAGTGCAATACAAATGCTTTAATAAAATACAATTGCAGGTTTCAGCCGCGCAAATTCTCATATCCCAGTGCATATGTCGACATAGCTGCCAAAATTAAAAGTGTTCAAAGTTCGTAATCAGCAGGGCCGAGCCGTTTACCTTAATATGCTGATGCAAAATATATTTATGTAATGGTATGAATCAGCAGTATGGGACCGGGGGTGCTAGTCCGAGACAATGGGATCACCCATCAAAGTAGTTCGGGGTAGTTTAGGCTTTTCCCCTAAGGTCCCAAGGATTCCACCAAGTTAGAGTTCTTGGATGAACGAAGTGTGCAAAGGGCTACTTTCCACCAGGAGAATTCTGCCTTAATATCGACTGCAGAATATGGTGCTACCAGAATATTGTGGCAAAAATATTGAGGGCCAAAATACCATGAGGTATGTTTATCTAGGTAAGTATAGATTTACTTTACTTAACTTCCCATCTTTGTACCATGACAATATATATATACATATTGTCAAGGTATGTAGAGGTGGAGTTAAGAATAGTTAAATCAGCACTGGCCCCCTGAGTCGAGGCATATGGTCTATCACTAATGTATGAGAGGTCACACGTGTGCGCTGTGAGTTGCCTCCCTGTAACCCTCCCACCTTTCTTGCCGCTGCTCCCCCCCAGGATGATCTGCCCCTCCTACCGCCCGTTTCGGGAGGGGAACGATACCCACGCTGAACTATCTCCCCTTGGTGGAGACAAGACATTACCACGCTGCAACCCTGTTTGTATTGTTTTATTGTTTACTATTAGCAGTGCTTAATTTGTGCCGGTGGTTTCCGTTGCTCAGCACCGGCACTTAATTTCCAGCACCGGCACTCAGACAAACAGTGCCACCATGAGGCAGACTTCCCTAATTTAGAAATCAGCACAAAACCATGTATTTATTAATTCAAATACATTAAAAATGACTAATACCTGTGGCACAAGCCATTCTTATAGCTATGAGAGCCTAGAATAGCCTGAATTGTCACGCTGCTAGATGTGTGGTTGCTAGTAGTTGTGTTGGTACTGTAATTGGCAGCACAAGTAGGAGCAATGGGTGGTGCAAGCTGCAGTGGCCTCCTGACGAGAGCCCTGGCACTTATTATTTTACAAATTAAGTACTGACTGTTAGGCCGTTTCCTGGATGTCTCTCTCTTTTATAATTGCATGTATCATAACATTGAAAAGTGTAAATAAAGGAATTTGGGGAAAAAAAGAATAGTTAAATCTCTACTTACCTATATGCACTTACATACTATAAAGTTTATTCCTCTATATCTTTGCCACAAGATTTTGGTAGAACAATGTTTTTATTGTTGATATTTCGACATACAACCCAACCAGGGAAGCGGTATGCTGCATTGCCCAGAGGACTCCATCAACTCACACAACATCCACTGAGCTAGAACATTCTTAGCCAAAGTTTTAGATGCTTAAAGTTAGAAATCTAGAAACAATACAGTGGTTGCATGGGTGTCATTCACATATCTCCATGAAGTTATCCTGCAATAAATTCTCTGTCCCCATCAACAATGACTTTGTATATATATTCTTCAGCTAGGTGTTTTTAACAGTTGTCATAGGTGCAGTGATTTGAAATTGTAGAATGTGCTATATATATATATTTGTGGACCGGTTAACTTACTTTGAATAAATCTCGTTATTTCACCAGCAGCTGTGGTCTGAGCCCGTGTGTTCTTTGCTGTTTGCAGCCACTACGGGATTTGTGGACTATATATATATATATATATATACTAATGAATGTTCATTTAAATTGATGAGAACTTTGATTCTGCACGCTGAGAGAAAGTTGGAGAAATTGGTTGCTCTCATTCAAAATCTGGAAGAAGAACTACAACAATATTCTGGAAATGAAGAGAATAAAGCACTCATCGAAACATTGGAAAAGAAAATCAACAAACATGATGCTGATGTTGAGAAACGCAAAGCCAACAAATTTAACAGAGATAGACTGGATTATGCCCATGGACGCATATATACTTTCGCGTGAAAGTATGATATGTTTAGAAATCGGGTAGTTATGGACAAATGTGCTGAACATGAAAACCCTGAAACGATTGACAGCTCCGACCTAAGCTCTGCTGATGAAGAAGCAAGCACCCCAAACTTGGATTTTTCAGGGGAGTTGAGACTTATGCAAATGATAACGCGACAGCAAGGGAGAGGAAGAGGAACAACTTGGGGGAGAGGCCAATCAAAACCACAATCAGAAGAAAAAGAAGAGGGGGTAAGAGGCAAAGGAGGAAGAGGAAGGACAAAACGAAACTAAAGAAAACTCAACAAGATAACTTGGTGATCAACATTTCCAACAAGACCCTTTCTGTAGCACAAACATCATTATTAAATAAGGGACTATCATTTTGCCCCAATAAAGATCTGAACATACCAAATTTGCGCATTGATCTTTACAAATTCTGTCGGAAAATAAAATTGAGGAAGTTCTTTGAGGAAAAAACACCAGTACACCAACAGCCATTAACAACTATTCAAGAAATCTCAACTCTGAAGCAAAGAGATATACCCACATTACGAGCACTAACCACCTTACAAGAAGAACAAGAACTAACAGTAGAACAACAACAATTGTCGTTAGAAACTGATCAAGAATTGTGTGAGAGAATAGGAATTGAAACAAACAAAGGAGGCAACAGTGGCCTAAGAATGAGATCCACCTTTTGTCCACAATTGCCAGCAGGAAACAAGGTCGACCTGTTTCACGAAATTATGGTGGATGAAATCAATAAGATGGCATATAACACCTTTGGGAAAAATAAAGATATCTCGAAACACACTGATGAAAAGAAGAACAGAGAAAAGAAAAAGAAAAAATCATGGAATTTATCACTTGGTGAACATCAAGCCCTCAAAGTACAACGAGAAGATACATCGATTATTATAAAAGCCTCAGATAAGGGCGGAAATATCGTGATTCAGAACCGAAAGGATTATATAGCTGAAGCTATAAGACAATTGGACCATCAAGATCATTACGAGAAATTAACATCAAATCCCATAGAAACTTGGACTGAAGAGTACCATCAGATGCTACTTACATGGAAAGAAAGAAATCTAATTGATATAGAAGAATTTTTATATTTGAAGACTGATCACCCGGTTATGGCTACAATCTACTTTCTCCCGAAAGTCCATAAATCACTACTAAGTCCACCTGGCACACCGATAGTCAGTTCCATTGGATCTTTGCTGGAATCCACCTCACGCTTCTTGGATATCTTCCTAATGAATTATGTCACTGGACTTCCGTCATATCTGAGAGATACGATGGACTTTTTTAATAGAATTAGAACAATCGAATGGGAAGATAACTTTCTGATGGTCACGATTGATGTCACATCTCTTTATACATCAATTCTCCACTCGGATGGTATAGCTGCTGTAAAACAGTTTTTACAAACCAGATCATTCAGCTATCTTGAACATTCAGAAATGTTAATTGAAATGCTCAAATACTGTCTGACACATAACATCTTTCTATTTCAAGGCGACATCTTTCTACAAAAACAACTTATTGTTGATTTTATATTCTGAGTTTTCCGATTCTTCAATACTCTTGCCTCCCAGACTGCCATGAGTCGATTCGCGTAAGTTGGCGCGAAAGATGTACCCATGGCACATCTTTCGCGCCAACTTACGCAAATCTACTCATGGCAGTCTGGGAGGCAGGAGTATTGAAGAATCGGAAAACTCAGAATATAAAATTTTGGTCTAGATTCATCGACGACCTCTTCATAATTTGGGAGGGAAACCACATTGACCTCCAAAATTTCATTGAATCACTGAACTCAAATGAGTACAATCTATCCTTCACATCAACAATAAGTTCCACTAACATCATCTTCTTGGATGTGGAGGTGTTCATTGAAAATCAGAGAATATGCACCAGAATGCATAGGAAACCTACTTCATGCAATAGTATCTTGTATGCTAATAGTGGGCATCCACAAAATGTAAAATGGTCTATACCTTATGGTGAAATGTTGCGGGCAAAAAGGAACTGTTCTGAAGCAACAGACATCAACTCCCAAATTGAAGAAATGAGTAACCGCTTCTTGAAACGAGGCTACCCACAAGATGTAATCAAAACAGCGAAAGCAACAGTGGCCTTAAAAGCAAGGACAGAATTGTTAAAACCAAAACAAGAGATGACAGGAAAAAATCAAGATGAAAATAACATCATTCGATTCATAATGGACTTCAATAATCAGAGTGATAAATTAAAGAATATTGCTCGAAAAAATTGGAGCATTTTAATGTTGGATGAAACATTACAAAAGACGCTGTCCCCACATCCTAACATTACGTACAGAAAAACTGCATCCTTGGGGGACATCCTCACACAAAGCCACTTTGAGACTCCAAAATCAATAACAACTTCATGGCTGAATCTACCAGGATTCTGGAAATGCTTTAAATGTAAAGCGTGTGAACATGGTGAAAATGCTGCATCTTATCGATTGTATAATGGCCAAATTGAAAACATAAGGGACCACATAACTTGTGAATCAAAATTTGTAGTATATTTACTCGAATGCCCCTGCAAAAAACAATATGTAGGAAGCACTATCAATAAGTTAAAACTGAGAATACTACAGCATCTACGTGCCATTAAGAATAAAGACTTCACTTACCCCATGGCCAAACACTTTCACGAGTTCCATTCAAGTGATTATCAACTTCTAAAATACAGGGGGATTAAAATTGTGAAAGCCAAAGAAAGAGGTGGGGACAGAACCCTGGATTTGCGAAAAACAGAATCCAGATTAATTTTAGCAATTGGTACGGAAAAACCTTTTGGTCACAATCTGGATGCAGAATTGCACATCCATCTGCAATAAATAAGGACATGCAAATTGATCAAGGAAATTGTAGATGAACTGAGAACATCAATGATTAACAATATTACAATCATCACTATCATTATTAAGGAAATTACAAACCTAATCATAATTTGCCTGTATACTTATTGAATTCTCAAGAAATGATTTTTGGGTCTCCTTAGAAAAATCAATAGAAAGATGACAGCCTAAATCTATTGGCCGTACCACTATTAAGGCAGTACAGAAAAGACAAGTAGTGATTAATTGGGACATTGTCATCACCCAGTGGAACATTGTGTCATCATTATAATTTTGAAAGTCGTGTGTAGAAATCCTATCGTCTTCTGAATTATGAAAGAGCTAGTAAGAACTGAATTAAAGAAATGAGGCAATATGGGGATCATTACAATAGAATGTACTTTACAGAAAATGTTAATATTAATTTTTGCTAAAATTATTATTGTTTTAGGACATGCATTAGTCATTTTAAAATTGAGGATTGAAGAACTTTATTCCTCAATGTTCCCCTATCTTTCCTCCCCTCAAACTTTATTTCATTGTTAGGGCAGAAGAATTGATCTATAAAAAGCTTGACCTTGTAGCTCTTACTTTTTACTCTTCGTACTTCTTGAATATCAGACAATTAGAATTCTACATTTCGAATCTTATGTAACAAAGAATGATTCATTTTTATCTAAAGTGAACAGGCGCAATGAGTGAAGTGTACTTTACAAATCACTATCCATATAACGTATGCACCAGTCACTTTATTTGGATCTCTATGTTTTTGTTTTAAACACACAACTATAACAATGTACTTTACATTTTATGATACACATGTGTGTTTTTAATAATGATTTTGACAACAATCACTTATGATATTTTACAAATCACTTAAATCTTGTACCTTTTCTTAGAAAATATTTAAAAAAAAAAAAACATTTTGTATAAAAAAACATTTTGTATAAACTTGCACAGTAACATACTAATCTATATGTATTCATCTCAACTGGAATTGGAATGGATTGTAAATATATGTACTATTTGTTAGGATTTTTCAAGCCTAGTCTTTCTTCTAATAGAAAGAATTGTAGTTAAATGCACTGAGCACTTTAAAAAGACTTTCTAGGCACCAGGACTCTATGGTCCAGTAGAAGGCTGGGAGCCGAAACGCGTAGACCGTCCTCTACCGTTTTTCTTTTAATGTATAATGGTTTAAAATAATAAAAACAGCACGTACTTGAAACCTCTGAGTGTGGTGCTGTGATCCTTCACCGAGTGATTGGAGCGGAGGAGTTTGGAGCATATATATATATATATATATATATATATATATATATATATATATATATATATATATATATATATATATATATATATATATATATATATATATATATATATATATATATGTAATGGGAATGTCACCATCTTTATGCAGATAAACAGTACAATTTGAATCCTGATCACCGTATTCAACCATATAGCTAGCTAGTAGACAATCCCTGTAATAGTGTCAATGTTTCGACCCACCTCCCCTATTTTCGTGGGTCTCCTCGGGACAAAAACATGCTGGCTGGCACAACACCTATAAGGTAATATGTAGACAGAGGTGTAAGAAATTGGGTTACTGGATGAGGGGGGTGAATCCTACTCAAGCAGGAACCACAATCCTTGTCAGGGGGAAGTCACAAGGAAATCCTAAATTAGCCTGTGCTCAACCCTTGAGTATCTTGGCACAGAGCAGCCAAGCTGAACTTAGAGGCAATGTGTCAAGTATTTGCGCAACACTTCAAACAGTAATACAGTGAAAACACACCGCAAAAAGGATCCCAACCCAGATTAGAAAAATAAAGTGAATTTTAATAAGTAAAATAAGACCAAAATGACACAAATCCAATCAGTAGAACCAGAGATATGCAGGTTTAAAGATTTAAGTAAAAAAGCACAAAGCACTACCTGTGGATATCTGGTCGTGCCAGACCGCTTTGGGTGTTTGGTTGCCCCTCGGCACAAGTCGTAGACCCCCGCCCTACCCCTCTTCAGCATATTGGCAACCGGGGGCCGCCGGGCACAACGAACAGCGTGAGGGCACAGAGCCAGGCATAATTCAGGCCCAAGACTAGGGAGACAAAGAGCTCGACGGAGGAGACCTCTCCAGCCATCCGGCACAGCCCATACGGCACAGACTTCCGAGCTGCTGCCGACATTAAGCAGCGGGGAGGATGCCTGGACTAGGGCGATAAAACTGCGGCACTCCAGCAGTAATCAAGTGCGAGGGACCGCGGAGGAGGAGCGTGGTTGAGGCCTCCAGGACATAATATCTGTGGGGCCGCACCGAGCACCTGTCAGGCGAAGCAGCAGGGAAGGTGTCCACAAACCTTGACAGCAGAGGCCACTAGAGAGCAGACAGGGCGAGGCTAACATCACGCGTAAGCACGAGGTGCGGGGACCGGGGGCTGGTATGGGCACCAGCGGAGCGGACTGATGCATGGGTAGCTAAGCAAAAAGAAAAACGGATCCAAAGCGGGTGGTAGCAGCCCCGCGGTAGGTGGCGGGGGCCCCTCTCCCCCCACCTCCCTCTTCAGCATTTGTGCAGACTGAAGCCACAGGAAGGGAAGAGCAATTCGGGAGTACTGAGTTCAACATTACTGTAGCCTGAGATGAGAGGAATGTGAGGAGCGGAGGAGTCGCCATTTTGTGCTCACTAGCACTGCGAGACACAGACATTCGTACTGCTGCCCCGTTGGGAGGGAGATGGGGGCAAGCTTGACATAGTTCCTCACCAAAGACAATGCCACAAACTGGAACACTCCGTTTCTTGAATTAAAAGTGACATCTCCTCACCTAAAGGAACCAAACCAGATATCTAACACAAACATCGCACTGGGTAAATAAAGAGAGCTACTTGTAAGTCTGGGGAGCTGGGCAAAACAGATGGCAATCAAACCAAATTGCCCTTTGAGCTCTGTAAATCGGGAAGGGGACAGGGTCAGCAGTGTGACCCAGCAACGTCGGAGGAAAGTGAGCCCACCCAGCAAGCGGAGGAGGAAGATATGAAGTCGCTCTTAGTTACGATGAAACGAAGCCTCAACTCAATAGAATCAAAAATGGACACCATGTGCACACGCATGGATTTCATTACCCAAAAGCTTAAGAAGCAGGACGGAAGGATAGGCATAGCTGAACATAGACTCTCTGAACTGGAAGACGAAACGTCCCAAAGCAGCACACAAATAAAAGAGATAGATCGCCTCCTGAAAGTAATAGCAGCAAAGAACGAGGATTTCTAGGTTAGATCTAGGGGGAACAACATTCGCAAACTTGGTGTGCCTGAATCTGCTAATCTAGGGAGGATGGAGGAATATGTGGAACGGATGTTGCACACTTGTTTTGAGGCTGTAGCGTTTTCCCCGCTGTTGGTAGTAGAGAGGGCGCACAGAGCACTCGCAGCGTGTTCTCCTCCTGGAGCACCTCCGGGACCCCTCGTGGCAAAACTTCTAAACTACCGTGATCAGGACACGGCCTTGCGTAAGGCCAGGTAACAGCAGTCCTTGACCTTTGAGGGCAACAACATCGCCCTGTTTCCTGATTTCACAATGGCAGTCGAAGAGGCCAGAAAAAGATTTCTACCAGTCAAAAAGAAATTGCAACAGGCTAATATCACCTATGCAATGCTATACCCTGCCCGACTCCGGATCACGCCTCAAGGCAAGCAACACTTCTGTACATCCCCGCAACAAGCCATGGAATTCCTCCAAAAAGTTGCCCAGAACCTCACTCAAGGGCGGAAACTCGCCCACCAAAAGCAGAAACAGTCCATCATGATCAGAGGAGGAGTAGTGCAAGATTAACGTAAAAAGGGACTGGCAGCGTATGACTCAGGCGTACCGCATCTCAGAGGAAGCCGGCTTGTGAGGCGCACTCGCAAGTATAAGTAAAACATTGCCCCAACTCTGGGTTTCAAATGGTTCAAATGGTTTTCATATGTCCATAGGGAGCAAAGCACCAACAAACCTATGTAAGGAAGAAGAGCTTAAACCAGAACTGACACTGGGCTACCGCCTGTGACCTAAACGGGACACTTTAGGTGCACTATGTGCAAATCCCGGACACCCTCCACCCATGTAACTACAGTTGGGAGGAGGTTTCAGCTCTGCCCCCTAGGTGTTATACCCCAGCAGGAATTTCCTACCCTAAGAACATGGACAGAGCAACTGTTTTGCTCCTTCGAAGGCATTATGTTGTTATAATCTGGGTTTTATTTTTATTTTCCAAATGCAGCAAATATACTTTTGTCGAAAATGGGGAAACTCCGAACTATCGAGTAGACATGACAGTTCAGCAATCAAAAATGGTTGGGGATCGGAGTGCCTGTTATCCTGTTGTACCAAGCTGCTTGTTTGTTACTAGGGCACGTTGGACCTTTAGAGGAACAGGGAGGGTGGGGGGACTAGTACACGGCATATTGAGGAAGCTGATGTGGGAGGGTGGGGGGACAACAAGCTACACAATGAACACGGAGTAGAGCAGCATTTGAATGGAGATATGCACTCAGACCAAAGCAAATCCAGCCCCTGGAGGGGCAAGGAGCCAGCTTCCATTAGTAGAACACGCGCACATGACAGGTGACGGGCAACAGGCGGGCCTGAACTTGGTGACATGGAAGGTACAGGGGCTAGGAGATCCACGCAAGAGGAGACACCTCTTGGCCTACTTAGGCAGGCATCATATACATGTAACCATGATGCAAGAAACGCACATGGCTCCTACAGCCAACCACACATTCGCTGGCCGATGGGCGTCACATAGGTACTTCTCCTCATACTCCTCATACTTGAGAGGGACTGCTATCCTCATAAAGAAGAAAACGCAATATGTCAAAGAGGGAGTTATAAATGATTTGCGAGGGAGATACTGTGTGGCATGGGGGAGGCTGGCGTCACAGTCGGACACATTAGTGAACTGCTATGGCCCAAACATAGACGATGACTCATTCTTTACCACTCTGTGGGGGGTGGTTGTCAATATAGGATCCACACATATTATCGGGGGTGGAGATTTTTTTTTTTTTTAAATCTTTTTTATTAAAGAAACAACCGACAAACACACAATAAAACAGGTGCAGTACGGTGCTGTAATCAACCTTCCCAGATAATCATGATAAGATAGTAAAATCAAGATAGAAAATTATCACAGGGTCAATAGAGTAATCATCTTTTTCGTAGTTTCCTTTGTATTCACACATCAAACATCTACGTTATCAAACAGTGCTGAGGGGGAATCGGCAAAAGGGGTACAGAGCAAGCCCCTACTTTCATTCCATGGGCCCCAAATTCTCGTCCATTTATGCGGGCAACCCCTACTTTCGTAAATTACTCTCTTGCATACACCAGTCCATATTGGACTCCCAATCAGTGTGTTGTAGTGGAACTCCTCCCTTCCATGTTCTCGCTATATTACGTTTCACAACCATACAGCCCGGGGGTGGAGATTTTAACCTTACAGTCAATCCAGAATTGGACCGCTCTCATCCCCAACCACACCATCACACCAGAGCTCAACGCCAAGTGCACCAGATTATGGAGGACCACAGATTGGTAGATGCTTGGCGGTTTGCCCATCAGACACACAGGGAGGGGACATGCCACTCCACTGTGCACTCAAGCTGGTCGAGACTTGATGTTTGGCTGGTGTCCAGTGGAATGGCGACATGGATAACGCGTCACCTAGCTCGAACATATTCAGACCACTCCCCTGTTTATCTAAAAATCACCCCTCCGGGGAATCCCTTTGGGAACATGTTCTGGAGGCTCCCCACACGTGCACTACTTGATGTCCCATTTAGAACTGAGCTGGGGCACAAAGTGGATGATTATCTTACACGTAACATAGAATCGGTACCTTCCCTGACAACAGTATGGGAAGCGCTGAAAGTGACCATAAGAGGGGTATGTATGGCCAAGACAGGAGGCATATTAAAAGACATAAGACACACCCTAGCTAAACTAGAGGGGGAACTCCGAGAACTGGAGGGAGGCCTTCATGCTGACAAAGATGGGACTAAACGAGCAAAAATAAGGGAAGCACTTACTGATTACCAAAGTACTGCTGAGAGGGAATGCCTCTTCTGCGGAAAGTACCACAGGGCCCGGAGCTATGGGGAGGAGGAGAGGCCGGGAAAAGCATTGGCGGAGATGACGCTTGTACCCCTATGTTCCAACTACATTATGAAATTAAAGACGCAGAGGGGGAACCCCAGACAGACACAGAGACCATAATGCAGACTTTTAGGGACTACTATTCTTTACTATACACCACTAGGTGATATACTCCTATAGATGTAGATACTTACCCAGACACAGGGGAGTTAGGATGGTTAAGTGACACACACCGTGAGTTCCTAGCGGCCGAGTTTGAGGAAGATGAGATCAGGGCTGCCTTCATGCAACTGGGGGCAGGCAAAGCAACGGGCTTCCGGCTGAATTCTACAAAGCATACATTGACACATTGGCCCCTTTCCTCAAACAAGTATATGAGGAGGCACTGCAGGACGGAACACTGCCGCACACATTACGAGACGCCCTCATCATCTCTCTCCCGAAGCCAGGCAAACTGTCTGACTGCACTGAGTCCTATCGGCCACTATCCTTAATAAATTGCGATGTAAAAATACTTGCAAAGCTGCTGGCCAACAGGTTGGGCTTACTTGTGGACGGTTTGGTGCGCACAGACCAGTCTGGCTTCATTCCAGGCAGAGCCACATCGCACAATTTACGTACATTGTTTACCATCTAACAAGACATAGACCCGGAGCTCAATGCAGTAGCAGTATTACTTGATGCCACAAAGGCTTCCGATTCCCTGGAGTGGGACTACCTGAAGGCCGTATTGAGACGCATGAGCTTCCCCCCAAAATTCATTGTGTGGGTGCTCTTATTATATTACAACCCGAAGGCGAAGCTGTTAATTAACGTATGCAATCTCCCACACTTGACATAACTCGGGGCACTAGGCAGGGATGCCCATTGTCTCCCCTTCTTTTCGCCCTTGCGGTGGAGATACTGGCAGCTATCCTTCGGCAACATCAGAGGGAGTGGACACTGAGGTACCCATCCCGCCATATTTTAGTGTCACTTTATGCGTATGACATTACTTTATATCTTATAGAGCCCCAGATTAGTCTTAATAATATAATTTGCGAATTCATTAGGTTTGGAGGGATCTCTGGAATCACAATAAATTTGGAGAAATCTCAAATCTTTCCACTCACCCCGAATAACCCCCTTTCAGTCAGAATATCCACTGAAGTGGTGTGAGGTGGAACTTAAATATCAAGGCATAGTAGTTACCAGAAATAAGGAGGAATTGCTGAGAGCCAATTATGGCAGGGTGTTGAACTCCCTTACGGACCACATTACCAGGTGGATTGCAATGCGTTTGTCCCTGGCTGGGCGCATAGCGCTTATGAAAAGGGGTATCTTACCCCGACTGCTCTATCTGTTCATAAACATACTGCGTACCCCTAGACGCCAGTCCTTCAAGAGCCTGAGAACCCAACTGATACGTCTGGCCTGTGGTGGCAAACAATCCAGAATCAAGTGGGATACCCTCATGAAACCCTTTGTTAAAGGAGGGTATGAAGCTCCGGAGTCAGAACTATATTATTTAAGTGCACAAAAACATTACGCGACATATTGGCACAATTCCCCTCCCTTCATGCCGCACCTGGCAGAGGAGCAGGGGTACATGGCACCTGTGGCACTTTCCGGTTTTCTCGGGGTGGACCGACAGGCAGCTGGAGGGAGGGATTCCACCGTTGCATGTACGAATGAAGCCTGGGAGAGTATTGCAAAGAAGCTACAGGCGCCTATGGTGTATTCACCGGCATTACCGTTGGAACACCAATACAATCTTCTGGTAAAGCATGAAGTGTTGTGCCATCGTATGCTGCAACGCCATGATCTGCGCACATGGGGGGACCTGTATGTAGAGGGGAGATTCCGGTCTAGGGAAGAATTTTTCGGGGAAAATAACCCCACTCCCCTTGAGATCCTTATGTACATACGACTAAGACAGGACGTTAAGACTGCTACCCCTAGCCTCCATCAGGAGCCACCAGTACTAACCACATTGCATACTATGCTTCAAACCGACTGCTCTTGACACACGGTCTCCAGACTCTACAGAATTGTCCTCACATCACAAATGGTTTACTAACGATGAAGCCAGACGGGGATGGGAAGGCGAGTTGGGACACACTCTAGGAGATGCACAGTGGGCATTCTGCTGTCAGCAGACTGCACTGATAACGGCTAACAGCAGACTGAGGATTATCCATTTCAAATTCCTACACAGGATGTACTACTCCCCTGCGTGGCTGCATCGGTATAAACTAAAAGCTACTGATAGCTGTGATCGGTGCGGGGAGGGAGGGGTAGATTTTCTCCACTTGGCCTGGACGTGCAGGTATGTCTACCAATACTGGAGGGAGGCCCTTTCCAAGATGGTGGGCACGCAGATAGTCCTCACCCCACTTATCGAGCTGCTAGGTTATATACGGAAGAATTGGAAAAAACGACAAAGTGATTTGTGGCACTTGGGCTGCTCATGGCCAAGCCCAGGGTGGCATGTAGATGGGGAAGGGGCAGAGCTCCTAAATTTAAGAATTGGATGCATGATCTGGTATATTGTCAAGAACAACTTAGCACGTATGCAGAACTGCTACCGTTGAGTTCCAGACCTCGTGACATATGGGAACCTCTCAAGTTATATCTCATGCAACAGCCATAGTTGGACGAGTGGGTAGCGAGCCCCCCCCTCACGCGTTCACAAATACAATACAATCAGGTAACCTCAGACAGCATTGCGGACAATTCCAGGGCACAGACTTTAGACAGCCCCTGCAGAGAAACACCGATACATGGGTGCACGTCTTTAAGTTGAAATGTGCGTAATTTTGAAGATGCTATGTGGAAAATGTTACTGCTCTTGAACCCCGCCATGTATTTGCTAATTAGCATGTACTGTATATTAATAAGGTGTTATTGTGGAAATGCCAATAAAAAGAAAATATATACAGTTTTTTTCAAATCACCTCTCAGAGGAAGAGGTAAATACTCTGCTAACCTACTCTCAAGGCATATGGAAACCTTCCCTGACACAACATCCAACATACCAATCTTCAAAATATCCAACCACAAAAACAGGAGCGACAACCCTCTACAAGACAATCACAACAACCTGATCCTGACAGCAACAAACCCAATGCTCTTTACAGTAACCCACAAAACAATAACAAACCTTAAATGCATTCTGCACAACTGCAGATCAGCAGCAAAACACGCAACGGACATAGCAGATGTGATCTTATCACAAGAACTGGACATCCTCTTCCTAACAGAAACATAGCTCAACCCAATGTCAGCTCTAATAATGGACCTTCTCATTCCCCCGGATTTTGCCAGCTTATGTCTAGACCGCACTTTGAAGTGTGGGGAGGGCTCGCTAGAATCTACAGAAACTTCTTAACATTAAACTTAATCTTGCTGGAGCATACATCATTGTTTTAACTCTTGGGAGCTGAAATCAAGCTTGAAAAGAAGATAGCAAAAACACTCCTTTTATAACATCCACCGAGTGACAACACAAACTTCCTAGAGCAACTTTTGGAAACGATCACAATTAATGCTACTGCACTTTCTAATACAACATTACTAGGAGATTTTAACCTGCATTGGATCAATGTCAAAGACCCCACAGTGGTTGCACTCAGCAGCCTGCTCCAGGACCTCAACATGATCCAAACATGCAAGGGACCAATCCACAACAAAGGTGCCACACTTGACCTCATCACCGCTAAGCCAAGATCTGTAAACATGCTAGACATCATCCCAACAGATTGGTCAGACCACCACCAAATTCTTTTCCAAATATCCACTCAAGAAATTAATATCAACGGTCAAAAGAGAATGGAAAGAAATGTGGGTGAGGGATTTCAGGAGCGTAAACAGATCAGAACTGGTGAACTTGTGCAAACCTCCTTGGCACCCCGGACTGACCATACATCGGTTCAAGATCTAACACATCTCTGCAACAGCAGTATGATCGACATATTTCAGAAGGCT
This sequence comes from Calotriton arnoldi, assembly GCA_963921515.1. NCBI lineage: Eukaryota > Metazoa > Chordata > Amphibia > Caudata > Salamandridae > Calotriton > Calotriton arnoldi. Next base: position 588,710 of record CAWUFW010007316.1, read on the forward strand.
GCTCCATTCCGACTAAAAAGGCAAAAGAGAAAACCATCAGTACCATGGTTCAACCACAGCATAAACAATGAAAGAAGACAATTATGATATCTGGAACGACTATGGGGGAAGGACCCAAACATTACCCATCTCGAACAGCTGAGAATGCACAGAACCTCATACAAATAGGTGATCCTGAAAGCCAAAGCCACAGCAATCAGATCCCCCGAAAACTCTTTGACATAATAAAGCAACAGTCAGGTAAACTTGCAGAACGCACAATGGCAAACAACTCGACGGATATCTGCAACGCCTTCCCAACTTTCTTTAAAGATAAAATCATAACCATAAGCAACTCTATTCCCAGCCAAGTAAGTGCCCGACATAGGAAATCCAGCAACCCCACCCTCACAACACACAGCAAGACTACTGATCTACACAACCCAACTTACACAAGGAAAATATGAGTCCTCTGGAACAGTTTTAGTCCCTTGTCTGAGCGGGAAATCCAGAAAACCATTCAATGAAACCTACCTCAAACTTCAACAATCCCATTCTCTCCCACCCACTGTAAGAGATCGTACAATACGTCACTCCCTTATGGACGAAAATTGTGAATGCATCCCTACAACAAGGATCCCTCCCTCAATGCCTGAAGATGGGCCAAGTATCCCCCCACTAAGAAAAATGGGCACTGACCCGAAAGACTTAAACAACTTCCAATCGGTATCCAGTCTTCCTTTCCTGGCTAAACTGATAGAAAAATGCACCCACAGCAGCTATGTGAACACATCAAGAATTTTTTTTCTCTATTGAACACCAATCAGGATTCAGGCCACGGACACAATATGGAGGTCACCTGGTAAACCTCATAGATGACATACAAACCTCACTAGACCAAAACGAATCATCCTGTCTCCTAATACTACTGGATTTATCTGCGGCATTCGACAGGCTCAGCCACAAATACTTCAGAGAAACTCTTGAAAGCAGAATGGGACTGTCAGGCGCTGTCCTCAACTAGTTCACCTCCTTCTTGCAGAATCGACAACAAAGAGTCAGAATCAGCAACAACCTATCAGATGTAGCAGACATTGACAGGAGCGTCCCACATGGATCTACAACTTCACCACTGCTTTTCAATGTATACATGGAACCACTCACTAAAAACCTGAAACAATCAAAAATCTCGTACCACATATATGCGGATGATATGTAACTCTACATCAGACTAACTTATCAAGAGGATATCCAGAGACTAGATGATACCCTGAGGAAAACACAAGACTGCCTGGACCACAACCATCTAAAATTCTAAAATTAAATCTGAAGAAAACCAAATTCATTATTTTCTCCCCACCCTGCAGGTCCTAAAAACCTCAACTAGGGCCTCAGAACCTCAACTTGCTAAATTGCATCCCAACCATTTGCGACTCTGTAAAATCTGTAGGCATCACACTAGACCCAAATCTTAACATGCAAGTGCACATACAAGCGGCATCCAGAAGCGCGAACCTACATCCGCACATTCTAAGAAAACTAAAACCCTTCATACCGCTAGACCTCAAAACGGCGGTGCAAGCTCTAGTGCTCTCAAGACTGGATTATGGGAACACCACACTCATAGGTCTTCCGAAAGCCAATCTAGCCCCATTGAAAGCGACAATAAATGCAGCAGCAAGACGTATAACAGGCACACGTCATTTTGATCGCATTTCCCCATCACTCAGAGTCCTCAACTGGATTCAACTGAAGGTTGCATGCATAACTCACAAACCTCTACGCAATTCTGGTCCTAAATATATGGCGAACAGGATTAGGCTACCAGGAGGTGGAAGGGTTTCTAGAAGTGCTAAATCCCTCAAACTGGAACCAGCCAGATTCAATAAAAGGAAAACACAGGGCTTCACTTTCCCTGGATCTGCCCCAAAAATATGAAACTCCCTACCACCTTCAACAAAAGAAATTACCACCTTCAGTCTTTTTTTCATGAACAAAGTTAAAGCATTACTTCTAGAAAAACATGTATCTTGAGAGAACTCTTTTGAATCTGCCTTGCACCTTATTCAACATTGGATTCTATTGTTTTTGCCTTGCTCTTTGACCTCTACATATGAAAACACTTTTGAAACTGTCATTCAACCTATTTGATATTGTATACGATTGTTTTATACCTTGCTCTTCGAAATCTATGTACAGCGTATCTTAGTGTCAGGTGTCATTACTGTACTGCCACTCTCCTAAGTTCTCTTTGTACAGTGCTCTGATACTGTGATGGCCATGTTCGTGCTTTATAAGACACTATAAATAAAATAGAGTGCCAATGTTGAGACTTGTGCTTCACAAGCATTTACCTGCCTATAGTTACACATAAGTTGCTTGCAAACACTGTGGAATCAGTAATGACCACACTGTACTTGTGTGGATACAACCATGTCTAATCTCCTTAGTTGAGATCGAGAATCCGACTTCGAGGCATCATGATTAGATAAAACCCTGCATGTGAAGAACAAACACAGCTTGGAGGTATGTTACTATGTTTTCATAATTGTCAACATCAGACATTTGGGTCTGACCCTTGACGTTAATCTCTCCATTTTACCCTATAGGTGTTTTGCCAGACGGCCTGTTTTTGTCCTGATGAGACGCATGAGAATTGGGAGTTGGTTGAAACATCAACACTGAAAAACAAGGATTGTCTAATATCCATAAGGTTGAATACAGTGATCAGGATACAAACTCAATCAATCAATCAATCAGTAGTTTATAGAGCGCGCTACTCACCCGTGAGGGTCTCAAGGCGCTGGGGGGGAGGAGAGGGAAGGGAGCAGATCCGGGTCAGTCGAAGAGCCAGGTCTTGAGGCCCTTTCTGAAAGTGTGAAGGGTATGGGAGCGTCTGATGTTGACCGGGAGCTTGTTCCAGGTTTTGGCTGCGATGTAGGAGAAAGCTCTCCCGCCTGTTCTGTTTCTGCGGATGCGGGGGACCTCTGCCAGGGCGAGGTCGGCGGAGCGGAGGTTTCTCTTGGGTACGTGGAAACATACTCTGTCGTTGAGGTATTTGGGTCCGATGTTGTTGAGGGATTTGTAGGTGTGGGTGAGGAGTTTGAAGGTGACCCTCTTTTCGATGGGGAGCCAGTGGAGGCTTCGTAGGTGTTGGGTCATATGTTCGTGGCGCGATGTCCCTAGGACGAGCCTGGCTGCGGCGTTCTGGATGGTTTGGAGTTTGTGTAGAAGAGTTTTGTTGATTCCGGCGTAGAGGGCGTTGCCGTAGTCTAGTCTGCTGGTTATGAGTGCGTGGGTGACGGTCTTTCTGCAGTTGGGGGGGATCCATTTGAAGGTCTTACGGAGGATGCGGAGGCAGTTGAAACTGGTGGATGCGACGGCATTGACCTGGCGGTTCATGGAGAGGGAGGAGTCGAGGATTATGCCGAGGTTCCGGGCGTGGTCTGTCAGGGTGGGAGGGCTCCCGAGGGCGGAGGGCCACCAGGTGCCGTCCCAGGCGGAGGAGCAGGGTCCGAGGATGAGGACTTCAGTCTTCTCAGAGTTGAGCTTTAGGCAGCTGTCCTTCATCCAGGCTGCTACATTTCTCATTCCTTCCTGGAAGCAGAGCCTGCTGTCTTCTGGGTTCTTGGTGAGGGAGAGGATGAGCTGGGTGTCGTCGGCATAGGATACAATGTTAAGCCCGTGCTGTCTGACGATGGCAGCGATGGGGGCCATGTAGATGTTGAAGAGTGTCGGGCTTAGTGATGATCCTTGGGGTACTCCGCAGATGATGTCGGTGGGATCGGAGAGGAAGGGGGGGGAGCCTGATCCTCTGGGTTCTGCCGGAGAGGAAGGATTGGATCCAGTTGAGGGTGGTCCCCGTATTCCTGAGTAGTGGAGTCTGGCGGCTAGCGTGCGATGTGAGACGGTGTCAAACGCTGCGGAGAGGTCTAGGAGGATGAGGGCTGCGGTGTGTCCCTGGTCTAGCAGCATGCGGATGTCGTCGGTGGCGGCGAGGAGGGCGGTCTCGGTGCTGGGGTTGCTGCGGAATCCAGCCTGGGATGCGTCTAGGATGGAGTTTTCTTCGATGAAGGCGGTCAGCTGGGTGTTCACGAGTCTTTCGGTGACTTTGGCTGTGAAGGGGAGGAGAGAGATGGGCCGGTAGTTCTTTAGGTCAGTTGGGTCGGCCGTGGGCTTCTTGAGGAGGGGTTTCACCTCAGCACGCTTCCAGTCGTCTGGGCAGATGCCGGATGAGAGGGAGGAGTTGATTGTCCGTCCTAGTTCGGGTGCGATGACAGCGGCGGCCCTGTGGAAGATGTGGGGGGGGGCAGGGGTCCGTAGGGGATCCTGAGTGCGTCTTCTTCATGGTTGAGGAGATGAGCTCGACTATGTATCTGCTTAAAGTTGGTGACATCCCCTTTGTATGAATGTATCATATTCAACTTTTTCACATCGCTGCACCTATGAGCACTGCGCCGTCTGCAGCACTGCAGAAAAAATGTTTGTGTTAAAAGCACCTATTTGTAGAATAAATATACAAAGGGATTGTTGATGGTGAGAGAGAATTTATTGCTGGATAACTTCATGGAGATATGTGAATGAGACCCTCGGAACCAGTGTATTGTTTCTATGGTGTACTCTGGTTCCAATATTGGGCCTAAGGGTTTAGTCCTGTGTATTTTTCTATAAAGTTAGTAGTCGCATGACTGGGTTGGCTATTTAATCTTAAAATACTGATGTACAACACCTTGCTGTGAAATCTCTTAATGGTAAGGGTCAGTAAAATGGGATTATACTTCCCTGAATCAGAGAGACTGGCCCAGACAATGGGAATACCCTCATAGTAATCAGTAGTTCCACTGTCACAGTTATTGGATAAACAAAAGGAGTAAAATGTTCCTCTTTTCGAAGGGAGACGTGAGCTGCAGTGCTCAGCACACTCAAGTCTTATGCCAGAGACCAAGATAGCACATTCATAACCGTAGTAATTGGCATTTAAAGTTCCTTCTGGGCTAACCCTTCATCGTTAAAATGTTGATGCAGAACACTTTGCAGTGGTGAGGGACAGTCAGGGATGCCATTGTTTGCAAACTGAGTGATACTTTTGGATGGAAGTTGGGAGGCTAGTTCCAGGCTTCAGTGGATGGAAAGAGAGAACTACCTGTAAATACTTGCTGTGGAAGAAGGTGAAAGGCAGGATGTGGATTTATTGCATGTGCAAAATAATCAATATTCTGCTGCATAAATTGTAGGCTTGAACAAAAAATGTATTTCTATCTCAAACAGATCAAAAGTTACTGAAAATGTGGCTACACGTGTTGTGGCGCAGTGGGCAGCCCTCTGCAAATGCTGACTAGTCACCTTTCAGTTTCTTACTTCTGTATATGAGTGTTAAAACTTTGATGAAATCAGAGAGGCCCTAACTCTTCCATTGTAGGCAAGGAGAACCATGAACTAGGCCGTGAGCTCAGTGGTGAACTAGGCCTCTATGACAAGCAGGGCTTTTGCACAGACCGAAAACAATGAGACTATAGAGCTTTGACAGGGCAAGCTCATATTGGGGGTGTTGGTAAATCAGGGGTGCTAGATGGGAAGTCGGCTTATCGTTCACTTGAATTAAGTTTTGGTTGCCCAGATAGTAACCATCCCAGAGGCCTGGTCCCTGGTCTTAAGTTCTATTGTATTCCCCATCATTCTGTGCTATTTTAGAGTCACTCATATTCTCATGGCTGCGGTAGCAGCTGCCCAGATCAGGACAACTGCCGACAGCTCACAAAGTGACTGTTGGTTATTATAAGGGATTAAGCTTCAACCGAGCATAACGTATACAGCCATTACAGCATTATCTCTTCATTACACTGAGAGCATCAATACCGGTGCACTGCAGACAGAAGAGAGAGAGGTGTAAAGGAGAGCAAAGCTAGGAGACAAGGGGAATGGGCAGGGACAGCTGGACTGCACTTATAAGAGCAAGAAGATGGTCACAGGCACACTGCTGCCGCAAGAGCATGGGGAGGCACAGGCTGCACTGTATCTGTCACACCAAGTCTGGCAAGGGTACACTGCTGTATCAAGAGCATGGGGAGGCACAGGCTGCATTGTATCTGTCACACCAAGTCTGGCAAGGGTAACCGCATGGGGAGGCGCAGACTGCACTGCATCTGTCACACCGAGTCTGGCAAGGGTACGCTGCTGTTGCAAGACGAAGAGCAGACACAGGCTGCCCTGTATCTGTCACACCAAGTCTGGCAAGGGCACACAGCTGCTGCAAGACCAGGAGCAGACACAGGCTGCACTGTATCTGTCACACCAAGTCTGGCAAGGGTAACAACATGGGGAGGCGCAGGCTGCACTGCATCTGTCACACAGAGTCTGGCAAGGGTACACTGCAGCTGCAAGAGCATGGGGAGGTGCAGGCTGCACTGTATCTGTCACACCAAGTCTGGCAAGGGCACACTGCTGCTGCAGGAGCATGGGGAGGCGCAGGCTGTACTGTATCTGTCACACCAAGTCTGGCAAGGGCACACTGCTGCTGCAGGAGCATGGGGAGGCGCAGGCTGTACTGTATCTGTCACACCAAGTCTGGCAAGAGTACACTGCTGTTGCAAGAGCATGGGGAGGTGCAGGCTGCACTGCATCTGTCACACTGAGGCATCTTGGCGCTGGGGTAGCAGAGATATGAGATGAAACCAAGAAAGGTCAGGTCATTACTGAGTGGGGAAGAGACAGGTTTTCAATAAGCCCCCGAATTGTGAGCGGACAGGTTGGGAGCTAATGTTCAGAGGCAGCTTGTTCCAGAGCTTGGAAGCTAGATGGGAGAGGCATTTGCCTCCCCATTTTGCCTTCTTGATTTTAGGGACGTTAACCAGTGCTTGATTGGCTGATCTCAGTGAACGTCCGGGGGTGTACCATTGGAATAATTTGAGATATTCCGTTGGTCCACCTCCATACAGGGTTTTATGAACCAGGCATAGTGCCTTGAATTCAATCCGCTCCTTCACTGGGAGCCAGTGGAGATTCCTAATAGCTCCAGATATATGATTATATTTAGGGATGTTCAATAAGGTTCGGGCTGCGGCGTTCTGCAAGGATTGCAATTTGGTTAATTGCCGTTTATCAACCCCTAGGTAAAGGGTGTTGCAGTAGTCAATCCGAGATAAAACGAGTGCTACCACAACTGTTTTCCTCAACTCCAGCGGGAGAAAAGGTAAAATCTTCCGCAGTATCTTTAAGGTGAAGTAGCAGGTCGAGGTTACCTGGTTGATCAGTCCTGCAAAACTGAGCTGAGTGTCACATACAACGCCCAGGTTTCTCATTTTGGCCACTGGTAACGGACAGACTCCTGTCACTGCCGGCCACCAACCGGAGTTCCAAATGGGAGGACCAGTGCCGAACTCCATAACCTCCGTCTTCTGAGTGTTTAATTTTAGATAGGCAAGGTGCATCCATTGTATGATGTGGTCAAGACAGCTGTGGAACCTAGCCGACGGCGAATCTTCCGTGGAGGTTATGGAAATTATGATTTGGGTATTGTCGGCGTACGATACAAGCGAGAAACCGTGGTCTTTGACTAGTTTAGCCAAAGGAGTCACATATATGTTGAACAATGTGGGCGACAGCACCGACCCCTTTGGGACTCCACAAGGGAGGTAAAATTTGTCCGACTTAAGGTTATCCCAGCAGACACTGTGTTCTCTACCAGTCAAGAAAGAGGTGAAAAGGGCAAGCGCGGTGTCCCGAATCCCAATTGCCTTTAGCCGTTGCGTAAGAACTGAGTGATTAACCGTGTTGAACGCGGCAGATAGGTCAAGTAGGATCAGGACAGCCCTGCCACCCCTATCAATTTAACATCGGATTTCCTCCGTAGCCATGACTAATGCAGACTCAGTGGAATGGCCAGAAAGGAAGCCATGTTGAGTGCTGTCAAGTAGATTATTGGAGTACAGGTAATCGTTTAGTTCTGAGTTTATGGCTTTCTCCAGAACCTTAGCCGCTAGAGGCATGCAAGAGATAGGTCGGTAACTTGGTACGTCACATGGGTCCAGGGAGGGCTTCTTTAGAATAGACCTAATGCACGCTTTCTTCCACGCTAACGGGAAGTCCCCTGACCTCATAATAATGTTTAAGAGGGGGGCGAGTAGCAAGCTGATGTGGTTCGAGACACCATGGATGATGTCCGGTGGGCACGAATCATCTGGAGAGCATGACTTAATGATCAGTAGGAGAACATTCACAGAGTCGGCCGTCATTGGTGTAAAGCTGGTCAGGTGGTTAGTAGTTGCTAGCCCCTCCTCCATTGCATGCAACTGTGGATTTTGGGGGACAGAGCCTGACCCTTCCAGTTCCCTGTAAATTGTTTGGACTTTTGATTGGCCATTTTGTCACAAAAGTTCTGATCAGGGGTAAACAGATTCCCCTGTTGGAGCTTGGATAGCGCAGTGTCGGTCTTAAAAAGCTCTCTGGTAGAGTTATTTGCACCCTCTATCTTACTGGTGTAGAATTCCTTTTTGGCCCCAATGATAGCAGCTTTGTATTCTGTTAGTATCCGGTTATAGTTGTTTTTACCCTCAATGCTGTAGTCCACCCTCCATTCACGTTCTGAGGGTCTGCATTTAGATTTTAAGGTTTTCAGCTCTGCGGAGTACCAAGGTGCAGTAGTTTTGTGCCTTCGTTGATTAACAGATCTTATAGGAGCCAGTTGGTCTATGGCTGATCTGATCCAATTATCGTAACTATCAGCATCCGTATTGGAGTCAGACGCTAGCGTCGGCACGTTATTTACCAGCCGGTTGGTAAGGGCGTTGGGACTAATATTCCGCCAGGACCGTGAGTAGGTTGGGGGTTGGCGTGCTGCTGATGGGGTTGGGGTATGCCCATCAGGAAGATTAAAAAATATCGCCCTATGGCCTGTCCATGTTAGTGGCAGTATTCTATAAATCTCAATTGTGGAATGGTTGGTAAAAATTCCATCCAATGTGTGAAGCGCCTTATGTGTAGGTCCTACTACTATCTGTGACAGGCGAAAGCCCTCCAGATTATCAAGTAGTGTCATGGTCGATGAGTCATTAAGGAGTTCTAAGTAAAAATTAAAATCGCCTAGTATTGTGAATGAGGAGGTGTCCAGATAGGACTCCATGAAGGAGAGTAAGCCCTGTATAAATGGTGCCTTAGGCCCTGGTTGTCTGTAAAGGAGTAGACCAGGGAAGGATACCTTATTACTAATTTTGATATTAAATATCATGGCTTCGGCTCCAAGTAGGAGTACTGGCTCAAATTTGAGCTTATATTCTGCTCTATAGATGATTGCTATTCCTCCTCCCATTTGTCCCATTTTAGGCACCGCAGTGAGCGAGTAGCCTGGTTCGGAGGTGGGAGTAGCCCAGGTTTCCGTGAGGAAAATTAGGTCGGGATCAGTTAGCTGCAGCAGGCATTCAAGCTCAAGCTTGTGTTTGATAACCGACCTTGCATTAAGCAAGATGGCCATAAGCGCGCCTATTTTAGATAATGGAAGGTTTTTGTCGGATGTGAAGGTGGAGGGAGGCGGACCTTCCAGTGTATTTGTAGTTTTTCATTAACCTAGAGGTGTTTGATGGGTGGGTAACCTCATCATGAGAGCTTGTGGCCGGGGTTAGGGCTGGTAGATTGGTGCTAGCCAGGGAGTAGTTACAATGGGAACAGATATTGGGGAAAGTGTGCATGCCACTAATGGCTAATGTGTGATTCCCACACTTACCCTTGTTTAGAGCCACTAGTAGGTTCCTGGAGTAAGTGGTGCTAGAAAAACGGGCAGGGGTCCTGGCGCACAGCGCAGTCCGGGCGCGATGGGCGCAGACTGGCTTGCCTTTGGCACGTCTTTTGGCGCGCCAGTGCGCGCCCGCTGTGCGGTCGCGTCAGCATTCCGCTTTATCCCCCCCTGTGCGTCAGCCACTAGCACGCTGACCTGGTTTGAGGCGGGCCCGCTCTTACATACGGGCGTCGCAGGTCAGGTGAGCGGCTTGGCAGACAGCACAGACTAACCCCAAAATGGCAAACAGATTCATAGTGCAGAGTGCAGGTAAATCAGCAATTAATATTTTTAAAACAAGCAGGCAATGTTTAAAAAGGCAAACGAGCCCTGAGCAGGCTCGCACAGCGCGGCAGCGCTTCTGTAACGAACAGTTTCTGGAAGTCAACTCAATCTATGCTGCACGGTCGCGTCAGCATTCCGTTTTATCCCCCCCTGTGCGTCAGCCACTAGCACGCTGACCTGGTTTGAGGCGGGCCTGCTCTTACATACAGGCATCAAATCTGTCACACCAAGTCTGGCAAGGGCACACTGCTGCTGCAAGAGTATCGGGAGGCACAGGCTGCACTGTATCTGTCACACCAAGTCTGGCAAGGACACACTGCTGCTGCAAGAGCATGGGAAGGCGCAGGCTGCACTGTATCTGTCACACCAAGTCTGGCAAGGGTACACTGCAGCTGCAGGACCAGGAGCAGACGCAGGCTGCGCTGTATCTGTCACACCAAGTCTGGTAAGGGTACACTGCTGCTGTAAGAGCATGGGGAGGCACACCAAGTGTGGCAAGGGTACACTTCAGCTGCAAGAGCATGGATAATGTGTGATTCCCACACTTACCCTTGTTTAGAACCACTAGTAGGTTCCTGGAGTAAGTGGTGCTAGAAAAATGGGCAGGGGTCCTGGCGCACGGCGCACTCTGAGCGCCGACGGGCGCAGACAGGCTTGCCTTTGGCACACCTTTCGGTGCGCCAGCCGTGCGTCCGATGCGCGCGTCCGCTGCACGGTCATGACAGCTTCTGTTTTATCCCCCCCTGTGCGTCAGCCACTAGCATGCTGACCTGTATCTGTCACACCAAGTCTGGCAAGGGTACACTGCTGCTGCAAGAGCATGGGGAGGCGCACCAAGTGTGGCAAGGGTACACTTCAGCTGTAAGAGCATGGGGAAGCGCAGGCTGCACTGTATCTATCACACCAAGTCTGGCAAGAGTACACTGCTGCTGCAAGAGCATGGGGAGGCGCAGGCTGCACTGTATCTGCCACACCAAGTCTGGCAAGGGTACACTGCTGCTGCAGGAGCATGGGGAGGCACAGGCTGCACTGTATCTGCCACACCAAGTCTGGCAAGGGCACACTGCTGCTGCAAGAGCATGGGGAGAAGAACCAAGTGTGGCAAGTACACTGCAGCTGCAAGAGCATGGGGAGGCGCAGGCTGCACTGTATCGGTCACAGCAAGTCTGGCAAGGGTACACTGCTGCTGCTGCAAGAGCACGGGGAGACAGGCTGCACTCACTGTATCTGTAACACGGAGTTTGGCAACTGCAGCTGCAGGAGCATGGGGAGGCGCAGGCTGCACTGTATCTGTCACACCAAGACTGGCAAGAGTACACTGCTGCTGCTGCAAGAGCATGGGGAGGCGCAGGCTGCACTGTATCTGTCACACCAAGACTGGCAAGAGTACACTGCTGGTGCTGCAAGAGCATGGGGAGGCAAAGGCTGCATTGTATCTGTAACACCAAGTCTGGCAAGGGTACAATGCTGTTGCAAGAGCATGAGGAGGCGCAGGCTGCACTGTATCTGTAACACCAAGTGTGGCAAGGGTACACTGCAGCTGCACGGCTAGGAGCAGACGCAGGCTGCGCTGTATCTGTCACACCAAGTCTGGTAAGGGTACACTGCTGCTGTAAGAGCATGGGGAGGCACACCAAGTGTGGCAAGGGTACACTTCAGCTTCAAGAGCATGGCTAATGTGTGATTCCCACACTTACCCTTGTTTAGAACCACTAGTAGGTTCCTGGAGTAAGTGGTGCTAGAAAAATGGGCAGGGGTCCTGGCGCACGGCGCACTCTGAGCGCCGACGGGCGCAAACAGGCTTGCCTTCGGCACGCCTTTCGGCGCGCCAGCCGCGCGTCCGATGCGCGCGTCCGCTGCACGGTCGCGACAGCATTCCGTTTTATCCCCCCCTGTGCATCAGCCACTAGCATGCTGACCTGTATCTGTCACACCAAGTCTGGCAAGGGTACACTGCAGCTGCAAGACCAGGAGCAGACGCAGGCTGCACTGTATCTGTCACACCATGTCTGGCAAGGGTACACTGCTGCTGCAAGAGCACGGGGAGACACAGGCTGCACTGTATCTGTAACACTGAGTCTGGCACCTGCAGCTGCAGGAGCATGGGGAGGCGCAGGCTGCACTGTATCTGTCACACAAAGACTGGCAAGAGTACACTGCTGCTGCAAGAGCATGGGGAGGCAAAGGCTGCACTGTATCTGTAACACCGAGTCTGGCAAGGGTACACTGCTGTTGCAAGAGCATGGGAGCTTCAAGAGCATGGCTAATGTGTGATTCCCACACTTACCCTTGTTTAGAACCACTAGTAGGTTCCTGGAGTAAGTGGTGCTAGAAAAATGGGCAGGGGTCCTGGCGCACGGCGCACTCTGAGCGCCGACGGGCGCAAACAGGCTTGCCTTCGGCACGCCTTTCGGCGCACCAGCCGCGCGTCCGATGCGCGCGTCCGCTGCACGGTCGCGACAGCATTCCGTTTTATCCCCCCCTGTGCGTCAGCCACTAGCATGCTGACCTGTATCTGTCACACCAAGTCTGGCAAGGGTACACTGCAGCTGCAAGACCAGGAGCAGACGCAGGCTGCACTGTATCTGTCACACCATGTCTGGCAAGGGTACACTGCTGCTGCAAGAGCACGGGGAGACACAGGCTGCACTGTATCTGTAACACTGAGTCTGGCAACTGCAGCTGCAGGAGCATGGGGAGGCGCAGGCTGCACTGTATCTGTCACACCAAGACTGGCAAGAGTACACTGCTGCAAGAGCATGGGGAGGCAAAGGCTGCACTGTATCTGTAACACCGAGTCTGGCAAGGGTACAATGCTGCTGCAAGAGCATGGGGAGGGGCAAGCTGTACTGTATCTGTAACACCAAGTCTGGCATGGGTACACTGCTGCTGTAAGAGCATGGGGAGGAACAGGCTGCACTGTATGTATCACACCAAGTCTGGCAAGGGTACACTGCTGTTGCAAGAGCATGGGGAGGCGCAGCCCGCACTGTATCTGTCACACCACATCTGGCACGGGTACACTGCTGCTGTAAAAGCATGGGGAGGCACAGGCTGCACAGACATGACTGTATCTATGAGAGCAAGACTGACACGTTATGCATTGCTGCTGCAAGAGCAATGGAGGCGCAAGCTGCACTGTATCTGTAAGAGCAAGACTGGCAGAATGCACTGCTGCTGCAAGATCAGCTGAAAGCACAGGCTGCACTGCACCTGTGAGCGCAATGCTGGCAGTGTGCACTGCTGCAAGAGCAGGGGAAGGCACAAGTACACTGCTGATTGAAGAGCAGGACTGGCATGGGTACACTGCTGCCACAAGAGTTATGGCAGGCATGGGATGTACTGCATATGAAGAAGAATGAGTGCACCGCTGCTCTGCTGTCAGAGCAGTAGCTGGCCAGGCCGCACTGTATTTGTAAGAGCAAGACTGGCAAAGCTGTGCACTGCTTATGCAAGAGCAAAAAGTGGCACAGGCTGCACTGCATCTGTAACAGCACAAGTGCACTGTCGAAGTCTGAGAAGAAGGAGGCACAATCAGCGCTGCATCTGTAAGTGTAAGACTAGCACGGTGTGTACCGCTGCAAGAGCAGTGGCAGACACAGTCTACAATGCATCTGTTGTGGCAAGATGGGCAAGGTGTGCACTGCTGCTGAAGAGTAAGTCTGGCACATGGTGCACTACTGCTGCAGGAGTAAGACTAGCACATGGCGCACTACTGCTGTGAAAGTAAGACTAGCACATGGTGTACTGCTGCTGCAAGTGTAAACCTATTACTAGAGACATAGGTCCCTACCAAAGAGTATAAGAGGCATAAGCACAGAACCACGAATCAGTGCTGTGTTGATTTATCCAAATGGAAAAAATTGTGTTTATTCAACATACATAAAAAAGAACAATACATTAACAACCTAGTGGGTAGCGTAGCAGGGTATGGAAATCAGCAGATTTCCAGATCTTAGGCATTCACTTATAAAAGTGACATCAGCAATACATTTTCAAGGCAGTCACAATGAGAATGGACAACTCGTGCTCCACATAATTTGTCATACATTCGGAGTCACGGTGTGGGTGTCGACGACGTTTCGATCCCTGCTGAAAGGTAGGGGGATCATCATCAGGACAAAAGGTATTTTAGATGCCTGAGAGTGCCTGGTTGGCAAGGAAAGAAGGAGGGAAGTAACAGGAAAAAGGAACAGGGAAAAAGAAAAAGAAACGAGGTTAGGTGAGGGCAGTTGGGAAGTAACAAAAGTCGCAGGATCATGCTTCTGTGGCTGAAGGAAGCCAATAGTGCGGGTGTATTCTGGTTGGTAACTCATGCCAAGTAAACAAGTGCTGTGATTTGGAGGAGGGAAAATTGCTCACGTGAACAAGGAAAGGACTATGCCCGGTGCGGTGGCGGCGCATGGTGTAAGCCTGGCATATGGTGCACTAATGTTGCAAGAGTAAGACTGGTACATGGTGCACTACTGCTGTAAGTGTAAGACTGGCAGATGGTGCACTACTGCTGCAAGAGTAAGACTGGCATATGGCGCACTGCTGCTGTAAGAGTAAGACTAGCACATGGTGAACTACTGCTGCATGAGTAAGACTAGCACATGGTGCACCACTGCTGCAAGAGTAAGACTGGGACATGGTGCACTACTGCTGCAAGAGTAGGACTGGTCCATGATGCACTGCTGCTGCAAGTGTAAGACTAGCACATGGTGCACTGCTGCTGTAAGAGTAAGACTAGCACATGGTGCCCTGCTGCTGCAAGAGTAAGATTGGTACATGGTGCACTACTGCTGCTAGAGTAAGACTAGCACATGGTGCACTACTGCTGTAAGAGTAGGATTGGTAGATGGTGCACCAAGAGTGGTTCTGGCATGGATTGCACTTCTGCAAGACTGGCAGGGTGCACTGCTGCTGCAAGACACTCAGAAGGCACAGGTGCACAGCTGCTGTAAGGGTGGCACATGGTGCCCTACTGTTGTAAGGGTAAGGCTAGCATATGGTGCACTGCTGCTGTAAGAGTAGGACTGGCACGTGGTACATTGCTGCTGCATGAGGCGGAGTAGGCACAGGTGTACTGCTGATTTAAGAACAGGATTGTACTAGTACAGAGTGCAGTGCTACCAGAAGAGAAGGGTTGGCAGTCTGCACTTCTGCTGTAAAAGGAGAACTGTCCTAGCAGTGTGTCCTGTGCTGCAGGTGCCTGAGAGCACTGCTGCTGTCAGAACCGTAGTATGTATGCTTGTGGTACTTGTATAGCGCAAACTGAGCCGAAAAGGCAGCAGAGTGCTATACAGAGTCAAAGGTAAGCAGATAATCAACGAGTGATAGGAGAGGTAAGGTATTAAACTGTTAACTGCTTTGTGACGCAGTGTTCTGTAAAGAGGTGTGTCTTCATCTCTTTACTAAACTGGAGCAGCTTTGGGGCTCTCTTTATGGATATGGGGTTGTTTTTCCACATCCTCATTGGATGGTTGGAAAATGCCTGTTACCTTGTTTTTTTTGTTTTTTACACTTCTTATTGCCTGAGTACGAGTGAGTCGGTTAATTCCGACCCATGCAAAAACCCCTGTTTACGCATGGGTTGGAATTACAAGTTAAAGGGTATTTAACGTATCTGATAGCTATCAGATGTGTTAAATACCCCCAGCTTCATTACATTTCGGCAGGTCAAACCTGCCAAAATTAACAGGAGATATATGTACATTATTTACCGTAACATGCAGATTTTAGTGCATTAAACACCAAAATCTGCGTGTAATTCCCCACAAACTCGTAAGAGGTGCTATTAATTGCACCCTATAAATAACATACCCAGTGGCATTGTTATTTATCAGGTGAGATAAATAGCACCTACACTCGTATTCAGGCCCTATGTCTTCGGTCTGATGGTGGCCTGGCTGCGGGTATGCCGAGAACTACCAGAGATGGTCTGCTTGTTTGCAAGATAAACAGAGGTGCTGTTCATGGTGTCTTTGTAAATGAAGCAGTTGGTTTTGTGGGCCAGCAAGGGGAGCCAGATGTGACATATTTCTTCTGACCCTGGATGAGATATGCTGTGGCAGGTAGGATGCCCTTAAGGGGTTCCAGTGTGGAGTCTGGCCAACCATGGAGCAGGCATTACCACCATCCAGATGTGAGAGCACAAGGCCTTGCACGGCAGGGCTGATGTTGTTTTCTGGCAGGAAAAGTTCCACTTTCTGTAGAAGGGGCTGCTGGTACCACGTTGTATTTGCTTTTTAGCCATTTGTTCCTTGAGGGTGAGGTTTGTGTCCAATGTAAATCCAGGTGACTTGGCATTCGGTCAAAATTGGGGTTCGAAACTGTCAAGGTTTAGGTCATTGAGCCAGGTTTGGACTATTTGTTGCTTGTTCTTGGTAAATAACAGGAATTCTTTCTTGGTTACATTGAACTTCATGTAGGCGATGAGCATTGAGGTCTGAATGAGATGAAGACAGTGCTTGAGGCATCTGATGTCTGGAGCAGGGGAATCTTTCAGGTAGGTATGTGTTGTTGGCATACTGATGAATCTTGATGCTGTTATCTGTGAGTAGAGCCCCAAGGGGCTCCATGTAGAGGTTGAAGTTGACAGGAAACAGGAAACAGTATGTAATTATGGAATCCTGGTTGACTCTGCAAATGATGAAGATCTTTCGAAACCTGCAAGTGCCCATGTGAAGAAACTGGAGTCGATTGGAAAGGGTGTGAATAAGGGTCGGGTGGTTGACTATGTTGAAGGCAGCTAAGAGGTCCAGCAATATCAGGAGGCAGGAGTGAACTTAATCTGTGTTCAAGATGCCGTCTATGATGTGCAAGGTAGCGTTCTCTGTGCAGCAGGGTGATCTGAAGGCACATGGGTAGCCATGCGGGAGGTGCTTAGCATGGATGTGATCTTGGAGTTGAGCATACATTGCTTTTTCAATGATCTTGTGAATGAAGAGTAGGTGAGTGGTGGGCCAGTAGCAGGCAATGTCATCTGAGTCTTTTGTAGGTTTTGTTAGAAGTTGGAGGATCTGGCCTGTCTTGAGAGCTTCTGGAAAGATGCATTAAGTGAGGGAGGCATTGACAATGGTGAAGAGTGAGGTAGCTTCCCTAGAAAGAGCTCTGATGAAGGACAAGGATAAGACATCATCTTCATAGAAAGTGGCTTTGAATGAGTTGAGTATGTCGGTAGAATATGTGAGGGACAGGGCTTTAAATTATAGGAATCTACGAGAAGGGGTGGGCGTAAGAGGAGAAGCAGACTTGGAGTTGTCGGTATGCTGTCTGATCTGCTTTATTTTTTTCTCTGAAAAAAGAGGGTGGTGGCATTGCACTTGTCTGTGGAGTGAGGGAAAGGTGGGTACGATGGGGCTGATGTGTGCTTGAATGTCTTGAAAAGTGTTCTGCTTCTGTTGGTAGCTTCATTGATGGTGTTGGAGTAGTCATTTTCTTTGGCTGATGTGATGAGCTGACTGTGTGTTGTGCAGTTGGGACTTCAGTACAATGAGGACATCAGGAGTTCTGTTTTTCTTCCATTTTCCTTCCTGTCTGTGGATGAGGTATTTATTGGGCAGGCATATTGTGTACGACCAGGACTGGCACAATGCACAACTGCTGCAAAAGCAGGAGCTGCAACATATGCACTAATGTAAGTGTCAGTGAAATTAGGTTAGAACAGGGAATGGTAACAGAATGGACAGGACTAAGCTTTCACTGTCTACTTTGCTGTAAGTGGTGTCTGGGAGCACTGCAGCTATGAGAGTGGGAGTGGATGTACTGCGCACTGCCGATGTACAGGGTGAAGTGGTACATGGAGGCTCCTTGAGCAGCAAGATACACACTGATATGTTTAAGTGAAGTTAGATTTGGTGCAGAGAACTCTAAATAATGAGCGGGGGAATGCGGCTAAAGTGGTTAGTTAGATCACAGTATTTTGTGAGTCAAGATAAGAGGTGTGGGGTGACAGCCATGATTTGCCATGACTTGTCATGACCGGAAGTGATTAGCTAACACAAACTCACGTTGGTTGAGGGCGCTGGCTGAAGAAATTAAAATCACCCTTTTTTATCAGCCCAGGCTGTATTATTTAGCCCAGGATGTTACAAAAGAATAATGTCATTTTACACAAATATTTTTTTGATAGCAACTCTTGGCTGTCCCAGGAACATTTTTTTTTCGGAAAATGATGGCAATCCTACTTACAATATTTATGGAATAAAAGCCCTTGGTCGGCTCCCCCTTCCTGTGTGTTGTTGTCTCTCTAAACAGGCCACTGACTGATTTACCTGCCTCTCTGCAGTGGGATCTGCTCTTTGAGACATCAGGGGCATTCACATGGTGTGCAGATGCTCTAGCAGCAGAGATTGCAGATGGTGCATTACTGTTGGAAGAACAGCCAGGTATATGGTGCAGTGATGCTGGAAGACCATGGCAATCATAAACAGGGGTAGCCCCCATCTGGAACCAGGGGCATCTGAATGATAATGGCTACAGGGGTTCCAGATTGGTACTGTAAAGAAGAATAACAAATACCGAGAAAGCAATGAATGATTCAAGAAGCAGGAAACAAAACCTGGTCAGCATACAAAACATTTACAATACGTAAAGGTCGCAGCTTACTAAAACATAACTCTTGAAAGCACTATACACATCTAAACAATATTTTGCACATTTTGTGGCAGCCTATTTATATTGCGTGCTGCCTTATCCCGTTTGTAATTTTTTTTTTATTTTTTAAATTATGACACATATTGGGAGTGCGTTCTGTCCCAGGTTTAGACCTCGTAGAACAATAAATGCACTACTTCCACAGGGCACCGATCACGAATCTAATCAGTGATTGTTCAGTTACACTCACACACAGGCAGCTGAAGTAATTACATTAATCAACCTAGCTTTCCTATCCAAAAAAATGAATGTTCTCAAAGATAAATTAAAGTTACATGTATTTTTCATTTAAGGTGTGTGCTGGAATACGAAGGGTGATGGGGCGTGTTCACAAGACCGGAAGAGATACCTCAGAGAATCTCGCGTTGGGCGGTGGCACTTGGTCTGAAATAAAAGCCAGCGGTCGGCACCATAACCCTCTCGTTTGCATTCTGCTTACGGAGAGCTCCCAGCCACCTAGGGGATCTATCTGCATGCCAGGCCTTCCACTACGGGTACCGCACGGCCTACCTGATCTGCGACCGCCGGTGGGAACTGTTCCTCCTGCAGAACCACCTGCCGCTTTCCTAGGGCATCGTGGACCTACCGCCACCGCCTGCAGGGGAGCCGGACATTTAACACCTGCTGTACGTATTTTGGCCAAGAATGCCACCCAAGAAGCGGGCCAGGGCAGCGCGAGCACCGAGGGGAGCAGCCGATGCCCCGAGAGCGGTGAAGGAGGAGGACATAGAGCCCGGGGAGGCGCCTGCACCCTCCCATGCCGAGTCCACCCCAGAGGTGGCCCCTCAGGGAGCTATCTTAAACCAGCCAGATTTAGGGAGTTTTGGCCAGATAAATTGGAGCTCTCTGCAACCCTTGCTGCAGGCCATGTACGAATGGTGCCAAGAAATGCGCAGTGTCCTCTCCTCGGGCGCCGCCATTAGGATCGAGCCTGCTCCAGGGCCCCGCGTAGATGCGGGCGCGTGCGGCCCTCCGCCTCGAGCTCTCTTCAGCGCCCCCTCCCAGCCACCAGCAGCGGGGTCCAGTGCGCCCGCAGACTCTCCCGGTAGCAGCCTGTCCCCGGAAGGTACCTTGGCACCGGGTACGGGAGGGCAGGCCGCCTTCTCGACTCTTCCCGCGTACTCTGCGGCTCCTTCCGGCCGGGCGGAAGGAGACCCTAGCTCTGGAGTGCAGGAGGGAGCAGCCGCACCCCCGTCAACGGCAGGCCCTGGTGAGGAACACACATACCTGCGTGCGAGCGGAGATGCGATGTTGTGCCAGCCCTCGATGGTGGCGCGCCATGTGGCGCAGGAGGTGAAAGAAAAGATATGGAAGGGAGAGTTTGTGAATATGTTTGACTTGATGAATAAGCGGCTGTACTGGGATAAAGAGGCGGCGGAGGAGAGGTCGTTGACAAACTGGATACTGGGGTTCACAGTTTACTCCGCGGTGCTTTTGGAAAAGTTCATTGAACTAGGCCCCCAGTTGAGTTGCTACCAGCACACAATAGTCCTTGCATACGAGAATTATGGTCCTGGGGCTTGGTTAGAGTATGACACCGAATTTCGTTGGCTGAAAGCAAGCGAGCCTGACGTGCGCTGGGACCAGAAGGAGGTGAACTGCTGGCTGCGGTGCTTCACTGGGGCCAGAGGGCCGGAAAACGACACTGTTCGTGGCTGCGGGGTGAGACGGAAGAAAAATGGCGTATGCTGGGCCTACAACGACGACAGGTGTACCAGAGGAGAGGCTAACTGCATATTTAGACACGCGTGCTCCTTCTGCGGATTGTCTTCTCACCCCCAGTATCGGTGCTATCAGAAGGCCAGCGAGCAGGATTCACCAGAGGCCCTTTACGAGGCACTCTTCATCTGACTGTTGGCTCTTTAACAATGGCGGCTCGTGGGTGTACTTCTGTTAAGAAACGATACTCTAGTTTATTAAATTCAGTGCTACGGTCTCGCGAGGGCAGCTTAACATCATTTTCATTAGCGGCCTCTGTACAAGACTGGTTAATGCCCCCAAAAAGTGACATACACGTCATTTGGTTGATTTTGTTGCAAGGGTATTATAATAAATGTGTTCATCCTTGTTTTCCAAACTGATCTGGTCTTCTGTTTTTTATACTAGTTCTGCCCCTGTGAGCAGGGGTTTTCCTCCCTCCTACATTTGCACTCCGTTCACCGCGTTCTAGCCACTGTCTATTCCGATCAAGTTTCTGTCCTGGTCACTATCTCTGTTCATCCTCACTATTCCGTCTTTCGCTTTTCTCTCCCCCCTCCTGTTCTGCTCTCTCCAGCTTCCGCTCACCTTTTTACTCCCATTCCTGTCCTCCTTCCGCCTTCTTTGTACACCCGGCCTCTCCCCAGGAGCCGCAGACAGCCTTAAATGAGATGCTGGGGGGTATTGTGGAATTCATTTAATGGAATGCAGCCACTTAGAGCTGTTCCTGGCTCAGTAATTCACGGATAATGCAGATTATCTCGGGGTGCTCAGAACACATCTGCATTTAATACCGCACAGCCGATTGAATTTAGATGGGTGGGGGCTTGCGGCAGAGCACACAGCATTGCTTTTCCAAGACTGAAGTGAGAGGCTCAGTTTCCAACACAGAAGAATATGCCCCGCCCTCCTCAGTGGCCAGTGTTACCAATGGCTTTTCTCTCGCAGTATCGAGAATGGGCCCTCATATACAGTTTAACTACGTTGATTAAAAGACTTGCATTTGGGTATCAACATAATTCTTATTTGAAGCAATATGATATAATCTCACCCCTTGTGACTTTTTGTAAGTTCTGTACAGTCCTCGGTGGCGAATGAGCGCCACAGTGCTTACTTTAAGCCAATGGTTGAAGGTGGATCCCATCGCTACTAATTTTTGGCGATCAGCATTTTTTTACTCATCAGACTTTGATCCAGAGCAAGAGGAAAAACACAAGGGCAAAAGAAGGTAGATAAAGGCGCAAAGAAAGTGGCTGGTAAAAATTAGAGCCTACAGGAGTGAATGCAATAAAGTGACGTGGTGTCTTGTGGATTAAAGAGTCATGAGATGGAACTGGGACTATGGGGCCTTTGTATTCGGCACACCAACATTCAGTAGCGTTGGTTGTGGTCTTCTGAGCAAAGCCCTGGCCCTAATGGGCGGGCCAGTGCTTAATGCTCCCAATTAAGCACTGGCACTCCCTGAAGGCTGCAGGTGCTTACCTCTGACCAACATGTACCATGAGAACTCTCCTATCGTTGATTTACACCATGGGTGACTTGACTTTAGAAGATGTGTCTCACACCTTACTTTAATACACAGGGTCATCTGGTAAAGGATACTGTTTAGAAGAGGTTTAGAATGAAAAATGTTTTTGAACCTGCATTCCCTCATTAAAGTGGAGGGTGCGTCAGTAATATCTAGTTGCAGTAATGCTGGGGTATTGCAGGATGATCCTCTATTGGACCCCTTAGGATTTGGGCATTACATGTAGGAAGTGCCACCCTTCCACTTTCCACGTGTGAACCCCATGATTCAAGGGCTTTTTGTGAGGGGAAAAAATCAGGGTTGGCTTGGTGAATGTGTCCCTAGAAAATGGTGCAGTGTTACCATATGCACTATCATAGGAGGAGTCGAAGTTTAAGTATGTTGTCGGCTGTCCTAAAGAGGGTTGTCTCAGTGCTTGGCACATCTGAAACCTGACTGAACAGGCCATGATTGCTTATGTAATCAGTATTTCCTGTCTGCCCTTGATTCAGTGACTTTCCTCCCGGTTGTTATGTTTCTCCCAATAGGAGCATTTTGGTCTCAGTGTTCTGATTGGATGGGTTTTATCCTTACAAAGCTAACTTAAGAGAGCTCTTATTTTTCATTCAGAACTTCTTGGGAGAGCATGTGTTTCCTTGCACACACTAATCTTGTTCCTCTGCTTCATGGCACATGTGGGCATGCGTCATGTCACGTGCTTTAATGCATAGTGGCCATTGTATGTGCTTTGGCAGCCATCTTGCAATACATTTTCTTTAATCGGAAGACGCAAGGTTGCCAGTCTTGCATGAAAACATGTATTGACACATGCGTTCACATGTCTATGGTAATTAAGAAGGCATACACAATTTGCTTGATAGACCATTTTAATAATGTTTGCCTGATTTTCATGTTGCTATTAGATCACTTCAGATTATTGATAGTGAAGGAGTCCCAGCATGAGGCAGTTATTACATGTGTGCCGGAGTGTGCATTGGTTGACTATACGAGTGCATGTTGCGGTATGACTACTCGTTGTATGAGTATACTTTGGTATTGAAGCATATGTTGTGGAGGAGTGCATTGTGTTAAAATACCAATTTGGGCAGGAGTTCATAATGTTGCAGCAGTGCCTGTTGGTGTAGAGTGTGGGTGTTTATGCAGAATTGATTAATGATGTTACAGTACATGCTGGATTTAAATTAACCATTTGGTGCAGGAGAGCATGGTGGATGCATGATAGGAAGTTTTTCCATGGACTTTTTGTGAGCATGAGTGCTTGTTGGTTTAAGAGTGGAAGGAGTGGGTGATACTGTTGTAGCACATTGTTTTCACAGATACACACAGTTTTCAGTTCCTATCAGGCATGCCTAACAATTAAAGATCAGCATGTCTCAACAGTCACTGATCAGTACCTTCTCAAAGATGTTCAGCAATGTATAATACCCCTCACAAGCTTAAGTTGGGGTTTAGCGTCTAAGGTGAATATTGTTAATTGCACCTCTTACTTCTCACTAAGTAGAAATATAAAACACACACAAATAGCAACGAGCAGGTCCCCTTGAAGAACACATGCTGTGTGAGGGAGTGTAGTAACATTCCATTCTCCAATCAGGGTAGCGCCCAAACTGTTTATGCTTCTCTGCATCTACATGTTGCTTAACCAGTTCAAACATGCCACAAACCCACAACCACACCCATGGAATGTAAATCTCTACCATCATGGCGAAAAGCCCTCAGTAGCATGACCAGGGCTTCTTGATCCACAAACTACAATTGAGGTGAGATAGTTAGAGGGATAACAGAATCCAAATCCTCATTCAATCTACGGTCTTGCAACAAAATTGTAAATTCAGTTGCAAGATTGCAGGGTCTATTCACCTTAAAGCACACCAGTAGTATATTGGGCCAACTAAGCCAAGTTTGCCTAAGCTTTGGAGCATGACCCACCCAGCTTGCTTGGATAACAGATGATGTTGACTCTTACTTCAGTCTGTAAGAGACTTGGAACGTCGCATTGGAAAACTGTAGAATGACCTGAAGAAGTTGGAACTGGCTGTCGTCACGGACCCTGCAACGAGGCTGCGGTTGGTGCTGTCCAGACAGGAACACAGACAAGTCATGGATAGCCTGAGCTCTCATAGTTATAGGGCACGTCTTACCATTTAAAATGGTTTTAGTGACAAGGCTGGGAGATTATTAGACTGATAAAGGCAAGCGCTGGACAGACATCCATGTCTTCTGTATGTAGGGCAGATAGTGGCATTGTCACTTTGCAGTCAGGTATTAATGAAGTAGCGGCCCGGTATTAGTCCGCTTTATATAACAGCACTGGAATGCACGGCATGGAGGGTCAGCGAGATTATGTGTGGAGGGGCCAGGTGGGGTTATCTGCTGGATCTTCCACTGACCTTGACTTGCCTATCACGGCTGAGGGTAAAATGGCAATCCTGGGGCCTGGCTTCTGGAAATACACCGGAGGGATGTTGCTCACTATGTGGATGAACTTGCCACATGGCTACTGAAGGTGAGGTGCACATGCAAGCAAGGGAGCTGGGTGAGCTTCCCCCATCCATGCAAGAAGCTACTATTGTAACCTTGTTGAAGCCTGCAAAGGAGCCCTTGGATGTGGGGTTGTATCGTCCTTTGTCCATGTTAAATCTGGATTATAAATTCCTTGACAATCTCTTGGTGAATAGCCTCTCCCCTCTATTGACTGGCCTAATACACCCTGACCAATCAGGTTTTATCCTGGGCAGGGGCTACACCCCTAATGTCCATAGACTTTACCACTTGGTACAAAACCACTGCTGGGGTCAAACATGGTAGAGCTAGAAGAGCATTGACTAACTTACTCCAGTTTGATTCAGCAGTCCAAGGTGATCGTAGCCCTCCCGGTGGAGATGTGGGAACAGGACATTCATAGACAGTTGATATCACGTGAAAGGCTGCAGTTGTTGGAGTATCCATCTAGGGTTGCTCACAACACCCATTTCAAGTTAATCCAACTTGAAATTGAGGGCACACTACACTCCTCCGGCTACACAAAATGTACTTTGACATAACTGGAGATTGATTGCCTCACTGTGGTCAATCTAACGTTGAGGGTCGCACATGTTTTGGACTGGTCCTGAGCTTTCCCTATTCTGGGACACCGTCCACACACTGGTTCAAGAGGTAACGCGTAAAGATAATCTTCATTTGTTCACAGCAAATGTACTTAGGCTGAACAAATTGACCAAGTTCTCTAAATTAAATTAGAGAACATGTTTGCAGACCTGGCACAGTTGTTGGGCAAGTGGCAAATTGTGAGGACAGGGAGGTTGGCGAAGGGTCCCCAGTTGAGTACATGGGCCAGCGAGCTGTTGAAGTGGACTGAAGCAGAGAGTGATGTATTGCACGATGAGAGGCGTACTGGTGAGAGGCATGCAGGGGTCCCAATATGGGACGCAATGATAGTTAAATTAAAGGCCAAGGAAGACACCAATCCACCCTACATAACTATATTGGGACTGAAACGTGGCAAACGTTATTTAATAATCGCTAGTGGGTGCAGTGTTGAGCACTCCTGGCCGAGGGTAGCTCGGATGGAATGTTAACATAGTGGCTGCTGTACTCCTCATAATGTATGGTCTAACTGTCTGTTTTTGAAGTATGTGGCTTGGAGTGTTCTATAGTATAATGGTACTGTGTGCCTCACCAGATGCCCGCTCCTGATGGTATCATGTATGTTTGTATGATACAAACTACCCACCCCACCGGCCATGAAGCATCGTTGACTCGGAATAATGTTTGGTCATGCCTATTAATTAATTTGTTCTTCTTTTCCTTCTCTTTATTTTATTTAATCTATATTAATTTAATCTAATCACTGCTGTTTAAGGTTGTAGTCACAATTTTCTTATATTCATCCGTAACCAGGTTTACATAGCGACCCCTGACCCCTGACCTTGACTGGTAGGTCGCTCCCCCACCACACAGCTCCGTCTGTGTGCCCTGCTGCTGCCCCTGATTGTGCTCGTTTTTCCTTTCTGTGCCCCCTTGCTGCCCCTGATTGTGCTCGTTTTTTCCTTTCTGTGCCCCCCTTGCTGCCCCTGATTGTGCTCGTTTTTTCCTTTCTGTGCCCCCCTTGCTGCCCCTGATTGTGCTCGTTTTTTCCTTTCTGTGCCCCCCTTGCTGCCCCTGATTGTGCTCGTTTTTCCTTTCTGTGCCCCCTTGCTGCCCCTGATTGTGCTCGTATTTTCCTTTCTGTGCCCCCCTTGCTGCCCCTGATTGTGCTCGTTTTTCCTTTCTGTGCCCCCTTGCTGCCCCTCATTGTGCTAGTTTTTTCCTTTCTGTGCCCCCTTGCTGCCCCTGATTGTGCTCGTTTTTTTCCTTTCAGTGCCCCCTTGCTGCCCCTGATTGTGCTCGTTTTTTCCTTTCTGTGCCCCCCTTGCTGCCCCTGATTGTGCTCGTTTTTCCTTTCTGTGCCCCCTTGCTGCCCCTGATTGTGCTCGTTTTTTCCTTTCTGTGCCCCCCTTGCTGCCCCTAATTGTGCTCGTTTTTCCTTTCTGTGCCCCCTTGCTGCCCCTCATTGTGCTAGTTTTTCCTTTCTGTGCCCCCTTGCTGCCCCTCATTGTGCTAGTTTTTTCCTTTCTGTGCCCCCTTGCTGCCCCTGATTGTGCTCTGTTTTTTTCCTTTCTGTGCCCCCTTGATGCCCTGATTGTGCTCGTTTTCCCTTCTGTGCCTGTTTCCCGCCGCTGCGCCCCTGCGGCCCCGCCCCCTCACTGCCCATTCGCTGCCCCATTCCCTGCTCCTCCCTCCCACCTCCCCATTTATGGCGGCTGCTGCGTGGTGAAGAGAGCAACCCCTGACCTTGACTGGTAGGTCGCTCCCCCACCACACAGCTCCGTCTGTGTGCCCTGCTGCTGCCCCTAATTGTGCTCGTTTTTCCTTTCTGTGCCCCCTTGCTGCCCCTGATTGTGCTTGTTTTTTCCTTTCTGTGCCCCCCTTGCTGCCCCTGATTGTGCTCGTTTTTTTCCTTTCTGTGCCCCCCTTGCTGCCCCTGTTTGTGCTCGTTTTTCCTTTCTGTGCCCCCTTGCTGCCCCTGATTGTGCTCGTTTTTCCTTTCTCTGCCCCCTTGCTGCCCCTGATTGTGCTCGTTTTTCCTTTCTGTGCCCCCTTGCTGCCCCTCATTGTGCTAGTTTTTTCCTTTCTGTGCCCCCTTGCTGCCCCTCATTGTGCTAGTTTTTTCCTTTCTGTGCCCCCTTGCTGCCCCTCATTGTGCTAGTTTTTTCCTTTCTGTGCCCCCTTGCTCCCCCTGATTGTGCTCGTTTTTCCTTTCTGTGCCCCCTTGCTGCCCCTGATTGTGCTCGTTTTTCCTTTCTGTGCCCCCTTGCTGCCCCTGATTGTGCTCGTTTTTTTTCCTTTCTGTGCCCCCTTGATGCCCTGATTGTGCTTGTTTTCCCTTCTGTGCCTGTTTTCCGCAGCTGTGCCCCTGCGGCCCCGCCCCCTCACTGCCCATTTGCTGCCCCATTCCCTGCTCCTCCCTCCCACCTCCCCATTTATGGCGGCCGCTGTGCGGCCGCGCAGCGGACGTGCGCAGCGGGCGCGCCGCTGGCACGCCGAAGGCGCGCCTAAGGCAAGCCCGTCTGCGCCCGTCCGCGCCATGACCGCACCCAGCGCCAGACCCCCTGGTCCGGGCATCCCCCGCACCCGCCACATCAACAGACGCCGATACGACGCCAGCACCCTCCACGCACTCAACCCCGGAAAAGATCACGCCTGCTACCAGGCCACCCCGAAGCGCACCCAAGGGCCCTTCACCTGCCGGAACTGCAGCTTCGCCAGCACCCGCCCCGCCAAACCACCGCCCAGGAAAGAACCCAACTACCTCAGATGCATCCTCCTCAACACCCGCTCCGCCCGCAAACACGCCATCGAACTCTGGGACCTTCTCGACTCAACCTCCCCAGACGTCGCATTCCTGACGGAGACCTGGCTGAATCCCGCTTCAGCCCCCGACATCGCCATTGCCATCCCGGACGGATACAAGATCACCCGCAGGGACCGCACCAACGGAGTCGGAGGAGGCATCGCCATCGTCCACAGGAACACCCTCAGAGTCTCAACCAACACCGACGACACCCTCAGCACCGCCGAACACATGCACTTCCAGATCCACACCGATCCCAACACCACCCTCAGAGGAACCCTCATCTACAGACCCCCCGGACCCCGACCACAGTTCAGCGATTCCATCCCTGACTTCGTCAGCACACACGCCATCGCCTCCACGGACTACATCCTCCTCGGGGACCTGAACTTCCACCTCGAGAACAACAAGGACACCAACTCCACCACCCTGATCGACAACCTCGCCACCCTCGGACTCAGACAGCTCGTGACTACACCCACCCACGCCGCCGGCCACACGCTCAACTCCATCTTTTCCGCAAGCCCACACGTCTCCTTCAACCACACCTCCGAACCCCACTGGACTGACCACCACTGCATCCACTTCACCTACAGGAAGCCCACCACGCACCACCGCACCGAACAAATGCCTCGCCGCTGCTGGAGCAGTCACGGAAGACCAGCTAACCACAACCCTCGCCCTGAGCCCACCCGCCGAACCCTCCGACCCCGACACCGCCGCCCGCAACCTCAGACAGTGGATCGACGACTGCGCCAACACCCTCGCCCCGCTCAAGAATCCGCCCAACAGCCACACCAGCAAGAAAGCCACCTGGTTCACCGAAGACCTCCAGGCCTCCAAACGAACATGCCGAAAACTGGAGAAGATCTGGCTCCACCAGCGGACAGCTACGCCGCCCACAAGTGCGCCACCCGCAGTCACCATCACCTCATCAGATCCGCCAAAAGGGCCTCACTCAAAGACCGCCTAGACAACAACGCACACAACAGCAAAGAGCTCTTCAACATCGTGAAGGAACTCTCCAACCCCAGCTCCAACACCAACGACATCCAGCCGTCGCGAGACCTGTGCGACTCACTGGCCACCTTCTTCCACCGCAAAATCGCCGACATCCACGACAGCTTCAACACCACGACCGCCCCGGCAACCACCGAGACCACTGCCCCCACAACCACCAACCGCCTGCTCTCCTGGACCAACATCAACGACGAGGACACCAGCGAGATCATGAACACCATCCACTCCGGTTCACCGCTAGACCCGTGCCCTCACCACATCTTCAACAAAGCCAGTACAGCCATCGCGCCCCATCTCCGGAAAATAATCCACATCTCCTTCGAGACAGCAACCTTCCCGGAAAGCTGGAAGCACGCCGAGATCACCGCCTTACTCAAGAAACCCAAGGCAGACCCCAAGGACCTCAAGAACTTCCGACCCATCTCTCTGCTCCCATTCCCCGCGAAGGTCACCGAGAAAATCGTCAACAAACAACTGACCCGTTACCTCGAGGAGAACAACATCCTGGACCCTTCCCAGTCCGGCTTCCGCAGCAACCACAGCACCGAAACCGCCCTCATCGCCGCCACCGATGACATCAGGACCCTGCTAGACAGCGGAGAAACAGCAGCCCTCATCCTCCTGGACCTATCAGCCGCCTTCGACACGGTCGATACAAAAGGGGATGATGGACGGAACGTTTGAGCCAATCAAACACTCACCCCCAGTCAACTGATCTGGGTTTAATCCATCATCATTCTTTAGCTCACTCCACCACCCCAGTTCAGACATGGCCATATGCAAATCAGTCTGACCCTGTGCCTCATGGGAACAGTCCAGCCACCACACACTACGAACACGCCTTCACGACGCCGGGATCCAAGAGAAGGCCCTGGACTGGACCACATCCTTCCTTTCCGGCAGAACACAAAGCGTCCGCCTCGCCCCCTTCCGATCCAAGGCCACCAAGATCATCTGCGGCGTACCCCAAGGCTCCTCCCTCAGCCCAACGCTGTTCAACATCTACATGGCACCCCTCGCCCACGTCGCCCGACAGCACAACCTCAACATCATCTCCTACGCCGACGACACCCAGCTGATCCTCTCCCTCACCAAAGACCCTCACACCGCCAAAGCCCACCTCCACGAAGGAATGAAGGCCGTCGCCGAATGGATGAGGACCAGCCGCCTGAAGCTGAACTCGGACAAGACAGAGGTCCTCATCCTTGGTTCCAACCCTTCAGCCTGGGACGACTCCTGGTGGCCAACATCACTGGGAACAGCCCCGCCACCCACCGACCACGTACGCAACCTAGGGGTCATCCTCGACCCCACCCTCTCCATGACTAAGCAGGTCAACGCAGTTTCCTCATCCTGCTTCAACATCCTCCGAATGCTCCGCAGGATCTTCAAGTGGATCCCCACCGAAACAAGAAAAACAGTCACCCAGGCCCTCGTCACCAGCAGGCTGGACTACGGAAACGCCCTCTACGCAGGAACGACGGCTAAGCTCCTGAGACGGCTGCAACGCATCCAGAACGCCTCTGCACGTCTTATCCTCGACATCCCCCGACGCAGCCACATCACACCCCACCTGAGAGACCTGCACTGGCTCCCTGTCAACAAGAGGATAACCTTCAAGCTCCTCACCCACGCACACAAAGCACTCCACAACTCCGGACCAGCCTACCTCAACAGACGACTCAGCTTCTACACCCCCACCCGCCAGCTCCGCTCGACCAGCCTCGCCCTCGCCACAGTCCCCCGCATCCGGAAAACGACCGCCGGCGGCAGATCCTTCTCCCACCTCGCCGCCAAGACCTGGAACACCCTCCCCACCAACCTCCGACAGACCCAAGACCTACTGGCCTTCAGAAGACTCCTCAAGACCTGGCTCTTCGATCAGTAGCAGCACCACCCCCCTCTTCCCCCAGCGCCTTGAGACCCTCGCGGGTATGTAGTGCGCTTTATAAGTGACATGATTGATTGATTGATTGATTACATATCGTTTACTCCTCTTATTGCAATGCCAATAAAAGCTGA
The DNA here is from genome assembly GCA_963921515.1 of Calotriton arnoldi. NCBI lineage: Eukaryota > Metazoa > Chordata > Amphibia > Caudata > Salamandridae > Calotriton > Calotriton arnoldi. The sequence continues at coordinate 619,541 of CAWUFW010007316.1, forward strand.
TTCACGACTGCAGACTTTATCAGACCAACATCCTGCTGTAGAAGCGCTATGCTATCAAAAATTGTGCTCATGTAATTGTGGCAAGAATGGTATTGGAGAAGATTGTTGCCAAGTTGTGTGTTTTTTCATCTTGTATTGTCTTTTTTTAAATTAAACGGCTAAAAAAGCAGATTAAAAAAACTTGCTCCAGTCATAACTTTAATTTGCTCTTTAAAAGCACTACTCATGATCTTGCACATGACGAGACTGAAGGCATCAACAAGCACTGGCAAATCCAGTAGGTCTTACGTTGGCTGCCATTTTTTGGCTTTGCTTAGACTTGTTTTGTTCTGGTTTTTTTGGTGAAAATTAATTGTTGAGAGACCCGTGGGTGTCCAATAATACAAAATGAAACTGGCTAAAATCAAACAAGTCTTTTTAGTCTCAAAAGCAAACATTACCCTAGTAGCCCCAGGCAATGAATGGAACCACTTTGTATTGGGATGCGCTTCTTGTGAAAGAACAGAATGCCATCACTCACATTGAAGTTAGCCAATGGCTGAAGTGGGCTGACCCCACTTCCACATGCTATAAGCTACAGTGGGTTTAAGGAATATGTGAACGAAACAACAGACCAATGGATGGATCGGGCTGGATAAAGGCCCCTATATGTAAATATATAAGTTAGTAAAAATAATAGGTAAAAAAAATGACATTACGTATATTTCTAGTCATGTGGGCGACATAACCATGGATACAGTCCCTTGTCTTTGGTTCTGTGTTGCTATTTAACAACACTGAGTTGTTAGGTTCTAATAAATATTGGTATGAATATCTTGCAGCCATGAGCAGTGCATTTGGTGGGAGAGTTAGAGTTATCACGATGGGGGTGTGAGTTACGGCTGTGCAGCTACCAATAACCGGCCAATTTCAAAAGTGTTTTGTTTTATTTCATAACCATAGTTTGACCTGAATTTCTAAATGTTTGTAATTTAACATAAGAAACGTTATTTCCAGTGGATTTTTCTTGATATACTATGTCCCCCTTCTGTAAAAACAAACCCTGCTGCGCACAGCCTTAGCGCAGTGGAGGTCGGCGAACACTCCATTTATGACTAGCTTTTGGGCGTCTGTAGCAGGGGTAGGCTGCATGCACCCTTTTTGTTTTAACTTTGTTTTTAGTATTTGCAAAAAAGATATGACAAATTGCTCATCTGAGCACATGAATTTGGATCGGCAAACCCTGCAAGAATTTGTTTTAAAAAAACAAAACAATTTAAACATTCTATGGAACCCTCACCAGACCCACCTTACCTGGGGCGGGGAGCAAGGTCCCACCACTGCCTAACTTAGTGTGGTGATTCGTGGACTTTCAGTACTCTAACTCGATTCTCCCGTGAGACCAGTGAGTTCTTAGTTTGGCCAAGGCTGAGGCACATGGTTAGCACATAAAGAGGTGCAGACCATGCAGTCCTGCCTGTTTTGGTGTGATGGTTCAAGTTGTTAGAAGACCAGTTGTTGCGGGGTCGTTAGTTGTTGCAAGAACATGTCTCGGTGTAGGGGGTTTCTAGATGCAGAAATATATATACTTTCGTGTTACTGAGTGTATCAGTTTTTATGTGTTGCTTACACAGTCATGTGCTGTTCCGTGAGCTGTATTGTTTATAATTCAGTGGGCTTACAACTGATCCAGCATACCTTTTATTTTTTTCCGCTGTCACTCTAATTTGCAATCTTTCGAATTCTTAGCTCCCATAGGCTATCCTTCCTTTCTTGTGTTAGCTCCTCCCTAAGCATGGACCAAGTGCATGTGTTCTTCCTCGTCTTTTTGCAATGCACTATTTTTTTAAATAAACGTTTCGGTATTTTCCCGGGCGTGCAGGCAACAGCTTCTTATTTATGTTTCTTTCATCCTATCTCCCATCTCTATTGATGCTTTAATTACTTACACCCACAACTGTACTACTCTACGCTACTCCACCATACACCACTCTTCGCAATGCCACTCCCCTCTACACCACTCTATTCTACTCTACTCTACTCCATGCCTCTCCATTCTATGCCACTGTACTCTACGCCACTTCACTCTACTCTCTGTCACTCTACTCTACGCCACTCTACTCTATGACTCCACTCTGCGTCACTCCACTCTAGACCACTCCACACAATGCCACTCTATGGCACTGTACGCCACTCCACTCAATACCACTCTATTCTGAGCCATTCTACACTCTGCCACTCTACTCTATGCCACTCTATGCTTTCCGCGCCACTGTACTCCACTCTATGCCATTCCACTCTACGTCATTTCACTCTGCGCAACTCCACTCTGTGCTACTCAACTCCACAGTGTCACTATGCCATTCTACTCTGCACTACTCACCTCTGCTCAATGCCACCTTACCCCACTCTACACCCCAATCTACAAGACTGTATGCCAATCTACTCTATGCCATTCTACTCTACGCCACTCCACTTTATGCCACTCTATGCTAAACCACTCTACTCACCCCTCTGTACCCTACCTCACTCTATGCCACTCTGCTCTATGCTACTTCACTCTGCACCATTCACCTATGTACCACTCCATTCTGTGCCACTCAACTCTGCGCTACTAAACTCTATACCACTCCACACAGTACCACTCTATGCCACTCCTCACTATCTCCACTCTACTCAGCGACACTCCATTCCTCTCTTTGCCATTCAACTCTACGCAACTACATTTCTCGCCAGTGCATTCCACTCTACGCTATGCCTCTCCACAATCTGATCTGCGCCACTCAACTCTACACCACTCTGCTCTACGCCTCTCCATTTTACACCAGTCTCCTCTACGCCACTCCATTCTATGCCACTCCACCCTACTCTATGTGACTCCACTCTATGCCCCGCTACTCTACACCACTCCACTGTACGTGACTCGATTCCATGCCACTCCATTCCACTGTACGCCACTCTGCCCTACTCTATGTGACTCCACTCTATGCCCCGCTACTCTACACCACTCCACTCTACGTGACTCAATTCCATGCCACTCCATTCCACTGTACGCCACTCCATGCCACTTTTTTCACCCCAATCTACAACACTGTATGCCATTCTATGCCAATCTACTCTACGCCACCCCACTCTATGCCACTCCATGTCACTGTACACTACTCCACTCTGCCACTCCACTCTACGCCACTCAACTCTGCGCCATTCCACGCCACTCTACTCTGTGCCACTCTATGCCATTCTATTCAGTCTACGCCACTCTACTCTGTCACTCTACTTAGCTTCACTCTACGCCACTCGACTCTACAGCAGTCTACTCTGCACCTCTCCACTCGATGCCACTGCACTCTATGCCCCTCCACTCTGTGCCAATCTAGTCTACGCCATTCTATTCCACTGTATGAGACACCACTCTATGCTACTCCACGTGACTCCATTCCATGCCACTCCATTCCACTCTGCACCACTCCAAGCCAGTCTATGCCACTGTTCTCTAAGCCCACTCTACTCCTCTCCACTCCATGCCACTCCACTCTCCACCACACCACTGTGCGCCACTCTGATATACGCCACTCTCCTCCACACCACTAACTTTTAGCCAAGCTGAGCAGCAGCCATGCTGCTGTACAACATGGCTAAAAGACATTGGCAAAGCCAGTAGTTGTCACATAGGTGCCAATGCTTGTTGAGTGAGTGCGGTCAAGTCTCTGAAATTAGCTTATTCATAAAAGCACATTAAAGGAGCCTTCTGCACTACAAGTTAGCCAACTCACGAAATGCTCCTCCTTTCTTAAGAGCATAGCAGAAAGCACTATACAATTCCCCCCCAGCCTTATAACAAGGCACATTGCAGCTTACCTCCCCACTTCCTATTAAAGCTGCCCTCGCTGGCATTGCCTGTCATGTCGCCATTAATGAAGTTTAATTATCTGCTCAGAACCAATGAATAATTATAAATCTTTTCAATATACTATCATAACCTCTTCGGGCTTCATTAGCCAGAGACAGCTGGAGTCCATGTGATTCCCTGTTACACTGTCGTTTAAATATCCCGCCATTGCTATATTTACTAAAGAAGTAGGACTGTTTTTGATATTCACCGGCAAACTATTTTCCAGTGTGGTAATGTATGGAAAGAGAGACACGCACAAATGTACTCTGCGTTCATTTGCACATTCTAAACAGACCTATTGGCTTTCTAAATGCATGTTATAACAATGTGATCAGTGGAATTTCCGTTTCATCTAATGCTAAAACCCCTGTATTCTGTGGAGAGTATTGCACTACTAAGCAAAAAATATCACTGAGCAATGTCATAGCATTGGCAGTCTTGAGCCGGAAGTGCTGTCTCAGGGTAACTTCATAGCTGTTCTTGCATACACGATGGAGAACCATATTCTACACAATAGAGATTATTATTCTGCCCAGTTTTACTATCTTACCTCCCTTGTCGCGAAACCTTACTTTCCCAGATGGGTTTTAAAGCAGCCTCAGATTATGCTTGCACACACTTCTCCAATGTACACATTTTTTTCCCTGTATACCCTGACCCCATTCTGTTTTAAGATAAAATGTGGAGTAAGTGTCAAATGCCAATGTGTATTAAACCTTCTGTCTTAAGATCTTGGCAACAGGTGGCTTTAGGTCTTTGGAACAGGCGGCTTTAGCTGTCTATTGTCCTGACCTATTGTAATGTAGTGGGCCCCTCGGATCCCTGGAACCCAATGCTGCTGCGTGGGCTAGTATAACTGGGGTTTAGTTAGCCCCTCATACCGCTGGGATCAGTACCACTGCACCTGCAACACACAAAGATACTCTACGCCACTCTCAAAGTAGGCTGTCTGCTCTGCCTCCTCCGCTGGGCCAACACTCCTAGGCCTGAGGCACAAAGCAGGCTTTGAGAAAAAAGCCCCACAACTCTCTCCCTATTGTTTGGGTCCTGTTCTGTGCACAGCAAGGGTGACCTGGGCTCTAAAACTAGAAAGTACAATTGTCACCCGCTCTCCTTTTTGGCAGTAAGCCAGACATAATTGGGGTTTAGGGGTCAGTCACCCCCAGTGCCACATCACCTGCTGCGCTAATGGTAGTAATGGCCCTTTTGGGAAATAAAGAGCACAATATATTTCTCCCCTTCCGCAAGGGCGAGGCCATCTCTGAAGATGTCTCTGTCCATTTGCAAACACAAAATGAGCCCCCACATTGTGCCGTCTCTTTGACACATCCAAGGATCTGGCACCCTCCTCTTTCTCCTAGACCATTACTCAGAGGCCCCAGGGTTCCCCAGGCTCCGTCCTCTGCATCCGAATGCAGCACTGCTGTCGTTTGGAATCGCCCTTTTACAAAAACATTCACAACCATACCTGAAAGGTTAAGGCCGACTTTGAGATGTCGCTGTCCGAAAGTGAAGAGGCTGGTAGCTTATGTGCTGTGAAGCAGAGGGAGGGACAGAAAACTAAGAAAAGAACTGCCTGAAAAAAATGTAGATGTGTGCAATTAGTTTTGTAAAAAATATTGTATATTGATTTTTCATGACATTGTACACCAATTCTTTCCAGTCAGGTTGTGCGTATGTTCTATCGTACAATTACAAATAGAGCATTAATACAAAAAAGGATATATAGATGACTTATCTGTAGAGCAACGCTATAGTACAACTATGATGTCCCTGCAGGAACTGGCAGTTACATGAATTGTGCAAGTATATCGCAATAAACATTAATATTATTAACTTTAACGTTAACAACTGTCCATAATGTACAATTCATGCTTCTGACGATTGTATACTTTGAGCGTGGTGCCTGCTACAGTCGAGCGCTTACATATTATTGGCAACATGGGGTTCAGAATGGGGCTATAGCGCTTATAATTTTGAGTGTGTCAGTGCAAGCTATTCCTGGGGATGTAGGTGTGGGCGTGCCTAGGGGCTGGGGCTGGTTGTCCTTCCCATCCTTACTTGACTGTCAGCTTGGTAAGGGCAGTGTGGTAGGAGCAGAATGTGAAAGGGAGGGGGGATAGGTAGTGAGGGGGAGGCTTAATTGAGGAGGCACGCCTCCTACTGTATAGTTAAGTACTTTGTGGGCTAAATGCAGCCGCAATAGCGTGGCCCCGGCTCCGTTATGGTGTGAGATTTGTGGTATTGTGATTCTATGAAAGTTAGGTATCTGTGCCAGTCCGTGGGGGTTGCTGTGGCAGGCAGGTGTGCAGCGTTGGTTTGAAGAATTTCGTGTTCCGCTACTAGCGCCTTGCAGAGATCTAGAAGCCATTTGTGTATGCTGGGCCCAGCTGCCGACTTCCAGGCCATGGCCAGCTTGCGTTTTGCCAGGCCTAGCGCCAGGTCCAAGAACTTGGTAAGATTCTTGCGACGTGCATTGCGTTTTGTTACGCCTAGTATGAAGTGTAGCCCCTGAACCGGCACTGTGGTGCCTGTTGCTTCGGATAGCGTTCCGGACACACTGCCCCACTGTCAATGGCCATTGCATACATACACGCCAGTCTATGAGTGGTTAAATATTTATGATGGAGGTAGTTGAATTGCGTATATTTCATTCTAGCATTCATAGATATCAGTTTGGGAAAACCAATGCATTGTGACCATTGCTTATCGGTGATTGTGACTGTCAGCACTGAGTCCCAGTATTCGCGTAGCGGTGCCAGTAGGAGAGTTGCACCCGATCTCAAAGAGTTGTATAGTGTGGTAATTGTTCTCCTGTCCGTTCCGTGTGTTAATAGTGTCTGTAGTGTACTGGATGTTGTGGGCTCGACGCACGTGCTCTCCATATCTGCGATAGCTGTCGCTTCAGAGTCACGTATAATAGGAAACTCCCCGGGGACACTCCATAATAGTCATCCATCAGTGCCTCAAAGTCGCATAGATTTGAGTCTACGAATAGGTCACCCCAGGTTTGAGACAAGTGGCTGACCAATCTCTTACCTCCGGACGCTTAAGACTAGTGTACGGTCCAGGGAGTATGTCGAGGGGGAGATCAGGGGCATATGGCGGGGGTTTGTGCCTCGGTACCACATATTTCGGCCAACTATTTTGGGCCTCGGTCATCAGGATATTCACCAGTGCCTTCTGTGCTGATGTCTTGGAGCCCAACAACCACTCCATCAATTCAGATCGTCGGAGAGCAAGTGCCCATGGGTCCAGCTCAGCAAGATTGCTACCTGCCAGCCATCGCATGGGCCACTGGAGTTGCGCTGCCTCGTAGTAGTGTTCATAGTTGGGTGCCCCAAGGCCACCCTCCGTAAGGGGGAGGTAGAGCTTTGAGAGTGCTACTCTGGATCTGGACTTACCCGAAACCAGAGACACGAGGATTGATCTCAGGTCGTCAAATATTTTATGTGGTACCTGGTAGGGGAGGGCCGCGAAGAAGTACAGGTATTGCTTTATCTAAGTTGCCTTCTATCAGGTCAATACGGGAGTGGTATATTTGGACTCTGAGGTATCTGAAGGAGTCACAGGACCAGGCGAGTGGGGCATTGGGCAAACTGTCTCAGCTCTGTGGGCAGGGGCTTCATTGGAAATAATACTGATTTACCCCAATTTACTTTCAGGCCAGATATGCGACCATGTTTGTCCAGCAGATCCGTCAGATCTTGTAGTATCGTGCTTTGGCCGCAGAGGTAAACCAGTGCGTCGTCCGCGTATAGCGAGACAATGTGCCATTGATTGTACGCCCTTATGCCCCAATCGATGGTGCGGCTGCGAAGTGCATATGCCAGGGGTTCCATGGCTAGGGCAAAAATAATTGGCAACAGGGGGCAACCCTGTCTGGTGCCCCGTTCTATTGCAAGGGGGGCTGAGATGAACCGTCCTGTCTTTACTCGAGCTTGTGGTGCTGTGTATAATATTTGCACCCATCTCAAAAGCTTTGGGCCCATGCCGTATTTCGGCAGTACTGCTCGCAGACACTCCCATCCTAGCGTATCGAACGTTTTTTTCGATATCCAGGGAGGCTATCTACGACAGTGCCTCTTCTGTTCGCGCCCACTCTTGAAGAGTCGATGTAGATTTAAACCTGTTTTTCAGCCAGGGATGAAGCCGTTCTGGTCGGAGTGTTCTAGCAGTGGGACTGCCGCTAGTAGCCTATTGGCCAGCACTCTGCCCAGAATTTTGTAGTCTGAATTTAGGAGGGATAATTGATGATATGAGCCCATCTGAAGTGGGTCTTTGCCTGGTTTGACTGTACCACCAGAATCGCCTCGCGTAGGGATGGCGGCAGTATGCCACGGGTAAATGCCTCTCCATAAATGGTATGTAAAAGGGGGATTAATTGAGCACCAAATGTCGTATAAAACTCTAGAGGCCAACCATCTGCCCCCGGAGTTTTGCCTTTCGACTATAGTTTTATAGCTTCGAAAATTTCTGTGTCTGTATTGGGTTATCGAGAGCTGCATATTGGGTCTGCGTAATCTGTGGGAGGGCTATATTCTCTAGGAATTGATGCAGCTCCTGCTGATCAAGCGCAAGGGGGGCCTTATAGAGAGAAGCATAGTACTTATAGAAGGATTTGTTGATTTCTTTTTGCGTGTTTACCAGACGGCCGTCAGTGTCATAAATAGCTGTGATAGGGAGTTGAGACGTTCCATTTTTTAACAGCCATGCCAAGGTCCTGCTTGCCTTGTCCCCTTACGCGTGCTGCCTGGCCAAATATTGCTTGTAATCCAGGGCACATAATCGGTCTAGTGTTTCTTTATGGGATAATTTGGCTTTGGCCAGAGCGGATGCAATATGTGGGTCAGTAGGGGAAAAGGCGTTTGCAGCGCTGAATTTCAGTTTCTAAGTCTTGTAGCTCTTTGTGAAGGGACATGCGAGACCCGTATACCACTTAAATTGCATGTCTGCATACGACCACCTTAAACGCATCCCATTCCTTACCGGAATGGGATGATGTACCTTCGTTGTGTTGGAAGTATGATGCAATTGATTGTGTAAAGGAGGCGCGCAACGGGGCGTCCTTGAGTGCTTCCAGGGGGAGGCGCCATGTCGGAATGCTGGTTTTGAGCATGCCCCACGACAGCTGTAATTGTAGGGGGCTTTGGTCAGACAACGCTTGTGCTAGGTATTCTCTGTGGAGCACGTTGGGCTTGGCTGTGGCAGAGCAATAAAATGCGTGATTCTCGTGTGCAGATCATGTAGACCCGAGTAGTGAGAGTATACGCGTTCCATGGGGTGCATGTCTCGCAGACATTGCGCAGGTGCACATTTACCGCCCAAGTCTGCATGTGGTGCAACAGGCTTATAGATTGCGCCCCTGAGAGTGGTGAGCGCGATTGGTCTAGGTCTAGATCCCGCATGCAGTTAAAATCCCCCCCCCAGAACGCAGGTGCCTTTGGGTCGTGGAGCAGGGATGGGATCAGTGCGTGCAGAAACGTGGATTGTCCTGAGTTTGGCGCGTATAATGAGACTAACGCTACTGGGGAGCCAGCTAACAATTCCTCTAGTATCGCACAGCGTCCATTCGGGTCTATGCGTGTGTGTAATATCTGTAGTGGGGTCCCGGGTGCCACCCATATTAGGACGCCCCTTGCATAGCCAGAGTATGTGGTCTCTATGATTGTACCTCTCCAGTGCTTGCGTAGTGAGGCGAGTGTTTGCAAGGTTAAATGTGTCTCTTGCAGCAATGCAATTGAGACCTTGCGTCTGCATAAGTATTGATATACCCCGTGCCTTTCAGCGCAGCCTGCTAGTCCCTGGACATTCCAGGTTATTAACAGTAATTGATTCCAAATGTTGATAGTGATCTGAAAGAATGATGAACTACCCCCAAGGGGGCTGCGGTGTGTGTGCGCCCTCCTGGTACATACTGGAATCCCCACTGTCGCACTGTTCAGTGAGCACTCCTCGTGTCGTGTAAGTGGTGTAACAATATGAACAAGGCTGCTTAAACATTGTGAACACCCAACTCCCAGTCCCAGGCCAATACGCCAACGGGCGTTTGGCCATCCGCACTGAACTGCGATCATACTTAATAGTAAACGACAAAATTAGTAAAAACAGAAGGGAAGATAGCAAGATAGAAAGTGAAAAAAATGTAGAGAGAGAGTTATATCCTTATAGTTCTATATCAGACACTTATCGTGAGAGGGGGGTGGCCGACTGACTAGTTTGATGGGCCCGCTAAGATAGTTCTTGCTTGCCAGGGCCTTGGCTGTTCTCACATCCTTACGCCATCTTCGCGAGCCTCAGAACCTGTGCTGTCCCTTGGTAGTGTCCGGTCACGGTGCTGTTCGTGACTTACTGGCAGTCGACGTTAGGTCATATTAAATCCTCAGCAGTTTGCGGGGTCACCACTGGGCCTCCGCCCATTACCACTGTTTGCTGCGAGTCTGTTATTTGATAGGCTTGCTCTGGTGTAATGTCCGCCTCCGATCCCGACTGCGAGGGGGATCCGGAGTTCACATGGCTTTCCACATATTCAACAGCTTGTGCTCTCTCTCTGACTGCCTGGGCTAGCGTGGGGGCACTGTGCTCGTCCTTCGCCTCGTGTTCCACGCCGCCTTCTGTTCTGCTGCTTTTGGTGGGGTTCCGCTACTGACCCTGAGTTATGTGCCAGTCCATTTTGCTCCAGCCAATCCAGGCTTCCTCCGGGGAGGAGCAGAAAGTGGTGCTATCGTTATGTTGGATTCGTAATGTGGCTGAGAACTGGGAATTGTAGAGCGTATTTTACATCGTGACTCCGGAGGCGACTTACAGAAAGGAGGATCTGCGGCGCTGCACGACTAGCGAGTAGTCTGGATATATGTGGACCGCGGCCTTCTCGATCCACCATGGGCCACCGGCTCTCGTCACTTGTAGGATGTGATCCCTATCTCGGTTGTTGAACAGGCGCACCACCACCGGTCTAGGGGGACCGCCCGAGCAGGGACCACCCAGCAATCTATGGGCACGCTCCACGGAGAAAAATTTAGAGTGTTTACCCTTGAGTGTTTCCTCAGAGAACCAGATTTCAAGGTATAGTTCCATGCTTTGGCCCTCTGCGCGCTCCGGAAGGCCCACTATGCGCACATTGTTCGTCCGGGACCTCCCTTCTTGGTCCTCCGCACGGTTTCTCAGGAAGTCCACCTCTTTTTGTAGTGCCTTAATTTGTTCGGAGGTCGACGTCACAGTGGGTCTCAGGGTCACCAGCATAGATTCTGTTTCTTCAACCCTACCTTTCAGTTTTTTGTGATCTTCGCGCATGAATCCCATTTCTGCACACAATGTGTCAATTTTTGGGCCCGACGTTGTTTTAATGTCCATTACTGCTGCCATTAGTTCATCGAACCGGTGTGAGTGGTCTGTTGGGTTCGACGTTTTTGATTTCGGGGTTTGGGTAGAGTCAGCAGCGCGATCCAATTGATTCGATGCGCCCCCAGTCTGGGGCTGCGGCTTATTTGCCCTGGGTTTAACCATCTTGGAGAGAGAGATGGACGTTTTATGCTATTTTTGATCAGGCACAAGGCCCAGGGGCCTCTGGGAATGTTCATGAAATGTCAGCCTTAGTCATATACATGTGACTCTTGCCAGTTGGCTTAGTGATCCTGCGTCATTGTGACCGATATGGGGTTAGCCGCGATCTGATTTGAGAGCGGGCCCGGGCGTCTGCTCTAGCCTGGGATACCACTCCGGATCTGCACGCCGTGCTCCAGGAATGAGGAGCAGGGTGACAACTGCGGGCTGACTTTGGAGTAGGAGTTCAATGCCAGGTCTTCTGTATTGTATGTATTAATGCTGTTAGGGCCGTAGGCTATTGATTGTCCCAGTTGGGCCCCTGGAGTACCAGTGTGGGTAGGCCCAGGGGGTCCCGATTGCCACTGGTATATGTGCTTGCTGTTGAGCCCGGTCCTAATCAGGCCATTGACTTTTATTGCGTGGCGTTCCCCAATCTCAGGGCAGGCCTCATCGCGGCACGGACCCCCCGGCGCTGTTCCTTACCAGGGGCGTCCGTTGTTCTGACTGCACATACCCAGTCTGCCCAGGAAGGGTCCGGCCGCAATCCCACACACCTCTGCAGACCTCAGCACGTGCTCGGATGCTGCACTTCGCCGCACACCGATCCGCCGATACAGTTGGTCACAACATCCAGGGCAGGTCCTGCGGTGCTCGGCACCCACAGGGCGTCTTTGCTGGCACACGCCCAGCCAGAGCGCACTCAAGAGCCGGGCGGCACTCCTCCTGTAGGCCCCCCCCCGAGCCTCGTCGGGACCGGGATACAGTCGCGAGGCCCTAGCGGAGGCGTCACTGAAGCCACAGACGTGCCGCATGGTGCAGGAGCACCGCGTTACTGCGGCAGTTGATTTATTTTTGGCAAAGGCACTACTAATGCAGGATTTTGAGCGGCCGGGCACTGAGCTGCTTAAAAGGCGTCCGCCATCTTGGCCACGCCCCATGTGCAATTAGTTAACGTAAAGGTAAGTGGTTGAGTAAGTGGGTGTTACCAGGGTTCACATACAAAAGTTAATGACCCAATTCAGAGTTGCGGCAAAAACCAAAACGGTGGTTTCACCCAGATACCACCTGGATACAAGTAGTGCGTTATGTGATTGGTTTTATGCTCTTACGAATAAAGATTTCAGGGGTGGTAGTATCCCCAAATTTTAGTTCACTGCATCTTATATACTAAGAAAATAAGGACTTCTCTTTGGCATTCTTTTCTTTAATTTGAAATCATGTATGAAAAAAGCAAGACAGCCGACACGTGTTTCGCCCGAAGGCCAACAAGCCAGGGCTTTTTCAAGGCAGGAAATTCTTATGCGGTTGTTGCGGAATATCAATGGTGCACGAATGAAAGCGTAAATCGCTCGGTACAGTTACGGTTAACGTAAAGGTGTTACCAACTAAGTTCTAGAGTGCATCCTTTTAATGGACATTTATAACACTGTTTTATGGCACAGTCCGATGTCTTACCAATATATATTGTAACTAGTTGGGTAATTAGTTGAAGGGGTGAATACTCACCTCAAATAATAACCACATTGCTTGTCAGGATGAACCACTAAGGTTACTAAATTACCCTGAGCTCAACCCCTTACTAGATATGGCACAGAGCAGGCCGGTTTAGCATAGAGGCAGTGTGTAAAGTATTTATAAAATACTCAAATAGTAATAAAGTCAAAAGAATACACAAGAAAAATCTAAACCAATTTATAAACGGAAAGTACATTTTAATAAATAAAATGACACAAAAATTACAGAAATACAATTACCAGAAGGAGGAATTATGAAGTTTTATAATTGAAGGGTCAAAATAGCGCCAAAACGTGCAAAGAGCCAACCGTGGTCATCTGGTGGCATTTGACCGGAACTAGGGTATGGTTAAGGCCAACTACAATGGCCACGGGTCAGATACAAGGACAAGGGTCATTCTGGTCAAAGAGGTACCTTTGCACTTGGACTGTTTTCTGGAGCAAAAAGCCTCCAGCGGGGCAAGGTAGCAGGTTGTGGCCTAAGCTGGGCTTGTCGACGACAGAGAGCCAAAGTCCAAGGTCTCGTGAAGCTGCCAACGAAGGTGGGAAAGCCCAGAGAGGGAAAAGTTCTGGCTTCGCACCCAAACATTACTTGATGTAGATCAGATACAGGTGGTGGTTTGGCCCGATTAAACTTTCACTTTCTACATTTGGACTTAGAAACTTTTCTGTAGCTTTGATTTCTTCAACTGGGCAAGCCTGCAGACTGTGGCGGAAGAGGACTCAATGTCCTCAGATGCTGGTTGGGGACGGTCCCGCTGAATTGATTTTCCTGCTATTGCGGAGGACATAGCAGGAGCTGCAGCAAACCCAATGGCAGCAGTGATGCATACTCCTCGGATTGGCTTGGCAAGTTGGTCCTGGTCCCATGTTGATGCTCAGGGTTTTATTGTTTGATTGCATAGTCAATGTGTTTTACTTAAAGCTTTACCTCTTGCTCACTCTCCCTCTCTTCACTCGCCCCACTTTCTTTCTAGCCACTTTCTTTTCGTTTCTCCTCTCATTCTCCTCTCTCACCTGTTTCTTTCTCCTTTCTGTTTATCTCCCTTTCTGGTAGGGCACTGAGGGAAACTGAATGCAGCTTAATTATTTGTCTGTGTAAAATTGTGTCCACACTGAACTCGTGTTTTTTCACACTGCCTCTTGCCTTCTAAACTCAACTGCAGCGCTTAACAACTGAGCTCTGCTAATAAAAACAAAAAAACAATTACTTTGCACAACTTGGATTTTGTTTGCCCCTTGTTTTGCAAGGAAGAGTCAACAGGCCCTACATCACACACATACAATGTGATTAACTGTGTAGGGTCAATGGATCCTGCACTGTGAATCACAGTGCGATGCAGCTGTCCAAATCCCTGGGCAGCCCTAATACAGCAACAAGCATTGACATAGCCAATAGGTCTCGCCTTTGGGACCTTATAAGTGTTTAGCCATGCAACAGTAGATGTTGTTGCACCAAGGATATTGTGCTGCATAACTAAATACTTATAAGGTCCCAAAAGCGGGACCTATTGGCTATGCCAATGCTTGTTTTAAATATTGGTGGATCTACCCACACATTTGTGGATCCACAGACTTAAAATTGGATCCATGAATCCTGCAAGAAGAACAGGGTATTTATTTTAGTTTTCAAAGTAGTGTATACCCCAGTAATTCCCCCAATGGATATTGCCACAATGCTCTATGGGGGGTCAGGGATGCTTACCCAGGTCCCATATTCATTCTCTGTTACTTTTGTCAGGATGCTGGTTTTAGTGCATCACATGCTGTACAGGTTGTCACAACAGAAAATTTCAGTTGCTGGTAATATGATCCAATATTGCCTTCGAGTTGTTCTAGTGACCTCATAAACCCCGAGACTGAAGGCAGAGTGGTTTGTAAATGTCAACAGAGCCCAGAGATAGCACCATTGGATCATATTATACATTACCCATTATGTACCTTTTATATTACATGTGTATTTTGGGGTAGTTACCTTGAAAATTGTGTTTTCTTCAAATTGCAGACAACAGTGGTCAGTGATTGATAGTTGAATATTTAGGTTTACCTTTCTTGAATAAATTGTTGATAAAACTTGCAGATTTAGCACAAAATGTTGTTCTAGCTAAAGTGGATGAAAATTATACTGCCAGATAATATGCTGCATAATTTTTTTGTGCCGCATACTAAAGATGATCTTGCCACATAATTTGGTCCTTCATGTTGCATAAATCCAGTAGCCCAGACGTTGGCAAAGCTATGCAGAATGGGTCGGGGTTAAAATATATCTGCTATATCAAGGTTCACTGTGAAGTATGGAATTTTATACTACTGCATTTTGTGCAATAAAACTACCCAGACATGTTATACATCTGTGTCTGCACTTGCCAGTCAGTTAGTACTAAATAATGGGCACTTTATGTGGGCAGGTGGGTGGCATGAAACTTATTGGACCAATTACTTGCCTCCATGTGTGCTACTTCTGGGTTACACATATCCGTTCGAGTCTTTGTTGTTTTTTTTCTCCTTTTTTTTGTTGCTAGCTGTGCTCTCTGTGGTTCAGTTCACACCCAATCAAGAAAGCTATTCTTCTGTGTTAATCTAACAACACAGTCCTGGTGCTTACCATTGTAAACTGCTAAGGTTAAGAAATAAACTTTCCTACGGGGAGTCATCATGCAGTCGCTCCCTTCCCTGAAGCAGTTCTGTTGCTGAACGTATAGGAGGAATGCGAGATGATATGAACACGGAAAACGTCACGCCGAATAATTTTAGCAGTAAGCCACAGTGCAGTATCAGAAAATGTATGCTACCTACCTGGAGAATCAAAGATCGGTTAAAACAGAATCCAAAAGTGGGCGGGGCTGTTTAGTTCAAATTCAACAGAAAGTTTTATGTATTTTTTCTTATATATAATTTTAGCAGGCGTGGCCTATTTGTTTGAGTTCAGAGAGGGAGGCTGCAGTGTAGAGCGAGGGAGACGGAGAGGAGAAACAGCGTGGGGAAGGAACTGCAAGGGATGTGTGAGATTGTGGGAGAGAGAAGAAAGGTCGGAAAGACAGTGAGGAGGGAGATAGGAATCAGTCTGGGAACAGAGCCATGATAAAAACCCATGTGAGAGACTTTGGAAGTGAGAGAAAGGGGCGGTGAGACAATGGAAGAGGGAGAAGAGAAACCGTGTGAGAAAATAACTGCGTGGGATGTGTGAGACGGTGGAAGATTGAGGAAAGGGTGGCTAGACAATAATAGAGAGAAAAGAGAAACTATGTGGGAAAGGAACTGCGAAGTGTGTGTGAGACTTTTCGAAGATAGAGGAAAGGGGGAGACTATATGAAACAAAGAAGCGACACAGTGTGGGAAAAGAACTGCAAGGGATGTGTGAGACTGTGGAAGATAGAGGAAAGGTAGAGAGAGGGAGAAGAGAAACAGTGTGGGGAAGGAACTGTGAAGCATGTGTGAGACTTTGGTACATGAAAGGTAGGAGAAAAAAGGAGGCAGAGAGAGAAAATGATGGGCGAGTGGACCAACAGAGAGTGGAAATAAAACTATGCCAATTAATGTGTGGAAGGGGGAGAAGGAGGAAATCAGGGCAAGGGCGAAGAGAAATAGGGCGAGGAAATTGATAATTTATTTTTGTAAACTTCGTTTGTTTGAAGGGGAAAAAAATCACATTTGTTGTAAGGCCAGGCTTACTGACGTTACCAATGCTTGTTGAAAGACAGTAGTTCGTACTGAAGGAGAATGTATTTCTCAAGTAAGCAGGAACACAGTCGTCTTGACGCTCGCAGTTTCTCCTTCTCAAACTAGTCACGTTAGGGAGTAAACTGTACTTCCTCAATTGCTGTGATTAAGCAAACGTCACAAGTGAGACCAAGGAGCAAATAGTGTGGCCTACACGGCAAGACTTTTATAGTTGGGTGTGTTAATCACCCAGAGAACTTGTTTGCTGGAGAGGACTGGTCCGCTGCTGACCTCGGGTGTGTGTAGCTTTATTTATACATAAGGTGCTCCGTTTTCTGTTTCTATTGTTTTATCCAAATACTGGCAGAAAACAAACAGTTTCAAAGTCTATTGTTTTCTACACTTGCAAAATGCAGAAATGTCTTGGTGTGAGTCTCTCCGTGCTATCTGTCATGACTGTGAGGCCGATAGCTATGTAAGGCGACATCGTTTAAGGTTTAAAACAAAGGATGAAGTTTCCTATTGAAGCTTAAATAGGTGCGGATTTTTACTCGTCCTCGTACTACACCGCTGATCTATTCGGGTAATTGGATTGTTTCATTGTGCACACCCACTTAGTGTACTAAAATCCTGCACACATCCAAGTGTGAGTGAACGCCAGTTAAATAAATGCAAAACTATTCTAGTTGCCAGCGACGAAACATAGGTATTCGTAGACACCAATTGGATATGAAAAATAAATATGGATCAGAACAGAGTGAAGTGTAAAAAATAAATACCATGACCCAGGGATCCCTACTATAGTCAATGCGCACCAAACTAAGTAGCACCTTGCATACATCAGCGATACCGGCGCTTGCAGCAGGATGACCTGAAAGCAGTGGAAACCCCCAGACGTGTGGTATATTGGTTTCATCCGTTTTACCAGTGTGTATTTTCAGGTTAAGGAATGGTCAAGGTACTTACAGGTGTCAGGTTGAAATGCGTAAATTTGTGCACTTAATATCTCTGCGTAACAAAATGCCTGAATGGCATTGAATAGTTAACAGTTAAGAAATGACTTAACTTCAGAGACAACCTTGGTACTAGACGATGCTCTTAAATATGGGGAAAACCCTTCACCACAATCGGAATCTGAAGCCGTTTGTTTTGGTAATCTGTAGTGGGACATTTTGTGTACCCTTTACAAGAATATCTGGCGGACACGGATTTTGCATCAACACACAGCATTAGAAAACAAGAAGCGCGAGCAAAAAGGAGAGGGAGAGGGCGGAGCGAGTGAGTGGCCGGGACTTGTGGGCAAGGAGAGAGGCGCGCGCGCTTGGGAGAGCAGTCTGCTCATTTTCAAGCACTGCACTCGTGCTTGTGGCGCGCCCCTGCTCGCTCCCGCAAGGTGGATGCCGCCACAAGCACGAGTGCAGTGCTTGAAAAAGTGAAGAGCGACGGCTAAAGGGCCTCCTTTGCAGCGCATGCGCGCTGCGTAGGCGAGACCTAAAAATGAGCTGCTAATGAATTATTTATCAGCAGCTCAGCTTAGAGCAACACTGATGCTTGCCCTAGAGTGGCACCTTTGCACACTTATGCCACCTATACTGCCGTCGTATTCCTATGCCGATACGCTCCTTGAAGAACGAAAAGCTCCGGTACTGAACGGGAGTAAATTGAAAAGTGCCGGTACATATTACTGGTGAGTACCGGCCAATTTAAAGCACTGATGTAGAATTGTATTAAATATTGGACGGGCATTCCTGGAGATTTTCCGTGGGTATTCTAATGTTTTTGCTCACTCCTTATCATACACAGCTGTACCAACGTGCGCACACTTTCTGATACATGCGTTACCTCCTCGTCCCTCTCAGGCTGAATTATGAATAGGGCTCCCGGTTTTCCGTTTAAACGGATTTTTACATATAAATACAGACGGAAAACAATTTTTCCTTTGTCTGTATTTATATGTAAAAACGGCAAAATACTAGAAAATGTTGCCGCGCTGCCGTGCTCGAATCCCGAGTTCTCGCCACGCCCCCTTCCTGCTGCTGGAAATTCCTTCCCGGGCACACACACAGCCGCACCGAGTACTTCACAGGTCTTTTGAAGACCATTTACTTTTAACGAGGCTTTGTTGTGTTTTCACCCCTTCTTACAGCCCCTGCATCTCCACTCTGCCTATTGAGGGAACAATCAGCTCACCCCCGAAATTTTTTCTCAGCCCCCTCCCCCCCCCGAAATTTGGCTCTAATTGCGCCTCTGGGTAGGATTGAGTCTCGCAGACTTGGGTGGTGTGAATTGCACTGGACAAGGTGAGTACGTTTCTAGGTTGTGCATGTCAGTTCTGCATGCCCGGGTGGTGGGTCAGCCCTGCACAGACAGAGGGCGTTATAAGGGACTTGTCACCGCAGTGGGGGTGGTGTGCCTAGTGCCTCTAGAAGTGACTGAGTTCTCCTCCGCGTGGATTTCTGCTGGCGGGAATCCACTTGTCAGGTTTTGAGCCGTGCACCTCGTTGGTGAGCCCTGAACCACGCTGTGTTTTACATACAGCACACTGGTGAGCCCTGCGCCCTGGTACACACTGGTGAGCCCTGGAGCACACTGGTGATCTCTGGAGCACACTGGTGACCGTGAGTCCTGCACAACTCTGTTGAGCCCTGCACCACGAAGGTGAGACTTGCACCACATTGGTGATCCCTGCAGCACACCGGTGAGCCCTGCAACACACAGGTATGTGCTGCAGCATGCTGGTGAGCCATGCAGCACACTGGTGAGCCCTGCGCCCTGCATCACACTAGTGAGCCCTGTGCCCTGCAGCACACTAGTGAGCCGTGCACCACACTGGTGAGCCCTGACCCACGCTGTGTTCTACATACAGCACACTGGTGAGCCCTGGGGCACACTGGTGGGCCCTGGAGCACACTGGTGACCGTGAGCCCCGCACCACTCTGTTGAGCACTGCAGCACGCTGGTGAGCCCTAAACCATGCTGTGTTCTACAGCACACTAGTGAGCCCTGCGCCCTGCAGCACACTGGTGAGCCCTGGAGCACACTGGTGAGCTCTGCGGCACACTGGTGAACCCCTTGAGCAGCTCAGTGTTTAGTGCACGCAGTCTCCCTGACTGATCACACATTCCGCAGATGCCGCCTCTGCATTTGGCAGGATGCAGACGAATTAATTGCTCGCCGCTGATATCTGTCCCGTTGTCCGTGCAACATGTTTTCTGCCTTCTTCTGGGACCGTTCCACGTGACCGGAAGAGACAAGAGAAACGCATTGAAGGCACCACAAAAATGCAGTGGCACATCAGAATCCTGCATGAGCGCGCGGACAGCACTGCACAAAACAATGCACTGTGGTAGGCAGGCAGCACGCACTGACAGAAGCAGACTGGGGCACAATGAGTGCCACCTGCTTACCGCTATCGGTGAGAGCCTAAATCAGGGCCACTGGAATTATGCGAGTGTGTGGCAGTGGCGTTTTCGCATAGTTATATATTTGCTGAATTTGCTACATAATCCAATATCTATTGCATAATTTGCAGACTTTTACAAAAAATAAATGTTTCTCGCTTAGATGTTTCAAAAGTTATTAAAAACGCAGATTTCTAGCTGGCTTTAGATGGAAATACAGAAGCGCTGGCACATGTTTGCTCCTGATAAGTGCTTGTTCTCTATCCTAAAGTGTTTTTATAGCAGAACTGAGAAGCACAGGTACTCTCCTTTTCAAATTACTCAGTACCGGACCAATAAAGCACTGCTAAAGCCACAACAAATCGCTAGTTTAAGTGAGCGCATGTGTGCATTGTCAATTTAAATAAATGTGGAAAAATACTAGCTGTAGCGTCGTCTTTTGCTTGTGGCAAAAATAAATGTGGATAAATACAGAAAAAATGCCCAAAAAATAAATATGGATAAATACAGACGGAAATGGCAAAAAAATAAATACCATAAAACCGGGAGCCCTAATTATGAACATGAGATGAGGCCCACGTGCTTCCCTTCACAACCTCCCAAGCCAGAAGATCCCCTCCCCCTTCCTTACTTCCTGTTCCTTTTGTGTGCCGCTACTCCTTCGGGCAGGTGCGGCGCACCTACTCCAGCGCGTTCTTGGTTGCTTTGCTGCCTCGCGGGGCCCAGCGGCGGGACTGGTGGTTGAGCGAGGGTCTTCCTGTATGGGAATCAACTCACCTGCAGGATTCCTGGAGGACTGGCATACTGGTGAATGTGGAAGCGGGAGGAGAAGAGTTGTTTACCGCTGTGCTGCTCGCCTGTCTGCAAAGCTATGGGCTTGAGTGCGCACGTCTCATCCTCTCTCCTCTCTGCTTCCGGGTTTGGGAGTGTGGTGCCTTCTTCCAGCTTGCAGGAGGGTGTCTTAGTTGCTTGGGAGATTGTTGCTCCTCAGTAACTGCATCAGTTACATAATGTTCTTCTGATTCCCGCTTTCTTGGTGATGGTTGTTTCCTAATTGGTGGTATTTTTTTGTAGTCATTGTTATAGGTTTTTGGTTTTGGAGGGAATATCTCTCCAATGAGATTGAGGTATTAGGATATTTAAGGAAGGTATGTATTCAGGCAGATTAGTATATGTGATACTACGAAGAGGAGAAGATCTACTAAAACGTCATTCACAGTCTCCTTCTGCGGAGAAGGGTGACAGTCAGCAGAACGTAGAGGGTAGGGGTGTGGGCTGTACCTCTGCTGTTGGCATGGTCTCCCTGCCGCCACTTGACGTCCAGGCAATGATCGATGTGGCAGTGGCTAAGCATAAATCTAAGAAGGCCCCTGCTCAATTTTACAAAGGACCAAATTCGGATTCCTCTACAGAGTTGGGACCGGAGAAGCATGTGCAACTGGAGGAAAGTTTATTTCCAGCATTAGCTGATGTCTCATATCAGAGATAACTTGGATCCGTCTCCGGTGGAGGGGGTGACTGAGGATCTACGTCTTTTAATACCTCGAAGAGGAAAGCCCTGTTGGCAGGAGTCGCTGCTCTGCTGGAGAAGAACAAAATCATTCTGGTGCCTTTGGATCAAGTCGGTCAGGGGGTGTATTCTATACTCTTTCTGGTCCAGAAAGTGTCCGGGGAGTTTCGGTCTGTATTGGACCTGAAGCAACTCGCTGGATTCCTACAATTCCCTTCAAGATGCTGTTGTTACAGCAGCTCATTCCTCTGATTTCTCAGGGAGATTTTTTGACAACCGTCGACCTTCAGGATGCATATCTGCATATCCCTGTCCAGCTGGATCATCAATGGCTTCTGCGGTACAGCACATTTTCAGTTTCATGTGCTGCCCTTCCGTCTGAAGTCGGCCCCACATGTTTTTACAAATGTGTTGGCTCTTTTGATGGCTTTTCTACATCTGCAGGGGATTTCCGTCTTTTAATACCTTGCCGACTCCCTGATCAAGGCGGCGTCTCTTCTGGCGTCTTCCCATGTGGTGAAAGTATTGGATCTTCTGTCAGCTCATATGTTTTTGAAAAATATAAAGAGATTTCAGCAGAGCCAGGAGCAGGATCGCATTTTTATAGGGGCCCGGTTCCGGACAGATCTGGGCATTGTCAGTCTGCCGGACTCAACGGTGGTCAAGATTCATTTGCATTTACGGAACCTGTTGTTAGCTCCTTTTCAGGTGGTCTCGCTCTGGATGAGGGTGCAGGGTGATCTGACTAACACTGTGTTTTGGTTACCTGGGCCATATGGCACATCAATATCCTCATGAGCCATCTTGAGTCAGTGGGTCCCCCTCGTGCAGGATATGTCTTGTCTTCTTCCAGTGACAATGGTGATCTGGCGGGAGCTGGAGTGGTGGCTCGTTCCCTCCAACACCAACATCTTGAAGGGTGTTGTTTTGACTGCTCCTGTTCAAATAGCCATCACGACGGATGCCAGCGAGTGTGGTTGGGGGACATGGTCAGGGGCTCTTTTAGTCAAGGGCTTATGGGATGTCAGTCAGGGCTGACGGTTCTCCAATTGGAGGCAACTGGAGGCGATTCATCTAGCTTTCCTACACTTTTCTCACCTGATTTCTGACAAGGATGTGGTCATTCAGACAAACAATACCACTGCCAGGTCCTATATCACTTGTCGAGGGGGACAAGAGCACTGTCATTGTCAAAAATTGCTGATCAGCTTTTTCTGTGGGATCAGTCATATGTGAGCTCTCCAGGCCATTTACATTCTGGGAGTTCTGAATTCTCAGGCCGATCGCCTGAGCAGGGGGATTCCATCCTCTCAGAAATTTTGTCTCTCTCCCCTGCTTCTGCCAGGTGTGGGGGTGGATCTGTTTGCGAGTATTTGCAATGCCCATCTTCCCCACTTCTTTTCAAAGGGAAAACAGGAGTTGGCTTCGAAGTGGATGGCCTGACATGTTTAGTCATCTGACCTGATGTTTGTTTTCCCTCCGGTTCCTTTAATCCCTCCGTTTCTGATTTGGGTGCCGAGGTGGTGGACTTGGGTCATTCTGGAGACTCCGGCACGGCCCCACTCTGCCTGGTTTCCTCTTTAAGTAGTGATGAAGGTGGGTCAGGGGTGGCGGCTTCCCTTGTCCCTTCTCCTCTGAGTTTTCCTGTTCTCCAGGTCAAGTCTCTTGCGAAGATCAAGCTGACAACTTGGAGGTTGAGCGGGGGGTATTGATCTCTCAAGGTCTTTCGGAATATGTATCTTCTTCTATATAGGCTTCCAAGAGGTTGTCCACCAGGTCTTTCTATGCCCGACACTGGAAGACTTTTTAATTGTGGTGCGCCTAGAAGCAACTGTTCCCCCTCTCTGTGTCTCTTCCTCAAGTTCTCAAGTTCCTTCAGGATGGGTCTCATTTAGGACTCAGTCCTGCCACTCTTAGGGTTCAGTGGATAGCCTTTAAGGCTTTTCGGTCCCCTTGGGGTGGTTTAGCGGAAAATATGGGGTTGGTTTCCAGACTTTTTAAGGGATTCTTGAATCTGTGTCCTCTCGCATGTAGTGTGTCCTTCCTGGGACTTGCAGTTGGTGCTTCAGGCCCTAAAATATCCCCCTTCTGAACCTCTGTGGCAATTCATTTCTGACTCTGAACGGGTTTTTCTAGGTGGCCATCACTTCTGCTCGCTGCCTGGGGGAGTTGGGGTTCTCTTTCTTGTCTCCCTCCTTTCTTTCGGGTGTTTGATGACAGGATTGTCCTACGGTTGGGTTTGGGCTTTGTCCCAAAGGTGAAGTTCATGTTTCATCTGCAACAGGAGGTGATTCTTCCT
The DNA here is from genome assembly GCA_963921515.1 of Calotriton arnoldi. Classification (NCBI taxonomy): domain Eukaryota; kingdom Metazoa; phylum Chordata; class Amphibia; order Caudata; family Salamandridae; genus Calotriton; species Calotriton arnoldi. The sequence continues at coordinate 643,341 of CAWUFW010007316.1, forward strand.
GTGTTTTTGTCCAGACCCTCAGTCTTCTGAGGAGGTGGCTCTTCATTCCCCTGATGTTCGGAGGATGGTGTTGATCTGTCTGGAGAAGGTGAAGGAGTTCATGGTTTCCTCCGCCTTGTTTGTTAATTTCGGTCCCGGTCATTGTAGTGTCTTGCGAGTTTTATGACGGAACCCTTTTGGCACTTAATGGACTCTGTAAAGCTGTGACATAGGTGTCAGAGCGGAATGCAACAAAAGCTTGTTTTAGAACGTGTTTTTTTTAAAACATTCTGTTTATTCAACATTTTACTCAGGTGCAATACACACATTCACCAATTTCGCATTGAATACAGTTCTAGACACACTAACATTTGTTGGACCTTCAGCACTAGGGCTCCAAAAGGCTGATCCCACCAGAGTAGTACCTTCTGTGTGAGAATGTGCCAGTGAGTGGTGGGGTCACTCCAGACATCCCGGGTGACCCCGCTAATATCCTCTGTATTGCTCCCACATTTTACTCCAGTTCTTGGGACAGCCTCGGCTTTGATATACAACTTTCTCGGTTGTTTTAGAATGTTGAGTTCGCAGTTACATGCAGATGAATAAAGACATGTAATATTAAGCTCTGTGTGTGGTGTATTCATTGGCAGGTACCCAGGCTGGGGAGGACACTACAACTGACAACAAGATGGGGGATAAGTAACCTGAAAAACGACCATGCTCTCCCAGAGAGTTTGCCGTGGTCCAAACAAACTGCTTGTGCGTGCCATGGGTGCCGCTGTCGAAATACGGAATAAACACTTCATGCATGTGGAGTCGAAGTGCAGTTCCAGCCCCTGTAGAGCAGGTGAAGACAACAAAAGCATTGCAAAGAATCTACACGTCGATGGCCGAGAACCTGCCGGTCAGGCCATACACAAGTGTACCGCGCTACCACACAAGATAAAGTGGTACGTTATATGGAGTGTTAACGCTGAAGGTGGATTCAACCCTGTTTATGAAGTGCAGCCGCTGATAACCATAACTTGTAAAAAAATGCTGCGAACAGAAGCGCTGCAAGACTGAGATCAACCAGATTTTAGAAAATGCAAATTGGCATTTAGAAGAGAAGAAATAAATGACTTACTGAATACACTAAAGAGAGTCATTGTACTATAGCACTCGGTGAAGTTGTCCCAAGGAGAAGTGCTCGGGGTTAGGCTTACAGAGCTGTCTATACTCAAAGCGGTTCATTCACAAAGCTGTGGAGTGGGTCTCGGAACAACTTCACAGGTCTTTGAAGAATAAAGAGCCAAGAGCGACTCTCGGAACAGTGACATTTTTCAGATGGCAGCAAAGAAAGTCAAGTTTCCAGCTATCATTAAAGATGATTCAGAGGCCAGCACGTCGCAAGGTCTCACAGATCAGTTTCCTAAACTAAGTTACATTGATCCACCAGTGGTGTCAGTAAATTCCACACTGGTCTACAACGCTGCTGCGTTCCTGAAACCACCTGCATTCAGTATCGCCACAAATCAAAATATTGGCAATAGATGGACTGCTTGGATAAAGACATTTGATGATTTCATTGATGCACTTGAATTGAGTGATAACAGAAAGATTATCAAGTATCTCAAAATTCTTGCTGGTGATCGTGTGAAAGAAGTCATAAAGAAAATGCTGCCAGCTGATGAAGAAATCACATGCTGTCAGATTAAAGAAACGCTGAATCACAAGTTAAATCCAGTACCAAACGTTGATTACGAAAGATACATTTCCAGTCAAGAACTCCAAAAAGTAGGTGAAACCACTGATGAATTCATGGAGAGACTCAATACACTAATCAAACACTGTAAGTTCAATTAATTTAATGATGAAGAAGCTACGCATTTTAGAGTTATTGATGGATGCTTGCCAGATTCATTAAGATTGCAAATGCTGAGAGAAACTTTTAGTCTGGAGTGAGTGAAAGACAAGCTGCTGACATGGAGGCAGAAGGTGCACAGAGTGAATCAGTCATGAGTCTAATAAGAAAGCCAAAGCAAAAGACTGAAGGAGACAAAGTGATGTGCACAAGTAAAAAGAAGTTATGTTTTAGATGTGGATTTTCATTTCCACACGAAGGTAAATGTCCAGCCATTGGTCAGATATGTAAAGGCTGCGAAAAAGAAAACCATTTTGTGACAGCTAGTAAAGGGAAGTAAAAAGCAAGCGCATCACAGCGCGAAGACAATATGGCTGCCAGAACATTCAAGAAGCACCGCTCAACGCATACCCACAAGTCTAATTGGTGACATCAATTGAGGCAAATTGACACTGAATGAAGTTGATCGTCATCGAAATAATTGTCAAAGAGTTCTTCCGCCTCAATATCAAGTGAAAGTGAGGAAAATGGTTGTCATGTCAATGTTTACGTCAGAGAAATATGCACATGTCAGAATGGCTGCATGTGAGGAAAAATGTAAGTGAAAGAAAAATCGACATGCTAAAGCTCCAAAGTCATACAAACATTGTCCGAAGATTACATTGAAAATAAATGGTTGCTCGGTACCTTTCATCATATACAGTGATGCATTGATAAACATATTGCCTGAAGAGAAACACAATGAATTATCTCCATGGCATGACTTACACCATCAAAAACCAAAGTGCACACATGGGCTGCATTGACGCCCATAAAACGTCCAGGTTTATTTGTAGTGACAATGAAACACAAAAAAACAAAAGTGCAAGCTCCCAACCATGTGCTTCAAGGCACAGCGTCAAGTTCCTGTCTGCTCATTTTCAGTACAGCTGCTGATATGGAACTGATTTCTGTGAATTACAACATGAATGCTCACCATGAAATAGTAGGTCAATTTCCTTTGTTGTTTCTTGGTTCAGGAAAGCTTAAGACTATGAAAGTAAAGTTGCATATTAATGAAGAGGTCCGTCCTGTTGATGAGAGGCATCGAAAAATTGCTTTTCATTTACAGGAAGCTGTAGAAAAAGAACTTGAATCATTAGTTAAGCATGACATTATTGAGCGTTTAACTGGTCCGACACCATGGGTTTCTCCCATAGTGGTAGTGCCCAAAAAGGACAGTGAAGGAGCTGTACTCATATGCTTTGACATGCGTCAAGCAAACAAGGCAATTGAACGAGAATGACAACCAGGTCCACACATTGCTGACATGATAACGCAATTAAATGGTGCAAAGGTCTTCTTGATTTAAATAAAGGTTGTCATCAGTTGGAACGCAAAGAAGATTGCAGGTTAGATTGCAACCTTTTCTACACATTTTGGTCTGTTTCGATACAAGAGACTCAGTTTTGGTGTGTCATCGGCTGCAGAACTTTTCAAAGACACCACTCAACTTGTCATAGAGCCTGTTTTGAATGCATTCAATTATAGCGATGACTTACTGATTTTCGGAGCTACACAGAAGGAGCATGATAAAGCTCTCACACAAGTATGTTGTTATGTTACTGGAAATTTGTTGAATGCACGTATGCCAAAAGGTCTCTTGGCACTGAGGTACAGAGCGGCAACTGCTATCAGAGTTAGTCATAGGCTTGCTTAAATAACAAAAGTTTTCCATTTGTTCCTAAATCCCTCCTTGTTCACTAAGGATCTTATCTCAAGGGGGAATGTATTCCAAGTGTGGGGAGCAGACACAGAAAATCTGCCCCCCCCCAACCTCTTCCTTTTGCTTCTAGGAACAGTCTGTAGGTTAAGGTGGGCTGATCTAAACTGACTTTTTGGGGTATAGCGCTGGATTCTGGAAGATATGAATGCTGGACTTTTGCCATGGAGGGATTTAAAAACAAAAGAGACGGTTTTAAAAATGGATCTCTGAGCTACTGGGAGCCAATGTAGTTCTTCCCTCAAGGGTTTGATGTGGCAATGTCCAGGTTTATGAAAAATCAGCCTGGCTGCTTGATTTTGCACTATTTGCAGTCTGTGGGTTAGTCCAGAGGAGAGTCCCATGTAAAGAGCATTGGCGTAGTCCATACGGGACATGACCAATGCGATTATGATTTGAATAATCTCTCTGAAGGTGAAATATCTTCTTATTTGCCTTATCTTCTAAAGTTGCTTGAAGCAAGATGAAATAACTGCTTCTATCTAGATAGTTCGTCATTGATAAGGATTCCAAGACTTTTAACAGCTTTTTTAGGTGAAGGGGGCGCACCCATCTCCAGAGGCCAAAAGGAAGGGTTCCATAGGTGAAGTTTATTCTTAGTCACCACAATCTCTGTTTTGTGAGAGTTCAGTTTCTGGCTATTCATCCAGTTCCAGATATATAGCATGGTGCTTTGAAAGAATTCTTTAGAATCCAGCGTATTATCGATGGTGACGATCAGCTGCATATCATCAGCTTAGTTATATATCTTCACCTTTTGCTGCTGGAGAGAGTGTATCAAGGGACGGATATAGAGATTAAACAGGTGGGGAGAGAGGGCCCTGAGGCACTCCATAACTTAGTTGAACTTTCAGCAAGCAAAAAGGCGGACCGATTGGGATCGGTTTTCAAGAAAGGATTCCGTCCACTGAAGGGCAGTTCCTTGCAAGCGTGCTGTTTTGATACAGTCGATCAGAATCCAATGATCGACCGTATCAAAGGCTGCTGAAAGATCTAAAAGGACCAATGCCTGTGGGGTGTCTCTGTCAGCTCCATCCCTAAGTCATCCATGACTGCCAAAATGACTGCCTCTGTGGAGTGCACTGGATGGAAGCCACCCTGGTGAAAGCAGACTCCTACAGAAAAGTGCTAAGCTGCTGGGTCACATGTACCTCTAGAATTGTTGCCAAAAAGGGAAGTAGCGAGATAGGTCTGTAGTTTTTCAAATTAGTAGAATCCTCCCTAGCTGTTTTTTGTTAAGCGGGAGTACCACAGCCTCCTTGAATGAGTGAGGGACCTTCCCCTGTCTGAGGGAGTTATTGAGGAAAGAGATAACTGTGTTTGGAAAGCAAGAAAAGATCGTTTTTTGAATCCTGGGTGGGCAGATATAATTCGGAGAGCCCGATTTGACTTTAGCCATCAACTCATGAAAGCGGTCTTTGCTGATGCCTGGGAAGGCTGAGAGAGCCAAAGGCTTGCTACCTTCTGGTGGGGTTGCCAATTCTAGAAGGCTAGGGTGGATACTGTCTACTGTCTTTATTTTGTCTATAGAAGAAAAATTCAAGGCATTGCATAGCTTTTGATAGGGCGTCACCGGTGCGGTTATTCTGTCTGGATTGAATAGTTCGTTAACTGTCTCAAAAATACCTTTATTTTGTTTTCGGAGTTCACAATTTTGTTCGAGAAAAAAGTAGATTTTGCCTCTAAAATTCCACTTTTATAGTTTTTAAGCGCTGAACAAAAACTTCCCTTAGTTCAGGCAGATAGGAAATTCTCAATTTCTGTTCAGATTGCCGAAGTTCCAATTTTGCAATCTTTAACGTCCACAAGAACCAATCGGATGCTTCATGGTGACGGTATCTTTTGTTTCTTGTAGAGGGGCATGAATGTCACTGCTAGCTGTCAGCCAGTTCGTTTGTGTCTCCTCAATTTTATCTTGGTTCTCATTAGGAGTAGGAAGGGAGTGTGCTAGAGTGTCACAAAATGCATTGATATTTGTCCGATTACAGTTCCTAGAGAAGGTGCCTGGGTGGGAAGGGGGGGCAATTTACGCCAGTAGGTATTGTCCAAAAAGAACCTGATGGAATGGTGGTCTGACCATATACAGGGAGAAACCGTAAGGTCTGAAATGTTGAAATGTTATTAACCAAGATATGACCTTTCACGTTTGTAGGTTCATTCACATGTTGGATTAGGTTTAGGCTAATAAGAGTGTCAGTTCTATAGCAGTATGGCCTCTCGTGCCCTCATTTGCCCAATAATTTAAGTCTCCCAGAAGCATGATTTTTGCATGGCCAATAGTCATTGGGGCTAATGAATCTGCTAAAAGTTGAGGAAATTGCTGAATATAGTCCTGGGGTCTATAGGGCAATTAGAAGGGGACTGGAGGAGGAGGCTAGTTTTATCAGCAAATTGTCCACCGTAGGAATCGATAGAGGAGTCAGTTTGTTAAAAATAAGGTGTTTTTTAAATAACTGCTACAACTCCTCCACTCCTTTTTCCCTGTGGTCTATTAGAGTTAAGTAAGTAATAGTTTTCAGGAAGGGCAGCTAAAATATCAATCAGAGCTCAATTTGAGCCGGTGATTTACAGTGCACCGCACCAGCTGGCACTTAAATGTCAGCACCGGCACCTATGACAGTCTGCCACATAATATCGCTGTTTTGTCTAATTCAGAGATCAGCACAATAACAGCTGTTTATTGTAGGAAGCAAGGTCTTAGTATACGAAAAAGAGGTTTGCTGTGTAAAGAGTCCAGGTATCTCTTATGAGTGGACAGTGGCTCTATCTAGGGTAGTATGATCGAGCAGCCTTAGGCTTATCAGTGAGGAGTATTAGACATTTATTGCATACAGTCAATAACTGATGCACACACTCAAAAAGGAGATCCACACCAATGTGGAAAATAACAGGTATCTTTATATATATTTTGAACCCAAGAACTTCGTTATATGGTAAGTACTTTTTCGTAAAATACTTTTTACAGTTTTAGCACAGTTAACCAACAGTGTGTTTTTTACTCGTAAAGTATTCCTATAGGAGAAAGAACAATCACTGCATATATATATATATATATATATATATATATCTATCTATCTATATATATATATGAATTTTGACGAGAAAGGCGCCCTTCCAGGCGGGTCGGGGCTTTTTGGCGATGTCACCGCCTTCAATATTCCATATGAAAATCAAGCCAAACTCGCAGCATAAAAAAGCCCTCCATTCGAAAAAACCAGGTAAAAGGTGATTTTAATTCTTGGCAGGCAGTAGAGATAGTGCAGCATTACGCGTTTCGACTGTAAGACGGTCTTAATCATATGCAGCCCCGAGGACAAGCTGTTTACAACTTAAATATGCTGAGATAGTAGACAGCAAGAGAGGACACAATGCGCACACACTGGATTTAAATAACCCTTTTGCAATATTTTCTTCATTCATAAAAGCACTTTGCAGTCAGAGCTCACTTAGTAGTTGTAGTAGTATGTCGCACTCTAAAACACTATTGCAAAGCACTATGGATGTTGCAGTCCGATTATGGATATCCGATTACGGATATAACTAATATCGGAGTCTCATGAGTTTGAACTTTTCTTTGAAATGACTGCACTATGCAATTGATGTATGGGAAGTACAACTACTAAGTGAGCTCTGACTGCAAAGTGCTTTTATGAATGAAGAAAATATTGCAAAAGGGTTACTTTAAATCCACTGTGTGCGCATTGTGTCCTCTCTTGCTGTCTACTATCTCAGCATATTTAAGTTGTAAACATCTTGTCCTCGGGGCTGCATATGATTAAGACCGTCTTACGGTTGAAACGCGTAATGCTGCACTATCCCTACTGCCTGCCATGAATTAAAATCACCTTTTACCTGATTTTTCGAATGGAGGGCTTTTTATGCTGCGAGTTTGGCATGATTTTCATATGGTGTGTGTATATATATATATATATATATATATATATATATATATATATTAATTACCTACTGGCGGTTGCCAGTAGGTAGTTATAGTTAGGACCTCGTTTCTATTCAAAAAGCGTTTTTTGTTTTCCCAATAACTTTGGCGTCGTTTGACGAATCTTCGCGAAATTTTCAAAACTAGTGGGGCGCTCCGGTCAGCTCCTGTCTTGAAAGTTTCGGGGTGATTCGTCAAGCGGGGGCCGAGAAAAAAGGGGGGTCCCAAAACGCGTTTTCCCCATGTAATTTTCCGTAGGAAACTTTAGACAAAGCAACAGCCCGAACTGCTGAACGGAATTACACCAAATTTGACAAAAAGGTAGGTCTTGGTTCAGAAAGAGCCCTTTTTGTTCAATGGTGTAAATCCGTTCAGTAGTTCCTGATAAATTTCGATATCTGAGCACCGAGGAGGGTTCGCGAACCCTCCCGAGCACGAGCTCAATTCTGATTGGCTGCCAACACTCCAAACCAGGAAGTGTTGGCAGCCATCTTGTGACTCGGTAACCGAGTCACAAGCAAAAGGGGGAAAAAGGTTGAAAAACAAGAAAAGGGGGCAGGGTAGAAACACCCTGACCCCCTAGGCCTGCTCAGGGGTCCCACAAGGACCCCCAGGGCCCAAAAAAGCAAAAAGCAAGAAAAAAAACGGCAGAATTCGCGTTAGGGTTGCGAATCTCGCCAAAAAGTTTTTAAAAAATGAAGCGAGGGCTCCTGCGCTTCATTTTAATGAGGCCCCCGGGTGGGCCAGGTCCCGGGGGCAATGCCACAAAAAAATAGCGGGGGCCCCCACAGCCCCGGGGACCGCCACCTCCCCGGGGCTATGTAAATTATATGCGGGAGGGCCGCGTGCCACCTCCCCGGGGCTTGTTTTTTAATCTGTGGGGGGGCCTCCCAGGCCCCCTCAAGCCCCGGGGACCGCCACCCCTGCAGCTTTTCTTAAATATGTGTGGGGGCACACGACCCCCCGCTGCCCCGGGGACCACCACCTCCCCGGGGCTTGTACCTAAAAATAAAAAAATTGTGTGGGGGGGCCTCACGGACCCCTCCAAGCCCTGGGGACCGCCACCTCCCCGGGGCTTTCTTGAATTATTTGCGGGGGCCCCGCGGGCCCACCCAAGCCCCGGGGACCACCACCTCCCCGGGGCTGTGCATATGATGGGAGGGGGGCCGCGCGGCCCCCCTCCAGGAGCCCTTAATGGCCCTGGGGACCGCCACCCCCCAGGCCCGGCTCCTGCAATGTCCTGGGGTGCCCACCCCCGGGACATTGCTGTTTGCTTCAGGAAACCTGCTCTCGCTTCAATGAAGCAAAGCAGGATTGCTTTTCCACAAGGGGAGCTGCATGTCAGCAGCTCCCCTTGTGGAAAAGCAATGCCGGCTACCGCAGGAGGCGGGGAGCCGGTGGGACCGTGGGGGCATTGGGGCTCCCCCCACGGTCCCCAACGGATCGGCCAGGCCCCAGGGGATGGGGTCCCCGGGGCCAGAAGTGGCCCGGGAGGGTGGCCAAGCGTCCCACGTCCCCTGTGAAAAAAAAAAAAAAAGGAAAGGCCGGCCCCGGGGGATGGGGTCCCCGGGGCCATAATTGGCATGAGGAGGGGGGCCACGCGGCCCCCCTCCAAAGAATTTTAAAAATAATTAAAAAAACAACTGGCCATGCCCCGGGGGATGGAGTCCCCGGGGCAAAATTGGCCTCGGGTGGGGGGCCACGCGGCCCCCTTCCCGATTTTTTTTTTTTTTAAATGATCAAAAAGGGGTCAGGCCCTGGGGGATGGGGTCCCCAGGTCCCCAAAAATGTAAAAGAAAGGGGGCCACACAGCCCCCGTTGTAAAAAAAATATTTTTAAAAAAGCCGGCATCTAGCCGGAGGCCACACTGCAAACGCGCCCCCTGGCGCGTTGTTAGTTGGGGAATTAATTCCCCTTGAATACTGAGGGTCCCTGGGGGCCAACTAGCCCACCAGGTACCTCCAGTTTGCGCCACAGAGCTGCGTTGCAGAGAGGTGGTCTGAGGCCACGCCCCTTTTTACACCACTCTGCAACGCAGCTCTGTGGCGGTTAGGATTGAAGGGGACTTAATCCCCCAATTTACAACGTGCCAGGGGGCGCGTTTGCACAGTGGTGCAGCGAGGGGGCGGGGCCTGAAACAACAAGTGTGCAAACGCGCCCCCTGGCGCGTTGTAAATTGGGATATTAAGTCCCCTTCACGTCTCTGAAACCTATGGTTTTTTCAGTAAATTTCTAAGGTTTTTAAAATGCTAATTTCTAACTATAACGTGCCGCCTGAAACCTATGGTTTTTTCAGTGAACACATATATATATATATATGCTGGGTTTTCACGTATGGTGCATGAAGGCTGCAGGGAGTAGCTCCTCTACTCCAAGGGAGATGCTGGCTGCTGGGAGAAGTGCTGGCAACCCTCCGGGGCTTGTGGAGGATGCACAGCTGCAGGACCAGTCAGGTCTTTACAATTGTTGAGTCTCTGTGCGGTAGGCAGGGTGTGGTGCCAAAAGTCCACAGCAGTTTCAGTCCTTACGGGATCGGCTCTTCAGTGTCCTCTTCTTTTTTTCAAAATGTGAAATCTTTCATTCTGGATTAGGGAGTCCTGAATAGAGTAGTAGTCAATGGGCTACCTACCCTTGAGGTCAATACGCACCCTATATGACCACTTCCTGTGGGCAGTGGGCATAACCTTGTCCCAGTTTCCTACATTCTGACATCACCAAGATGGCAGAATTTTCCTAGTGTGGGGCACATCAGGCAGCTCACCTTACAGGTGTGACTGTCCTGGGTGTGCTTCACGCCAACTTCGCAACTAATTTCCCACCTGTCCTGGTGCCAAATAGGCCTCAGGGGATGGCATCTCCCATGCTTTGAAGCCTCTGCTCTTGATATGCCGATTGCTAGCCATCCTGTTTGGAGGACGTGTATAACACCTCCTGCCAGAGCAGGCATTGTTTCTGACCATCAGTTCATCTGCCCTTGGGATAGGGTGTGCATCTGTTGTAGTGACAGCATTGAGACCCGTTTAGTCCACACAAAACCCCAGCTCTGTTTTACCACCCTTGAAATGAGGTTTAGGAACTGAGACCACTAGGCTGGCCCAGGGACTTTTAGAGCGTTCAATCACCCCTAACTCCAGCATCTTGCTGACCTCAGCCTTGATGTTTTCCTTCACTTGGTAAGATTAGTGTCCAAATCATGGGTACACCAGTTAGTTTGACCAGGGCAAGGGAAAAGAGCTCAGCATACTGCTCCAGGATGTGCCTGCAGTCAGCTTTCTGTTGGGCAAAGAGGGTGTCTGAGAAAACCACTTCATACACTGACCCATCTTTAGGACTGTGGGAGAGGAGGTCAGGGAGAGGTTCACTCTCTTCTTCCTGATCTTATCAGTGACCATCAGCATGGCCACATCAGCACTGTCATCTAAATGCTTTAGGTGGTTCACATGGATGACCCTGTGAGGGCTCCTGTTAGTGCCTAGGTCAACTAAGTATGTGACCTCACCTTTCCTTTCAAGGATAGGGTAAGGACAACTCCATTTGTCCTGGAGTGCCCTTGGAGCCACAGCTCTAGTAACCACACCTTATGCCCTGGTTGGAACTCCACCAGTGTAGCCTTTTGGTCATACCAGAGCTTCTTGAGCTCTTGGCTGACATCAAGTTTTTGGATGGTTTCTCCATGTACTCAGCCATCTGTGAGCGTAGGCCAAGTACATAGGCCACAATATCTCATTTGGGCTCTTTGAGAGGTCTCTCCCAGCCTTCCTTCACTAAACACAATGGTCCCCTCACAGAATGACCAAACAGAAGTTCAAAGGATAAAGCCCACTACTTTCTGTGGCACTTCTCCGTTGGTGAAAAGCAGGCATGGCAAAAGTACATCCCATCTCCTTCTAAGTTTTTCAGGGAGTCCCATGATCATGCCTTTCAAGGTTTTGTTGAATCTATCAACTAAACCATTGGTCTGTGGATGATTTGGGGTAGTGAACTTATACGTCACACCACACTCATTCCACATGGCCTTTCGGTTGCCAGACATGAAGTTACTACCACTGTCTGACACCACCTCCTTAGGAACCCCACTTTTGTAAAGATTCTCTACAGGGCCCTGGCAACTGCAGGAGCAGTGACAGTCCTAAGTGGAATAGCTTCAGGGTACCTGGTGGCATGATCAACTACCACCAGTATAAATCTGTTCCCAGGTACTGTTGGAGGGTCTAAGGGGCCAACAATGTCACCCCCCTACCCTTTCAAATGGAACCCCAACCAATGGAAGTGGAATTAAGGGGGCCTTTGGGTGGTTACCTGTCTTGCCATTGGCTTGACAGTTAACACAGGAGTTGCAAAACTCTTTCACCTTCTGGGACATACCTGGCCATACAAAGTAGATGACTAACCTACTCCAAGTTTTGGTTTGGCCAAGATGCCTAGCTAAGGGGATGTCATGATCTAAAAAGAGTAAGAACTCTCTGTACTGCGGAGGAACTACCACTCTATCACTAGTAGCACCAGGTTTGGGGTCTCAGTGTACAGGAGTCCCTCCTCCCATTAGGTTCGGTGGGAGCCAATGACATCCCCCTTTTCCTGGTCAGCAGCTTGCTGTCTCAGGCTCTCAAGAGTAGGACAGGCCCTCTGTCCTTGGCACAGATATTTCCTAGAGGGTCCCCCTGGGCATAGGAGCTCTGCTGTGTAAGGCCCAAGTGCCTGGGCTGTTACCTCTGGGGCTGACAGGTGTTCTCCCTGAGGAGAGGGGACCTGAGCTTGTGTCTGATTTGAAGTTGGTTTCCCAGACTTCCTGCCTTTTCTCTTGAAGGATTGGGCCATTATTCCTGACTCCAACTCCTCTTTTTCACCCTGGCCTTTGCTTTGTGCACTGGATTTCACACACACCCATTCAGGGATGCCCAGCATGGCTACAGGGGTCTTCAGTAGTCTACCTCAGCCCAAGCTGTGGAATCTAGATATTTTCCTAGCAGCCAGGCTACCAGAATTGCAGAGGATACCACCACCTTCTTTTGGCCACTAACCCCTCCCCATTCTAAGGATACCATTGCCATGGGATGGACCATAGTTGGGTTGTCAACATTGGTGACTGGATAGGTTTCTCCAGGCATGTACTGTTCTGGAGATATCCGTTTTTCAGTCACCTGTATTCTTCAAGGTTTCCACTCTAACCCCATTAATATGTGGCTGTTTTCTGTATTTTTCCATGTTACTGGGCCAGACCGCCAGGGCAGCTACATCCACCCCACCACCTGAAACTAAAGTGGGTTCAGTGTGCTCTCTGACAGGGTCAGGGCACACCAAGGATCCCATCTGTAGACTCACAACTGCAACCAGGAACTGCAGGTGCACTAGAGGTAACCTTTTTGGGACAGTTAGGCTCTTCAGTTAGGTACCCATTGGCTTTAAAATTAAAGCACCAAGCCTTCTTGGATCCCAGTTTATACCTTGGTACCCTCCTTTGGACTGTGTATTGTATCTGGGCCCACCATCCTGAACAGGGTTTTGGGGGCCTTTAGAGAACTCTTTGTTTTTATCTTTAGACTGCACACTCTTTCTCTTGGTGGGGGATAGGGGAGGGGGTTGCAACCCCTTTCTTTTGGTCACCCCCTCCATGAGACTTCTTGGAAACCGTAGTCTTGACCCCATGGTCAGCCTTCTTTTCCAATACTTGGGGAGAGACTGCGAAGTCAACAAAATCTATCCAGGTCTGACTTAAGGTTTTGTGAGTCTCCCTGAGCCTAATCCTATACTCCTTAGTGGTGAGTCCAAAGTCTTCAATCAGGGTTTCCTTCATGAGGTCATAGGACTCAGCATCTGCCTCATGAAGTGTCAGGAGTCTATTCCTGCACTTTCCTGAGAACAGCTCCCAGAGTAGAGTTCCCTAATACACCTGGCTGAGTTTCCTCATCTTACAAGCCCTCTCAAAGGCTGTAAACAACTCAGTGATATAATCACCTTCTTCATATTTAGGGACAATCCCTTTGGGGACTTTAGGGTCAAAAGCTTCATCTTTCTCCTTATTTAAAATCTTGCTGCCACCAGAGATCGGTCCTAGGCCCATTTCAGCCCTTTATTTTTCTATGGCCAAGATTTTGGCCTCAAGAGCTACTCTTCTAGCTAGTTTCTGAAGATCAGGGCCTTCATCTGCTGCTTCATTTGGGGTACTGTTGGAATTACTCCCAGTAGGGTTACTATCGGTAGGGGAACTGGACGACTCCTCATCTTCCTCACTGACAGCTCCATCCCCTGAAAGGTTTTCTGACATTGCCAAGGCTCTATCATGTTTAGCATGTAACTGTCGGTGTTGTGCCTTAGAAGAATTAGGTCCTATGGCAATTTCACATGCTCTACAGAGGTTTTTAACCCCTTCGCTGCGTCCGTCGGCCAACGGCCGTCGCGAGCACTACCTCAGTAGTGCTGCGCACGTCCGTAGGCCAACGCGGCCCCGCCCACTCATTTTAACCGCCACACCGCGGCGGACTTCGCGCCGCGGTTAAGCGGTTAAGTTGTCCTATGTTAAGGTTCTTGTAAGGGGCCAGGCTGAGTTCCTGGGTAGGACCCTCTATATCAGACATGTTTTTAAAACATTTGTGAACAAAAACAATTCTAACAGACTTTTAGGCCTAACTGTTTGTGTATTTTAAAATTCTAAATAGTTTGGACTGGGGGACTTAACACAAGACACTAACAGTTATTTTAAACAATGTAGAAAAAATTCAAATTCGAAAAACATTTTCTTAGCTAAAGACAATTTTGAATTCCTTAGTGGAATCACTTACTAACAGAGTGGTACAGCAAAGTTAAGTCTTGTATGCCACCGCTACACCACTAATGTAGGAATCTGGCTCTTTATATAGTATACCAAAAAGAGGTATGATGTGTAAAGAGTCCAGGTATGCTTTATGAGTGTAGCTCTATCTAGGGTATGGTGGTCGAGCAGCCTTAGGCTTATCAGAGAGGAGTGTTAGACATTTGTTGGACACACAGAGTCAATAACTGATGCAAATACTCAAAAACGAGATCCACACCAATTTGGAAAAATAACAAGTATCTTTATATACATTTTGAACCCAAAAAATTAATTACCAGGTAAGTACTTTTTCCTGATAAACATTTTACGGTTTTAAGACAGTTAACCAACACTGCATTTTTACGTGTAATGCTTTCCTATGGGAGAAAGAACATTCACTTCATACATATACTTGTGAGGCGTTTCCGTGGGACCCCTTTCAGTCATGAGGTGGTAGAGGGATAAGGACCAAAGTTCCTTCAGCAGATCGGTTGTATCTGCCCTGGTGAGTCCAGGTGCAGAAGTGCTGGACATGTTGGTAGCCTTGCACGATATGCGGTAGAAAGGACGGGAGGCCACCCAAAAATAGGCTGTAAGGGGGGACTTGGATATAAGTCTGGAGGATCCCAACTGAGGGCGTGGGTTGTGAGGGTCCTGAGAGCATTGGGGAGCAGCCCGTTTCTTCAGGCCCAGACCGGGCAGCTCGGGTGCAGAGTGTTTGTGGTCGGCTGGCTCTCATGTGTCAAGGTGTTCACTGGTGTCAGTCAGGGCCAACAAATGGGACAAAAACAGGACAGCTGGGCCACTCTCGGTGGTAGACTCTGATGTGCTGATATCCCTCTGCAGATGGTCATGGTGATGCTGTTGGAGTCTGGACTGGACTTGCAGAAAGATATGGACCCCAGATATTGGTGTAGGAGGGCTTGTGGAGGTCTTGGTGTCTTCAGGCTTGGCAGGAAGGCGGAGCTGACCTCCTTGAGTGTGCTGACCTTTTGCTGGGCAGCTACTGCTCAGTAGACCCGGTGGACAGCAGCTCCTTTAAACTGAACATCACATCGGTGCCTGTAGATTGCAAGGGAGTAGCTCCTCTACTCCAAGGGAGATCCTGGCTTCTGGGCGAAGTGCTGGCAAGCCTCCGGCGCTTGTAGAGGATGCACAGTGGCAGGACGAGTCAGGTCCTTGCAATCGTCGAGTCTCTGTGCGGCAGTCAGGGTCTGGCACCAAAGGTCCACAGCAGTCTTCAGTTCTTGTAGGGTCGGCTCTTCAATGTCCTCTTCTTCTTTTCAGTCAGAGGAATCTGTCGTTCTCGATTAAGGGGGCCCCCAAAATACTAAATTTAGGGGTAGTAGGGGAGTGGAGAGTAGTAGCCAACGGGCTACCTACCCTTGGGGTCACTACGCCCCCTATATGGCCACTTCCTTTGAGAAGTGGGTATAACCCTGTCCCAGTTTCCTAAATTCTGCAGAATTTTCCTAGAGTGGGGCACATCAGGCAGCTCACCTTAGGGGTGGGATTTTCCTGGGCATGCTCCACGCCTACTTCGCATACTAATTTCCTGCCTGTCCTGGTGCCAAATGGACCTCAGAGCAGGGGGTGGCATCTCCCAGGTCTGGGGGATGCCAGGCTCGCATATCAAAGGTCGCATGGCTTTGAAGCTTTCGCCATATATATGCTAGCCATCCTGTTAGGAGGAGGTGTAAAAAACCTCCTGTCAGAGCAGGCATTGTTCGTGACCTCTGAGAGCAGGGCTCTCACCTCCTAGGGGGGTCAGAAACGCGTCTGTGGGGGCAGGCTGGACTGGACCAGTCAGGCAACACAATAGTGGACTAGTAGATTTTAGGGGGTACCTCTAAGGTACCCTCTGGGTGCATGTATTAATAAATCCATCACTGGAATCAGTGTGGGTTCATTAATACGAGATGTCTGATACCAAACATCTTTGGTTTCAGTGAAACCATCATGTAGCTGGGGAACTCATAATCATCAGTGCCCAGTACATATACTCAAGATGGCTTACCTGGGGGCGTGGCTTGCGCGCAACTAAGATGGCCGCGCTGTGCTGAGCTCCGGCGGATCGCGGAGGCGGTCTTGCAGTTCCGGATGACTTAATCCCGGTTTTCTGCTCTTCAAACCGAAAATATCGGCAGCGGAACGGTGCGGGACCAGGTTGCGAGAATTTTAGCGTCTTTGGGTTGATTTTCGCCATGTGAGAGCGTTCGAGGTCATCTCCTCACAGACTCGATACAAAATGGCGGCTCCTGAGGAATCTTGATGGAGGACTATCGTAGTTGGGGCGCTGGCGCTGTGGTGACACTGTTTTTCCTTATACTCATGAGGTATGGTGTCTAAACATGATTTTCCTCGGACTTCCCTGAGACTGATATTTAATGCTGGCCTTAAATACACTACGCAGCTAAACTCCGATGCAAGTTGCCTGCTTAAGTTTGTCCGCCCATCCACGCGTGTATATTTATACATATGTGGCTGTTCGCGCTACTACTAATACTAGTTTGTGTCCTCCAGTGCGCTCGCTGAATCTATCATTTCCTCTGATGGCAAAGGTCTCTCGTGGGCAATTATTGGAGCCTGCTGTTGGCGTCATGTGATGTGTCTTGGAGGTCTTTCTGGCACAGTCTGTCAAGTGATCAATATCTGAGGCTCTTGCTTTTGGTGACTATATTCTACAGGCTTTGTCAAGAGGAGAATTTGAGCCTCAAGTGAGTAATAAACGACGCTATCTGGCTTCCTTTGTTTTGCTGTTTTTTGTCTTTCTTTTTTTTTGCCATCCCTGAAGAGAAGTTTTGTGATTCTCATTTGATATTACGATCTCTGTATTATCCTTCATCTGCTGACCTATTTGCCCTGCTTCAATGGCTGAGAGTATGGGGGTCCCCTTGAAAGATAAGGACTCTACAGCAGCTCTAAAGAGGGCTAAGCAAGCCTCTCCCATACCGGATATATCACCTAAAGATAAACCAGAATCTGGGGCTACTCTGGACATCATTCTCTCTCGCCTCAATTCCGTCCATGAGATTGCGCAGGGCACAAAAACGAACACTGATCTACTTCAGGTGGAAGTGGCGGCTGTCAGGAATGAGCTTAAACACTTATCATTACGTGTTTCCAATGCTGAGACCCGGATTGGGGCAGTTGAAGATTCCACACATAAGCAGAGCAAACATATGCAGAGCATGGAACGTACCTTAAATTCACTGAGAAGAGATCTCACGGAACAGGAAGATAGGAACCGCAGAAGTAATCTTCGTATTTTTGGTCTGCCAGAGGACTGTGAAAAAGAGGCACCATCCATGTTGGACTTTTTACTCAAATGGATTCCCACGACGCTAAATCTCTCTTTTCAAAAGGACTTTGAAATAGAGCGTGCCCATAGAGTACCTACTTTTAAACCCAAGTCTCTCACTAATCCAAGACCAGTGATATTTAAACCTTTAAGACACCAACACTCTGAACAAATTTTAGCTCACATGAGGAGAATTAGATCGCTGCAATGGGAAGGACATAGAATCGCTATCTCTCAAGACTTTGCCAGAGACACAGTCATCCGGCGGAAAGGTTTCCTAAATATTCGACGTCGACTTCAAGAGATGAATATTCCGTTCTCATTTGCTGGTCCCTCACGCTTCAGAATAACTTTCAGGGGTCGCAACCAGATTTTTCACGAACCAGCGGATTTGTCCACCTTTTGGACAATCAGTTTGAATCTCGGATGGACGCGGAGGCTATTGCAGGCCCATCAAACCCCTAATCTCTTCTTCTTCAGGTGGCTGTATTAATGAGCATTTGTGGGTTGCTAGGTTCTTATTGCTTTAATGTTATCTTGAAATTTGTGGTGAAACATGCTGGAATGATCTACGGTGTTTGAGTGTGCGGCGCTCTCCTCATGAGGCTACTAACTTTTTCCTTTCACAGATGCCTTTATTCATCCCCAAGACAATGATCTCCTAGTATTTACTGGCTTTATATGTATCTTTGTTATATATGTCTTCTTGTTTTTTGTTTTTTTCTTGGTGTTTATATATTCTCCCTCTATATATATTTCTCGTCATCTTCTTTGACTCACTTTACCTCTCTCATTATCTGGTATGTTTTTGTGTAAACTCAGACATCCTTCTTTGATTTCTTCATTCTGTAATATAGATTTTCTATCTAGTATTTCTGTGCTGGATGTCGGTTATATCGTTGCTTTTTGTCCCAGGAAGTAAAATTGGGTGGGGTCTGTCCTTAGATGTTCTATTCACCCTCTTACTCTCCTTTGGCTTTTCTTTTATATATCTTAGTCTGTGCAGTTATTATATGTTAACTTATAGATTATCGTAAACATTATTAGACATGATCAATAAATTAGTCGAGATAGATAGTATGTTATGTATATCATTTGGTTAGGTATTGTTTATTGCTTTATATGTCTATTATCTTTTCTACTAATAGTTATGGAGTAATGTTTTATACTTATCTTTAGGCTGCTCTTAATATTTATAAGATGTTTCTAATTAATTCCTTCCCGGTATATAAGCTGTTTACTTCCTTGCATATTCTTTTAAATTCCATAATGACTTTTTATCTGAGTCTGTTTTCCCAGATTTATTTAATATTTTAATGCTAGGATTAGACTTTTAATATTCGATTTGAATGTTATTTGCCTTACCATATGTGATCTGAGATTTATTAGATACTGTTATTTATTTTTCTCTTTTAATTCAATATGTAGTATTTATTTTTATGTCTTTGATTAATTAACAGAATGAATATATACAGGTTTTCCTTTAGATTCAATCTTTAGGCCTTTTTGATACGTTGGTAAATTTTAGTTTACTGAACATTAACAGACTATTGTTGCTCTGCTGCTTAAGCTTTATCTATGATGTTGAGCAAACTGAGTTATAGGTGCTGGCCTCTGTGGTTGCTCCTCCATGTTTTCCTCCCATGCATTTTGTCTACTACAGACTACCCCTGATGGGGCCTTTTCTTTTTGATGTTAAGTTCTCTCTTGTATTTTCTTTTGCTATCCTCTTTTTTTTCCTAGCTTTGTTTGCTCTTTCTTTTTTTCTTCTTTCTTGGGGACTTATGCTCCGGTTTGTGCTCTCTGTTTGCTTTATCTTCTATTCCCTACTATATTCAAGTTAAAATTAATGTGCCTCTTCTTTTTCATACACCATATGTGCTTATATATGTTGCTTTCTGTTCACTATGCCCGGTCTGAATGTACTCTCACTTAATGTGCGTGGTTTAAATCACCCTGTTAAGAGGGCCAAGATCTTAGATTACTGTAAAAGCCTATCTGGCGACATTGTTTTACTTCAAGAAACTAAGGTTGCTTATAAGGAAGCTTTATTTTTACGGAAAGAGTGGGTCCTTGATGTAGCTTGTTCTGAAGCTTCTGGTAAAAGAAATGGGGTTATTACGCTGATTTCCAAAAACTCTGGTCTAACTATTGTAACTGCCGAATACGATTCAGAGGGTAGATGGCTGCTTTCGCGTTTGTCTAATGGCTCAACGGATTTTTACGTTATGAATATATATGCCCCTAATATTGATGATCAATCTTTTTGGCGGGCTATTAGTAGGAAGTTGTCGGATATCCCTCAAAATGCTAAAGTGATTGTTGGTGGTGATTTTAACCTTCCTATGGATCCTATTTTAGACAGACAATCGGCTTTTAAGTTTCGTCCTCCTAGGGCGCACAAACAAATGCTGGATATGTGCTCTTCTCACCATCTTGTGGATGTATGGAGAATGCATAACCCTACTGGTAGTGATTTTACTTTTTTCTCCTCTCCACACTCTAGTTTTTCCCGTATTGATTATCTCTTGGTTGACGCAGCACTTCTAAAACATACTACTAATGTGATAATCCATCCAATACTTGTCTCTGATCATGCGGCGGTTTCGTTTACTCTGCTTAATTGTACAGATACTCATAGGTCGCGAACTTGGCGTCTAAATACAGAAATTTTGGATGATGGTGAGGAGGTTAAACATTTAAACGTGGAGATTCATAATTTCTTCAGAGAAAATGTGTCATCGGTAAGCTCCCCAATAGTTTTGTGGGATGCCTTTAAATGCACTATTAGAGGTCAGATTATAAAAACAATGGCGAAAAGGAACGCTGATATTAGAAGAACACTCATTGCCTTGGGGGATGAAATTAAAAGCAAAGAAATCTTATATAGAAGCTCCAAAGACAAATCCCTTCTACAAGAGATTAAGAACCTAAAATATTCCTATAACTCCATAGTTACCAAAAGAGCTCACTTGGGAGTACAGGCACAAAAATCTAAACGGCTATTATTACGGAACCGCGCAGGTAAACTGTTAGCTGCTACATTAAAATATCAGGATTCAAATGTTAAGATGACTCAGATTTCTTGTATCACTAATAAGGAGGGTGCCAGGAAGTTTCATACTCAGGACATTCTTGAGGTTTTCCGGGATTTTTATAAAAGCTTATATACGCCCAAAGATCAATGTAATCTTAGTACATGTCAACAATTTTTGGCTACTATTCCCACAAATACTGTCTCTGATTCAGATATGGTTGATTTGGGGAAACCAATTGAATCTGAAGAAATAATTCAGGCTATTAAGAATACTAGATCAGGGAAGGCTCCGGGCCCTGACGGGTTTCCTATTGCCTTTTATAAGACATTTTTACCCTCATTTTTAAATTATCTCAAAGATGTGTTTGACACTTTTGCTTTATCGGGAAAGGTCTCTGGCTCAGCTGCGGAAGCCACTATAGTGGTAATTCCTAAAGATGGGAAGGATCATTCAGACCCTAAAAATTACCGACTTATCTCCCTTCTTAACATGGAAGCTAAGATTTTTGCTAAAATACTGGCTAAACGTTTAGAGAGCCATATCCCTCATCTTATACACTCTTCCCAAACTGGTTTTGTTAAAGGTAGGTTGGCTAGAGATAATATTCGAACTTTCTGTCATATTCTGGAAAAAGCGAAACTTCCTGACCTTCCGTCGGCAGCGATTGCCCTCGACGCCGAGAAGGCCTTTGATAAGGTCTCCTGGCCTTTCCTACAGGCAGTTCTTCAATCTCATAATCTAGGAGATCCATTTATCAACTTGGTAATGTCCTTATATGCTCAACCCAAAGCTAATATCAGAATTAATGGGGCTACCTCTGCTTTTTTAATCTCTCCCAGGGCACGAGACAGGGTTGTCCGTTGTCCCCTCTTCTTTTTCTTTTGTCTATTGATCCTCTCCTGCGATTATTTAATCTAAATCAGGATATTAGAGGCTTTCAATTTGGTTCTCAGACAATTAAAACGGCCGCGTATGCGGATGATGTGCTCATTTTTTCTGAAGATATCGTAAGTGCTATCCCTGCCATCTCCAACACAATCAAACAATTCTCTCGTGTTTCAGGGTATACTCTGAACAAAGACAAGACGGAAATGTTCCCCCTGAATGCGTCGTGTTTCTCTTCTCATATGGGGACAGCGGGTTTCAAATGGCAACCGACTCATATTAAATACCTGGGGATTTGGTTCTGTACCAATATATCAGATACTATTGCTCATAATGAATCTCTCACCATATCTAAGGTTAAGGATTTACTGAACGCGTGGTCACCTAAATACATTTCCTGGTGGGGCCGCCTTCAGTCCCTGAAGATGATGATAACTCCCATTGTTAATTTTGTGTCTTCTATGCTGCCTGTGAGGCTCTCTTCCTCCTTTTTCCACGAGATTGATGTTATTACTTCGAAATTTTTATGGAGTGATAAACGTGCTAGAATAGCGTATAAGCACTTGAGGAAACCTTATACTCTGGGTGGATGCAATCTTCCAGATTGGAACTTGTACCAAACTGCCTTCTTAGCGTCTCAAGGGGCTCTCTGGTTTGCCCCAGACTCCAGCCATACTCCTCCATGGATTTATATTGAACGGGAGTTGTGCTCTCCTCTTTCCACTTCTACTTTCATGACCGCATCTAAGTTGATCTTACCGTATTCAGGCCGTATTATCTCAGATACAATTATGGCATTAAAACACATAGACAAAAAGGTCTCTAAACCAATTCATAAATCCAGATGGTCATCGATTTGGTATAACCCTAAGATTGTGACTAATTTTGACTCTATTACGGTGTCCTACTGGGTGACCAAGGGTATTGAGCTGGTCAAAGACCTTTATGATTCTAATCATGACCCGATTCCTTTTTCCTCCTTGGCCAGAGATTAGAATCTCAGTAATTTGGATTTGTATTCCTTTCTGAAAGTAAAGGTAGCCTTATCTAGAGTACTCCTCTCTCCTGAGTCTACTACCATTTCGCTTCTTGCTATGTGGCATAGATCAGGCCATATTGCTTCCAAGATCTATAAGTTTCTATCTGACTCGTCGCCCTCACAACCTTCAGTTACACAGGATAAATGGCTACACCATTTTGAACCTGATACGTTTCAACATATCTCACAAGAGACCTGGCAGATCATTGGCAAGCGTTCACTAAAGAATAAGATTGCGCCTTCGCTTATTCAATCCAAATTCTTTACGCTTAATCTCCTACACTGGACCCCGGTTCGTCTACACAAATTAAATCTTAAAGATGACGATCTGTGTTGGAGTTGCAAATTAGGTTTTGGCACCCATCAACATATGTTTTTTGAATGCTCATTATTGCAACCTTTCTGGGATTTGGTCCACAAACACCTCTTGTTAATTTTTGGTGTTAATTTTGAGCTTTCAATACCTTTAATTCTTTTAGGTCCATGGGCTGCGCCGTCTATGTTACCGCTTGATGATACGGATATGCAATTGCTAGATTTGCTTATATCAATTGCTGTTAAGATTATACTAACAGAGTGGAAATCGTTTAAATCAGTAACATACCATACTTGGTGGGCTTGGGTATCTTTCCTTCGAGGGGCTCATACCTTGGTTGAGGAGAAACGGTATACACCTGTTATTTCTAGTGGGGTCTGGAGTTCTTTGGATAGATATATGGACTTGGCTTCGTAAGGACTGGTTGAGCAATTTCCGTTTGTGTCTTCCTCCTAGTTTATGTTTTTCTACGAAGCAGACGTCCCCATCTCTTGCACTTGCTCTCTCTTGTATCTATCCTCTTTTTCTCTCAATATCCTCCTTCTTTCCTTTCTTTACTATCCTTTTCGATCTTTACTTTCTTCTCTCTTTTCATTACTTTGCATAGTTGTTTTATTTATGCAATACAATCAGATTCATGAATTTGTTTTTCTGCTCAAATAGATATCTATATATTACTTAAGATTTATTTATTACATGAAATATATTTCTATTTATGAATTGCTTACTTTGTTCTGGTTCACAAGATCAATTGTATTGCATTATATATATTATCTTAACTATTTGTATTCCTTTTTATAACAATAAAAATATTTGAACAAAAAAAAAAAAGATGGCTTACCTGTTCACTGGCAGTGTCCAAGAATAAACTTGGACATCTCAGGAGCATATCTGCTAATGCAGATATGTCCTCACATGTAATATAATGCACCCAGCCTTAGGGTTGTAAGGCCTGCTATAAGGGTGACTTGCATATATTGAGTGCAGTGTCTTCAAGCGTGGGACACAGGTGGTGTCCATGTCATGTCTTCACTTTTGTCTGCACCATGTCACACAGCCAGCAATGGCAGTTTGCATGAGTGTGGTGAGGGGTCCCTTAGGGTAGCACAATACATGCTGCAGCCCTTAGGGACCCTTTTTAGTATCCATGCCCTAGGTACCAGGGGTACCATTAACTAGGGTCTTACAGGGGTGCTAAAGGTATTACCAATTGAGTGAACAATTGTACAGTTTTAGGGAAATAGATATGGCACTGGGGACCTGGATAGCAGGAACCCAGTGCACTTCTGTCAAAATTGCATTATTTAGCAGGCAAAAAGTGGGGGTGACCACGTCAAAAAGGAGCTCTTTCCTACATGTATTAATTCAATATACATTAAAAATGCCTAAGACCTGCCGCCTAAGCCATCATTATCGCTGTAGGGGCCTGGAATAGTTTAGATTGTCACACTTGTAAGAGTGTGATGGTTTAGTTTGTAAATTTATATAGGACGGCTTATCACCCGTGAGGGTATCAAGGCGCTGTCCGTGGGCACGAGGAGGTTAAGTGATTTGCCCAGAATCACAGGATGTTGCGCCAATGCCAAGGTTCGAACTCGGATCCCCAGCTCCCGAGTCGGCAGCTCTGGCCGCTGTGCCACATCCTCTCCTTTAGTAGTGTTGGTACTATCATTTAGCAGCACTGGCAGGGGCAATGGGTGGTGCAAGCTGCAGGTGCCTCCTGACGAGGGCCCTCACACTTATTTTCTCGCAAATTAAGCACAGCTGTCACTTGACCGTTGTTCTTAAGCCATGGACCGTTGACCTTAGCAGGTATAAATTTGTCAATTGTTTAAAAACAAGGGTCAATGACCTAAGCACCTACAAATTGGTCAATGGCACAAGAATGGGTCATTGACCTCAGCTCAGCACCTATTAATTGGCCAATGAAATAAGGATTAGGGTCATTGACCTCAACACCTATAGATTGATCAATGAATGAATGAATGTTTAAGCTTATTTGAATCAATTATTTCAAATTGGTACAAAGGTAATCACAGTGAAACACAGTATCAGAATAAATTCCCAATAAATACATATCAACAAGAAAGCACTGAAGTAGTACAAGACGATGTAAAACAACTCCGGGGTGAGAGATACTAAAATGAAAATGGTTAGAAGGTAAAATGGCTAATCTGCCGGTGTGGTTACATTAAAATATTTCGAGCCGTTGCAGCCCAATGACAGTAAAAATATATTAACAAATTTCTCAAAACATGCCTAGTACATGTGAACAGTAGTAGTCATACAAAATTCCAGTGCGCCCTTACAGGTAGAAACCTCGTTCTTCACAAACATTGGGGCAGATTTACAAGGCCCTTGCGCCACTTTTGCGTCATTTTTAACATGGGAAAAGTGACGCAAAAGTGGCGCAAGGGCCTTGTAAATCTGCCCCATAGTTTTTAATAAAGTGCATCATGCAGTTAGAAACTCTGGGCAGCAACATAGCAGGAGGACCATAGACTCTTTCCAGTAGTCACCGAATCTGCAGGGGTTGATAACAGAGGTATATGCCCAATCGGAGCGAAACTCATAGATCGGTGGAACCAGGAGTCACGCTCTTAGAATACAATGCCTAGTTGCCTTGCTTGGTGCTGTTTTGGACAGTGGCGTACGAACTGTAGGCAAGTTAAGGCTTTCTTTTGTAGGTGAGCTCATAATGAATGTCTTCTGATCAGGGCAGAGGAAAAACGTGGGTCTATTTGAGAAAAAATGCCTCCCTTTGTAAAACAGATATTTAGGGGCAGATTTACAAGGCCCTTGCGCCACTTTTGCGTCATTTTTAACATGGGAAAAGTGACGCAAAAGTGGCGCAAGGGGCTTGTAAATAAGCCCCCTAGTACCTAAGAGCTCCACATGCAGACAGTATAAGAATTAATATCTTTGTGGAAAGAACTAAACCAACAAGTTGACTTTATAACCAGGAGGGATTGGAGATAAAATTACCAACCCCCTTTTTTGAGCTGGGATATTAGTAGATCAGAACAGATATTGTTTACTCAATATTTAGGAATGCCTAAGGCACACGAAGGCCTGCAATTTAGATCGAACATTGAGAAATGGGTGCATTCGCCAGCCAATCTCTTATGTCAATCTATATTCTTAAATAAACCCCTCTTCTGACCCCTTTCCCTATCTGATAGTTGTGAACATTTTGTCCTTTCTTCATCGTAATAATTAAGTACATACATAAAAAATTCAACTACCACTAATATGACCTCATTTATTTTAAAACAAAATCAGATTATGACATTTGAATTGTAAAGCATCACTACTGCCCACACCAAAACAACTACCGCTGGTAATAACATTATTAAATAAAATTGTACATTTATAATACTCAGTTGGGCAGCAGACATAAATAACCATTGTCAGCCAGTAAGAGGTTTTATATGATGACTAATGGCTCCCAGCTGCTTTTCAAGTATTTTTACAGCATTTATCTTCTTCCAATAAATGAAGGCTGGGCAGGTTTCCTGACACGTGCCTAGTGGAGAGAAACACACCTTATTCCCAGAGCCCTAGAGGCTGAGATGCGCACATCCGACTGTCAGCCTCGCGACTCGATCTCCGAATACCGAAGCCCCAGCCTGCCCCCATTCACCACTGTAATCTCCTCAGTGCGTCGCGGGTGTAATGGGTAAAAGGCCTAAAGCCAACAGCTGCAATAAATTACTTGCGCACCACAGGTCTGGGTCTCGGGAATGAACCACGAGCGGCGCGGCGCCCTTTTATTTATCTGTTCAGTTGCGTGCCTACGTCACAGCCAATGACGGTGAGCCCGAGTGGCTCACTACAACCACCTGCTCAGAGCTGCAAATGAGAGGTCAGACCCCGCAGAATAGAGAATACCGCGTGGAATTT
Source organism: Calotriton arnoldi (assembly GCA_963921515.1). Classification (NCBI taxonomy): domain Eukaryota; kingdom Metazoa; phylum Chordata; class Amphibia; order Caudata; family Salamandridae; genus Calotriton; species Calotriton arnoldi. Next base: position 670,134 of record CAWUFW010007316.1, read on the forward strand.
TGAATGGTAATTCTGTGCTCACAAAGCTGTTTCCCAATCCAAGGGATCTAACTGTAGTGATCAGCACTCCAGTGTTCCCGGCCCTGTGCCCGGAAGATGTCACGCACCGCATCCGCAGGCCAGGCGTGGCCTGCGGGGTCATTAAAGAGAGTGCGCTGGCTCGGGGGCGGCACTTCCGAGACCAGTACCACTGTGTGTGTCTCGTGTTCTTCCACGCTACCGCACCTCCGCGCATAGCGCTGCAGGCCGGAAGGCGCCCAGGTTACCCACATCACACTGGCGACGAGGAGGGCCGAGACCCTCGCTGTCTGTATCGCCCCCCTGCCTCGCCATTCTGCGACCCGCACGGCGCTCATCGCCGATACCCAGACCCGCGAGGCCCCAGGGACAGCGGCATAACACAACAGCTGACCGGCGGTGAGTCGAGCCCGCACACCACCAGCCTCCTGCACAGGAGTGCACCACCACGCAACCTCTGCCCTACAGCGCCACTTTCTCGCCTGTCACGCAGTCGCGCGGTAACGTGCTCTCCAGGCCTCCACACGCTGCACAGCGCCATCCCCGGCTACCAGGCCACCAGCCGGCACAGCAACCTCCCTGGCCGATCCAGGTGCTCCTGCCGCACACGCGAGGAATGCGTGAAGGGACGGTACACCGGAAGGGCCGGAAGCAGGACGCCGCGTACTGTGCAGGTGCCACGAGAAGCCTGCCACGCGCACAGGTCGCCTCCCCTACCAAGCACCTCCAGCCAGTGTCCAGCAGTTCGGTGTTGCACCACGCCAGCCAGCACGTGCCATGGGAGAAGACAACCCCGCCCCGCGCCCATCCACATCCCATTCCAGCATGCAGCCTCAGGTGTGCTGCTGCCATTTAGTGAGCTGGAGGACCCGGCCACGGCGTCACCCAGATGGAAGATTTGGATCGAACGCCTCAACAACTACTTCGTCGCGACCAGGGAGACGGACGGAGCGATCAAAAGATCCCTGCTTCTTCACTATGCCGGAGATGAGATCTTCAAGCTTTTCAAGCACCTGCCGGACATTGGGGCGGCAACGGACTACGAGGCAGCCGTCGCAGCTTTAGACGCTCACTTCGACCCCCAACTTAACCCAGACTTTGAACGTTTCAAGTTGCGCCAAGCGCGCCAAAGGGAAGGGGAATCGATAGACGCGTTCTACGCCCTCCTCCGTGAACTCGCCAGCACGTGCACAGAAGATGATCAGCCCAAAGAAATCAGGGCACAGCTCATCCAAGGGTGCAGGGATAAAACTCTGCGAGGCCTCATCCTCCGCCAACCCAAGATCGCACTAGAGGACATCCTCATTTTAGCAAGGTCCCATGACCTGTCGGCAGCCAGGGCGAACGAGATGGACCAAGCCCTCACCAAACCTCCAGGGCGACCAGAGACGATCAAGACGGAGAGTGCAGACGCCCTCAGGACAAAGGCACGTTCGGATACCACCCGGAAAGCAAAGCTTGATACCCCCAGACCACGATGCGGCTACTGTGGCCACGAACCGCACGCCGCGAAAGACTGTCCCACGCAAGGGAAGACTTGCACCAACTGCGGAATCCCCAACCATTTTGCCACTGTGTGCCGACGACGGAACAGGGGCCGTGACACCAGAGGCCAAAGACCGCCATCATGGGCGATACGCCACCTATCTGTAGCAGACACCGCGGCGGCAGAAGAGATGCCGAAGGCCAGCCGCAGATATCACGGGCCAGTCGACTCCTCCTCAGAAGATGATGCAGAAGAAACCTACCTGATATCGTTCGCGCAAGAGCTCAAACGACGCCGAAGACCCCAACCAACCTGCGTGGTCCAGATCGCCGGCACAGAAATAAAGGCAGTTATCGACACCGGCGCGTCAGTGAACGTGATGGGCCTCCAGCAGTATCGACGCCTGCGACCATGCCTACCAGTAACCCCTTCCCGGACCAGAATATACGCATACGGGGCTCACACCCCGCTACCATTGAAGGGGAAGATATCCGTCCCTATCAAAACGAACGAACATGAGGTAATCGCAACGATCCACGTGATCGATAGGGAAGCGGACACCCTGCTGAGCAGCAATACAGCCGAAGATCTCGGACTAGTCTCGTTCGCCAGGAGTGTTCAAGCTCATCAAGTGGACGAGCTGCTCGACCAGTTCCCGGAGTTATTCCAAGGCCTGGGCTGCATCAAGTGCGACCCCATCAAACTACACATCGACAAGGCGGTCACCCCAGTCGCCCTCACGACACAGGAGGGTACCGTTCCACCTGAGGCCCCTGGTGGAGAAGGAACTGGAACTCCTAGAGGAGCAAGGCGTCATCGAAAAGGTGTCTGGGCCGACACCCTGGGTGTCCCCGCTGGTCATCGCGGAGAAACCGAAACAGCCAGGTGCGATACGCCTCTGTATCGACATGAGACTACCGAATAAGGCTATCAAACGAGAACGTCACATCACGCCGACGATGGACGACATCATTGCCGATGTCAACGGGTCAAGATGGTTCTCCAAAATCGATCTAAACGCCGGGTACCACCAACTGCCGTTGTCCAAAGAAAGTCGGTACATCACCACTTTCAGTACTCACCTTGGACTAAGAAGGTATAAGAGGCTGAACTTCGGAATATCCTCAGCAGCCGAGGTGTTCCAGAACACGATCCGAGAAATGCTCTCTGGCCTGCCGGGAGTACTTAACGTCAGCGACGATATTTTAATCCATTCTGCGACCGCTGCCGACCACCATAAGCACCTCCGAAGCACACTAAAGCGCCTCAGCGAAAACGGAGCGACGCTCCACAAGGACAAGTGCCAGTTTTTCCAACCGTCCCTGGAATTCTTCGGGTATGCGTTCAACCAAGAAGGCATCCAAGTAGACCCGAGAAAATCGCACGCCATCAAGAATGCTCCCGCTCCCACAACACCCACGGAAGTAAGAAGTTTCCTAGGGATGGCAACCTACTGCGGGAGGTTTATCCCTGACCTGGCAACCAGGTCAGGGATAACCCTCCCCTCAGAGCCCTCACCCGGACAGACACCAAGTGGAAATGGGGCCAACACGAAGAAGAGGCATTCCAAGGAATAAAAGATGCCCTCCTGGGCGAAGCCACACTAGCATACGTTGACCCCACCAAACGGACCGAAGTACTCGTCGACGCAAGCCCGGTAGGGCTAGGGGCGATCCTCGCTCAGGAACAGGAGCCGGGCAGATGGGCAGCGCTGTCGTTTGCCAGCAGATCCCTCACCCCCACCGAGACAAGGTACACACAAATAGAGCGGGAGGCGCTTGCCATAAAGTGGGCCTGCAGCCACTTTCATCTATATCTGACGGGACAGCCGTTCACCATGGTCACCGACCACCAGCCGCTCGTCCCACTCTTCAAGGGGTCAGCTCCCCATCCGCCCCCGCGGATTGAGCGGTGGGCCGTGCAACTACAGCCCTATGAGATGGAAGTCGTGTACCGGCCAGGGGCCAAGTACCCGGCGGATTTCTTGTCCTGCCACCCAACGCAGCAGGCAAAGGAGGAAGATGACGACGATGTCGAACAGTACGTCAACATGGTGTCCGCCGCCGCATGCCCGAGAGCCATGACCCTCAAAGACATCAAGGAAGCCGCCCGGAGTGACAGTGTGTATGGCCGGACTCTCCGCGCTGTCCAGGAAGGGTCGTGGACAGACTACCTGCAACAAACAAACTCCTGGGGGCCTGAGGAGAAGGAAGGCCTGACGAAGATGTGGCGCGTAAGAAGCGAACTCAGCGCCACAGGGGACAGACTGCTGCTGAGAGGAGCCAGGCTGGTCATACCCCAGGCACTGAGACACCGCGCCACCCAGCTCGGCCATGGAGGCCATCAAGGGGCAACAAAGATGAAGGCACGGATGAGAGAGAAAGTCTGGTTCCCCGAACTAGAACAGATGGTTGACGAGTTCGTCCGTCGCTGTCCAGCATGCCAACTCACCAGCGCTCTGGAGAGGCCAAGCCCGGTGATCACCGAAGAAGCACGCACGGAGCCGTGGTCCAAAGTAAGTGTAGACTTCGGGAGTTTCCCCGGCGGAGGACAAACACTGGTGATCGTGGATGCGTTCTCCAAGTATCCCCTTGTGGAGCCAGTGGCCTCAACCGCGTTCACCCACGTGGGCCCTGTCTTGGAGAAAGTGTTTGCCCTGTTCGGGTTTCCACAGGAGATCCGGAGTGACAATGGGCCGCCGTTCCAGGGCTCTGAATTCGCCGCGTTTCTCGAGCAACGAGGAATCCGCCATCGCCGAGTCACACCTCAGTGGCCACAGGCAAACGGCGACGTCGAAAGATTCATGCGGACGCTGAACAAGATGTTCCGCATCGCTGTACTGGAGCAGGTCGACCCAGAAAAGCGGCTCCATGAATTCCTAAGAGAGTACCGGAGCACCCCGCATTGCACCACACAGCGAAGCCCATGGTCGCTAATGCTGCAGGGCCCGAGGAGAGACCTGATCCCTGCCTGCCCAGGGTGGGCGCCTACACCTCTGGACCTTCAAGCAACGCAAGACAGGCGAGAGCTGCCAGAACAGGCACGCCAGTGCCCGACGACGTGCGGTACCACGAACACTCCAGCCAGGCGCAACCGTCATCCTCAAAGATCGCCGGCCCGGGGGAAAGTTCAAGACGAACTATGAACCTGGCACCTGGACAGTAGTTGCCCATCAAGGCACCAAGGTGACGGCGAGAAGGAGGGGTGAAGAAGTTTCCAGGAATGTGTCCTGGTTCAAAGAAGTCCCCGTGGAACCCGCGAGTGAGACAGCTGGATGTTCCCCGGACACCCCAGCAAGTCTAGACCAAGGGGCATCGGGTAGTGAGCCCGGGGGTGGAAGAAACATCGTAGGGCAGGATGACA